>CM037093.1:78435280-79635280 GCA_020916435.1 Oxytropis ochrocephala
CAATGACCGAGGGATCAAAGCTACGTAGTTCTTAATTCTTTGTTTTGGAAATCAGTGTTTTATCTTTATCTTATCTTTTGGTTTTTTGAAATATGACTCAGGCGTTCATGAATACCAAACAAGCTTCGGCTTCGAGTGGCGTTCACTACTAACTTGAAAGAAAAGTGTTGGAACCGATAATCAATCGAGCAAATACTCAAGTGATTACTAGTCGCAACGTTTTATTATCTTTTTTGAAATTATTTTGGAAAAGGATGAATCTTAGTGGTAATTACCACTAGTGACTCATATTGTTTTTGAGTTTTTTTAATTAATTTGTTTTTGATTAAGGTGTGGGAGCTTTCATGATAGTCAAACAAGCAATGGCTTCGAGTGACTACCACTAGTAACTCCATCATTAACGATCAAACAAGCGAAGCTTCGAGTGATGGTCAATGATTTTATTTACTGGCAAAACGCCTTTAGGGTTTTATTAAGAAAACATTTGACTTGGGGCTTTTGAAAAGAAAGTAGAACATTTGCAAATCTTTTTATTCTAAACCAAAACGCAACAATTGCAAATTCACAAGCAAATAGCAATTAATACACAAGAGTATCATGATATAGGAATCTAAGCTAACATGTGAAATTGCAAAATAAGTTCCAAGCAAGGCATGTATTTTATTCAACCTAAAAAAACAATCTAGCAACCTAAACCTCAAACCTAAACTTTAACCTAAAGGCACACATAGTGGCACCAACCCTAAACCAAACCCTAATTATAGGTCAAACAATGGAAAGTATTATTCAATGAAAATAGGCCCATGGCCAAGACTAAACATGCAAAGAAAACTTTGAGTATTAAACAAAAATCTATGACTATCTTACAAGAATTATTAAGAGATAAGGTAAAGGGTGAGAAGACAACTTGTACAAAATTAAACCTAGTGAATCCTTTCTAGCCATCTTCATCACTTTGGATTAAATATTCTAAACCCTTTGTGGGAATCATTTGGCAAGATCATCAACCAACAATAACATGATTAATTTACAAGAACATTAAACATCTAAAATATGAGATAGACTTGAATCCTTTCCTACAATCTTCACCACTTTAAATCAAAAGTACTAGGTACTTAGTGGGAATCCTCTTGTAAGATCATCAAAACCCAAACTAATCCTAATTTATTGCACACAATGCGAAATGAACATGACATCAAATTATGAAATAAATTTGAATCCCTTCTTGCAATCTTCACCACTTTAAATTAAAAGTACTAAGTACTTAGTGGTGAGTCCTTTTGCAAGATCATCAATAGCTAGACTAAGAAACATATCAAAACCAAATGAAATCTAATTTATTAAAGCATATGCGAAATGAACATGATATTAAACTCTAAAATGAATTTGAATCCTTTCTTGCAATCTTCACCACTTTAAATCAAAAGTACCAAGTACTTAGTGGTGAATCCTTTTGCAAGATCATCAACAAAACCAAGAAACACATTAAAAATCAAATGAAACCCAATTTATTAAACATATGCGAAATGAACATAGTATTAAACTCTAAAAATGAACTTGAATCCTTTCTTGCAATCTTCACCACTTTAAATCAAAAGCAACTAAATGCTTAGTGGTGAGTCCTTTTGCAAGATCATCAACAAAACAAACTACAAATCAAGCAAAACCTAATTTAATCTTCAAAATACGAAATGGACATAATTATGAAAACAAACTTGAATCCTTTCTTGTCATCTCCATCACTTTAAATCACAAGCAAATAAATGCTTAGTGGTGGATCCTTTGACAAGATCATCAACAAAACACACTAAAAATCAAATCAAACTTAATTTACTTAAAGCATGCGAAATAAACATATTATGAAATGCACTTGAATCCTTTCTAGTCATCTCCATCACTCAAATCAAAGTGCCTTAAGCACTAGTGATAGATCATGTGACTAGATCATCAAAACAACATTAACACAAAAGTAGAATACTCATAATGAAAAAAACATGAAATTAACTTGAACATATATTTTTTTGTTTAGTGAAAAAGCATCATAGACCATTTATTAAGGGTGAGATACCAAATCTCACCCACCAACAATAACAAACTACATTATGAAAATCAATATAATAACTATGCGAAATGATGAAGGAAAATGCAAGATGAAGAGAAGAAAATGGGTTCTAATGTATAATGCTTGAAGATGATGCAAAGGAGTCTAGAGTTTTTACCTTATTTCTAAGAGAGAAGAGAAAAGATTGAAAGAAATGGAGGAGAGGGAGGAGGAAAGTGGCTTCGGCCTTGGAGAGAGGGAGAGGAGAGGAGAATTGTTTTTGTGTTTTTAGGAAAAATGAGAAGCCAAAAGTCCTTCATGGGTGAAAAGGAAGAGGTATTTATAGATTTTTTTGAGGTTTGGGGTATCATGGTCTTTTGTTTTTGATGAGCCTCTAGGATTGAGTCTTAAAATTAAATGGAGGGTTGGGATGAATCATCACATGGATTAGGGGTATTTAGAAAACACAAGTGAAGGTGAGTGTGTGAGAGAGTGGGCATGAGCCAAAAGAAAAAAAAAGAGAAATGAAATAAACTTTTATTTATTTTGGGAAAGGAGTGTCTCATGAAATAGGGTTAGGGTATTTTTGTGATGGGATGTTACCAAAGAAGTAAGTTTGCATTTTTGGGTGGAAGCATTAGTGTAAGGGAGTGAGGTAATTTACCAAAGAGGCGAGGTTAAGGATAGGAATAAATCAAATCTTAGTGAATAAGAAATGAAGTGTGTAGAAGCTTCTAGAAGGAGGGAGAGTGGGAGAGGGTTGCGCATGAGTGAGCTGAAATGGGAAGGAAAAATAAAAAAACTTGCTTATTTTTTGGTGTTTTGTCTTATTGAGGACAACTTCCTTGTTTTTTTTGAATTTGAATTTTAAATTTTAGGCATGCAAAATGGGAATGCACCTACTAGAAAAATGTTACATTTTTGGTCATCACAAAATAACCCCTAATTACTCTAGACAACAAAATTTGTTACTTAGTAATTGGGAAAATATTTAATGATCTTTTAATATTTTTTTATGCAATAAAAATAGGAAAATGCATTTTAATTATTTTAGGCTAGGATATTCTTTCTAAAAAATTGTACAAAAATTCTCTTGGATAAGAGAAAATGTACTTTTGGTATGTGCATATTTTTGACGAAAAATTATCCTGTCGCGTAAAATGACCAAAATGCCCACCTTACCCTAAAAATCCTAACTTGTCCAAAAAGTGCATTTCAACTTTAAAAATGATTTTAAAAACTTTGGAATGACTTTCTAGGACCCTAAATGCAATGCATGATGCTATTTCTTTTATTTATTTATTTTTGGGGAAAATTAGGGTTTTGACCTAAGCCGGACAAAATTGGGGTATGACACTCTTCAGTTGGAACGATCCAAAAGTACTGGCTTTTCCAGGCCGCTCCCAACGACTCCTGGAACGCTTTGAAAAATCGGTGATGGGTCTTCTGCATCTTGAAGGAGACTTGTTCCCTTTTCTCCTTGTTGGCCTTCTCTGCGAGCAGCTCCACTCGAAGATAGCAAAGAAAAGCATCATCGACACGGCGTGACCCAGCTTGGTGAGCAACGACTGAAAAGTCTTTAAAAACGCCCATGCGTTTGGATGGAGCTGAGAAGGGGCGACCCCAATATGGCGCAGAACATCGCGTTGGAATTCAGTAAAAGGAGGGGTAATCTTCATCTTCTCGAACACGAGCCGATACATCGTGAACTTGAAGTTGGAAGAGTAAGTCGCGATATCTTCGCCCTCCTTCATGCCTCTTATCCTCCAGCCCGGTGAGTCTTCAAGACGGCTCCGTAGATCGGGCAAGGCATCGTGGCCGACCGTGATAATGCTCCTGTTGGAGCGAAGAGTCTCCGACACCCAAGACATGTCAGACACATCTCGAGCCACATCAGCTTGGACTTCGGCCTCAGCCTGAACCTCGGCCGACCCTTCGTTCGATCCTCCGATGTTGGCTTCCAAACCAGAAATATTGACTTCGGGCTGAACCACCTCCTCTCCTTGGACTTCTTCGGCTCGGTCGCCTTCGGCCTCCACCATCTCCTCGTCCACGACTGGGACGGCGCTCTGCGCCTCGTCATCATCAATGATAATCACATCGGCGTCTTCCTCTTCTCCCTCCACTCGGGATACAACGTCCTCGGGCGGTGGAGAGCTGCTCGGCCGCTCGGCAGAATGGGCGGGCCTGGAACTAGTACTCTTGGAGCTAGTCGATCCCCGACCAGAAGAACGAGAACTCGAGCCCGTGCTGCTCGAGGAACTACTTGGAGAGCTAGAGCTTTTGTCGCCCGAAGACGACTTGGGTTCGCCCGGCCTCGACATGTATGTGGCGAAAAGGCGGGCGGTTTCGGGAAAGGCAGGCGCTTAACTTTGTCCGTGGCATACACAAACACTGTGATAGAGGATCGAGTCGGTCGATCGAGTAAAGCACTCATGAGAGGGCGAGCCGGCCATCCTCGACTGACACCTTATCACGAGGCGTGGAAAAGCACGAAGCACTTTAAAGAAAAAGCTCAAGTTTAAAAGAGTAAAGGGAGCGGTCGATTCGTACCTTAGCGGATGTTGAAGATCGGTCGCAAATAGACGAAAGCGACTTCAATGCAAGTCGGCGGCGAGACGAGTCGGTCGTTGCGAGCAAATCTTGGAAGTGTGAGAAATGAACTCAGCGAAGGGCTATTTATAGCGCAGACCTGCAGCGCGAAGGGGCCGGGATACGAAGAGTCACAACGCGTCTTCTCACCAATGGTTGTCTCCGAACAGCCTGGAAACACCAAACGTCACATCTTAAATGTCGGAAAGACCAACCGTCGCGGCGACCGCGGCCGATGGTTGACGAGCGGCCGACACCGCCTCAGAAAAAAAGCAAGCGGCCGCGTCCGTTTCATCAAAGTAACTCCACTCCTGGGGCATCGATTCAAGCCTCGGCCGCTCTCGCGACCTAGGCTTGGGGCAACTCGTTCTGGGTGTATTAGCAATTATGAGGATCGCCAACGGCAATTGGACTGCGCCCGGCCCATCACGATCGGCCCAACACGCTTGGAGCGCAATTCGCCGGCGAAATTCTCGCATAACGGTCGGACATCGGCCGATATATACGCCATTCGCACATGGCATCGTGCGTTCTCTAACCTTGTGCTATCTGCCCGGCGACCTCTCACTAGATCGTCGGAGTGTCTTTGCGGTACCACCCGAGGTGCTCAACGCTGTGAAGCCGGGACCGGTCCTTTCACCTATTCAACGACCGCCCATAGGCGGATCGGTCCAACACTTCAACACTTCATTGGTCGAGTGCGATCAATTGGCGACCACGATGGGAGGCGTGCGCGCTATCCTACCACATTCATGGCTCCCACGCCGACCGCCCCGGCACGCGGGCCGCCGACTCAATCCTTCCGGCAGACCGCAAATCACCACCCGACCGGCGTGGCGCCACGGTCCACGAGTCTCAAGGACTTCCACGACAAGAACCTTCGGTGCACAACGGTCGTGGACCGGTCCTCCAGCAGATCCATCCGGCCGTTCCTGGAGATTTGCCGCCCGAGCTGGTGGAAGCGGGCATTCGTGAACCTCTACCGGATCATTTAACTTTCAAGCCGCTTTGCAACTCCCGCAAAACAAGAATCGTGTGATCGCAGATCGAGATGCACTCATCTCGGTATGAAAGAGGTTCACCGGGCGCCGCGTCGCGGAAGCGGAGACGGAGAACCGGCTCGCCGGCCGGCCGCCGTGGACGCCGCTCCCCCTCCTCGAAGGAGCATTTCACGCCGAGAGCACTACTCATCGTTCTCCGCCGGAAGAAGCGAGGGGCACGCAGTCGCCCCGGCGAGAACGCGCGTGTGACGCCGCTCGATGTCCGATGACTATGAAGATTCCAAATACCGCCCCGACACCGGCCGCTTTCGCCCACCGATACTCCTCTAATGAGTCGTCCGGTCACGTCGGTCGAGAAGCGGATCTTGGGATTCCCGTGAAGAGCCGGAAGATTACGAAATGGAAGAATTAGGGGCGTTTCGCGATCGGCCTAGGAGAGGTCAAAGCGGCGACCCGTAGGCCTCTCGACTTCCACCAACCGCCCATCCGGAGGATTCTATGGAATGCCGGCAACGAGGCATGCCTCGCAATGCAACCCTTTGGGTCGAACGACATTCGGAATGAACATGGCCCGTTCTCCGGGAGATCGGGCGTTATAAGATTCCGAGAGATCTCCGCAAGCCGCCCAATCTCAACAAGTTTGACTACCGAGGAGATCCGCATAAGCATCTCCGATACTTCAATAATTACTTGCTGCTATAGGGAACTCGGGACCGACCATGAAGTGCGTGCTTTTCCCAGATCCATTGGGCGGTAGAGCATTGGAATGGTGGGAGTCTCTGCGACCCAATTCCATCTCCTCATGGGACGACCTGATTAGAATATTCTTGTCTCACTACACTGCAAATCGCTGCCAATATCGGTACGAAGAATACTTGGATTCTGTTGTTCAAGGAGATAATGAGACGTTGAGGCAGTACATCGACCGGTTTAACACTGAGGCTGAGTCTGTTCGTGACTTGTCAGACAAGGACAAGTTGAAATATCTGAAGCGTGGTATTCGACCGGACCACCGGTTCGTCGAAGAATTTACATTGAATCATTACCAAGATCTCAGCCACTTCTTAACGAGGGCCAACGTCCACATGCAGTATGAAGAAACTCTGGCAGCGAGAAAGGCCGTCCGTGCACGGCCTAAAGAAGAAAACAGTAAGCCGGCCAAAGGTCATGAAGGTCGCCGCGACAATCGGCCTGACTTTCGAGATAAGAAGTTTGACCATCGCACTCGACTCAACACCTCTATTGCGCAGATCTACAGCGAGTGTCAGAATAACGAGTTTGTGGGAGTTAAGCGGCCTGAACCACTCGTGCTCAAGAAGGGGGCACGACCGACCAAAAGATACTGCCGCTACCACAAGAGTAAGGGGCACGATACTAACGACTGTATGGCCCTCAAAGATGACATTGAAGAGCTTATTCAGAAAGGCAAGTTGGGAAAGTATGTGAGGTCGGAGGAAGGCGACCGACCTCAAGAGAGACAGAAAGAAGCTGATCCAGACAGGGGAAAGGGGCCTCTGGCCATAGAGAACACCCAAAACAAGGATCGATCTGAAGATCGTGACACTCGGCAGTCCAAAGGCCGTAATGTTGCGATGGTTATTCATGGTGGAAACCCCCTGGATCGCAGGGAATCTAACAAAGCCACCAAGAGAAAGTGGGACGAGTTGTTAATGGTCGCATCCACTTCAGCACCACCACCGGTCTCGAGCAGACCCCCCATCTCGTTCGGTGACAGCGACCTATACGACGGCAAGCCTAATAGTTATGTTCCATTGGTAATCAGAGCTGTCATGGCAAACACAGAGGTGCAGAGAATTCTGGTCGATCAAGGTAGCTCGGCCGATATCATGTTTGAGGACTTGATCGACAAAATAAAAGTTGATCGAAGCGAGATAATTCCCCAGGCCGAGCCTACTCCTCTAACAGGCTTCAATGGGGCGACGACCTACCCATTGGGAACGATCGAGTCTTGCGGTCACGCTTTGGTGACGGCGACCGGGATAGTACTGCATGCGGACGGTCAGGACGACGTTCCTCGTACTCCCCCTCAAATCCTGCTATCAATGTATTATTGGTAGGCCGACTTTGGGTAAGTTAGAGGCCGTTACATCGACGGTACATCCGAAAATGAAGTTCTACAAAGAAAGACGACCAAGTGGTTACCTTGGCGGCCGACCTTGAATCAAAGAAGAAGAAGCCACGCTCTGTACCAAGAAATATGTGACGAGGTAGATCGTGGCGAACGCTCGTGAGCACTAGTGAAGGCCATCAAGTTAATGTCGCCGATTTGGGCGCTTCGGTATGATCCGCATAAATGACTCGGAGGACAACGATGATGATTTGGCTCGAGAACCAAAAACAGTGATAAGACCCGAGCCTCATGGGGAGTTGGTAGATGTTCAATTGGGTGACGACCCATCCAAAATCGGTAAAGCTTCGTGAACGACCTACGAGCAAGTGAAGCAAGATCTTGTCACGATTAGCTTAAGAGACTATCTTGACTGCTCGCATGGCGAGCATCGACATGCCCGCATCCCTATCGAAGTAGCTCGCCATCAACTTTCGATCGATGAAGGGGTCAAGCGGCCGCCCAAAGAAGACGCACTCGTAACGAGGAAAAATCTCAAGCCGCAAAAAGCCGCTGAGGACCTCATAAAGGCCAATTTTATAGAAGAAATCAAGTACACGACCTGGCTGTCCAACGTCGTGCTAGTTAAGAAGAAGAACGGAAAATGGAGGATGTGTGTGGACTATACTGATCTAAATAAGGCATGCCCGAAGGATGCCTTCCCCGTACCCAACATCGATAAGGCCGGTCGATGGGGCCTCGCTACAAACTCATCGCTTTTTTCGGGCGCTTACTCGATACAATCGGATCACGATGTATCCGCCCGATCGGCACAAGACGACCTTCATGACCGATCGGGAAATTTCAAGATAAGGTGATGCCTTTCGGCCTCAAGAACGCTGGAGCGACCTACCAGCGGATGATGAACAAGATTTTTAAAAGGCAGATCGGTCGCATCTCAGAGGTGTATCTGGACGACATGATCATTAAAAGCGTAACCGACCCAGATCACGTGAACGACCTCAGGGAAATATTTGAAGAAGCTAGGAGGAACTCACTTAGACTAAATCCTGAAAAGTGTACCTTTGGGGTGAGGGCCGGCAGATTCTTGGGTTTCCACCGACCGAAAGAGGATAAAGCAAACCTCGAAAAGTGTAGGGCGGTCGCGGAAATGGGCCGCCCACATCGAAAAAAAGAAATACAACAGCTAAATGGCATGGTGGCCGCTCTATCCAGGTTCATCCCCAAAGCGGCCTGCAAGTCGCTTCCACTGTTTAGACTGCTGAAGAAAGAGGTGGACTTTGAGTGGACCGAGCAATGTCAGCGAGCATTGGATGAATTAAAGCAAGCCTTGGTTAGCCCGCCAATCATGACCAAGCCGTCCACCGGCGAAACGTTATATCTGTAGACTTGGCCATAACGAAAGAAGTTCTCGCTTTGTGCTAGTTAGAGAGAACGAGCTAAAGCGAGATCCGATCTATTTCATAAGTAAAGTACTCGAAGGCCCGAACCGAGATACCGAAAGATAGAGAAGTTTGCCCTTGCACTCCTAATAGCCGCTAGAAGATTGAGACCCTACTTTGTGGCCCACTGTGTCGTGGTAAGGACCGACCACCTATCGAGCAAGTCCTTCATCGGCGGACCGGGCGGGCGTATGATAAAGTGGGCGGTAGAACTCGATGAGTTTGGCATCAAATTCGAATCGGATCGGCCGCAAAAGCTCGGTCTTTGGCGACTTTATAGCGAAAATGACTCCTACTCGGAAGATCAAGCCGGACGACACGGATCTTGCACGTAGATGGGTCGCCTAATAGTAAAGGAAGTGGAGCCGCCTAATTCTAGAAAATTCCGAAGGCCCGGCGTGGAGGTGTCTTTGACTTTCGCTTTCCATACGTCAAATAATCAGGCCGAATATGAGGCGTGTATAGCCGGCCTGCAGCTCGGCAGAGACTTCAATGTTGACCGGGTTGAACTCAGATCAGATTCCCTACTCGTAGTCTCACAGATCAAGGAATTGTATGATGCTAAAGACGCTGAAAAGTTATCTAGCAAAGGTGAGAGAACTGCTCAAGCAGTTCGACCGAGCTGAAGTGGTACATGTGCCTCGAACCGAAAATGTTCGAGCAGATATTCTATCAAAGCTGGCAAGTACCAAAACTCCAGGGAATCATAGAAGTGTGATTCAAGAAACATTAAATCGACCGAGCGTCTCGACCAAGCCAAGTCAGCCGTTGTCCGTTCTGTGTGTCACCACGGATTCAGATTGGATCGCCCCTATCCTGAGGTACATTGTTGAAGGGGAGGAGCCGAACGACCCAAAGCAAGCTAAGTTGGTCAGACTCAGAGCGACCAAGTACTCGGTTATAGAAGGAAGATTGTATAGAAGAGGATTCTCCTCTCCATTGTTAAGGTGTCTTACGTCGGTCGAAGCCGACCATGTGCTGAGGGACATTCATGAAGGTGTTTGTGGGAGTCACCAGGGCGCTCGCTCCATAGCCAAGAAGGCCCTCAGGGCCGGCTACTATTGGCCGACCATGGACGAGGATGCATAGAAACTCGTTCAGAAGTGCAAGAAATGCCAAATACATGCTGATGTTCACATTGCACCTTCCTCAGAATTACAAAGTCTTGTCTCACCTTGGCCGTTCGCCTGGTGGGGCATGGATCTTCTAGGCCCGTTTCCACCTGCTCCAGGCCAGTTCAAGTTCCTGATCGTGGCAATAGATTACTTTACTAAGTGGATCGAGGCCGAGCCGCCGCAAAACAATCACATCGGCCAAAGTCGCAAGTTCTTCGGACGGTGTGTGCTAGCCCGCTTTTAGGATCCCCAAAGAATTGATAACGCATAACGGCACCCGGTTCGCAGACAAGAGATTCGAGAGAAATGTTGGCGACTTAGGGGTCAAACAGCGCTTTCACCTCGGTCGAGCACCCTCGCACTAACGGCCAAGCCAAGCGCCAACAGAGTTATCTTACGTGGTTTAAAGCGGCGGATGATGAAGAAAAGGGAATGGGTCGAAGAGTGCGCAATCCGTTTCAGGGGCCTACAGGGCGACCCTCATTCATCGGCCGGGAGTCGCCCTTTAGATTGGTGTACGGAATCGATCTTTGTGATACCCATAGAAATGGGCGAGCTGGAATTGAGGACTTCAAACCCCTACGGTGATCGACAACGGCCAAGATCCGAGAAGAATCGGACCTAATTGAAGAATCTGCACCCAAGCTTCGCTAAGAGAGCAATTGATCAAACGTAAGGTCGCAGCGTACAACGCTCGAGTTCAAAAGAGAGAATTCTCGGTCGGCCGCCACTTCGTCCTAAGACGGGCCGACGTGGGAAACAAGAATGCACGCCAGGGAAGCGCACCAAATTGGGAAGGTCCGTGACGAGTCATCAAGAAGACGGCAAGGGGCATACGAGTGGAAACCATGAATGGGCGACTATCCCCGAACATGGAATGCGAGAAAAACTTAGGAAATATTACGTTTGAATGTAACAAGTGACTTGAATGTAATGACGACCGACCTATTAACGAGCGGCGCAGCGCTCTTTTTCCCACCGGGTTTTTGACGAGGCGACCTTTAGAAATACGATGTGTTCTTTACTTTCTCGCAAGAATGTATGACCGGTCGCTCAAGATTGCCCGTGGCAAAGGAGCGATCGAAGACTTATCAAAGTTGTTTAGATCGTCGAAACGATCTAAATCGGCGACCGTCGAAACGGTCCCAACCGAAGGTGCCATCGAAATGGCCCAAGGTTAAAACCCGCAAACCTTAGATCGTCGAAACGATCTAAATCGAGCGACCGTCGAAACGGTCCCAACCGAGTGCCATCGAAATGGCCCAAGGGTTAAAACCCGCAAAACCTTAGATCGTCGAAACGATGCGAATCGAAATGACCGTCGAAACGGTCCCAACCGAGCGCCATCGAAAATGGCCCAACAACGCTAGGTCGTCGAAACGATCTACATCGAGTGCCATCGAAAATGGCCCAAAGGTTAAGTAATAACCCATCGCGGTAGGCCGTCGAAAACGATCTACTTAAATGCCATCGAAAGGGCCTGATTGAAGGTCGCCGGGCGATCCTAGGCCCCGTTGGAATATTAACTTATCAAAGAATGGATGCTTCCGAAATAAGCGCGAAGGACGACCGAACGGTCTCAAAGCTCAAAGACTTAGAGAAAAATAAACATACAAGGCGCGCAAAGAAAAGCGACCAAAAACGAGCGCTATCGAAGTAGCACGAAACGGCCGCCGAGCGGCCCACAAGTTCAAAATGAAAAAGGCGAATGAATGCAAGAAGTACGCAGACATAGCAATATAAATTCGAACGGGCGTAATTGAAAGCAAGTAAAGATTGTCATTACAAATATGGGGCCTTGGCGGCCGAAGCGCCCACGACTAAAGAAGCGCACGCAAGCGCGTAAAATTGTCAGGCCCGAAGGCAAGTTACAAAACTACACCGCTCGCAGGCGGGCTTCAAAAGAGAATGGTGGCCGGGCGAATGACGTTGCCCTGCTCGTCATATTCTGCAGGCAACATGATCTTATTATTTTCAACATAGTGCGTGGGCTTGATCATCTTGTCATCAAAGTTGATCTGCAGATCGGTATTCAACACCCGCGCCTGGCCAAGAGCGTTGTAAAATTGCTCGATCGCAGCCTCTCCCGACGCCTTGGCCACCATTAGGATCTTTTTCTCGGCTCGGCCTTCTCTCGCCACCCAACCGCCTCTCGCTTCCCACGGCCTCAAGGTCGCCCTTCAAAGTTGCGACTGAGCAAAGAAGCTCCTTGTTCCTCTTTGCCACCTTGGCCCGTCTTCCTCCCCGTTTGGGGCCTCCTTCTTCGATCGGGCGAGCTTGTCATATTTTAGTCTGCGCCTCGGCTAAAGCCTTGTCTTTTCTGCGCGAAATTCAGTGTCGACGGTTGTTAGTCGGTCGAACAAAGATAGACGAAGAGTACAAGGCTAAAAATAAAATTACCATCGATTCGGCCACCACCCGCCATGACTTTCGACCCCATGCGAGAGAGAAGCGCGAGCGCCATGGGTTTCTTCGATCGCTTGCTCGGATCGGCCGTACCCAAGCTTTCGAGTGAATGATGGGAATCTCCTCCGTTTCAGGCCGAGACTCGACAATCACGCTTGGCCGCTTGGGTGAGCGATCGGCCTTCGGGGAGGAGGCGGCCGAGGCTGCCGACCGCTTTTTCCCGGCTCTTGGGAGTTTGGTGGACTTTTGAGGAAGATTCGGGTTATCCCCGTAGGACCGCCGCATCTTTTAGCCCTCCTTCGGGCTTGGGGCGAGCGAGCGGTTCCGGCTTTGCCGCCATCCTTTCTGCAAAATAACGAGTCATGAGTTAAAAGAAAAAAAGAAAGTCAACAACAGAATATAAGGACGAAAAAGTTCAAAAGCGAACCAATCTCGGCCTCCAGTTCATAGCCTTCGTATAAGACAAAGGGCCGGCAAGGTATGTCGCCCTTAGGATCTGGACGCATCATGCCCGCCAAATGACTTTATCATCTCCAAAGTCTCGGTGCTCGGCCTCTCCCGCATCTTTCATCAGTATAGATGTAATCTCCTGGCCGCCTGCAGAAATGAGCCTCATTCCACATAATCGGGAAGTAAGGGGGACCCAACATCCCGTCTGGCTGAACCTCACAAACGGCCTTGCTGGCCTCTTGAGTTGGAACGATCCAAAAGTCCTGGCTTTTCCAGGCCGCTCCCAACGACTCTGGGCGCTTTGAAAAATCGGTGATGGGTCTTCGCATCTTGAAGGAGACTTGTTCCCTTTTCTCCTTGTTGGCCTTCTCTGCGAGCCACTCACCAAGATAGCAAAGAAAAGCATCATCGACACCGCCGACCCACTTGGTGAGCAAAGACTTGAAAGTCTTTAAAAACGCCCCATGCGTTTGGATGGAGCCGAGAAGGCGACCCCCATATGGCGCAGAACATCGCGTTGGAATTCGCAGAAAAGGAGGGTAATCTTCATCTTCTCGAACACGAGCCGATACATCGTGAACTTGAAGTTGGAAGAGTAAGTCGCGATATCTTCGCCTCCTTCATGCCTCTTATCCTCGGCACCGGTGAGTCTTCAAGACGGCTCGTGGGATCGGGCAAGGCATCGTGGCCGATCGTGATAATGCTCTGTTGGAGCGAAGAGTCTCCGACACCCAAGACATGTCGACACATCTCGAGCCACATCGCTGACTTGGCCTCGGCTGAACCTCGGCCGACCCTTCGTTCGATCCTCCGATGTTGGCTTCCAAACCAGAAATATTGACTTCGGCTGAACCACCTCCTCTCCTTGGACTTCTTCGGCTCGGTCGCGCCCGGCCTCCACCATCTCCTCGTCCACGGCCGGGGCGGCGCTCTGCGCTGCTCGTCATCATCAATGATAATCACATCGGCGTCTTCCTCTTCTCCTCCACGCGGATACAACGCCCTCGGGCGGTGGAGAGGCGCTTTCGCCGCTTCGGCGAGAATGGGCGGGCTGGAACTAGTACTCTTGGAGCTAGTCGATCCCCACCGAAGAACGAGAGCTCGAGCCCGTCTTTGCTCGAGGAACTACTTGGAGAGCTAGAGCTTTTGTCGCCCGAAGACGACTTGGGTTCGCCTGGCCTCGACATGTATGTGGCGAAAGACTGAGGCGGTTTTCCGGGAAGACGGGCAGTTAACTTTGTCCGTGGCATACACAAACACCTGTGATAAAGGGATCGAGTCAGGTCGATCGAGTAAAGCACTCATGAGAGGGGGCGAGCTGGCCATCCTCGACCTGACACCCCCTATCACGAGGCGTGGAAAAGCGAAGCACTTTAAAGAAAAAGCTCAAGTTTAAAAGAGTAGTAGGGAGCGGTCGATTCGTACCTTAAGCAGATGTTGAAGATCGGTCGCAAATAGACGTAAAACAGCTTCGAATGCAAGTCGGCGGCAGACGAGTCGGTCGTTGGCAGAGCAAATCTTGGAAGTGTGAGAAATGAACTCAGCAGAAGGGCTATTTATAGCGCAGACCTGCGCGCGAAGGGGCGGGATACGAAGAGTCACAACGCTTCGCCTTCTCACCAATGGTTGTCTCCGCATGACCTCTAAAACACCAAACGTCACGTCTTAAATGTCAGGAAAGACCAACCGTCGCGACAGCACGGCCGATGGTTGACGAGCGGTCGACACCGCCCCGTAGAAAAAGCAAACGGCCGCGTCCGTTTCATCAAAGTAACTCCACTCCTGGGGGCATCGATTCAAGCCTCACCGCTCTCGCCGACCCTAGGCTTGGGGGCAACTTCTCGGTGTATTAGCAATTATGAGGATCGCCAACAGCAATTGGACTGCGCCCGACCCATCACGATCGCCCCACACGCTTTGAGCGCACTTCGCCGGCCGAAATTCTCGCATAACGGTCGGACATCGCCAGATATATACGCCATTCGCACATGGCATCAGGTACGTTCTCTAACCTTGTGCTATCTGCCCGAGCGACCTCTCACTAGATCGTCGGAGTGTCTTTGCAGGTACCACCCGAGGTGCTCAACGCGTGAAGCCAGGACCGGTCCTTTCACCTATTCAACGACCGGCCCATAGACGGATCAGTCAACACTTCAACACTTCATTGGTCAGGTACGATCAATTGGTATAAACTAACTAAAACAAGTGTCAATTAGTTTATGGGAATTCACTGTTTTAAAGCAAGCGTCAAAACAGAGTGTTTAATCGGTTACGAAAGTGGACAAGCGCCGCTTAAAGCATAACCAATATGATAACAGAATCCATATCAATCCTCTCTATCAATTTCTATTTGAATCAAAAAATTTAAGCAATCAAATAATTCAAATAATCAAAAGTTACGAAACAAATTGCATACAAGCAAGTGCGTACACAAACGAATCGCGTTTTGCAAAAATCGAATACGAGTAAATCAAGCGTAACACGAAAATCAGAAATTGCAACAAATAAGAGTGAAACGAAATTGATGGAGATGAATTCAGAAACTAAGACAAAATAATGTTAAACATTCAAGAACCGAACCTCAAAATCCGTTAACAACGACACCCTTTCACCGATGAATCGATCTAGGGGCTTAGGCTTCCATGGAGGTTAGAGCACAAAGTTCTCAAATTGTATGATAATGCGTAAGATCCCAAAACGGCTGCTGACCAGCCAGATCTATAAGGGAAAAACGAAAACCCTAACATTAAACTGCTTCGGTATTTTGCCTTTTTGGCTCGATAACAAACCAATATTTGGCCCGAAACCCGTTTTACATTAAACTGCTTCGGTATTTTGCCTTTTTGGCCTTCAATACTTTCGAATTGGGTTTCACGTTCAACAGAAGATTTGGAGCTCTGTTTCTTAGCTTTCCAACGCATACACGCTCCAATCGGATAAATGTAGCCAAAGTTATGGTCTGCAGGGTAGACATGGGTCAATATGCAATAAAAATAAGAATTAATCACGAAATTACTATATTGCTCAAATAAGACCCAAAGTCTAGAAACGTGCTAAGACTCAAAAATTAGGTGTAGAGAACAATTAAAATCACCAAGTGAAAAGCTATAAAGAATGCATTAGGATGCATTGATCAGAGATACATGAACTTGGCGCCGCATCTAGCCACTTGTGCAACTTGCACTTGCAACTTGACATGCTGATGTCATCATCAAAATGCTAGAGCATTGAGTGTGAAATGTATTGCTGGTGCAATGGTTCTATCTATGCCTGAATATCCATAGTTGGTGCTATGACTGCTGGATGCATTGCAGGTGCAATGATTGTTGGATCTACTGCAGGAGCAATGATTGCTGTAGCCATTGAGCACATAAAAATACCACAAGTCATAGAATTTAATGATAATGAAATTCAAAGAAAGAGATGTTGTTTTTCCTCTTCATTTCTTCATTTAACCATGCAAAATTACTGAGCTACATACAATAATTTAACTTTAAGAGTCTAAATAACTCTATATAAAATAGAGTTATCAGTAATCTATATTATAGTTGTATTTAAATTAGACAAAAAAATTTATATTAGAAAGTGTAACTGCACATCAAATACGAAAGATAGCAAAGCGGTAAAAAGCAACACAAGCAAACAAAAACAAAAATAGCGTTTATTTGGGTAGTCCCTGTTCCAGAAGATAAATGACTTCTTCCGGAGTGCGAATCGTGTCCACATACAGCTCCAAGATACTACATTCCATTGGAACTTTAGCATGAGCTTTCATCATTGTGCGAATGTCGTCGTCGCTTCGGATCTCCATAAGTGAATAACAGACTTTCCCATCATCTCCACAATGGTACTTTCGGCAACGTATACACTCCACATCTTTACGCCACCCTCCCTCTGGATGAATCTAAGTCATATTATATCCTTTATCAAATTTGATTATGGTGCATATTTATTGTTATATCTGGTTTCCAAAAGCCTCATGTGCACTTATAGATCTAAAAACAAAATATTGAGAGAATCAAAGCTTAACTTGCATATATTGAGAAACCTATACTTTACTCGATACCTAACTCTAGGAATATGATTTTGGTTTTACAAAAATTTGAAATTCTGATATTATGGTTACAAAAGATCCTTCTTCAACATGTTCTATATTGATGTCCAATCATTGGACTTAAGATTGGAAGGTTTTCAAAAAGTGTTTCACATTTTTGTTTCTCCATGCGAAATAAATTGCTTTCTTGAAGATGTTTGAAATTAATGAGCACTATAAGTGCTAAAACTTATTTATGAAAAATGAAACTTCTCGCAAATGGTTTTGAATATTTATTTGACACATTCTAAACAAGAAAGATATGTTTTGAAATTGTTATATGATAATCTTGTTTCACTCTCATAGTCTCCACTCAAAAATAGATATGTGAGCTCCATATAGCATATGAATACATGTTTCTGCAAAATGAGTCTTGATTGCTGCATAATCTTGTTGTGATATATGATAGTGTTTTTAAACAATGAAACTAGTGAAAATAGAATCTATGATATATCACAAACTCTGACTACTTTTAGTAAGCTTAAGAATGTGCATTATGTTCACTTGCGTGATTGCAGAAATTTGAAAGAGTATATAATTTTAAATTTTAGTTATCACTATCATGCATTATGCTTTATATGACTTTGTAGAACTAAGTATGGTAAATTGATTATCCCCCATTGTTTATATCCAAGGGATTATTGCCATATATGGGCTGAGGAAAATTAAAATAAAATGTCCTATATATATTGTTTTCTTCTAAGGCAAAAGGGTTTGTAAAGAACTTTATATTCATTGAACCTTATACAAAATGCATTATAAGAGGTTGTCCTCTTATATATAAAAGGCTTTCCTTCAAAGCCTAATAATGAGAGTAATAATAAGGGAAGAGATGCTTCTAAAGATAGGAGAATAATGATCCTTGAAAACCCAAAGGGAGAGTTTTTGAACTAAAGAAGGTATATGTTCTTCAATGTCTAAACATGCTAAGTTCAAATCTCTTTAATTTATCTATTCCTTGTGAATCAAAAGAATGTGATGAATTACTTGATATAGTTATATTGCTTCTTATTACTATGATTTCTTATGTTTACATTGCAATATCAACTAAGATCTTTTCTCACATTGAATATGCTTATCATGTTAAATGCAAACTACTTGAGTTTGATATGTTGATCCACCTCCCCTCTAATTCTTTTTGATTGATGTCAAAAGGGGGAGAATAAAAAGATAGATATAATAATAAAGAATGTTGCTAATTAACCTGAAGCATAAGTTTAGGGGGAGTTTAAACTCCATGCATAAGTTCAGGGGGAGTTTAATTTGATAGCAAATCAACATTCTTGTATGTATTATTATATCCATCCAGAAAACTTAAGATTTGTTCTTAAAGGTTTGTCATCATCAAAAAGGGGGAGATTGTTGAGATAAAATCCTTTTTGATATATGGTTTTAATGATAACAAACCTTATGAACTAAAGCTTAAGTATTTAGAATGGTGTTCTACTAATGGGTGCTCTTAAGTTTGTTGAAAGAACAGATTTCCTATAAGTGGACATGCTTGAAGCAAATTAGATCAATCCAGTGCATGTCATTATACAACAACTGAAGAGTCAAAGTAGAACCAACAAAGTTACAAGAATAGTAATGCAAGCTTCATGAAGACATGTTACCTTTACTATTAAGTTACAAGGGTGTTGGACAAGGAAATTCACAGAGAGAAAAGAGAAGACACTAGCCAATCAAGAGAAAGTTCAAATCATCTAAGTGAATTCCTATCAAGAGGAGCCCTAGGAAACTAATGACTAGATTGATCAAAGGAGTATACAAGTCTTTGCATAGAAGATTCTCATAGTCATTAATTGTATTCTACCAATGCTCTCTTACTCAAATGTTCAAAAGCTTATCAAGAAGCAAATCAAAGAGCATGACCGAAGCATAGCAAAGAGCATGACCAAAACATTCAAAAAGTCAAGGGTAGAAATAAACATAAGAAGGTTCACGTATGAGAAGGTTCAACAACTAAAGAAGGTTAAAATAGTTGAAGAAGGTTCAAAGATAAGAAGGTTCGATTAATCAAGCAACCTACTCTATCTAGAAAACTTCAACAACTCAAGAACCTAGGAGCATCAAAGTTTATTTGTTTAAGGAAAAATCAATTGAGAAAGTTTGACTAAGTAAACAGAAGGTTTGACAAAGTCAAGAGGAGGTATTAAATGAAGAAGGGGTATTAAATGATTCTTCCTAGGAGCATCAAAGTTCATTCATTTAAGGAATAATCATTTAAGAAGGCTTGACCAAGTCAATAAGAAGATTTTACCAAGCCAATACTTTGCATAGAAGATTAATAGCTGAAAATGTTAAAATCTCCAGAAGGTTTGACCATGTCAAAAGAAGGTTTAACCAAGCCAAGACTTAGCAAACTAAGACTCTACCAAGGCTCTACCATGGTCTAAAATATTAGTATATTATAAAGGTAGAAAAGCCTTGAGAATGTTACTTTATGAGAAGGTTAAATTAAGTCAACAGAAGGTTTGACCAAAAGTCAACAGAAGGTTGACCAAAAGTCAACAGAAAGTTTGACTGAAGTCAAAAGAAGTTTGACTAACAAAATACCTTGGAAGTATAAGTTCAATGTTGAGAAGGTTAAAGTGAAGGAATATACAATGTTAAGAAGGTTGCTGGAAACCATATCAAATTTATCTCAAACACATTAACTCTTCTTGAATGATCTTAAGGTGAATCAAATGAAGATTCCAAGTCATAAAATGTGCTGGAAGTTTGAATATAAAAGAAAGTAATGCATGATTATTCATATGGCTAATTTTAGGTGTTTGCTCATGCTAGGAAGCTTAAGAAGGTTGCTTCAAATCAATTCCACGCTGTCCAACGGTTACAAACTGAAGCATGGCTATTGAGTAGACTACTAGGGGAGTACTATGACTGACATAGAAGGCTTTTTATGACAGCTAAAGCACCAAAGGTTGCTTAAGAAGGTTGATAGGCTACAACTAAAGCACAAAGTCATCATATCCTATCTACAAGCCTACAACAACTTTCCAACGGCTCTCTTCAACTCAATTCAAATTTGTAACAGCTATATTCAGTCCCCATGTCTATTTAAATGCTGGAATTTGAAGATTATAGGCATGAGATTGGGTTAGAACCTCTCATCATTCAAGCTTCTCAAAGAAACATCCAACCTTCTCATCCCACACTCAAAGCTTAAAATGTAAAATTCTGGGATTCTTTTAGTGAGTGTGTGTTAGCTTGATAAGCATCATTGTATACACTTTGTGTAATCTATTCTCAAGCTCTTAAACATCCCAAAACCCTTATTGTAAACATTATCTTGTAAACATCTCACCAAACTACCTAGAAGTAAGGTGAGGGTTGGTGGTGATTATACTTGATAAGGTGATTCTTATGAAACTAGTGGAGAGTTTCTAAGAGAAATTGAAACAGCTAGGCGTGGCTGTGTAAGAGTACACTAGGCTGTTGTGTGTGATCAAAGCTAGTGGTGGTGAAGTCTTTTGTGTGTTGATCAAAAGCAAGTGTAATAGCTATTTGGAAAATAGTGGAAATACTCACGTGGACGTGGGGAGAGGAGTAGCCAGGTTTGGGTGAACCTCTATAACTCTAGTGTGTTATTTATTTGCTTTCCTTACTATCTTCTAACATGCTATAACATATTCACCATTGTTCAAACTAAGAGAAGGTTAATTTATTCAACCTTCTGAAAATGGTTTTTAACTAAGAAGTTATAATCTATGATTTAATCTCAAAGTTAAAACCAACATATCTCTTACAAGCTATTATTCATGACTATCCCTCATCATTGAAGTTAGTATCCTATATTGATTATCTATTGTTACTAACCTTCTTCATTGAGTAGTTAGTTTTTATATTGATCATCTATTGTTACTAACCTACTCAAGTATTTTATGCATAAATCATATACTGTTTTAAAAGCATTTATAGAAGCTTCAATCTGAAATGATTTCATCCTCATAAGCTTCTCTACATTAAAGAGTTTATCCTTCACATATATATTTCTTGGTAATATGTTCCTCAAGTTATCAAACACTAAATTACCATGTTCAACAAAAGGATAAAATTCATATGATGTACAAAATGTTTCTATGCATAAATACAACACAAGACTCATTAAGAATTGAACTTACTTAACTAGAGTAGGTTCATCGTGTGGAACCTACTTAACAAAAAGAAGGTTCAATGCATGGAACTTACTCAAGAAGAGTATTTCTTGTGAAATTGTTTTAAGCTAACTATCTCATCTCCAAGTATCAACTTGAGAGGACATTTTCTAAGTTGCAAGATATAAATTTTCAAAGGGTCACAATTCAACCCCCCTTCTTGTGACTCTATATGCCACTTCAGATGTCTCTATTTAGACTACAGAAGATATGTTTAGGACAACGAAACACAACACCATCTTCCCTGGTGGTGACAGTTCCTGTAACACCCCCCTTCTACATAAACTACTATTTAAATAATTTGGAAAATCAGAGTAGTTGAAAAACTTTTCGGTGCGACCACTCGAGGGTGTCACATTTAAAACCAAACACCTTAATATACTTCAAAACAATTACTTAAAATAAACTCCAGTTTAGAGGATACATAGCACCAAAGTAATAGTCGGGAATAGACATTACAGCCGTGGAAAAATAACAACTTGAATAATAGTTCAAAGTAAAAGACATAACAAATAAACATTCCCCCCGGTGCTACGTATCAGAGCGACTCGACCATACTCAAAGAAGGATCTCTAGTCACCTTCATCCACCACACTGCAGTTGCCGACATACGAGGCAACACGACGCAGTAGGGTGAGTCTCAATGCATAGATAATAATAAATAAAGCGAGAAACACAGAAAAACAGGCACACCAGATGGCAATGATTACTACATATATTATTAAGGCAGTCACACCAAAGGCAGTTACACTAACTACTGATCCACACGTAATCGCCATACACCATTTGCAATCACACCGTAAACAGGCTTACACGAACATGTATGCAATGTATGCAATGCAACCCAAAACTCCACTTTGGGCATATGCATGTGGATCCATCACCAAAATTGCCTTGTGGGCATTCACCAAACACCAAAATAATTTAGAGGCCGAAGCCTATTCACCAAAATGCATATGATTTATGCGACGCCATGACTATGCACCAAAAACACCAAAACACCAAAATAAAGCAATAACATGCTCACCACAATTATATGTATATTCACCAAATCACCAAGGAGAGGCATAGACCCCTCATCACCAATATATTCACCATTTATTCTACGACACCATAATTAATACTCCTACGGGGACTAAAAGAACACCAATAATTATTTTCACGCCAAAGGACTAAATTGACACTTCGGGGACCAATCTGACACCTAAGGGCTATTTTGAACCCACACCTAGACATGGCGCCAAGTTGCGCCTTGGGCTGCCAAGATTGGCGCCCATCCCGTAGACACACGCACACTAGCAACACCAGGCGCACTTGGGGCAGCCAAATGGCGCCCCCCAACGCAACACACACACCTGCACTTCGACACACACTCGTTTCACTTCGGCACACACTCAATTCACCTCGGCACACACTCACTTCACCTCGGCACACACCCATTTCACATCGTCACACGCTCACTTCACCTCGGCACACATAAAATACACCTCGGTACACTCTCACACACCTCGGCACCTCACCCCATCCACCTCAGCACCTCACCTCGCCTCACTCACCTCGGTCACCGACCTCCTTCACCGCGGCATATCACCCCATTCACCTCGGCACCTCACCTCACCTCACTCACCTAGGTCGCCGACCTCCTTCACCTCGGCACTAGGCAGCACACATCGGCGCCCATCCTCACCGGCAGCGCCAAGAGGCGCGCCACTCACACACCGAACACACGCACAAGGGCGCGCCACAACCGGCAGCGCCCAACGCATACACTCACGCCAGGGCACGGCGCCTGCGCGCCACCCGTGCCACTCTCCCACGCCACACACTCACACACGCCACGGGCGCACACTCAGCGCCTCTTTCCTGCATACAAGCGCACGAGGCAGCAACTTCGGCGCCTGGCAACGCAACGCACACAAGCACACACACCAGGCGCATGGGCTGCCAATTTTGGCGCCCTGGCCATGCCACAACGCATCCACTTGACGCAAACACTTCAATTTAACACATCGATTGAATAAAATCATGGCTCAATCACGAAATCAACATCATCACGCAAATAACAACCATAACGAAACCACAACATCATGCGAAAATCACCCAAATCCTAACTACCCACATACCCCCATCGCAACCCATTATCAATGTTAAACCCACCCTTACTAATGAAAATCCAGCACATAATCACAGAATCACGTATATACATTACAAGTTATCCACCTAAATTACTCCTAATCCTTAATCCCTATGTTTCAAGATTTATAAATTATTAAATATGCTAGAGAGCCCCCATACCTTTTAAAACTTGAAGGAGACACTCAAGAAATCAAGAAGGATCCTCCCAAGACACCAACACTCCAAGCTTTTCCTCCCCTCCTTGAGCTTCACGCAACTCTCTCTCCTTTCCTTGCCCTAGCCGTCGCGCCTCTCCTCTCTCACTCTTCTCACTTTCTAATTGTTGATCTCTTTGCTCTAATGAGGGTTTCTCCTAAGACCCTAATGTTTTTATTAATTGGGTTTGGGCCACTTAACTCCAATGGGCCCTAGTTGCACCTCCTAATTACTTTCTCACATCCTCCCTATTTAATTAATAACACTCTCCAGTTATTTCCTACACCCCACTCCTTAATTGAATTAATTACCTTATATTTATTTTAAATAATGCCAACTAAATTATCACTTAATTAAATTATCTAATTATTTATTTAATCATTTTTGGGGCGTTACAGATCCACGGTGATGAAAGGCTGTTAGAAATTTTTCGTTTGAGTACTGGGTTGGCTACAACTGCCATTCTATTTCAGTAGGTGGGGTGACAGTGTTTGGGAAGAAGCGGAGCAGAGAAGATGAATCAGAAATATAGGTTTAGGGTATATTGTTGGTGTGAATATGAGTGTAATGTGAGAACGTATTTATAATAGGGGTGTTCATACGTGAGCCTTTGATTTTAGACGATCAGAACCGTTGAATTTCTATCTGTTAGGGCACAAGTTCCAAAGACAATAATAGTCACTCATTTTTCTGCCCCGTTTGACTTCTTTTTTGACTGATTTTAGGTCGTTGATGGTCGTGGACGGTGGAATCTGAACGGTCGAAATGGAATACAAAACTATGTAACATAACAGTGGTTCGGACTTAAAGAATTGAACCAGGTCGTACTTTAACTAACGAACCATTGTTAAACAGATTTGGGGGTGTGCAACAAATTTTTAGCTGCTCGCTACTTCACCATCGAACTGGTTTGATGGGTAAGTATCAAACTGTCCTGAAATTTCAAAAAGAATTAAAACGCACGCGTTTCATTAAGGGCAACTCTATCTTTTCATGCACGTTGGTAAGATGCTAGCCGAGATCCTAGAGGGCGAATTCCAATGCACACGTTCACCCCCGTGCGCCGTAAAATAAACTAAACAATCATTTTCATCTTCTTCCAACACTTGATTGTTGGGGTAATTATTTGTTAATGTCTCCAACTGCTCGTGGGCCTCGGGACTGTCAGAGATTTTCAAAGTTGGTTCTTTTCGTTTTCACCGTTGGACTCACATTCAGGCCACTCACCACCATCCTCCTCTGCCTAAAAAAGTGGCTGACCATCATCTGAATCGAAGTTGGTGTCACTGTCTGCACTCACGCTGCCAGTACCATCTTTAATTGCCCTAGTTAGACCGTTCTATTGCATTGGGCCACACCATTCCTAAACCATCTTGACATGAAAGATAGAGCCATTGATTGTTGCATGAACCACAATGTTGAAGATATTGTCCCCCCTTGTTCTTATTAGTAATCTGGCCACGTCCATAGACGATTACTTTCTCGTGTTTTCGTCCATGCCAAGTAACTCCCCGAACCTACGGCCCAGTGCACAGAAGAAATCACAGTTCCAAGCTTGAACTGGGATACCATGGCAGTGAAGCCAGACCACTCATTCATTGTCCACCTCAGGGATAACACCTTCTTCCACCTCTTCCCTAAGCACCTTATTCGCTCTCAATAGTGTTATTTTAATCGAAAAGAAACCCTGCATATTCAGCCGCTCTTGTACCATGTGAGTTGTGTAACACCCCCTTTCTAAATACAACTATTATTATGAAATAAAATCAGAGTTTTCGAAATCCTTTTCAATGCAACCACAAGAGGGTGCTACACTTTCACCAACATCATAAAACAACACCTGAATGCTCATAAAACAATAGAGTACGTGATATTACAGTCCACTTAATCAATCGGGACGAACCCTCAAAAATTCCTGTTTAGTGACATTACAGTCCACTTAATCACCACGCAACGGAATAAGACATGTTTCATAAAACATATTCAAATACATCACCAAATAAATAGTTCAAACAACTTCAATTGAAACAACTAATAAACTAATCGCCCCGATGCTACGTATCAGAGCAAGACACCACAACCAGACTAAGGAAGGTAGAACCTTCACTCGTGATCACCTGCACGTTGCCGACATAAGAAGCAACATAGAAAGCAGAAGGGTGAGTCTCTAGCACATATAATAGAATGTATGATAAACATCATGTTAGAGAAAGGCAACTAGAAACATCACTGCTCAATAGACAAACACACGACATCAATTTATAACACATCAACTCATAATCATCGAGAGACATCACCAATTGCATGAGTATATGCATGAATGCAACCAAACACCAAGGGTATATGCATGTGGTACCATCACCGTGCTCAAGAACACAAGAACACAAGCCCTCAACAAACCCTCTAATGACTGAATAGTCCTCTCTGACTGACCATCAGTCTGCGGATGATACGCTGAGCTCAACCGCAACTTAGAACCCAACGCCTCATGCAAACTCTTTCAAAATTCAGAGGTGAATCTAGGATCTCTATCCGAAATATTACTCGAAGGAACTCCATGAAGCTTCACAATCTCCCAGATATAAATCTCCGCAAATCTAGGCACCGGATATGTGATGTTAATAGGAACAAAGTGAGACGACTTCGTTAGCCTATCAACAATCACCCAAATTGCATCATACCCCTTCGCCGTATTAGGCAATCCAGTCACAAAGTCCATAGAAATGCTATCCCACTTCCACTCTTGAATTTCCAACGGCTGCATCAGCCCTACAGGCTTATGATGCTCCACCTTTGACTTCTGACAAGTCAAACAGGCATAAACAAACTGAGCTACATCCCTCTTCATTCTCGGCCACCAAAATAACTTCTTCAAATCCTGATACATCTTTGTAGCTCCCGGATGGATACTCAATCTACTTCTATGACACTCTTCAAGAATTGCTTTCTTTATCTCCACATCATCAGGAATATAAATCCGATTACGATATCTCAACAAACCTTGAGCATCCAATTCAAAATCCTTATTTTCAGATTGACCAATTCCAACCGCCAAATCAACTAGCTTAACATCTAGCTTCTGAGCCTCACGAATGCTAACCAAAAATTCATTATTAATTTTCAACATCCCCAACCTAACACTCTGAGGTGTCACTTCACAAACTAAGCTCATATCTCGAAACTGCTCAATCAATTCAAGCTCCTTAACCATCATTCCATTATTGGGGAAACTGCACTATAGCAATTACTATGAGTTTACTCAATCAAGCCTCAACCTTTAGGGGTTACGTTCTAAGTAGACGAACTACTTATCACCGTACAAATGATGCTATATTGGATTTCAGGAAAGTAGCATATTTAAAATTTTCCAACAAATGTATGTTTATACTATTACTTAAGGTACTAATGCTCATCTCTTACGTCGATCTATATCCAAGCTACGAACAATGCTCTCCTCATCTCTGCATTCCTATTCCCCGTACTGAATTCTAATCCTTTAGTCACCAAAGTTACACACGACTACCCTGTTACTACATAGGTACTATTCGACTACCATACTCTTAATAACAATTATTATCACTTTACTTGATCATTTCTAATGTCTTAACGGTCGCCTCATAAGCTTGAAATCCGAAATCTATTCCGTACCGCAATTACCTACTTCTCACAAGTACCAATTATTCTACATCAGGTTTCCCAGAAGCCGCATTTCTAAACTCTTTCCAAAAAGGCATGATTCATTACTTTGCATGAACTTCAAACTTAAAGTGTCGATCATTGTCTTTACATCTCCCTACTATCAACCCCCAAATCAAAGACACAAACATCCATAAGACACCTAATTATCTAAAAATTAAGAGTCAAACAAGCTTGAACACACCACTGAATTAATCAAGTTGAAATTAGTACATATTCAAAATTTATAATAACCACGAGTTATTGTCGCCTCTTTCATTGGGGATGAGTTATTGGGGTGATCCGTCCCTCCTGCTCAAGCTACCAATTAGTTAAGGTCACAAAACTACTTCCTTTCAAATTTACACATACCACACTAAAAAACTTTTAACGCAGTCTAGAGTGCGAAGGCGTCGTCACGACTCGCACTCTTTTGACGTCATTAAAACCCTTTTAATCACACATATCTCAATGATACAAACAACAGTCGCAAACAACTAAAAGCAATGCTACAACCATCAGTTACATATTTTAATTACACATATCTCAATGATACAAACAACAGTTGCAAACAACCAAACAAAATCTACAACAAAGTCTCTGTCGAAGGTCGACAAGGGACTCTGAGACACTTCGACTGGACAACTTGGTCGGACAGACCAACTGACTGGAAAACTTGGTCGGACAGACCGAACTTTTGCTCTGATACCACTAATGTAACACCCACTTTCTAAATACAACTATTATTATGAAATAAAATCAGAGTTTTCGAAATCCTTTTCAATGCAACCACAAGAGGGTGCTACACTTTCACCAACATCATAAAACAACACCTAAATGCTCATAAAACAATAGAGTACGTGATACATAGCACATCAATCGCGACGAACCCTCAAAAATTCCTGTTTAGTGACATTACAGTCCACTTAATCACCATGCAACGGAATAAGACATGTTTCATAAAACATATTCAAATACATCACCAAATAAATAGTTCAAACAAATTCAATTGAAACAACTAATAAACTAATGGCCCCCCGGTGCTACGTATCAGAGCAAGACACCACAACCAGACTAAGAAAGGTAGAACCTTCACTCGGGATCACCTGCACGTTGCAGACATAAGAAGCAACATAGAAAGCAGAAGGGTGAGTCTCTAGCACATATAATAGAATGTATGATAAACATCATATTAGAGAAAGGCAACTAGAAACATCACTGCTCAATAGATAAACACACGACATCAATTTATAACACATCAACTCATAATCATCAAGAGACATCACCAATTGCATGAGTATATGCATGAATGCAACCCAACACCAAGGGTATATGCATGTGGTACCATCACCATCACAAATATCGCCATTCGGGCATGTCCGTCATAATCATTAATAATATCAAGACCAAAGCCTTCACCGTCACTTTGATGCATATGAGGCATGTGACTCCATGAAGAATGCATCAACCACAAACATCTATATCATGTATGAATTAACACTGTCACTAGATTCATCACCGTCATTTAATCCACCGTCATTAAATACACCGTCATTAAATACACCGTCATTTAATACACCGTCATTAGATACACCGTCATGGACTAAACTGTCACTACAAGGACCAAAACGTCACACAAGGACTAAACCGTCACTCCCAGGGACTAAACAGTCACACAGCACAAGTGCTGAAATCCTACAGCAGTGCACCTACTTCGGCGAATTAATTAAAATAGCAAACGACATCGGACTTCAACAAAAGACCACTCATTGGAAATCTCTCTGAGTGTAGTTTCTAACTATAATTTTAGTTTTTCAAAATAAGTATCCAGTTGGTACAGTTTTTCAAAAAACTACACTGAGGTACCAAAATCGGACAGAACTCTTTACCCAACTTGCAACCAAACTTTCTTTCTCATTTCTTAATGAAATTTCGTGAAACCAGTGCCTATTTCGTGGAGAATTAAGTCTACTTTTCAATGAAACCAGAATCATTCAAAACGGAGTTAAATTGAGAACACAAAACCTGCAAAAACCGAACCTACTCACAGTTTGATTTCAGAAATTTGACCTAACTTTGGAGACTCATAACTTGAGCTACACAACTCCAAATTGAACGAAACAAGTGCCAAAACGACCGGCCTTAAGTCTATTTTCAAAAACAATCAGCCACATAATTTTTAGATCAACCAAACAGTACCAGTTTCAGAAAGACCGAAATAGTGTCCAGAAACGCACAAAAACCATAAGCAAGTAAAACTCATCATAATCAATCACCAAAACCAATTTCCACATCACATACTTATGCATTTCATCAAACACCACATAAGCATAGTAAATTCACCTTCAAAACTCAGAGTAATATCATCAAACACCTTGTAGGCAACATATGTTCATAGTTCATTTCAACACCAAAACACCACAATTTCACCAAATTGAATCAAACACAACATCAATCACACAATTAACAACACAATCAATTCAATAATCATCTTAGAGTCTAACCCATACATAATCCTCATCATATACCCCATTATAGGTGAAAGAGAGCCCCGTTACCTTAATGGATTGAAGAAAACAAGCACTCTCTCCACCAAGAATCCAAGAATCACCAACAAGCAAGCTTCTCTTCCTTGCCTTGAATTCTCCACGCCAAAATCTTCTCTTCTTCTCCCTTGGAGCCGTCGCACCTCTCTCCCTCTTCTCACTTTCTATTTTTTTTCTTTGCTTTGGTTGAAATGAGCACTCACCCTAGACTCCTAAGCTTATTACATGAATATGGGTCTAACTAATGGATCATGGGCCTTTATTTACATCTCCTCAATTACTCAAACACCTCCTGAATAAAATAAAACTCCAAATTAATTATTTGACTTAATAAAATGTTGTAAGCCTTAAATAACCCAATTAAATAAATAATTGAATTATTTTTGGGGCGTTACAACTCTCCCCCACTTAGAATATTTCGTCCTTGAAATTTTACCTGAATCAAACAACTCCGGATATGATTCCCGCATCTTACTCTCCAACTCCCAAGTCGCGTTCTCACCGGCAGCTCCCAACCACACTACCTTCACCAAATTGATCCCCTTCCCTCTTAAAATCTTCACTTCGCGATCCTCAATCCTAACCGGCATTGCCTCAACAGTGAGATTATCTCTCACTTGCACATCATCCATATGAATCACATGAGACGGGTCTGGAACATACTTCCTCAACTGCGACACATGAAACACATCATGCAAATTCGAAAGAATTAGGTGGCAAGGCCACCCGATAAGCAACATTCTCAACTCTCTCCAAAATCTGCTATGGCCCAATAAAACGAGGAGACAACTTGTTAGACTTCAAAGCACGACCAACACCAGTCACAGGGGTGACCCTCAAAAACACATGATCACCGGCTTGAAATTCCAAATCCTTCCTCCTCTTATCATGATAACTCTTTTGCCTACTTTGCGGAGCTTTCATCTTCTCACGAATCAACTTCACCTTCTCAGTGGTCTCTCGAACAATCTCAGGTCCAAGCACCACACTCTCTCCAGATTCATACCAACATAAAGGAGTCCTACATCTCCGACCATACAACGCCTCAAAAGGTGCCATCCCAACACTAGAATGATAACTATTATTATAGGTAAACTCAATTAATGGAAGATAAGAATCCCACGCACCACCATGCTCAAGAACACAAACCCTCAACAAATCCTCTAACGACTAAATAGTCCTCTCTGACTGACCATCAGTCTGCGGATGATACGCTGAGCTCAACCGCAACTTAGAACCCAATGCCTCATGCAAACTCTTCCAAAATTCAGAGGTGAATCTAGGATCTCTATCCGAAATAATACTCGAAGGAACTCCATGAAGCTTCACAATCTCCCGGATATAAATCTCCGCCAATCTAGGCACTGGATATGTGATGTTAATAGGAACAAAGTGAGACGACTTCGTTAGCCTATCAACAATCACCCAAATTGCATCATACCCCTTCGCCGTATTAGGCAATCCAGTCACAAAGTCCATAGAAATGCTATCCAAATTCCACTCCGGAATTTCCAACGGCTGCATCAGCCCTGCAGGCTTCTGATGCTCCACCTTTGACTTCTGACAAGTCAAACAAGCATAAACAAACCGAGCTACATCCCTCTTCATTCCCGGCCACCAAAATAACTTCTTCAAATCCTGATACATCTTTGTAGCTCCCGGATGGATACTCAATCTACTTCTATGACACTCTTCAAGAATTGTTTTCTTTATCTCCACATCATCAGGAATACAAATCCGATTACGATATCTCAACAAACCTTGACCATCCAATTCAAAATCCTTATTTTCAGATTGACCAATTCCAACCGCCAAATCAACTAGCTTAACATCTAGCTTATGAGCCTCCCGAATGCTAACCAAAAATTCATTATTAATTTTCAACATCCCCAACCTAACACTCTGAGGTGTCACTTCACAAACTAAGCTCATATCTCGGAACTGCTCAATCAATTCAAGCTCCTTAACCATCATTCCACTATTGGGGAAACTGCACTATAGCAATTACTATGAGTTTACTCATTCAAGCCTGAACCTTTAGGGGTTACGTTCTAAGCTCAAAATCTAAATCCTATTCACCTCATAAACAGACGAACTACTTATCACCGTACAAATGATGCTATATTGAATTTCAGGAAAGTAGCATATTTAAATTTTTCCAACAAATGTATGTTTATACTATTACTTAAGGTACTAATGCTCATCTCTTACGTCGATCTATATCTAAGCTACGAACAATGCTCTTCTCATCTCTGCATTCCTATTCCCCGTACTGAATTCTAATCCTTTAGTCACCAAAGTTACACACGACTACCCTGTTACTACATAGGTACTATTCGACTACCATACTCTTAATAACAATTATTATCACTTTACTTGATCATTTCTAATGTCTTAACGGTCGCCTCATAAGCTTGAAATCCGAAATCTATTCTGTACCGCAATTACCTACTTCTCACAAGTACAAATTATTCTACATCAGGTTTCCTAGAAGCCAAATTTCTAAACTCTTTCCAAAAAGGCATGATTCATTACTTTGCATGAACTTCAAACTTAAAGTGTCGATCCTTGTCTTTACATCTCCCTACTATCAACCCCCAAATCAAAGACACAAACATCCATAAGACACCTAATTATCTAAAAATTAAGAGTCAAACAAGCTTGAACACACCACTCAATTAATCAAGTTAAAATTAGTACATATTCAAAATTTATAATAACCACGAGTTATTGTCGCCTCTTTCATTGGGGATGAGTTATTGGGGTGATCAGTCCCTCCTACTCACGCAACCAATTAGTTAAGGTCACAAAACTACTTCCTTTCAAATTTACACATACCACACTAAAATACTTTTAACGCAGTCTAGAGTGCGAAGGCGTCGTCACGACTCGCACTCTTTTGACGTCGTTAAAACCCTTTTAATCACACATATCTCAATGATACAAACAACAGTCGCAAATAACTAAAAGCAATGCTACAACCATCAGTTACATATTTTAATTACACATATCTCAATGATACAAACAACAGTTGCAAACAACCAAACAAAATCTACAACAAAGTCTCTGTCGAAGGTCGACAAGGGACTCTGAGACACTACGACTGGACAACTTGGTGATTGCACTAACCGATCGACAACTTGGTCGGACAGACCGAACTTTTGCTCTGATACCACTAATGTAACACCCCCTTTCTAAATACAACTATTATTATGAAATAAAATCAGAGTTTTCGAAATCCTTTTCAATGCAACCACAAGAGGGTGCTACACTTTCACCAACATCATAAAACAACACCTGAATGCTCATAAAACAATAGAGTACGTGATACATAGCACATCAATCGGGATGAACCCTCAAAAATTCCTGTTTAGTGACATTACAGTCCACTTAATCACCACACAACGGAATAAGACATGTTTCATAAAACATATTCAAATACATAACCAAATAAATAGTTCAAACAATTTCAATTGTGTTATGAAAATTAGATATTGGATGTCCATTGAGTTTCTCCCATCATCTCCATTGTGTAGTGGCCTTTATGGGTGACTACTCATTTTCTAATTCCCACCCTATAAATAGGGCTCACTCTCATATGTAAAGGTGCACTTGAAAAGAGAAATACAAACACTCCCAAATTCTCTCCTTCTCTCATTCTTTGCTTTAGTTTTGGTTACTTTTATAACACGTTATCAGCACGAAGCTCGAATCAACTGAGGTAGTAATATTGGTTACATGGCTAATCAATTCGATTCTACCTTACATGCTCTGTTTAGTTTTCTCTGATTATATAATCAAAATAAATTCCACGCTTTTATCAATATGTTTGTTTGATAGAATTCCAGATCTTCATCTCAATATTGGTTTCGGTGATAATATATTTGTTTCGTTTAGTCTGCTTATATTATAGGTCTTCATCTTAGTTTTCTTTTATATTGTTCTTCTTTTAAGATTTTTTTTCTTTATCATCCTATAATTTTAATGTTTCTGTGAATGTATATTGGACAAGTGGTTTACAAATATTACATTTTCATAGCTTTCAAACATGACTATTCAACTATCTGTGCAAAATCTAGTTACAAAATTCTTAATTACATGTATGTATCTCGGCTGCCTATCCACTATTTAGTGCATTGTAGAATTTTAGAGAGTGATGAAGAAAGGATTAAAGGAGGAGTGTATGGATAAGTTTGAGTTCCTATATGATTGATGGATCATGGATGAGACTTGTTCCCTACATATATACTTAATTCTCAATTCTCTTTTCTTTACTATTTTCTCCATTGTATCGTTTGGCTTCTTTCACACTGCTTCTGTATAGTTTTGTTATGTAATTGGACTAGAGAGGCTATGTAATTAGACTTCTTTAACTAATATATATGTTGATTGAATAGATCCCTTATGTGTTGACCATATGGTAGATGCACAAATCTTGGCAGGCTCTTGGAAATTTATTATGTTTATGGTAAATTTGTTTCCATTATGTTCTTATGCACAAGGAAAAATCAATCAAACTTTGATGGTCCATTCCCAGAAGTGGATGTGACAACACATGATAACATGATAACAAAATAATTACCTTTTGATTAAAATTCATGAGGCATGTTCCACTAGTAATGTTTTATTCTCAGAAGTGAATGTAGCGACACACGATCACTATTGGCAGATATGTGATCGCGATCTTGATCATAGGAAATTCGAAGAACACATTTTTTTTCCACCAGAAGTGGAAAATATTGAAAAGAATGACAAAGATGGACAGAGTAGCAGAAATAATGAAAATATTCGCTACTGTTGTGGAGGCAAAGGTCATTGGAGTCGTACCTGTCGTACACAAAAATATCTTGTCGATGTCTATCAACAATCAATTAAAAATAATGATGGTAATATAGATGCTACTCATTTGGATGTTACCGATTTCTTACTGGTTTCTTTGCTGACCTTGATGGAAGCATTGATCACCTTATTGTGGATGGAAGTATAGTCAAGAAGTAGTTTTTCCTAATTAATAAAATAATAAAATTTCTTTGAATTTCCTATGATAATAAAATGTTTTGCATTTCCTATGCTAATAATAATATAGCTTTATATATGAGTGTTTTCAACTTTCATAGATTATGTTCAAATAATTCAATCATAAATTTGTTATTCCTTCTCATGCTTATCTCTTATAATTTTTTTTCTTTCTCTTTGGATAGAATGAGTATTGACACTAGCATAAATAATGGAGATATGTGTCTTGTTGATAGCGGAACTACCCATACAATTTTAAAGGATGCAAAATATTTCTCTTATTTAGTAAAGCGAGAAACCGACGTTAGTACTATATCTGGCTCTTCAAAGATAATTGAAGGCTCTGGAAGAGCTAATATACTATTATCTCGGGGAACAAATTTACGCATTGAAAATGCATTATATTCCCCTAAGTCTAGTAGAAGTTTATTAAGTTTCAAAGATATTCGTCTAAATGGATATCATATTGAAACAAGAGATGAAGGAGATATTGAATATCTCTATATAACAAGACATACTTTGGAAAAAATAAGTGTAGTGGAAAAGCTACCCGCCTTTTCCTCCGGTTTTACTACACTTATATCGCTGCAATTGAAACACACGTTGTTGTAAACCAGAAGTTTACAAATCACAAAAACTTTGTTGTTTGGCATGACCGGTTGGGCCATCCCGGGTCTATAATGATGCGAAGAATAATTGAAAATTCATGTGGTCATCAGTTGAAGAACCAGGAGATTCTTCAATCCAATAAATTCTCATGTACCTCTTGTTCACAAGGGAAGTTGATAATTAGACCATCACCAATAAAAATTAAAAGTGAATCTCTTAACTTTTTAGAACGTATACATGGTGATATTTGTGGGCCAATACACCCACCGTGTGGACCATTTAGATATTTTATGGTTTTAATTGATGCATCGACAAAATGGTCACATGTTTGCTTGTTGTCAACTCGCAACCAAGCATTTGCGAGATTGCTAGCTCAACAAATTCGAATAAGAGATCACTTCCTTGTTTATCCTGTCAAGAAAATACGTCTTGATAATGCTGCTGAGTTTACATCTCAAGCATTTAATGAATATTGTGCGTCCATTGGAATTGACATTGAACATACATACACAAAATGGACTTGCAGAATCATTTATTAAGCGTATAAAGTTAATTGCAAGACCACTTCTCATGAGGTGCAAACTTCCAATTTCCACTTGGGGACATGCAATTTTGCATGCTGCAAACTTGATTCGCATCAGGCCAACTAGTTATCATGACTCTTCCCCTTTACAATTAGTTTTTGGTCAAGAACAAAATATTTCCCATCTTCGAATTTTTGGTTGTGCGGTGTATGTTCCAATTTCTCCACCACAACGCACTAAGATGGGTCCACAAAGAAGGTTGGGAATATATGTTGGATATGAATCTCCGCTCATTATAAATTATCTTGAACCAACAACGGAGATTCATTTACAACTCGATTTGTTGATTGTCATTTTGATGAATCAAATTTCCCAACATTAGGGGAGAATAAGCGCTTAAAAAAGAGATCGATTGGAATGAATTATCCTGTCTCATCTTGATCCTCGAACTAAACAATGTGAACTTGAAGTTCAAAGGATAATTCATTTGCAAAGCTTAGCAAATCAATTACCAAATGCATTTATCGATCCAAAAGGTGTAACCAAATCCTATTACCACCGCTAATGCTCCAATAAAAATAGATGTCCTCGTTGGACAATCGATATTGCAAATGAGTCTCAACCGCGCGCTGAAGCGTGGTAGACCCATCGGTTCCAAAGATAAAAATCCTCGAAGGAAAAAGGAGCTAAAAAGAAAGATGGTCCAGAGGAGGATATAGAAACTCTCAAAGAGTCTACAGACATAATTGAAATTACAAATCCTGTAAGAGACCGATCAGTGCACCAAATTCATGAAAATAAAGAGATCTCAATAAATTATGTCACTAGTGGAATACAATGGAACAGACAAGAAGTCAACGTTGATGATGCTTTTTCATATAATATAGCGCTAAATGTGATGAATGATAATGAGGATCATGAGCCAAAATCCATTAAAGATTGTAGACAAAGTGAGAATTGGCCAAAATGGAAAGATGCAATTGAAGCGAGACTAAATTCGCTTTACAAGCGAAAAAGTTTTGGACTCAGTAGTCCAACACTGATGGTGTCAAACCAGTTGGATACAAATGGGTCTTTGTGCGAAAACGAAATGAGAATGGGGAAATTGCAAGATATAAAGCCCGACTTGTTGCTCAAGGATTTTCGCAAAGACCTGGAATTGATTTTGATGAAACATATTCACCTGTAGTGGATGCAAGTACTTTTAGGTACTTAATTAGCCTTGTAGAACAGGGCTTAATTTGCATATGATGGATGTTGTCACAGCCTATTTATATGGCTCACTTGATAGTGACATTTACATGAAGCTCCTCAAGGATTTAACCTTCCCGAGGCACATAATCTCAATCTCTAGAAACTACTCCATCAAATTGAATAAGTCTCTCTACTGGCTAAAATAGTCCGGACGCATGTGGTATAATCGCCTCGGTGAATATTTGCTAAAGGAGGATACACAAATGACCCCATTTGTCCATGTATTTTTATAAAAAGATCAGGAAAAGAATTTGCCATAATTGTTGTCTATGTTGATGACATAAATATTATTGGAACTCCTGAAGAGCTTCCAAAAGCTATAGATTGCTTAAAGAAAGAATTTGAGATGAAAGATTTGGGAAAGACAAAATTTTGTCTAGGATTACAGATTGAGCATTTGAAAAATGGAGTTTTTGTGCATCAAGAGGCTTATGTAGCAAAAATATTAAAACGTTTCTACATGGACAAATCTCATCCGTTGTCTACTCCAATGGTAGTTACATCACTAGATGTGGAAAAGGATCCCTTTAGACCTCGAGAGGAGGGGGTGAAGAGCCACTTGGTCCTCAAGTATCATATCTCAAAGGCAATTGAGCACTAATGTATCTTGCTAATTATACTCGCCCCGATATATCATTTTCTGTTAATTTATTAGCAAGATATAGTACTTCACCCACACGAAGACATTGGAACGGAGTCAAACATATACTTCGTTACCTTAGAGGCATAATGAATATGGGTTTGTTTTATTCCAAAGTACCCAAATTAGAGCCGATGGTGTTATGCAGATGCAGTTATTTGTCCGATCCTCATAATGGTAGATCGCTAACAAAGTTACTTGTTTACGTGTGGTGGTACAGCAATTTCATGGAGATCCGTGAAATGTACCATAACAAAGAACATCATCAAATCATGCAGAACTTTTAGCACTACATGAAGCAAGTCGGGAATGTGTTTGGTTAAGGTCTCTGATTCAACACATACAAGAGACTTGTGGTTTGTCTTCCGGAAGAATAGATGCAACAACAATCTATGAAGATAATACTGCATGCATTGCTCAATTGAAAGAAGGCTACATTAAAGGAGATCGAACAAAGCATAGTTCTCCAAAATTCTTCTTCACTCATGATCTTCAGAAGAATGGTGATATAAGCATTCAACAAATTCGTTCGTGTGATAATCTTGCAGACATTTTCACAAAATCACTCCCAAGCAGGATTTTTGAACAGTTAGTACAAAAGATTGGTCTTCGCCGTCTCAAAAATGATTGTTTGGATGAGGGGGAGAAATAAATAAATATTGTAAAAGGATATGTACTCGTTTTCCTTCACTAGATTTTTTCCCACTGGGTTTTTTCTAGTAAGGTTTTAATGAGGCATATCCTCAATGGACATCCAAGGGGGAGTGTTATGAAAATTAGATATTGGATGTCCATTGAGTTTCTCCCATCATCTCCATTGTGTAGTGGCCTTTATGTAAAGGTGCACTTGAAAAGAGAAATACAAACACTCCCAAATTCTCTCCTTCTCTCATTCTTTGCTTTAGTTTTGATTACTTTTATAACAAATTGAAACAACTAATAAACTAATCGCCCCCCCCCCCGGTGGTACGTATCAGAGCAAGACACCACAACCAGACTAAGGAAGGTAGAACCTTCACTCGGGATCACCTGCACGTTGCCGACATAAGAAGCAACATAGAAAGCATAAGGGTGAGTCTCTAGCACATATAATAGAATGTATGATAAACATCATGTTAGAGAAAGGCAACTAGAAACATCACTGCTCAATAGACAAACACACGACATCAATTTATAACACATCAACTCATAATCATCAAGAGACATCACCAATTGCATGAGTATATGCATGAATGCAACCCAACATAAAGGGTATATGCATGTGGTACCATCACCGTCACAAATATCGCCATTCGGGCATGTCCGTCATAATCATTAATAATATCAAGGCCGAAGCCTACACCGTCACTTTGATGCATATGAGGCATGTGACTCCATGAAGAATGCATCAACCACAAACAATCATATCATGTATGAATTAACACCGTCACTAGATTCATCACCGTCATTTAATCCACCGTCATTTAATACACCGTCATTAGATACACCGTCATTTAATTCACCAATACATCATCAATTAATAGCTCTATGGCTAACACCAATACATCAATCAATAGCTCTATGGCTAACATCAATACATTCATCAATAGCTCTATGGCTAACATCAAACTCACCGGATACATCAACACCAAAAGTCATGGACTAAACTGTCACTACAAGGACCAAACCGTCACACAAGGACTAAATCGTCACTCCAAGGGACTAAACTGTCACTACAAGGACCAAACTGTCACACAAGGACTAAACTGTCACTCCCAGGGACTAAACTGTCACTACAAGGACCAAACCATCACACAAGGACTAAACCGTCACTCCTGTGGACTAAACAAATCCACAAAGACAAGTCTTTGAAATCCTACAAAGAAGGCACACCTATTTCGGCGAATTAATTAAAATAGCAAACGACATCGGATTTCAACAAAAGACCACTCATTAGAAGATTTCTGAGTGTAGTTTCTAACTATGATTTTAGTTTTTCAAAATAAGTATCCAGTTGGTACAGTTTTTCAAAACACTACACTGAGGTACCAAAATCGGACAGAACTCTTTACCCAACTTGCAACCAAACTTTCTTTCTCATTTCTTAATGAAATTTCGTGAAACCAGTGCCTATTTCGTGGAGACTTAAGTCTACTTTTCAATGAAACCAGAATCATTCAAAACGGAGTTAAATTGAGAACACAAAACCTGCAAAAACCGAACCTACTCACAGTTTGATTTCAGAAATTTGACCTAACTTTGGAGACTCATAACTTGAGCTACATAACTCCAAATTGAACGAAACAAGTGCCAAAACGACCGGCCTTAAGTCTATTTTCAAAAACAATCAGCCACATAATTTTTAGATCAACCAAACAGTACCAATTTTAGAAAGACCGAAATAGTGTCCAGAAACGCACAAAAACCATAAGCAAGTAAAACTCATCATAATCAATCACCAAAACCAATTTCCACATCACATACTTATGCATTTCATCAAACACCACATAAGCATAGTAAATTCACCTTCAAAACTCATAGAGTAATATCATCAAACACCTTGTAGGCAACATATGTTCATAGTTCATTTCAACACCAAAACACCACAATTTCACCAAATTGAATCAAACACAACATCAATCACACAATTAACAACACAATCAATTCAATAATCATCCTAGATTCTAACCCATACATAATCCTCATCATATACCCCATTATAGGTGAAAGAGAGCCCGCTTACCTTAATGGATTGAAGAAAACAAGCACTCTCTCCACCAAGAATCCAAGAATCACCAACAAGCAAGCTTCTCTTCCTTGCCTTGAATTCTCCACGCCAAAATCTTCTCTTCTTCTCCCTTGGAGCTGTCGCACCTCTCTCCCTCTTCTCACTTTCTATTTTTCTTCTTTGCTTTGGTTGAAATGAGCACTCACCCTAGACTCCTAAGCTTATTACATGAATATGGGTCTAACTAAAGGATCATGGGCCTTTATTTACATCTCCTCAATTACTCAAACACCTCCTGAATAAAATAAAACTCCAAATTAATTATTTGACTTAATAAAATGTTGTAAGTCTTAAATAACCCAATTAAATAAATAATTGAATTATTTTTGGGGTGTTACAAGTTGACCTTGGTATCTTTACTAACCCCTTGTACATCTGATTTAATTTATCCATATCTTCGTTTAACACTTCAAAGCATAGTTCTTGTATCACGTGCTTGCTTGCTATCGCCTCACGGTAAGGTCTTGACGGAGCGTCCTATCTCCTTGGAATTCTTGGTTGATCAATGATGGGTCTTTTTAATGTTCTTACAGTTGCACCCTTGCTTCTGAAAGTCTCTCCCCACTTGTTTTCCACTGTGGTTCTTGCTCTTTAGTATCTTGGTAGGTTAACGTAAATCTTCCAAGATCTAATGATTATATTGTCAAGCCTAACAGTAAACATCCTTGGGTTGTTCTTCACATCTCGAAACCTTGCAAAACCCGAATCTTCGTCCCCACCTGTTCACCTTTTGTGGAATGACGACTCCACTACCCTCCCGTATAGAGCAAATATCTTGTACATTTCCCACGAACCCTGTGTGTCTGGAAGCTCCAAAAAACTGAAAGAAAAATATCCCTTTCATTCCCTTTCCACATGCTTCCTTTAGTGTCCAGGCATTCGTTGTTTCTTCATGCTCGTGATGTTTGTTTTTGCTTTCTAGTAACTTGTTGCCATCCTTCTTTGTCGTTTCCTGTTGCCATATCTCTAAGGCTCATGCTTCGTACAACCCCCCTGTACTCACTAGACACCCCCAAATTTGGTTTAAACCCAAAGTGCCCTCACGTGAAAAGCATGTGACTGACAAAAATGGATCGTTTCGGCAGATCGCTAAACGAACGATTCTGCTCGATCGACCTCCATCAAACAATAAAAATAGATCGCTCGATTGGACCTCCATCGAATTCTACGCTTTATCTTTGTTTTCGGTTGTATGAAATGCGAACTGCTTCGACTCTGTGAGGTCGAACCGCCTCGATACTTAATGACAGCGACAAACGTTTACGGACAAAGAACCTATGCGACAATTTTTTCCAAAAAACGTGTAATTTGACGTCTAAAATAACTACTTGAATCAAACTAAATCCCTCAATTAGATAAACAAAACATGATATTTTCTTAATACAATTGTCTTATACATAATGAAATCATTAAATCGACAAAAAAATACAAAAAAAAAACATCAAAATCAATCTTTTCTCAAATCAACAGTTTGAGGAGCATGTGAATAGGGGTTTAAAGCTTTATATTGTTGCACAGTTCCTGTATATTGCTTGGGCCAGTCCTTTGCTATCTCCTTCCGACAATTTTTCCATGGCGTAAATGTTCCTGGCATTGGGGAGCCTCTCTTCATAACCAGCGTAACAAAGGTGTTACCAGTGAACAATATGTGGAAGACCGGTGCAGTCTTGATTGGTGCAATCAGAAATGGATAAACAGAAAAGGGAAGAGCACGATACCAGAAAACAATCGTGACCTTGTATTTATTTACATCCAAATAAGCACATTCTGGAACAGTCATCCAATTCTCTGCTCCTGTAACTTCCCTATGTTGTTTCTTCAAAGCCTTCATAATATGGTGGACTCTAGAAATCCCTCCTTCAAACAAGGTGGTGTACAAATCGATGTTTTTCTGTAACTCTTCAAATAATTCATTCCTCACGCTCCAGAAATCGTCCTCACCCCTTCCAAGTAGTCTAGCAAAGCACCGAAAGCCACAGTTACCGTCACCTTGCACATTCACTATATCCTCAACAAAGCAATGCATCTCCTTCGACATATAATCTATGAATTGATTGAATGCTTCTGACCGAATGATGGGTGTAACAGCCCAGGTCCACCGCAGCGGCCACCCCAGCGCTATTACCTCATTATAAACCTTCAACATCATTAAGTCCCACCGGACTATTCTCCCCTAGAGTACTCAACCTCACCCAGGGACCTAAACCACCATTCAGGACCAAAACAACCATCTAGGGACCAAACTGTCACCTAGGGACCAAAACAGCACTCTCTTAGGCCCTTGGCGAAGACTAGGCGCCATTTTCCCCACATTCTCGCGCCCGGTGCAACAAAGCACTAGGCGCGTAAACTCAAGCATTTTGGCGCCCCGTGGCAACACACCCACCGGGCGCCATTTTCCTAGCAACTGGCGCGCCACGCAACACAGACCTGACACAAACTCGCATACGCTTTGGACACACACTAAGACACAGCAAGCCCACAGTTTGGCGCCCCTCACGACCAGCTCACACTCAACACTTTCAAACCAAAAACCACCCGAGCCAAAATGTTTAAAAATGAATTTGGGCGAGTAAACACAAAATTTGGCACATGAAATATGCCTAGAAAAGTAAGTTTCACTCCCGGCCCCAAAACACACACAAAACAAGCCTCACCGGACATTTTCAAAATAACACCGCAAACTGAAAAACCACTCGAGCCAAAACACTTAAAATTGAAAGTTGGCGGTGAATACAAAATTTGGCACGAGGAAATATGTTTAGAAATACAAGTTTCACTCCCGGGCCCCAAAACACACACAAAACAAGCCCCATCGGGACATTTTCAAAAATACACTGCAAACTGAAAAACCACTCGAGCCAAAACACTTAAAATTGAAAGTTGGCGGTGAATACAAAATTTGGCACGAGAAAATGTGCCCAGAATGCAAGTTTCACTCCCGGGCTCCAAAATACCCACATTCTCGCGCCCAGACAAAGAACTCACTCACCCGGACACACTCTGCACGGTGACACACAGCGCCTTCTGGGCACCACAGGGCAGCATTTGGCGCCCTGCTCGCTCAATTGGTAGTGGGAATGCGAGGAAATGTACAAGAGGTACGAGGTTCGATTCCCACGGAAGGCAAAAACTCTACGGGGTAGAAGTTCTCTTGTGAGGTAGCGCACGGGCCATGAGAGTGGGCCCGGCGTTACAATAAAAGGCGCATTTTTATTGTAACGGCTGGGGTCCACCACCCGGCGCTATTACTCGAAAGAACTCCTCTTTTCACGTGTAGAGTTTTGCCTTCCGTGGGAATCGACCTCATTACTCATCATGTTTATTTTCAACGCATTCCACTACCAATTGAGCTAGTAGCTCAATTGGTAGTGGGAATGCGTTGGAAATGTACATGAGGTCGATTCCCACGGAAGGCAAAAACTCTACATGGGGTAGAGGAGTTCTTTGAGTAATAGCGCTGGGGTGGTGGACCCAGGCTGTTACAATAAAAGTTCAATTGGTAGTGGGAAAGAGTGGAACTTTGTATTTGAGCCCCATGTACAAGGTTTGAATCCCACGGAAGGCAAAAATTCTACAAGGGGGGTAGAAAAGATCGTGAGGTAATAGCGCTGGGGTGGCCGCTGCGGTGGACCTGGGCTGTTACATAAAAAGGCGCCTTTTTTAAATGACCCGGTCCACCAGCCAGCCAAGAGCCTCACGCGATCTTTTACCCCGCTTATTTAAAATTTTGCTTCCGTGGATTCAGACTTCTGTACATGGGGTTGCAAATACAAAGTTCCACTCTTTCCCACTACCAATTGAGCCGCGGTTCAATTGGTAGTGGGAAAGAGTGGAACTTTGTATTTGAGCCCCATGTACAAGGTTCGAATCCCACGGAAGGCAAAAATTCTACAAGGGGGGTAGAAAAGATCGTGAGTAATAGCGCCGGGGTGGCCGCTGCGGTGGACCTGGGCTGTTACAATGGGAGGGGTTGGTTTAGTGTTAGTCCCTGAATTTGACTGAGTGCGAGGTTGGAACTTGTTTGGGTTGGTTGCTCGATTTGTGAGGGAGTAGGATCAAACTTCTTTGGTAATGGCGGTGTAGGAACACCACTTTTAGCCATTTTTGGTTTAGGAGGTCCAACTTTAGGTACCGGAAAAGTACTTGGGGTGGAACTTCTACTCTGTCCAGGAGTTAATGAATTTGACACTGGTGGAGTATGTTGTTTGCGTGAATGAGCAGCAGCGGAGGTACTGTCTTGTTGGGAAGATGACTCTCGCTTTGTTGAGAATTCATCGCTCTTCTTCCCCTTTTTCTTTCCCTTATCCTTCTTAGGTGCACCCTTTGTAGTGACTCATTTCGGAGGTGGACAAATGGAAGTAGTGTCCGGGAATGCGTGCTTTTTTCTTTATCATTACTTTACCAGCACGATCAGCGGCATCTAACCTCAGTTGTATAGCCTCAAATTCAATCTTCAAATTAAGATCATCATTTGGGGATCCGGTCTCGTCTTCATCATGGGAAACAACAAAAGTAAGCCTCTTCCAATAATTATGTATTATATCCAACGGAACGCGAGACAAGTTCCCCATGTAACTACAAAATATATGAATTTCAGATTACAAACATAATCATTCTATGTTATATAAAACTAAAAGAGTTAGTTCAATAAATTACCTAGAAAGCTCACATGCGCACGGTAGACCGTGCGTCGTTTTTATCTCGCATCCGCATTCGGAAGAGGTCATCCCAAAGAAGCTACGCTTAGACTCTTTGTTGAGATAGTCCATTACACATGAAGAAACTATATAAGCCCTTAAGGTTGTCATAAATTTTGTTCCAATGACTATATTTGACTCTGCTTAGACTCAACTCAAACGTCGCTTCAACTCATCATGTTGTGTCTTAAGCATCTCATTCACCGAATCCCAACACTTACACATATCGCCCCTACTGTCATGTAGAAAATTCTTTAAAGCCGAGTGTGTCGACTCAACACCGCTGGTGGTGGTGTTGCCTAGGTGCATATGACGGTTTATCCACACTTCTACAAATCTCTCTTTATGGGGGTCGGTCCAAGTCTTCTTTACATATGAAACGAAGTTGTCAAAAGGATGACACACTGCCAAAAATTGGCCCCAAGCCAACTCATAAGCTTCCTCCGTCTTCGCGTGGACAACTTTCTGAAAATATTCCATCACTTCATCAACTCGGTCCATCGGACGCTCTTCCTTCCCCTCAGCAGCAACCATGGGATGGATCAACAACCTTGCCTTTGCCCTGACATTCTTCTTTATGTGAAATTGGCACAACAAGTTTGCAGAAGTCGGAAAAACGATGGCCAAAGCATTCATAATAGCCGTGTCACAATCAGTAAGTATCACCTTTGGCATATCTTCCGGTCTTCTAAACAATCCCTTCAGTTTTTCAAGTACCCAAATAAAATTACCCTTCTTCTCCCAATTGACATAAGCGAATGCAACCGAGAAAGTTTGCTTCGTTGATGTCACACCGACAATCTCAACCAACGGATACCTATACTGGTTGGTCTTGTATGTGGAATCGATCATCAAAGCAATTGGAAATGTATTCAATAGCTCCACTGAGTCTGGGTGTGCCCAAAAAATGTCCTTCACAATGTCAGTCCCTTCATCAACTCTGTGCCAATAAACATACCGATCACGCTCCAGCAAATTCATTAACTGTTGTAGTTCAGTCCTACCCTGACGATTAGTTGATCTTAACCTTGACCGTACGTTGTGAATTTTCTTCAGATTGAAGTAGTCGTCTCTAGGGTAAGTATACCTCAGCTCGGCCAAGATTCGATTCAGAGCATTCAAGTTCTTCGTCATTCTTGAAACCACTTCCTTTTGCTCAGATGTTAATCTATTATCTTTTGGACGACCTTAAGGATAAGTCTGTAATGTGTGGTTATGTATGCCACACATAACAGACAATATCCATCCTCCAAGTTTTTTAATAAACTTTCCCTTCAGACGAAACTTGCAACAACATTTTCTACTCCTCGTTGGAACCATGTCAGCATGCTTGTACTACCCTTCCTTTTCACAAACCAGCTCACAAAATATTTTCCCGACCTCGCCCCGTTGTCCGATCGATTGATAACCGTAACCATCCCAAGTGTACGGGAAACAGACCGAACATAATTCAACAAATCATCACGAGTAGCAAAGACTTGATCAGTTTGGAATGAACTCGAATGATCCACAACAATTGAATTAGCTAGTGATAGGGATAAGGGGCCAGTTTCATCCATCTTCAAACCTACAAAATTTAGAAAAAATCACACAAACTATATAATTAAAAACCAGAAATTCTGCAGATTCTGTGTATCAGGTAGGTTCGGATAACAGAAATCTGAAATTGTTCGGCGCACGCTTGGTCGAACCACCTCAATAAAGAGACCCCTTATTTTAGTATGTTCGGTGCAAAGTCGGTCGAACCATATTGTTCGGCCCACGCTTGAACGCGCGTGTTCGACCTCTGCAGGTCTGAACTGTGCGCGATTTCAAAAAAAAATGCAAATGAACAAGAATGCACGAAATAAAACTACAAATTCATGGAATGAGCTACATACCTTAATGTTGATAGTAAATGGAGGTAGATTTCAGCTTGAGATGTTAGATTAGATTGAGGTAAGGGTGTGGAGTGTGAGTGAGTGATGAGAGTGAGAGTAATGAGTGTTTAGAGGTTTAGGGGGGTGTTTGGGATGAGAGTGAGAGTTGACTTTGAAATTTTCTTTTTTTATTGAGGGTATTTTGGTCTTTTCATAGGGCAAAGGGGTGTCTAGAGAGTAGCTAGGGGGTTCTAAGAAGCATGGGCCATCTCTAATGCTTTGTCGTTGTGAGGTGGCCTTGGACGAAAAACCAATGCAAGGACCCGCAAAGCAGCAATATTTAGTACACTATCTGATTGAGCAAATCCTGGTGGCTCTTTGTGGTATTTGGAAAGCTAGAAACTCAATGGTGTTTGAGGATAAGTCCATGTGCCCTATTCAAGTGTTATTTTCTATAAGGGCGAATTTTGATGGCTTCTTGTACTCTGTTCCACCTAAGATCCCTATTCCTATGACTACCAGAGCCCCTCCAGGTTTCTCATATTCCTCTTTATCTAAATGGAGTCCCCCTAGAGGTAACTTTGTGAAAATAAACTCCGATGCCCAATTTCTATGGGGTTCGGGTTGTGGGTATGCAAGAACGGTAGTGAGAAATAGTAGTGGAATATTGATTGCAAGAAATACCTCTCTCTTCAGAGCTCCCTCTCCTTTGGTTGCGGAGGCGGTGGCGTTGCGTAATGTTGTGATCTTTGCATCTAATCTGAGCTTCCTCGAGGTCATCTTTGAATCGGATTGCTTGAACTTGGTTGATGCATGCAGAAATAAGAAAACGTTTGGTGAAATTAAGCATATTGTAAATGATATCTTGGAAATTTCTAAGAATTTCACCTTATCTGGTTTCAAGTGGGTTCCTCATCGTTGCAATGATGTTGCGGATCTGGTGGTGTCTTTTGCTTCTTCTAAACGTCTTCCGAGGGAATGGGTGTTCAATCCTCCTATTCCGGTTCGTGAATTGCTGCTGAAGGATCTGGGTTGATGTTGCTGGCTTCATCCATGGCTCTCTCTGTTTGCTCCGTTTGCTGCTAGTATCTCTTTAGGGTTTCTGTTCTCTGCTTTAGTTGTTGTAATTTGCGTATTTTGCCTTTTTAGTGTAAGTCGTTTAGTTTGTTTATCGCTCCGGTCCGTTTAGTTTTTGGGCCCAGTTTTCTTTTAGGCTTTTACTTTTCCCACACCCCCTTGTACTCATCGCACGCCCCCAAACTTTTTTTTTTCCAAAAATGTCCTCGCGTGGGACGCTCGTGTAGCGTGGTTTAAGTGACTGTTCGAACGACCTTGTGCGAACAGGTTCGAACGACCTTGTCCGTGTTAAGGAATTTTTGTTGTTCGTACGACATCATTCGAACCTGTTCGAAAGAGCTCATACGTGTTAAGGAATATGGCCAACTGTTGGTGTGAGGGTGTGTTATTGCTGCCTCGAATGGCTTTATTCGAACATGTTCGAAGGGTGGCGTTCGAACAGGCGTTCGAATGGTATCATTCGAACCAATGTTATCTGACGAAAACTTAAAACCGTGTAAACCAAACGAAATGCGAGTTTTTTGATTTCAAAAGTTGCCTACCAATAGTCATATACAACGTTGTGTACGAAAATTATAAATCTAACTTAACATTGACTACCATCAGTATCTTTACTTAAATCTACACAAGGAAGGGGATGGGGTTGGGATTGTATGAGCAAACACTTCCACTTTTGCACCCGGCTAATAAAAAGCGAGTCTCAACCCTTTGCTATGGGTGCCCTATTAGTATTCCACATAATATCCGGCAGGGGCATTGGACTTCCAGGCTTCATAATGATCTTCAAAAAGACAACAAAAACATAATGTTACGTAATGTTTTCGAATGACTACTGCTCGAATCTAAATAGAAGACACGTTACTGCATAAAGTGTTTGTGTTCGTAAGAAAAGGATGTTGAAGCTATCGGGCACTTCAATGGCGCAACATTGAAGGGAAAAATTGTGTAACAACAATTAGGTGACCAACAAGTCAGGACGACTTTGTACTTGTTACTGATTAGATACCCCATATCCGGTATAGTCATCCAATTATCTTCGACATTGTTGCCATGATGTGCCCTCAACAACGCCTTCATCAAAAATGTGACCTTACCAATACCACCATACGATCAGTGTAGAAGTCATTGTATTGGTTAAGCTCCTCCATCGGATCGATTCGATCGATCGCCAAGCCTCCTCACCCCTTCCAAGAAATGCTGCAATACACCGGAATCCACAGTTACCATCACCAAGCACGTTAACAACTTTTTCAACATAGGGACGCATGTATGCCGGCATCCCTATTATTTATGTATTAAATACATCCATAACTGCAGCATCAGTATTTGTAACAATAGGATTCGGTGTAAGAGCAAGAGCTGGTGTCAAAGTAGGAGTTGTTGAAACAGTAGCAGTAGCAGCTTCTGTAACAATAGGTGTGGGTGTTGGTTTCTTATTTAGTGGAGGAGTAGGGTTGTAGTAGCACTGTCAGCTTGAGTTCTCTTTTTGCTTAGTGATGGATTAGGTGCTGGACACGTTGACAAAGTAGGAGCAGGATTTGAACCAGAACTGTATGGGTTTGTAGACGTTCCACTCCTGCTTTGGGGGGGGAGTAGGTTGTTTACGAGACTGAGCAAAACATCCACTAGATCCGGAGTCAAATTTGTCAGTAAGTATGACTTGTGGAAGTTCATCCTGTTTCCTAAATAAACCCCTCAATTTGTTAAGAACCCATGCAAAGTTATCCATCCTCTCCCAATTGACATAAGCAAATGCAGCAGAGTAAGTCTTCTCTGTTGATGTTACACCAACGATCTCAATCAACGGATACCTGTACCGGTTGGTTTTATAGGTGGAATCAATCAACAAAACAATCGGGAAGGTGTTTAGAAGCTAAATGGAATCGGATGTGCCCAAAAGATGTCTTTCACAACAATGAGTTCCTCTCGCAAGTCGAGTCCAGTAAATATAATTATCGCGTTGCAAATAAAACATCAGTTGTTGGAGCTCTGTCCTACCCTCTCGCATAGCCGATCAAGTTGCCTTTGGCGACGCTTGTATATTTGTTTCACAACCGTATAGTTATCATCAGGCTTCATCAATTTCAGCTCATTAAGGATCAATTTAGGCCGAGTATGATTCCTAGTCATTCTAGCCACTAGTTCCTTCTCTTCTGAACTTAACCTACCAATGTACGGACGTCCATCATGATAAGTAGCCATGCCATGGTTATGAGTTCCATTCATAACCCTCAAAATCCATCCTCCAAGCTTCTTAATAAATTTCCCTTTCAGTCTGAAGGGACAACAACATTTTCTAGTGTTTGTGCCTTCCTCAACATTTGTCTTATATGATCCAGCTTTATCACAAATCAACATGCAATATTGTTTACCTGATCGTCGTCCGGTGTCAGATCTTCCTATAACAATCACCATCCCAAGAGCTTTCCCAACCGCACGCACCCAAGTCAGCAGCTCATCACGAGTAGGAAATAACTGAAATTCAATGACTAAGTGTCAGTTACATAATTTGAATAGTTCCCTAAAATTAAAACAACTAATTCATTCTCACCGTATCGCTTTGGAACGAACTAGTAAAGTCTTGGGATTCGACGACGTCGATTGAGATGTCAATCATGATAGATTGACATCTCACCAAGTAAAGTTGACAACTCAACTGCTCCAGATGCTTCCTCATTTTCATCCATTTAAACAAAAAAAACCTGCACAGAAGCTGCAACTTATCAGTTGTTGTCATACGCCTGTTCGAACGGCCTCATGCGAACAGAGTTCGAATGATGCCGTTCGAACAAATCAAATTCACACCCCAGTTAACACCTGTTCGAACACGTTCATGCGAACATGTTCGAACGACCATGTTCGAACTGAGTTCGTTTGCAGAAAAAAAATGGCGTAAAAAACTCAAAACAGAACCAAAATGGAAAATGTTTGGTAGAGTTATTACCTTGAGCTACTTGCAAATGTTGGGTAGTTAAATAGGAGTGAATGATGAAGGTGATGATGGGTGGGTTTTGGAGTGGAGAGAGGGGAGGTTTGGGTGTTGGAGAGAGGGGAGGTTTGTTGTTGGAGAAGAAGAGGGAGAGGGGTAGAGGGGGAAATTGAATTGTAACTGGGGTTAGTTTGGTAAATGTGTAGGGTGAGGGGGTGTGTTTGGAGTAGGAGGGGGTGTGGGAAAAGTATAAGCCTTCTTTTATCTTGGACTGTTTTTTTCATTTCTCTCATGGTGTATTTGGTTGGGCCTGGCCCAGTTCAGTAATGAAATCCAAGCATTGACAACCAAAAAAAAAAGTACACTATATACTTTATATAATTATTCTTAGTACTATGTTTGTCTGAAGCTGCGAGAGATACATACGACGTTTGTTCTCATACAAAGTGTGTGGATTTCTTTCTTTTTTTTATCTAACCTCGTACATATAATTTGGATTTATGAATTAAAGGTTGTTAATGTTTTATAAATTAATTTTAATGTTTCCAAATAAAAAATCAATTAAACAATTTTTTTACAGAAGATCAATCAAATCTACAATTCTTTTTTTGAAAACAATGAGATGTTGTTTCTTAATTGAGTATCTATTGTTAAAAACATTTTTTGAAAACAATAATTTTTTAAAAGCTTTTGTTTGGTTTGTAATTGTAATATTTTCTTATTTAATTTCTCTATTTTGGCTCCCTCAAAAAATTCAGTCGAGCTCTGCCAGTCTGCCACTACTCTCACTTAAAGGACATTAGATTATTTTCTCATATATTTTAGTCTCCTTTCATGACCATACTTAAAAAATGGTGAATACTCTCATACCCCTTATCCAATCAGTCAATGATACATCATTTTTTATATTTAAATATTTTAAAATAAAATTAAAGCCTTGAAGATTTCATACCCACAATACTCTCAATGAGTATAGTAGAATTTACCTAAAAAATACCCCACTCTTGAAGGACCCTCCCATTTCCAAATGAAATATCATCCCCTATTTTGGTTTTTATCCTTACTAATCCAATAATAAGTAGAACTAGTAGAAAACATATCATTGGGATAAGCTCTCCAAGAAAAAGTGTTGGGTAGAGATGTAAGTGATTATTGTTTCTCTGAACAATGTGCAAATAACAAACACCATTCAATAAAAAAAAAACATGTTTATATTAATTGGATGACCTAAAATTTATTCTCTTATTTATTTTGAGAGATAAAACTCACAACAGAGGAATAAAGTATCATTCATTAACCCAAATTTGCCCTTTTATCCCAATTGATATTATCCCAACTGTGATATACACCATCGTTAGGGTGAATTTGGCATACAAGGGTGACCATGTCAACTCACAAGATCTGACTTTGAAGTTGCCATAGTAAGTGAAAGAATCTCCAGGTTTTGAAAGCTTATTTTCTTTGACAAAATCGTTATAAACGTATAAGTCTCGTGAACCGGGGGGTAAATCATTGGCAATATAACAAGTATGTATGTTATAGGAATTAGAACCCAAAACCAAGGAGTTTCCCACAGCAAAGGTTGTGTGGTGTAAAAAACATGAGAGAGAAAGGGGAGAGAGAAAAAGAAGAGGAAGCGCGCGCGCAGCCAGTGAATTCCAAAAGTCACGGCTGTGGGAGAGAAAATGACGGCGGCTGGAAGGTGGTGGAGGGGAGAAAGAAGAAGATAACAGTCAACACAACCAAGAACGACGTTGTAAGTTGCTGGAATGGGAAGGAGGAAGGCACGATATCATTCTATTTTTCTTATTTCCCAGACTCCCATGGTGCAAAAGAGATGTTTAGGGAGTTTACACTGTATGTGAAGGTGGTGGAGGTGGTTATCCCACCGAAGAGGAACAAATGGGGGAAACGCTCCGGTTTTGCTCGGTTTGTCGACGTGAACGAACCTCAACTCTTTGCGGTGAAACTAGACAATATAATATTTGGAGCGGATAAGATTCACGTAAACTTACCCCGTTTCGCACGATCGGAGAACGCAGCGGGCAAGCCAGCCCCAACAGTGAGTTCTGAACACGCTTCGACAGGTGGTGGGTGTAGGGTGTGGAGGCCGGTTTTGGCTGGAAATAAGGAAGAGGAAGCGAAAGGTCACGGTATGGGGAAGATAGCAGGATGGAAGTTGAACGGGCAAGCCGAAGCAGTGGTGAACGAAAAGTACGGTGCTGGGAATGCAAGGGGGCCTATTGCAGCAAAATCAAAGAGGTTTATGGAAAGGAAGATGAACAGGCAGGCTGAAAATAGAGGAAGAAATATGTACGGCCAGGAGAGAGGATGGCCCCAATGGCGTAAAGGGGACGCTGCAAATGTTAGGAGAATGAACTATTGTCAGTATGAGCAGAAAACTGTATATTACAAGAAGAAGAATTTATGTGATGTATGGTATAATGCCCCAAATGAAGAGTTGGATAGTTTCAAAAAGATGTACGTGGGGATTGTAAAGCATGTTGGTAGTACTCATATGATCCAAGAGTGGTTCAACGTGCAGGGTTTCTTTTCTGTAAAGGTAACTCCTATGGGTGCGAACCGTGCTCTACTTGAAGAGGCGGAGGAAGGTATAATACAGGACTTGATTGACAATGCAGAAGATTGGGTGCACAAGAAATTTGATGATATCAGAAAGTGGACCCCCTCAGAAGTAGATAATGAAAGAGTGGTATGGGTTCGTTGTCATGGTGTTCCAGTTCATGCATGGAACAATGGTTTTTTCTCAGCATTGGCAAGCAAGTTTGGGACATTTTTGGGGGTGGATGAGAATACTAGGAAGAGAAAGTCATTGGATGTCGCTCGAATCTTAGTTCGCACGGGAAGCTTTGATGTGTGCAATATGGATGTGGATGCCAATATCAATGACTCGATGTTCAATATCAAAGTTCTTGAGGAATGGTGTGGTCCAATGTATTGGGAGGGGTTAACACCGGCGTATGAAGCGGAAAAAGTCAATGATAGCTCCGGAAGTGAATCTGAAAGTGGTGAGGACGATCCACCTTTGTTTGATTTTGATCCTCCCCATGCCGAGGAGTTTGAGGAAGATGAGGAGGTTATCGTGGAGAGGCTATTGGAAAAGGAAAGAATGAGTAAAATGGAGGAAATAGGAGGAAATCCTGGGGACCCTGTGAAGGGAGTTGAAGAGTGGAAGCTAATAAAAAGGAGGAACACAAGGTGGGGGAGGTTAATGAAGAAGATATAGATAAGGAGGTAAGTAAGGAAAACGTGGTACAACAACATGAAGTCACAGGTTCACATGTGGTCGAGGAGACTGTGGCAACTAATAGAAACTCCCAATCATCTAGTAAAAACTGTGAAGTGGATGCTGCAGATCTAGAGGGTGATGATTGCAATTCCGGGGTGCATATAGTAGAGCAAGGGAGGATGGCAAGCAAGCCAACTAAGGGGACATCTTGTGGGGGTTCGGCTGGGGTGTTGGTTGGGCCTACAATCAGTAATTCTTTTGGGCCACTCAGGAGGAATAAAAAGAAAGGATCTAAGAGGCAAGGAGTGTGCAATAGCCATGACACAGATGGTGAGTTTGAAGTTAACCAAGGTGTGCTAATTGGTGTAGTTAATGAGGAGGCAAGGAATCTAATTCCGTCCATTAGCCTTTCTAGTGGGTCGATGGGTGAATCTAAGCTGCATGTAGTTGCTCGTAACCCTCCTGGTGCTATGATGTCTATGTCTTTTAATAGTAATCAGAATGGTGCTTCCATTGGTAATGTCTCGGTTGGAGATTCAGGCATCCAAACTTGCAATGAAAGATGTTTGATTGATCACGAGGTGTCTCTTGCTAATAAGGTATTGAGCTTTGCAAAAGAAAACTTGGGAGTTACAGGTACTAGTGGTAATGAGGACTATGCTGGTAGAAACAGAGCTTTGGAAGCCAGGTAGGATTTGAGGCAGGTGATTGGTGTGTGGCAGGGGATTTCAATGCAGTTACATCTAGAGATGAGAGAAGTAGTTGTTCAACTAGTTTTAATAATAGTGAAGCCAGGGAATTTGTATCCTTTATAGAGGACATGGAGCTAGTTGACGTACCGGTGTTGGGGAAGAAGTTCACGTGCTTCGGGGCCGAAGGGAGGGCGAGCAGACTAGACATAATTTTGTTGAATGAAGGGTTGATCTCTAGGTGGAGTGTTAGTGCACAACTAGCGGTATACCCGTGCATACGCATGGGTACCGGTCGTGTTTTTTATATGAATTGGATAGCCCGAATGTATAAAAGTAAATATATATAGAAAACCAAAAATGTAAAAGTATAATTTTTCATAACGACAACATATAATGTCTCACGTTGAAACTCAATAATAAATATAAGAGAAAATATTTTCTTATTGGTACAAAAAAGCAAAATAGTAATTTATAAAATTAGTATGTAATGGTAAATATTATTTAGAAATTCTTAGTCTTCGATATATTTGTTTGACAAAATGATTTCTAATCTTTCAATACATGTTTTCCCCGTCGAAGACTTTCATACTATATCTCGTGATTTTTTATATATCAGTGACAATTATTTGTCATTTTCTTAGGTATCAGTGACAAATATTTGTCCAGTGTTTTTTATATATCAGTGACAGTTATTTGTCCTTGATTTTTAGGTATCAGTGACAAATATTTTTCCCGTGTTTTTTATTTATATATCACAGACAGTTATTTTGGAATTTTTGTGAGTGGTTGAATTGATTAGTTTTAGTAGAATAGTAGACTATAGCAGATAGTAGATTTATAATAGTGTTTAAAGATTAGACTTAATTATCTACAGCAAATATAAATCCCGTTTTTTTCTATATATCAGTGACAGTTATTTGTGATTTTTTAGGTATCGGTAAAAAATATTTTTCTTGTGTTTTTTATATATCAGTGACAGCTACTTGTCGTTTTAGATGCCAGTGACAAATATTTGTCCCGTGGTTTTGTTATATCAGGGATAGTTATTTGTCTCTTTTTTTAGACATCAGTGACAAATATTTGTCAAGTGTTTTTTAATATTTATCAGTAGTCTGAATACCCATTAAGCATTTTATTTTTTTTCTAACAAACTAAAAAATTATTTTTGAAAGTTTTGCTATTAGTTAAATTAATTAATTCTAGTAGATTAGCAAATTATTTTACATAGTAAAAGATAAATCCTAAATTTATTAAGTTTTCCTTTTCTCTCTCGTTTCCTCCCTCACACACCTACCTATCTACTTTTTTTTTTCTTTGCATCATTTAATTTATTTCTCTGATTTTGTTGCTTTTTGTCCTTCAATTTTTCTCTCTCTCGTCCTTTCTAATCCGACTATGGCAGCTTTTTTTTATGTGCCAACAGCTTTATGTCTTTTATGTATGAATTTATCTAGTTACCCCTCAAATACTATTTGGATAAATGATTTAGTAATGGGTATTTTGGTAAGTTTGGTAGTGGTTAATTTGCTTATAGATATATAGATAGATGGATAGGAGATAGAGAAATATCCGACCATTGCCCGGTTTGGCTAGTGTGCTCGGCCATTAATTGGGGACCCAAACCTTTTAGGTTCAACAATTGTTGGGTCGAGCATGATGAGTTCATGGAGTTTGTGAGAGGGTGTTGGACTTCTTTCCAGGTGAATGGCAAAGCGTCATTTGTGATAAAAGAGAAGTTGAGGTTACTAAAAGAGAAATTGAAAGTGTGGAACCGTGAGGTTTTTGGGTTTAAAGACTTGAAAATAGAGAATATAGTTCGGGATTTGAACGAGGTAGATAAATTGGCATCGGAAGGGGGAGGAGTTGATGATGTAAGAAGAAATATGTTGAATGAGGAGTTTTGGAAGGAGTTACATGCGAAGGAGAGCTTGCTCGCTCAAAAGGCGAGAGTAAGATGGTTATCGGAAGGTGATTCAAATAGTCGTTTTTTTCATGCTTGCTAACAGGAGAAGAACCCAACTGCTAAAGATTCAGGTGGATGGAGAATGCATTGATGATGTGGGGGAGTGAAAAGGATAGTAAAAAATCATTTTGAGGAGAAATTTAGGGAGGAGGACCCTAATAGGCCTACGTTGGATGGGTTGAATTTTAATCAAATTTCTGGACCAGAAAATGAGTTGCTAATTGAGTCGTTTATCGTGGAAGAGATTAAAGAAGTGGTATGGGAATGTGATGGTAATAAAAGTCTGGGGTCGGATGGCTTTAACTTTAAGTTTATAAAGGAATGTTGGGACATTATCGGTGGGGAAGTGTTCAAATTTTTTGTGGAATTCCATAGGAGTGCACGACTCCCCAAAGCGGTGAGTGCGTCCTTCATTGCACTTATTGTAACGCCCCAAATTTTATTAGAAATTATTTGGAGTTGATTTGATAAGATTACATTATTTTGATTTATTGTGTGGTTGAGCCATTAAATTAGTTGAATAAATACATTTTTATATTTAAATGTATTTTTATAAGCTATTTGTGATATATGATTGTTATTCATATTTATACTTATTTATTTTGTTTTTATAAAATATTAGTGTTTGAGACATTATTTCCTTAGAACATTATTTTAAGCTATTGAGGTATTAAAATAAGAGTTGTAGTGAAATTGGGGGTTTTAAAATGATTTAGAGGTGAATTTCTACTCTCTTACTTGCATACAACCCCTCCCTTGATACTTACACCCCCCTGTTTTCCAGCCCAATTGACAAACCGGCCCATTCCTTCCTTCTTCTTCTCCGCGGCGCTGCAAACAGAGAGCAGCAGCCAACCTCACGCCGTTTCTCTCTCAAATCGTGTTCTCACCCTCCTCTCCTCGGTTGAACCCCAAACTTCACCTTCCTACACGAAATCCGCCGCTGATTCCGAATCTGACCTCTGTTCCTTCAACCGTGGTTCCGTTCTACTCGTGTGCGATCCTAACCGCGTATGGAATTCAAACCGGAAACAATTTCATTCCACCCTCATCCCCTCTCATTTAAGGTGCATGTCACGTTTTGGGGTTTGGAGAACAAATTGGAAGCTTGCATGTCTCAATTTGGGGAAGAGTTAAGTGATTGAAGGCCAAAGGAATTGATGGGATGGGCTGCGCGAGAATAGCTGCTACGGTGATGATGTTGGTACGATGTACGGGTAGTTGCTTCTCTGGATTTATTTGTGAATGGTCCTGTTATGTTTGTTGATAATGTGCTTCAGTTGGTAAAGTTCTATGTGCATTATTGGAGCCATAGATGGGGACCCTTGCTTGCATGTAAGATTGTTTCAACATTCTGATTTCAAGTGAAAAGGGGAGGAATTAGGAGCTGCTGGAATTCTGTTTTGGGAGCATTTGAGTAGCTTGGTTTTCGGTCTTGAAGCGGTTGGACGAGTTAGGAGCGAGTTCGTGAAGTTCGGGTCGTGAGTTTCGGAACGTCTCGGTAGTTCGTAAGGTTAGGGAACTCTCATTACATCTATAATAATTTGTATGATATGTGTTGTATGTGGAATAGCTCTAGTATGGTTTGATTGTGTGAATTTTGTGTTAATCTTATGTTGTTGTTGTATTTGATGTTTGATTTGGTATTACCATGATGCTCGATGTTGAAAATAAATGGTGGTTAATAATTGATCAAGTGGTGGTTAATAATTGATCAAGTGGTGGTTAATAATTGATCAAGTGGTGGTTAATAATTGATAAAGTGGTGGTTAGTAATTGATAAAGTGGTGGTTAATAATTGATGTGATGTACTTATTGTGTTGTGATGCATTTGTCATAGTGTCACATAAATCATATGCATTTCAAAAGTGGTGGGTGGCTTCGGCTAAAACGTGGTGGGTGGCTTCGGCCAAACGTGGTGGTTGCCCGACGGGGTTTTCGTGGTGGTTATGGATCCACATGCATATAATCATGCATTCGGTGTTGTTATTGATGAGGAATTAAATGATGTATGTTGTAATTGTTGTGGATTGGTGTTTATAGTTGCCTTCCCTAGTATAATGCTTATCCTACTTGCTATTATTTGTGTAAAGAGACTCACCCTAGCATTTTTATGTTGCCTGCTCTCGTGGCGACAAACAGGTGATTCTGAGTGAAGGTGCCATGCCTTCTTGAGTCTCCGAGTCAGCTCTGATTAGTGACACCCGGGCGGGGAATTGTAGTGTAGTTATTTTATACTATGTATTGAACTGATTTGGATCATGTGTTGTTTATGTCTGAACTTGTTTTATTTCCGCTGTGCTGAGAAAACCATTTCTGGATTATTGTAAACTCTAAACAGGTTTTTGAGGGTTTTCACCCACGTGACTATGATATGTATTTCACACACTAGATGCGTTTGGATTTTTAATACTCTTACATGATGTTTTTATTAAATGTAGCACACCCTTTGAGGTGCGTGGAAAAGTTTTTGAAAAACTCTGATCTTTATTATATGAATTAGTGTTAAGTAGAATGGGGTGTTACACTTATCCCAAAGAACAGCAATCCACAAGGGCTTGGGGAATATAGGCCTATTTCTTTAATAGGTTGTTTGTACAAGATGCTTGCAAAGGTGTTAGCTGGAAGGTTGAAAAAGGTCTTGAAAGGAGTGATTTTTGATTGTCAGAGTGCTTTTCTAGCCGGGAGGAACATTCTTGACGGGGTGGTGGTTGTTAATGAAATCATGGATATGGCCAAGAGAAGGAAGAAAAAATGTGTGATTATGAAAGCGAACTTTGAGAAGGCTTATGACTCTGTCAGCTGGTCGTTTCTAGATTACATGCTAGATAGGTTGGGGTTTGGCAAGAGGTGGAGAAAATGGATGGGGGCATGTGTTACGTCCAACTCTATCTCGGTGCTAGTAAATGGTAGTCCTACAGAAGAGTTTGTGGCACGCAAGGGGCTGAAGCAAGGTGATCCGTTAGCACCGTTTCTGTTCTTGATTGTGGCGGAAGGGTTAGCGGGACTAGTAAGGAAAGGAGTAGAATCGGGCCAACTGAATGGGTTTGGTATTAACAATGCGTTGGAGGTTGATCTATTGCAATTCGCAGACGACACAATTCTATTTTGTGATGGGAGTGATAAGAGTGTATGGTGTTGGAAAGCGATCCTAAGAAGTTTTGAAATGGTTTCAGGATTAAAGGTGAATTTTGCGAAAAGTCGAGTATTCGGACTTAATATGGAGGGCAGAGTGATGGAGGGAATCTCGCAATTTCTGGCTTGTAAGGAGGGAGCAGTACCCTTCAAATTCTTGGGGGTTCCGGTTGGTGCAAACCCAAGAAGAAGGAGTACGTGGCAACCAACCATTGATTGTTTGAAAGCAAGGTTGAATAGCTGGAAGAGTAGACAATTATCCATAGGAGGACGTGTAACACTTATCAACTCGGTATTGGCATCTCTCCCTTTGTATCTGTTTTCGTTCTACAAAGCACCAAAAAGAGTCATTTCGGAAATTACAAAGTTACAAAGAAGATTCTTATGGGGGGGATGAAGAAAATAAAAAGATGGCCTGGGTGAAGTGGGAAACAATTTGCTTGCCAAAGGAGAAAGGGGGTTTGGGTATCAAGAATTTGGAATTGTTTAATGTGGCTCTAGTATCTAAATGGCGTTGGAGATTGTAGGTTGAAAACCGGAGTTTCATTTGGAAAGAGGTCTTGGTTGAAAAATATGGCTTAGAGGGGAGATGGCCTAATTTGGTTGAAAGTAGAAGAGGGTGGGAGAAGAAATCTCTATGGTGGAGGGATCTTTGCTTGATTGGATCGGATATTAATATTCAAGAAGATTGGTTTGATCAAGTAATTAAAATCAAAGTGGGCAATGGTAATGTGGCTAAATTTTGGAAGGATATTTGGTTAGGACGGGATCGGTTGGAAGTCTTATTCCCGGAATTATATAACGGATGCAGTTTTAAAGAGGCTACGGTTGATAAATTCGTCGAATGGACGAATGATGGCTGGAAGTGGAAGGTGGGGTGCACCGACGTGTCTTTCTTTGCATAATTGTGCAGAACCACTTGATTCTGGCGGCGAGTCTTCTTTGAAATTTCTTTGCCGGTTTGCGCAGTTCTGTAACGCCCCAAAAATGATTAAATAAATAATTAGATAATTTAATTAAGTGATAATTTAGTTGGCATTATTTAAAATAAATATAAGGTAATTAATTCAATTAAGGAGTGGGGTGTAGGAAATAACTGGAGAGTGTTATTAATTAAATAGGGAGGATGGGAGAAAGTAATTAGGAGGTGCAATTAGGGCCCATTGGAGTTAAGTGGCCCAAACCCAATTAATAAAAACTTTAGGGTCTTAGGAGAAACCTCACTAGAAGCAAAATATCAAAATTAGAAAGGAGAGAAGAGTGAGAGAGAGAGGGGCGGCTAGGGCTAGAGAGAGGAGGTTTTGGCGTGAAGAATCAAGGAAGAAGGAAGAATCTTGGAGTGTTGGGGTTTTTGGAGAGGTCTTCTTAATCTTTGGTGCTATCTTCTTCTTCAAGTTTTAACAAGGTATGGGGCTCTCTAGCATATTTAATAATTTATAAATCTTGAAACATAGGGATTAAGGATTAGGAGTAATTTAGGTGGATAATTTGTAATGTATATACGTGATTCGTGATTATGTCTTTGGATTTTCATTAGTAAGGGTGGGTTTTAACATTTATAATGGGTTACGATGGCGGTATGTGGGTAGTTAGGATTTGAGTGATCTTTGCATGAAGTTGTGTTTTCGTTATTGTGATTGTTTGCATGATGATGTTGATTCCGTGATTGAGCCATGAATTGTTAAATTGATGATCTTGGTTATCGAATTGTATGAAAGGGAATTGTTGTTGTGTATCCATGTTGTTGTTCTCGTAGGTATGGGGTGGTGCGTGCGTGCGTTTGCTTGTATTGCACTAGTGTGTGTCGCGCCCAGTGGTTGCGTGGGGTGAGGGAGAGTGGCACGGGCTGGGCGCAAGGCGCCTGTGCCCTGTGCGTGAGTGTATGCGTTGGGCGCTGCCGGTTGTGGCGCGCCCTTGTGCGTGTGTTCGGTGAGGATGGGCGCCGATGTGTGCTGCCCAGTGCCGAGGTGAATGAGGTGAGGTGACCTAGGTGAGTGAGGTGAGGTGAGGTGCCGAGGTGAATGGGGTGAGGTGCCGAGGTGTGTGAGAGTGTACCGAGGTGTATTTTGTGTGTGCCGAGGTGAAGTGAGCGTGTGACGATGTGAAGTGGGTGTGTGCCGAGGTGAAGTGAGTGTGTGCCGAGGTGAATTGAGTGTGTGCCGAGGTGAAGTGAGTGTGTGTCGAAGTGAAGTGAGTGTGTGTCGAGGCGAAGTGAGTGTGTGACGAAGTGAAACGAGTGTGTGTCGAAGTGCAGATGTGTGTGTTGCGCTGGGGGCGCCATTTGGCTGCCACAAGTGCGCCTGGTGTTGCTAGTGTGCGTGTGTCTACGGGATGGGCGCCAATCTTGGCAGCCCAAGGCGCAACTTGGCGCCATGTCTTGGTGTGGGTTCAAAATAGCCCTTAGGTGTCAGATTGGTCCCCGAAGTGTCAATTTAGTCCTTAGGTGTTAAAATGGTTCTTTTGGTGTCAAACTAGTCCCTAGGTGTGGGTTTAGTCCCGGGTGTTGACTTTAGCCCTTGGGTGGAAATGATTAGGGGTGCTCTTTTAGTCCCCGTAGGAGTATTCATTATGGTGTTATAAAATAAATGGTGAGTGTATTGGTGATGAGAGGTCTATGACCCTCCTTGGTGATCTGGTGAACATACATATAATTGTGGTGAGCATGTTATTGCTTTATTTTGGTGTTTTGGTGTTTTTTGGTGCATAGTCATGGCGTCGCATAAATCATATGCATTTTAGTGAATAGGCTTCGGCCTCTAAATTATTTTGGTGTTTGGTGAATGCCCACAAGGCAATTTTTGGTGATGGATCCACATGCATATGCCCAGTGGAGTTTTGGGTTGCACCGCATACATTGCATACATGTTACGTGTAATCTTGTTTTTACGTGTGACGGTAGTTAGTGTAACTGCCTTTGGTGTAACTGTCTTAATAGTGTATTTAAATTTGTTGTTCTCTGGTGTGCCTGTTTCTCTGTGTTTCTCGCGTTATTTATTATTATCTATGCATTGAGACTCACCTCATCAAGTCGTGTTGCCTCGTATGTCGGCAACCTGCAGGTGACGGTGACGGAAGGTGACTAGAGATCCTTCATCTAGTATGGTCGAGTCGCTCTGATACGTAGCACCGGGGGGATGTTTATTTGTTATGTCTTTTACTTTTGAACTATTATTTAAGTTGTTATTTTTCCACGGCTGTAATGTTTTATTCCCGACTATTATTTTGGTGCTATGTATCCTCTAAACTGGAGTTTATTTTAAGTAATTGTTTTGAAGTATGTTAAGGTGTTTGGTTTTAAATGTGACACCATCGAGTGGTCGCACCGAAAAGTTTTTCAACTACTCTGATTTTCCAAATTATTTAAATAGTAGTTTATGTAGAAGGGGGGTGTTACAAGTGGTATCAGAGCATTAGTTCGGTCTGTCTGGCCAAGTGTGTCCGTCCGTCATAGTGTATATGACAATATATAACTGAATAAGATACAAACTCAATGCACATATTAATCCACTGATGACTCATATTTATATGAGTTATTTATGCCTTTATCCATGTAAATCAAGTAAGTTCTCAAGTAATATTAGTGTCTTATTGCTCTAATTAGTATAGTTGTAGGAAAAGAAGGGTTAGAATCTGTCTTGAATGAATTCGGCACATCTGGTGCCCTTTTGAGGTATTTAATGTGTTTTGTGAGTGTTGCAGTGATAAAGCGCTATAGCGTCTAACGCTATAGCGTTTAGAGGGCAACTCAGGCATATCTTTGAGCTCGGCCAAATCTTTGAAGCAGGTCGGCTAAGTCCTGGAAACAGAAGTGTGCTTGTTGGCGCCAAGATCTTCACTCAAGCCTCGTTCGCAGTGCCAATGTACTAACTGTTGCAACCGGATTTTCATGGATGTTGTAGGCCACCTGGCGCTGTGTGAATGGAGCGATAGCCTTAGTTGGTGCGACGGCCATGCCTCTGTGAATGCGCAAATTCTGGGCGCGTGAACTACTCCAACAACTCCTTCTTCCTTTACAAAAACAGATGCTGGAGAACATAAGGGATAGACAGAAAGAGTTGGATATTGAGAGTTGGAGACTGAGAGATTTTCTGCATTACTGAACATTTTTAGCTTTTGTTTTTCTTGTAATTTTTCACTTGTTTTTATTCTCGGTATTAACTCAGTGTGAGTGTCATCACGGTGAATGAGTTGGGAACCTAGGTGTGTATCTTTTACCACCGGTTCTTCTCATTTCAGTTAAGTAGTATGAGTTTTCCAGCTTGTATTGCTTTGATGATGCGAAACATGAGCTAAATACTTTAAGTTGGATTGCCCGGAACTTTGTAATGAACCATTAGTACTGTTGTTATAATATTGCATGCGTTGCGTTTCAAGCTTTGTGTTATACTTCTTTCAAACTTGTTTTAGAAATGATCAGCTAAAATAGGTAAATCGGTGGGTTCAGACATGGTCCATGGATCGACTTCAAGGCTTGATATGAACGAAGGTTTATTTAAAGACATTTAAATAGATTTTGCTTCCTCTAGACATAGAAATGCAATAGTTCATAGAGCAGCAAGGGGTGTGGGTTTTTATTATACTGGTGAACTTATTTAGAACCTAGACAAAGGATTCTTGTAATGAAACCCTGGCGTGAGTGATCCGAAAGGCACAAAAGCAATTGCAACAGCGCTTGACGCTATAGCGTGTAACGTTATAGCGCTATACTAATTGGGAATTTACTTAGGAAAGGCAATCCGACTTGTTTCTCTCTCATTCTACAACTCGGCTTTTACTGTTTTCTTAAAACCTTCACTGTTTAACCGATAACTCATTACTACAAACTTTTGCTACTCGGTTCGCTAAGAGCTAGTATCACTTAAACTCTAAAATTAATATCAATCCCTGTGGAGACGAACTGTACTTACTAGTTTATTACTTGTTTCGATTGTGTACACTTGCACAACTCGGTTTCTCACAACAAGTTTTTGGCGCCGTTGCCGGGGATTGCATTTAATTTTTATTGTTTAAGAATTCTTGCAATCTTAGTGAAGTTTTACTTTGGTATTTGTTTACGGTGTGATAGCAGGAAACGCTATAGCGCATGCCCGCAATGTAGAACCACACGAATTCGAGCTAGACCACGAGCACGAGAGAAGATTCGAAAGGTTGAGACAACAAATGTTGAGAGGTTACAACACCTCGGACTAACCATGTCCAACACAACACCTGCTGCAATGGTAGAGGCACCCTAGGAGGAAGAACTCCTAGTCACTTCGAGGCGAACTCCAGAGAGGAGGAAGAACTCCGAGAGGTGGAAGGCAAGGTCCTTTTCGTTCGCTCACCGAACCGCACGATGAATATTGGTAGAGAGAAAGGTTCATGAACCTTGGTCCTGATCAGATGGTGAATGACAGAGACAGGCCAATGAGGGACTACGCTGCTTTTGATCCGACCTCAATGGAAACGAGCATCACTCGACCTGCTGTAACGGCTACTCATTTTGAGTTCAAACCGATGATGTTTCAAATGCTCCAAACTCATGGCCAATTCGGAGGATCTACTCAAGAGGATCCATTTGCACATTTGAGAAATTTCTTGGAAGTGTGTAGTAATTTCATCATCCCTGGCGTAAGTGAGGATGCCTTTAGACTCAAACTTTTTCCTTATTCTTTAAAGGACAGAGCCAAAGCTTGGTTAAATTCTTTGGAGTCTAATTCCATCACCACTTGGGAGGAAATGACAAAGAAATTTTTAGAAAAATATTTCCCTCCCAACAAGAATGCCAGGATGAGGAATGACATCACATCTTTCAAGCAAAGAGATGGTGAAACATTGCATGAAGCGTGGGAAAGGTGGAAAGAACTACTTAGGAAATGTCCACACCATGGAATTCCGATAGTAATCCAAATGGAAACCTTCTACAATGGGTTGGAGGCACCAACGAGATCTATGTTAGACGCCTCATCTGGAGGTGTGATTTTAAACTCCTCCTACAATGAAGCTTGCGATCTTATAGAGCGTGTTGCAATAAACATTTCGTCATGGCCTCTTGAAAGATTAAATCACGCCAAAAAGGTAGTCAGGGTCCATGAAGTTAGTGAAGTTTCGCTCTCTCTGCTCAGTGGCAACTCGACTAATATGATCAAGGATCTCGAGTATCGCAAACGCTATAGCGTCTAACGCTATAAGCGCCAAAGGAAGCAACTCACACCGCTATTGAACAAGCTCCCCGGAGAAATTAGTTGTGTATATTGCGGGGATGTAACATCCCGCATCGCTTCGGGATCGCCGATTGCCCCTGACAAACCAACACGAGTCTTTTCAAAGATGTTTTGTCCTCACTTGCATGCTTTCCGAAACTTCCCGAAGGTCACCCATCCCACTACTACTCCAAGCCAAGCACGCTTAACTATGGAGTTCTTATGGGATGAGCTCCTAAAAGAAGATGCACCTTGTTGGTATAGGTAGTTCAAATCAATTCTTTTAAGCCTTCCTTCAATATGCAGACCCCATACACCGCACAAACCTCGGGATCCTCTCATTCCGGTGCGTATTCGGTTCATTCACGCGCCCCTTCGCTTTGAAGCTGCCAGGAGCCGCTCTTTGCCATGCCACCTTTTTGGGCACCGGCGATCACTCCCCGCCCTCCTCAGCCCCGGATGTCACATGCCCACCAGCTTCCGCTTGGTTCGTCCTCGAACCACACCGTACTGGGAGAGGTCTGCTGCTCTGATACCATTTGTAACATCCTGCATCGCTTCGGGATCGCCGATCGCCCCACAAACCAACACGAGTCTTTTCAGCATGTTTTTGTCCTCACTTGCATGCTTTCCGGGAAACTTCCCAGAAGGTCACCCATCCCACTACTACTCCAAGCCAAGCACGCTTAACTATGGAGTTCTTATGGGATGAGCTCCCGAAAAGAAGATGCACCTTGTTGGTATAGGTAGTTCAAATCAATTCTTTTAAGCCTTCCTTCAACTGTACAGTCCCATACCTGCACAGCCTCAGGATCCCTCTCATTCCGGTGCGTATTCGGTTCATTCACGCGCCCCTTCGCTTTGAAGCTGCCAGGAGCCGCTCTTTGCCATGCCACCTTTTTGGGCACCGGCGATCACTCCCCGCCCTCCTCAACCCCAGATGTCACATGGACTGGCGCCTCACTGGCGCTGCAGTGGCGCTTCACACGCCAGTGCAATGCCCAAACTCTGCGTGTTTTACGTCAATGGCGCCTCATCACTGCCGCCTCACTCGCTCATGCGCCATGCGCGATGGCTATTTTCACACTGTTTTTCTTTGTTTTGTCACTTTGTTTTTGTAAATTGAATATCTTTTGAACCGGGAACCCGATTGAGGTATTCTAAGATGCGTTGGAAAGCTTATTCAGAGGCCTAACTGAATATTCTACTTTTAAGGCAAAATAAAATGTTTATTGTTTCTGTATCTACTGAGTAAATGGTGTGGTTTTATGAAAATTGTGATACTATGTTTATATAAGTGAATTGTTATGAAATGCTATACTATTAGTACACTAATTGACTATGGCTAGACTGTGGTTTACCACTAAGGCCAGAATTTCCTTCACGGTGTATTTACAAGGGCATCATCGAGAGTCTTGCAAAGGTGGCCAACGCTTTGTTGCAAGTAGTATCGATTACACCGAGTAATCCCATAGTCAATCAGTGCACTATTTTATAACACCCTAATCTAAAAGACAAATGAAGTATATATATATATATATATATATATATATATATGTATTGAACGATGATGAGGATATGTGTGTTATGATGATGTAATACGAACAACGATGTTATTATAAGAATGTACTCTATGAGTAATTGCTTGATGATGATGTATTATGATTCATGATGATTGATGATGTGTAAACTCTATGAGTATAATTATGGTGATGATGTATAATGATTGTGATGATTTGTGAAGGAATACACTCTACGAGTGTTTTATGATGACATGCCTTGAGTGGTTATTTCTTTTATGATGACATGCCTTGAGTGGTTATTTCTTTTATGATGACATGCCTTGAGTGGTTGTTTCTTTTATGATGATGATGATGAGTACTCAGGTGAGTGTTGATTGAGTTGCACATGTGTTATAGAGTCTCATGGCATGTGCATACTATGACTAATATTGACGACGTTATGCCTTGAGTGGTTTTTCTTCTATGATGAAGATATGCCTTGAGTGGTTTTTAAAGATGATATGGTACCATCATGCATATGCCACAGTGGGGTTGCATCTTCATGCATAATCATGACTGTAATCTTTGTTGTTATGCGTGATTGGAGCCGGTGTTGCGTGATTGCAATGTAGTGATGATGTTAATGTTGTGTAATTGCTCGTGCCTATTTCCTCCGATTATATATTTGATTATGTTTATCTGAAATTCTCACCCTTCGCTTGGAATGTTGCTCTATCGTGGCAACGCTGCAGTGATCGCGAAGGAAGGAACTCACGCGCTTCCTTGTTTAGTTGTTGGGAAGTCTTAGAGTCGCTCTGCGATACCGTAGCACCTAGGGGCGTGAGTCGACATTTATTAGTTATTGGTTAACTGTTTAATGACTATGTTGATACTATGAGATGTGTTTTGAGAGGCTTAGTGAGGTTACTATTTTATTCCATTGTGATGACCGTGATTTATGACATGTACTTTTAAGAGGCGTGGTTTCTTTGCACAAACTTTAATGAGTGCAATTGATGAGATGAGTTTTTATGATGAGGTAGCATTTCTTTTCTACCAATTAAATTAATACTTTTGAAAAGGAAATTACTCGATAATGACGTGAAAATTGAGGGGTAGAAAAGGGGTGTTACATTAGTGGTATCGAATCGATTCGATGCAATCGGCCAAGTTGTCGATGTCGAGTCTAGTTATCTCCCGAGTCTTGGTACTCGTTCTAACTATAATTTGTGTTGCGGTGATTAGTTTGAATTGGCCGAGACAGTATGACCGCTATTGTTAATCTTGGTGTTGCTTGTTGTCTTATTGCTACTATGTGTGTGTTTGCTCTGAGTACTTCGTGTATGACCGAATGTGTTGCTTGGTGTGTTTTTTTCGTTCTCGTCGATTTTCGACGAAGACTTTGTGGTGGATTTTGTTGTTTGCCGTTGGGTGTTTTTGGTATTGTTGATGAATTAATGATGTTGCACGTGATTGAGCATATGAGATGATGAGTTGGATTTCGATTTGGGTGATTATGTAGGGTAGAGGTCGATTTTTAGTATATATGGTGAGAACATGTGATTGAACCATTTTTGAACTTAAACTCAAGATGTGATGTAAAATATGTGTCATTCTAGTTAGGATCGTGACATATGTGATGATTAACGATATGTTTGGGTAATAGGGCGTGGTCGACAATGGTTTGACGGTGTTGGATGTGGGGTTTAACTTGTGTGTGTTCTTTGTTCTTCTTTGAAAATAAAACGTTCTTTGTTAGCCTTTAATGATATCTTTGTTAGCCCTTTTTAGAAGTCATTTGAAACCGATTTTTTTAAGGTGGTTGTTTTTATAAATAAAATGGTTGAGGTTTTACCACTGGTTTATGATTTAAAAGGGATGCTATCCAAGCATGGAAATGAGATGTTTTTCCAAGATTTCAAATACATGGTTACCCGAATTTTTAATGTGTTGTCTCTTGGAACTTGAAGATGTGTTACTAAAAATGTAGGGGTGATTTTACTTAAGATTGACGAGTGTATAGATGAGAAATGAAATTGGAGACGTTTTGAAAATGGATTGATGTTTTGAAAATCGGTATCCTATACATCCCCACGGGTGTATAGGCGCCAAATTCTAAGTGTGGGTGAACTTCGAGCTCGGGGCATATTTTACCGTGCCATCTTTTTGCGTTCGCGTGCCCAAACTCAATTTTAAACATTTTGGCTCGAGTGGTTTTGTTTTTGCACTTGTCATTTTTGAGATGTGTATAGGCGCCAGTTTATGTTGTGATGCTGTTTGATGCCGTGTGCTATTTGTTTGTGTTATGATGCTGTTTAATGCTGTGATGTTGGTGCTGGTACACCTTGTGTGTTAGTGTTGTTGTTGGGCAATTATTGATGTTCTCGACTGTTTGAATAAATATAAAATGATAGTGTAACGACGGGGGTCTAAGGACCAAAGCGACGAGTTAATGATGTTGATGATGATGGGCTGAGATTTTATTGTTGACGGGTGTTAGTGTTGTTGTGCGGTACCACTTAGATGGTTATTAAAATGATGCAATGAGTTCGAGGGTAAAAATCATGATGAAATCGAGGAATGCGGTGATAGTGATATTGAGAATAACAATTAAGTTGTTGTTTGCTGTTTATCAAAGAGAGCGTTGCTAATGTGCAAAATAAAATGTTGCTGTTTTTCTACAATTAAAGGTGCTGAATTCTTCAAATTTTAATGTGTTGTTTACTAAAACTTGAAGTGCTATTTTTGTAAATCTTAAAAGCTATTTGTTTTTCCCACAAATAAGAGTGTTATCATCTCAAATTCAAGGGTGTTGTTGATTAAAATAAGAGTGATGTTTTCTTCAATTTAATTGTCTTTGTTTTTAAAATTTAAAGGTCTTTGCCTCCCCATATTTAAGGGTGATGTTTCCCTATTTTGCAAGTCATTTTGTTTATGTGGTTCTCATGCTTAGTTTTTATAAATAAAGAGTCATTGTTTTGCATCTTTGTTCTTGTTGTTATTTTTGCGAATAAAGGATGATGTTTCCTTAAGTTTATAGGTCTTGTTTTATGAACTCACTGTACTGCTTTTGAAAATTTAAGAGGACTGCTTTTCCTATTTTTCTTTAGTCTTTATTCTTTATTACTTTGGAGTTTTGGCTTAATGCCTATTTATTTTTAGAGTTGTTGTGTTGCTTGGTCATGTGTGATTGATGTGGTGTGTGCTTCACTTTGGTGAAGTTATGATGTGTTGTTGGTGTTATAATCGTAGCTAAGTTCGATCATAGCGTGAGAACCAAAGAAACGGGGAGAGGTGAAGGTTAGGTGTGTAAGGTGACGTAGGAGCCGAGGTGTAGTTACCCGACTATAAGCGAGTCAAAATATATGGAAGTCGACGTATAAGTGTGAAGTGCGCGTGTTGCAAAGTTATCGAAGTATGTGGGTGTCGGAGTGTGAGTCGAAGGAATGTGTACGTCAAAGTTACATGTTGTACTTGGTGTCGGGGTGAAGTGTCGTGCGCGGTGGTGTGCGCTAAGGGTAGTTGTTGAAGTGTGGTGAGTACAAGCTTAAGTGTAGATGTATGTAGAAGCTAGGGTGGTTGAACCATAGAGTGCCTATGTGCACATGTATGGGTGACAGGAAGATTGAGTCTTGTTAGTGAGTTGGAGTAAATTTTCGAGGACGAAAATATTCTAAGTGGGGGAGAGTTGTAACGCCCAAAAATAATTCGGGTATTTATTTAATTAAGTTAGTTAGGTGTTACAGTGGTTAATTACGTTAAAATAATAATGGAGTGTTTGATTTAAGTGATGAGTGGTGGGTAGTAAAGAAGGAGTATGGAAACAATAAAAGGAGGTGTAAAAAGGGCCCAATGTGCCTGGGCCCAAGAGAAGAATGCCTAGGGTTTAGGTTTGGTCTCAATGCACAAAGAAAGAAAAGAAGGAAAACCTAGAGAGAGAGGGAGAGAAGAAGGGCACGGCACTACTGGGAGAGGAGAAGGAAACGAAGAGGAGGGAGAAGAAAGGAGAGAGAGACACGGCGCAAAGAGAAGGAAAAGAAAGGGAAGCCGAGTTCGTTGTGTTGTCGTGGTTTCAATGCGTGTCTTCAATCGTCTTCTACGAGCTTACGTTTAAGAGGTAAGGGTGAGCGTTTAGTTTAACATAATTGGGTATATATGGGGTTTTGTGGGATTAGGTATTACTTATGAGGTTTGGATGAATATGATGTTTTTGATGAACATGAGGTGTTGATGAATTTTGATGATTTGTGATGAATTTGATGGTTGATGAGTTTGATAACCGCTTGATGATTGAATTGAGGACAAAGGTGTTTTTGGTGTTAATCATGTGTGGGAAGGATTGTTTGATGTTTCTGGTGAGCTTTGATGATTTTAATTGATGAAAAATTCGTATTTTTGGAGTTAAAATCGAGTTGGGTGAAAAACCGCACATTTTCGGAAAATTCTCGCATAATACATCGTTATTCACGTGGATCGGCGCCTCACTCAGCGCTGCGAGCGGGCGCTTCACACGCCAATGCAATGCCCAAACTCTGCGTGTTTTACGTCCAATGGCGCCTCATTTGCACTCACTTTCATGCGCCATGCGGATGGTATTTTTCACTATTTTTCACTGTTTTGTCACTTTGTTTTTGTAAATTGAATATCTTTTGAACAGGAACCCGATTGAGGTGTTCTAAGATGCGTTGGAAAGCTTATTCAGAGGCCTAACTGAATATTCTACTTTTAAGGCAAAATAAAATGTTTATTGTTTCTGTATCTACTGAGTAAATGGTGTGGTTTTATGAAAATTGTGATACTATGTTTATATAAGTGAATTGTTATGAAATGCTATACTATTAGTACACTAATTGACTATGGCTAGACTGTGGTTTACCACTAAGGCCAGAATTTCCTTCACGGTGTATTTACAAGGGCATCATCGAGAGTCTTGCAAAGGTGGCCAACGCTTTGTTGCAAGTAGTATCGATTACTGAGTAATCCCATAGTCAATCGATGCACTATTTTATAACACCCTAATCTAAAAGACAAATGAAGTATATATATATATATATATATATATATATATATATATATATATATATATATATATATATATATATACGTATTGAATGATGATGAGGATATGTGTGTTATGATGATGTAATACTGAACAACGATGTTATTATGAAGAATGTACTCTATGAGTAATTGCTTGATGATGATGTATTATGATTCGTGATGATTGATGATGTGTAAACTCTATGAGTATAATTATGGTGATGATGTATAATGATTGTGATGATTTGTGAAGGAATACACTCTACGAGTGTTTTATGATGACATGCCTTGAGTGGTTATTTATTTTATGATGACATGCCTTGAGTGGTTATTTCTTTTATGATGACATGCCTTGAGTGGTTGTTTCTTTTATGATGATGATGATGAGTACTCCGAGTGAGTGTTGAATGAGTTGCACATGTGTTATAGAGTCTCATGGCATGTGCATACTATGACTAATATTGACGACGTTATGCCTTGAGTGGTTTTTCTTCTATGATGAAGATATGCCTTGAGTGGTTTTTAAAGATGATATGGTACCATCATGCATATGCCACAGTGGGGTTGCATCTTCATGCATAATCATGACTGTGTACTGTTGTTGTCTGTGATTGGAGCTGGTGTTGCGTGATTGCAATGTAGTGATGATCTTAATGTTGTGTAATTGCCTGTGCCTATTTCCTCTGATTATATATTTGATTATGTTTATCTGAAATTCTCACCCCTTCTGCTTGGAATGTTGCTCTATCGTGGCAACGCTGCAGGTGATCGCGAAGGAAGGAACTACTGCCTTCCTTGTTTAGCTGTTGGGAAGTCTTAGAGTCGCTCTCTGATACCGTAGCACCTAGGGGGCGTGGTCGACATTTATTAGTTATTGGTTAACTGTTTAATGACTATGTTGATACTATGAGATGTGTTTTGAGAGGCTTAGTGAGGTTACTATTTTATTCCGCTGTGATGACTGATTTATGACATGTACTTTTAAGACGTGGTTTTGCTGCACAAACTTTAATGAGTGCAATTGATGAGATGAGTTTTTATGACGAGGTAGCATTTCTTTTCTACCAATTAAATTAATACTTTTGAAAAGGAAATTACTCTGATAATGACGTGAAAATTGAGGGGTAGAAAAGGGGTGTTACAGGGGAGGTCACCTTTATGAAGAGTGCACCACAAATCCAGCTTCTGTGAATTATGTGGGGTACAACAAGGGCAACAACCCCTATTCTAACACCTACAACCCCGGTTGGAAGAACCACCCCAATTTCAGATGGGGGGGAGGTAATACTGCAAACACAAGCGCTAATGCTCCAACTATTCCCCCAGGTTTTCCAGCTCAACAGAATCAACGGCAAAATGCTCCAGCTATAGACAACTCCATGGAATCTTTGCTGAGGTCTTTTATTAGTGATTGTAAGACAACTATGCAGACCCATGCAGACCCAAAAGTTCGAGTCGTGTTTTACGAAAAGAATAGAATTTCTTGACGCTATAGCGCTGACGCTTTATAGCGATGGAAAAAAAACACCTAACTGAACTTGGGCCTGAATACCCTCCTCCACCTTATCCTCAAAGGCTTAAAAAAGCACATGAAGACAAGCAGTTCAACAAGTTCCTGGAGGTCCTGAAGCAACTGCACATAAATGTTCCTTTGGTGGAAGCGTTACAGAAAATGCCCAATTATGCCAAGTTTATGAAGGATGTTCTCACAAAGAAGAGACGGCTTGGAGAGTTCAAAGCGTGGCTATGGTCGAGAATGCAGCATGTTAATGCAAAATAAGCTTCCGAGAAAATTAAAGGATCCTGGTAGCTTCACTATACCCTGCTCCATTGGAGATTTTTATTCAGGCCGAGCTTTATGTGATTTAGGAGCAAGTATAAACTTGATGCCTAAGTCTATTTATAAACAATTGGGTATAGGAACTGCCAGACCTACTTCAGTATCACTTCAACTTGCTGATAGGAGTCTTGCCTATCCTGAGGGGATACTAGAAGATGTTTTAATCAAAGTTGACAAATTTGTTTTTCCTGTGGATTTTGTTATTTTGGACTTTGATGCAGATAAGGACATACCAATCATCTTAGGGCGACCATTTACGCTCACGGGGAAGACACTCATCGGCGTGCATAAGGGAGAGTTAACAATGAGGGTTAATGATCAAGAGGTTAAGATAAATGTTCTGAATGCATTAAAGCTCCCTGAAGACAACACTGAAGAATGCTCTTTCGTTGTTTCTCTTGACCAAGTGGTTCAAAAACATTTTCAAAAGACTAATGACCACTTGGGAAAGGTTCTGACAAACGATGAGGAGCCTGAATTGATTGATGAAGGAGCAACTCAAGAAGAGGGGTGGACTGCGAAGGAAGTTTGGGCCAGAAGATATGAGTCACTTGAACAAGAAAACTCCAACCTCAAGAAATGCGTCCCTTCCATTATTCAACCACCAATCTTGGAGCTTAAGGAGTTACCAAGGCACCTGAAGTATGTTTATTTGGGGGAAAATGAGTCTCTGCCTGTAATCATCTCCTCGGCTCTCACCAAAGACCAAGAGGATGAGCTCGTTACAATGCTAAAGAAACATAAGAAGGCCATTGGATGGCAAATGGCTGATATCCAAGGGATTAGTCCAACTATCTGCATGCACCGAATTGTTTTGGAGGAGAACTCTAAACACAACATTGAAGGGCAGAGAAGGCTAAACCCGATAATGAAGGAAGTGGTAAAGAAGGAAATTCTCAAGTGGCTAGACACAGGCATTATTTATCCTATCTCGGATAGTGCATGGGTATCACCTGTGCAATGCGTTCTAAAGAAAGGTGGGGTAACAGTGATCAAGAATGACAAGAATGAGTTGATTCCGACGAGGACGGTAACGGGGTGGAGGATCTGCATGGATTACAGAAAGTTGAATAAATCTACAAAGAAGGATCACTTCCCTCTCCCCTTCATTGATCAGATGTTGGATAGGCTTGCAGGTAAGGAATACTATTGCTTTCTAGATGGCTACTCTGGTTACAATCAAATAGCAATAGTGCCTGAGGATCAACACAAGACTACATTCACATGCCCCTATGGTACATTTGCATTTAGAAGAATGTCGTTCGGTCTGTGTAATGCACCTGCAACCTTCCAGATGTGCATGATGTCTATCTTCTCGGACTTCATTGAAAAATCTATGGAGGTTTTTATGGATGACTTCTCGGTGTTTGGGGAGAGTTTCCAACGATGCTTGCGAACTTAGAAGAAATCACGGTAAGGTGCGAAGAGACAAACCTTGTCTGAATTGGGAAAAGTGCCACTTCATGGTGCGGGAGGGTATTGTCTTGGGACACGGAATTTCAAAGAAGGGGACCGAGGTTGATAGAGCAAAGATCGAAGTCATTGAAAAATTACCTCCTCCCACAAGTGTTAAAGGCATCGAAGTTTTCTAGGACACGCCGGCTTTTCTGAAGGTTCATTAAAGATTTCTCGAAAATTTCCAAGCCGTTGTGTCATTACTTCACATGACACCACTTTCAACTTTGATGATGCATGCCTGAAGCCTTCGGAAGTTAAAGAAAGCTCGATTCATCGCACCTATCATTGTTGCTCTGATTGGAGTAAACCATTCGAGCTCATGTGTGATGCAAGCGACTATGCGGTTGGAGCGGTGCTCGGTCAAAGGTATGATAAAATCTTTCATTCCAATTACTATGCAAGCAAAACACTTGTTGAAGCACGCTTAAATTACACGATTCTTGAAAAGAGCTATTAGCCGTGGTCTTTGCCTTCGATAAATTTAGATCATACTTGGTTGTACGAAAAGTAATCGTTTTCTCGATCATTCAGCCATCAAGTATTTGATCTCAAAGAAAGATGCAAAACCTCGGCTAATAAGATGGGTTCTCTTCCTCCAAGAATTTGACTTGGAAATTCATGATAAAAAGGGGGTGGAGAACCAAGTTGCTGACCATTTGTCTAGACTTGAAGGAGAAAATGCGGGAGAAACATTTGGCGTAATCAAGAGATCTTTCTATTTGAAAAGTGTTAGCGATGTTGTGAAAGCGAGTAACGCTATAACGGTTGCGCTATAAGCGCAAGATAATGAGGCTGCTTTGGTGCTCTTGCACCTGGTTTGCCGACATCGTAAACAACCTTGGTGTGCTTGAATTGTGCTGCGCAGATTTGAATTACCAAAGAGAGAAAGAGGTTTTTCCACATAGTCAAAGTATTCTTGGGATGAGCCCTACCTCTATAAAAATGCCAAGATCAAATGTTGAGAAGGTGCCTAGCGGAGGAGGAACAACCACAAGTACTAGAGCACTTTGTCATGCTTCTCCTTGTGGTGGACACCTCGGAGGAACGAGCAGCATTTGCTAAGGTCTTTGCAATCACGGATACTATTGGCCGATCGTGTGTTCAAGGATACTCAAGAAATGGTGAAGAGGTGTGAAAGGTGCCAAAGGATCGGAAATATCTCCAACAAGCATGAAATGCCGTTGACCAACATATTGGAGATTGAACTCTTTGATGTGTGGGGTATAGATTTTATGGGGCCATTTCCTCCTTCTCATGGAAATTTATACATCTTGGTGGTCGTGGATTACGTCTCTAAGTGGGTTGAAGGCTGCTTTGCTCTCCCAAATAATGACGCCTTGAAGTCGGTGAGCAAGTTCCTTGAGAGAAACATCTTCACCAGTTTGGAACACCGAGAGCAATTATCGGTGATGAGGAACCCATTTCGCAACGAGTTGATTGAATCTCTACTCGGAAAATATGGGTCGGACATAAAATTGCCACTTTGCTTATCATCCCCAATCAAATGGTCAAGCCGAGTTGTCTAATAGAGAGATCAAAAGGATGCTCGAGAAGATGGTGGGACCTTCAAGGAAGGATTGGTCGGTGCACTTACATGACGCTTTGTGGGCTTACGGGGCTGACCTTCAAGACACCTCTCAGGGGATGTCGCCTACAGACTTGTCTATGGGAAAGCTTGCCATCTTCCGGTGGAATTATAACACAAAGCTCATTGGGCCATAAAGAAGCTTAATTTTGAATATGATGAAATTTGGGAAAGCCGAGGATCTTTATGATTGAATGAACTCGAAGAAATTAGGCACTCAGCCTATGAAAGTGCAGCTATTTACAAAGAGAAGACAAAGTTGTGGCATGACAAAAAGATCCAGAGAAGAGAGTTGATTGAAGGAGGTCAAGTGCTGCTTTTCAATTCGAGACTCAAATTATTTCCTGGAAAGCTTAAGTCGAGATGGTCTGGTCCGTTCAAATTGGTAAAAGTTTACCCCCATGGAGCTGTTGATTTACATGATGAAGCAACCAACACCACTTTTAAAGTGAATGGCCAAAGAGTGAAGAATTACCATGGTGAACAAGTGGTTAGGGACAAGACTACTATTGATCTTCAAGACCTCTAACATTAAAGAGGAAGTCTGGCTGAAGACTCTTAAAGCAAGCGCTCTTGGGAGGCAACCCAATGTTTAACTAACCAGAATTTTTTTGTTTGAGTTTGAATTTTTGTTCTGCAGGTGTAACACCCCATTTCTACCCGATAATTTAAATCAAAAATCAGAGTACATATATATCTATTCTGGTCATCTTTTGGTTTAGTGTGTTATAAAATAGTGAACTGATTGACTATGGGATTACTCAGGTAACTGATACTACTTGCAACAGGCATTGACCTCCTTTGCAAGGCTCTCAGTGATGCCCTTGTAAATACACCAGTGAAAGAAATTCTGACCTTAGTGGCGAACCACAATTTAGCCATAGTCATTCAGCACACTAATAGTATAACATAAATCATTCCTCAAGAAAATGGAGCGTCACACCTCTCTCTTAAAACACTCAACAGTTAATTCATCTCATGAACATAATCAAAATACGTAACACCATAAATCACGTGGTAAACAATCTCATAACATGCAGCGGAAATCAAAGTTATATCTCAAGTATACATAGAGAATCATATATGAGAGCTCAACAGTGAGCAAAACAAACAAAACAATAACAGTCTAAACCCCAACCCCTAGGTGCTACGTATCAGAGCAGACCGACTCGGGGAGTAGTGAAGGTAGAAAGCCCTCACTCGTGACTACCTGTGGTAAACAACAACAGAAAGGGTGAGTCTCGAACTATATAATAAAAGTGATAATACGTAATATATACAATCACAGTTCATAGCAACATCAAACACACCAATAATCACTCAATAACATTTATGCACTCATGAGAATGTATGAAATGTAATCATGCATGTGGTACCATTTGCCCTTCGGCGTTCTCAATATTGCCCTCCGGCATTCTCATCAATAATGGAGTCCTCATGACTCTGGCCCTCCGGCCGCCCTCAGGCTTCACAGTTCATTTTATAAGCTCTACGACCGCAGCCAAATGTATGCATGAGACTCCATGCAACAACACACAAACACATTCTCAACAACTCAATACACACATAAACTCTCACCTCAGTAATAATCTCATTTCCCAGCCCTCATGGCTTGGCCCCCCGGCCCATGCCCCCATGGCATGCTCAGTCATCTCATTATACTCTCTCAACTCAATTTAAGTCCCAAGGACTAATCTCATCTAGAGGACTCAACCTCACTCAAGGACCTAAACCACCATTTAGGGCCAAAACCATCATCTAGGGACCAAACTGTCACCTAGGGACCAAAACAGCACACTCTTAGGCACTTGGCAGCACTAGGCGCCATTTTCCCCACATTCAGCGCCCGCAGTGCAACACAAAGACTAGGCGCGCGAAACTTCGGCAATCTGGTGCCCCGCAGCAACACACACCACTGGCGCCATTTTCCTAGCAATCTGGCGCCCCGCCAAAGCGGCACGATGCTGAGACACAAACTTCGAGACACAATTCGGACACACGATCCTCGAACACGAGAGCGGCGATCTAGCGCCTGGCAAAGACAATTTGGCGCCCCACAACTGGCCCAACACACCCAACACTTTCAAACCAAAAACCACCCGAGCCAAAATGTTTAAAAATGTTTTTGGGCAGGTAAATACAAAATATGGCACGGTAAATTATGCCCAGAAATACAAGTTTCACTCCCCGGGCCCCAAAATACACACAAAATCACACCCACCGGAACATTTTCAAAATGAGACACATACTCGAAAAACCACTCGAGCCAAAACACTTAAAAATGAATTTGGGCGGTGAATACAAAATTTGTACAATAAAATATGTTCGAGAAATGTGAGTTTCACTAAACCCACCCCTGCTATTACACACAAAACCTCACCCACCGACATTTTCAAAATAAGGCACGAAATCGAAAAACCACTCGAGCCAAAACACTTAAAATTGAATTTGGGCGGTGAATACAAAATTTGTCACGGGAAAATATGCTTAAAACACAAGTTTCACACCCCAGGCGCCAAAACACCCACATTCTGGCGCCCGAGACGACAACACACACACACAAACCTCACTCTGGGTGACACGAGCGCCATTCTCGGCACCACAGGGCGACATTTGGCGCCCACATCGACGACACACCCACTCAATACGCCAACAGTGCACAGGGCGCCATTTTCCCAGCAACTTGGCGCCCTGGCAGAACACACCTGCACAGGAACACATTCCAGCGCATGAACAGTGCCCAGGGCGCCATTTTCCCAGCAATGTGGCGCCCTGGCAGTAACATTCCTGCACAAACTCCCAACTCAGCCCGTGAACAGTACACAGGGCGCCAGAATCCTAGCACATTGGCGCCCCAAACCCCAAAACCCCAATTTTCTCAAATTCTTCCAAATCAATTCACTCAATTATCATTCTAACACTCCTAATTTCATAATCAAACAATCAATTGCATGCTCAATCATCAAACACACCACAAATCACAAAATTTCATGTTATAAACCCTAACCTAAGCCCTAACTCGATTTCATCATACAATTCATCAAATTCAATGATTTAATCCTTCATTCAATAATCAAATAACATCAAATAGGAACCTATAATCTACATAAAACGCATTATCTCCTCTATTATAGAGTGAGACTCCCCTTACCTTATTTCAACCGTAGAAACGTTCCTTTCTCCGTGTCACCACCAAAAACCACAGCAACAAATGAGCTCTCTTTGCTTGGCACGATCAAAATCTTCCTTTCTCCCTCTCTCTTAGCGCCGTTCTCCTCTTCCTTTCTCTTCTCCCTTCGTTTCTTTCTTTCTTTTCTCACCAAATGAGAGCAAATGCCTAATTTGGCTATATATACATTGGGCCAAACGCACTTGGGCCCTTTTACACCCCTCTCCATTTCTTCCACCATCCCCTTCAATTAAAAAAAATAAAAGACTATATTAACGATTTAATATAATTAAAATAATGCAACACTTTAAATAATTTAATCAAATAATTGATTAAATCGTTTAGGGTGTTACAACTCTCCCCCACTTAGGAAATTTCGTCCTCGAAATTCATACCTGAGTCAAATAACTCTGGATAAGACTCCCGCATCTTGCTCTCCCGGCTCCCAAGTCATGCTCTCACCAGCAGCTCCCAACCACACTACCTTGACTAAGGCAATGTCTTTCCCTCTCAACACCTTCACTTCTCTATCATCAATCCTCACTGGCATAGTCTCCACCGTGAGGTTCTCACGTACCTCCACATCATCCATGTGAATCACATGAGACGGGTCTGGAATATACTTCCGAAGCTGTGACACGTGAAAAACATTGTGCAAGTTCGAAAGATTAGGCGGCAAGGCCACCCTATAAGCAACCTTTCCAACCTCTCGGTGATGCAGTGCGGTCCAATAAACCTTGGAGTTAACTTCTTTGCCTTGAGCACGCCCAACACCATCATAGGCGTGACCTCGGAACACATGCTCACCAGACTGAAACTCCAAGTCCTTTCTCCTCCTATCATGATAACTTTTCCACGCCGGCTCAGGACTCTCTTTCATTTTCTCTCCGATCATTTTCACCTTCTCGATCGTCTCCCCCTAACCAACTCCTCGGTCCAAGAACAACACTCTCCCGGACTCATGCCAACACAAAGGAGTCCCGCACCTCCGCCCATCTGATTGCCTCAAAAGGAGCCATCCCAATGCTCGAATGATAGTTTGTTATTATAAGTGAACTCAATCGATGGGAGATGTGTATCCCACGCACCTCCTGCTCCAAAGCACACAAGCTCTCAAAAGATCCTCCAAGGATGGATGGTCCCTCTGTCTCGACCATCGATCCGAGGGTGATAAGTGAACTCAACCTCGGCTTGGACCCCAAAGCCTCCTGCAAGCTCCCCCAAACTCGATGTAAACCGCGGGTCTCTATCGGACACAATGCTCTTCGGAACCCCATGAAGCTTCACAATCACACGAATGTAAATTCTAGCCAACTTTGTACGGGAAAAGTGATGTTGATAGGAATAAAATGAGCGAGACTTAGTCAACCTATCCACAATCACCCAAATAGTGTCGAGACCTCTCTCGCAGATGTTGGCAACCCATCCACAAAGTCCATGGAAATCTTGTCCCACTTCCATTCCGGAATCTCTAAAGGTTGCATCGGCCCGCAGTCAGTGCTCAATCTTTGACTTCACGGCAAGTCAAACATGCATATACAAACTAGCGCGACATCTCTCTTCATACCGAGGCCACCAAAATAGTTTCTTGGATCATGGTACATCTTAGTAGCACTGGATGAATGCTCAACTTGCTCCTATGGCTCTCCTCAAGTATCATCTTCTTCAACTCGGCTCATCATCTGGAACACAGTTCTGTCCCTGAATCTCAAAACACCACAGGAATCCAACACAGATCCCCTCTGCGCTGCTCACCAAAGACCAAAGAAGTCTACCGGTTTCACATCTAGTTTACGGCGTCTCTCGATACTAACCAAGAAATCATTCCCAATCCTCGGCATACCCAATCGACACTGCAGGGTGTCACCTCACAAACAGGACTCAAGTCGCGGAATTGCTCAATCAACTCCAACTCCTCACCATCATAGTGACATATGCAAAGTTTTCCGACTTAAAGCATCGGCCACGACATTAGCTTTGCTTGGGGTGATAGTTCAAGCCGTCATAGTCCTTCGCCAGGTTCTAACCAACGCCTGCATCTCATATTCGACTCCTTCGGTCAAACAAGTACTTGGACTCTTGTGATCACCGAACACTTCGAATCTAGTACCATAGAGATAGTGCCTCCAAATCTTGGCCTGACAAACACAATCGCGACCAACTCTAAGTCATGAGTAGGATAGTTCTTCTCATGTGTCCTCAATCGTCGGACGCGCGTGGCAACTACCTTCCCATCTGCATCAACACACCTCCCAAACCCATCTTGGAGGCATCACGAGACACAACAAAAGGTTGCTCGCACAGTGCAACACTAACACCGAGACGCGTGGTCAACCTCTCTTGACTCTTGGAAGCTCTCTTCACACTTTGCATCCCACACAAATGCCTTTCCCTTACAGGTCAATTGAGTCAACGGAAGGGCTAACTTAGAGAACCCTTCAATAAACCTCCTGTAGTAACCAGCCAACCCCAAGAAACTCCTGATCTCCGTCACAGACTTTGGGCTCTCCCACTGCAACACTGCATCAACCTTGGCTGGATCCACAGCTATACCATTTCCAGAAATAATGTGACCCAAGAAGCTCACCTCGCGCAACCAGAATTCACACTTTGACAACTTGGCATACAACTTCCTCTCTTTCAAGACCTCTAGCACCAATCTCAAGTGCTCTGCATGCTCTTCCTCAGATTTTGAGTACACCAGAATATCATCAATGAAGACAACTACAAACCGGTCCAGATAGCTATGGAAGATTCGGTTCATGTACTCCATAAACACCCCTGGTGCATTTGTGACACCAAACGGCATTACAGAGTACTCATAATGCCCATACCTCGTTCGAGCATTTTTTTACGGATGTCCTCATCCTTCACCTTAACTGGTGATACCGGACCTCAAGTCAATCTTGCTAAACACTTTAGCACCCACCACCGATCCATCGGTCATCTATCCTCGGGAGAGGATACTTATTCTTGATAGTTACTTTATTCAATTATGCGTAGTCCACGCACGAGGCGCATACTCCCATCCTTCTTCTTTACTAACAACACCGGAGCTCCCGTGGTGACACACTAGGCCCTCACAAATTTCTTCTCAAGAAGCTCCTCTAATCGCTTCTTCAATCGAGACAACTCGTCGGCGACATCCCAGTGCGGTGCCATGAGACACGGGCCTAGTACCGAGCACTGCTCAATCCGAACTCAACTTCCCTCTGCTGGGGCACACTAGGAATCTCATGCAGGAACACCTCGGGAACTCACACACCACCGCAACCCATCAACCACGGCTTGGTTCTCGGCGGACATAGACGCCATCAAAGCAAGCGGTGACCACCTCTTTCATTACCGCGCAATTGCTCGTGAGACAATGGCGGACTCTTCCTCTTGGGAAGAAGAAAACTAACAGACTTACTAGAATGGGTTGATGTGTACATGGTTATCTACTAACCATCCATACCTGAATCACATCCAACCCACCCAAAGGCAAACAAATCGAGATCAACGAGAAAATCTCTGCGAAAGGCGACAGAGGACACCTAGCACACATTAGAGAAGTAGTTCTGGGACCGCCGCCGGGAGTGTCGATAACCATCCTCTCTCCATAGTAGACAACACTAAATTTAACTTTTCAGCACAAACAGATGCAATAAAAGAGTGCGTAGCACCCGTGTCAATAATGGCAACTAAAGGTGTACCAGATATGAAACATGTACCTCTGATATCATTAGGTCCCTCTGAACCTGCCAATGCAAACACCCTCCCAGTAGATCTTTCCTTCTTAGGCTTGGGGCACTTGAAGCTAATGTGACCCGGCTTCACCACCACGATTGAAACATACGACTTCCTTGCGATCACACTCGGATGCCATGTGACCACTCTTCCCACACTTAAAACATCTCTTCACTTCCATCTTACAATCAAAGCTCTTGTGACCTGGCTTGTCACACTTGAAACACACAACATCAGATGGGGCGTCTCCCCCACTTGGCTTCTTGCCCTCATGGTACCTTCTACCCTCAGCAGACCTGCTTCCACCATTATACTTGTTACCACCCGTATACCTTTGCTTACCTTACCAAATGGATGTCTCATATGGTTTACCCTGCTCTGAAACTTACTCTTACGATCTCTCATAAGTCTAGCACGGGCATTACTATCGACCTCATAGATTCTGCGGCGATCGACGGATCGTGATCAACACTCACTGATCTTCGATACCCTACACTGCTTGATATCGGCTCTCAAACCATTCTCAAATTTTATGCACTTTGAGAATTCACCCACCTCGAGTAGTAGTGTGGGTAGAACTTAGCAAGGTCAACAAACCTAGCGGCATACTACTGTGAATCACATATACACCTGCTTGACTCAAGAAACTCTATCTCTTTCTGTCCTCTGACGTCCTCCGGAAAATACTTTCTTAGGAACTCCCTCCTGAATACAGCCCAAGTAACCTCCTCGTGGGCAGCTCCTAATCTCTCACTGGTCTCCAACCACGGTCATCGACCTCTTGAGATAGGGTATGAGTGCCATACGACTTTTGTTCATCATTACAACCGATTGCGGAAGATCCTCTCGATCTCCTTCAGCCAAGCCAGTGCACCATCCGGATTGTACCTCCCTTTGAAGGTAGGAGGGTCTTCTCTCTTAAAAGTAGCCAGACTACGGGTCTCAACATTCTGTTGGGTACCCACAGCCTGCGCTATAGCCTGCAAGGCCTCAGCAAAAGCAGCGTCCATCCTCCTGGCCATATCAACCTAGCACTGCAACATAAATAACCACTCAGAACTAAGTTAAGACACCTAATTGTCATGCACAATATGACAAACAGACACACTTGGCCGGACAGACCGAACTTTTGCTCTGATACCACTAATGTAACACCCCATTTCTACCCGATAATTTAAATCAAAAATCAGAGTACATATATATCTATTCTGGTCATCTTTTGGTTTAGTGTGTTATAAAATAGTGAACTGATTTACTATGGGATTACTCAGGTAACTGATACTACTTGCAACAGGCATTGACCTCCTTTGCAAGGCTCTCAGTGATGCCCTTGTAAATACACCAGTGAAAGAAATTCTGACCTTAGTGGCGAACCACAATTTAGCCATAGTCATTCAGCACACTAATAGTATAACATAAATCATTCCTCAAGAAAATGGAGCGTCACACCTCTCTCTTAAAACACTCAACAGTTAATTCATCTCATGAACATAATCAAAATACGTAACACCATAAATCACGTGGTAAACAATCTCATAACATGCAATGGAAATCAAAGTTATATCTCAGTATACATAGAGAATCATATATGAGAGCTCAACAGTGAGCAAAACAAACAAAACAATAACAGTCTAAACCCCACCCCCTAGGTGCTACGTGTCGAGAAGCGGAGGCCAGGCTCGGGGTAGTGAAGGTAGAAAGCCCTCACTCGTGACTACCAGTGTGTAAACAACAACGAAGGGTGAGTCTCGAACTATATAATAAAAGTGATAATACGTAATATATACAATCACGGTTCATAGCAACATCAAACACACCAATAATCACTCAATAACATTTATGCACTCATGAGAATGTATGAAATGTAATCATGCATGTGGTACCATTTGCCTCGGCGTTCTCAATATTGCCCTCGGCATTCTCATCAATAATGGAGTCCTCATGACTGCGGCCCTCCGTAGCCCTCGGGCTTCACAGTTCATTTTATAAGCTCTACGACCGCAGCCAAATGTATGCATGAGACTCCATGCAACAACACACAAACACATTCTCAACAACTCAATACACACATTAACTCTCACCTCAGTAATAATCTCATTTCCCAGCCCTCATGGCTTGGCCCCCCGGCCCATGCCCCCATGGCATGCTCAGTCATCTCATTATACTCTCTCAACTCAATTTAAGTCCCAAGGACTAATCTCATCTAGAGGACTCAACCTCACTCAAGGACCTAAACCACCATTTAGGGCCAAAACCATCATCTAGGGACCAAACTGTCACCTAGGGACCAAAACAGCACACTCTTAGGCACTTGGCAGCACTAGGCGCCATTTTCCCCACATTCTGGCGCCCCCTGGTGCAACACAGCACTAGGCGCCAGAAACTCAGCAATCTGGCGCCCCAGGTGGCAACACAGCCACTGGCGCCATTTTCCTAGCAATCTGGCGCCCCGCCCGGCGAAGTAGTGCTGAGACACAAACTCGAGACACAATTCGGACACGATCTCGAACCACGAGCGGCGATCCAGCGCCTGGCGACAATTTGGCGCCCCACAACCGCCCAACACACGACACTTTCAAACCAAAAACCACCCGAGCCAAAATGTTTAAAAATGTTTTTGGGCGAGTAAATACAAAATATGGCACGAGTAAATTATGCCCGAAAATACAAGTTTCACTCCCTGGCCCCAAAATACACACAAAATCACACCCACCTAACATTTTCAAAATGAGACACAGTACTCGAGAAAACCACTCGAGCCAAAACACTTAAAAATGAATTTGGGCGGTGAATACAAAATTTGGCAAAGTAAAATATGTTCGAAAATGTGAGTTTCACTAAACCCACCCAGATTACACACACAAAACCTCACCCACGGGACATTTTCAAAATAAGGCTGAAATCGAGAAAACCACTCGAGCCAAAACACTTAAAATTGAATTTGGGCGGTGAATACAAAATTTGTACGGGAAAATATGCTTAAAACACAAGTTTCACACCCCAGCGCCAAAAAACACCCACATTCTCGCGCCCAGACGACAACACACACACACAAAGCATTGCTCTGATGACACAGCGCCATTCAGGCACCACAGAGCGACATTTGGCGCCCTGCCATCGCGACACACACCCACTCAATCGCCCCAGCGATTGCCTGCAGGCGCCATTTTCCCGGCAACTTGGCGCCTGGCGAAACACACACTGCACAGAACACATTCCAAAGACATGAGCAGTGTCCGGCGCCATTTTCCCGCAGAATGTGGCGCCACAGCGTGAACATTCTGCACACAAACTCCCAACTCGGCCCGTGAGCGATTACCGCGGGCGCGAGAATCCTAGCACATTGGCGCCCAAACCCCAAAACCCCAATTTTCTCAAATTCTTCCAAATCAATTCACTCGATAATCATTCTAACACTCCTAATTTCATAATCAAACAATCAATTGCATGCTCGATCATCAAACACACCACAAATCACAAAATTTCATGTTATAAACCCTAACTTAAGCCTAACTCGATTTCATCATACAATTCATCAAATTCAATGATTTAATCCTTCATTCAATAATCAAATAACATCAAATAGGAACCTATAATCTACATAAAACGCATTATCTCCTCTATTATAGAGTGAGACTCCTTACCTTATTTCAACCGTAGAAACGTTCCTTTCTCCGTGTCACCACCAAAAACCACAAAGAACAAATGAGCTCTCTTTGCTTGCACGATCAAAATCTTCCTTTCTCCTCTCTCTTGCGCCAGTTCTCCTCTTCCTTTCTCTTCTCCTTCGTTTCTTTCTTTCTTTCTTTTCTCACCAAATGAGAGCAAATGCCTAATTTGGCTATATATACATTGGGCCAAACGCACTTGGGCCCTTTTTACACCCCCTCTCCATTTCTTCCACCATCCCCTTCAATTAAAAAAATAAAAGACTATATTAACGATTTAATATAATTAAAATAATGCAACACTTTAAATAATTTAATCAAATAATTGATTAAATCGTTTAGGGTGTTACAGCAGGTGTGGACATAGCGCTACAGCGTTACGTGTGTTAGTGGCGTTATAGCGTCAAGGTGGAATGCCGAGGAGAATTGGCCGAGAAGAGGTTTTTAGTTGGGAACGTGGCGCGCACTTATGACACTGTTTAACGCTACGCCATAGTGTGCCAAGTTTCATCAACTCTCCAACGGTAACTTAGCCATCCCCAACGGTAACTTCATAACGTCCCAAATTTCCTATAAATTCCAATCCAACCACTCACGTTCTCTCTCACAAGTTTCAAAGAAGTGACCGTTATCTTCCTCTTCATCAGTTTCAAGCCATCCAAACTCACTCAAATTTCACTAACATCTCTAAAACCAAATCTGTGAAAAAAATGGTGAAAAAACAATCCATTGAAAAATCCCCTAGACCAACCAAGGAATCTGAGCCCAGTTCCTCAAAATCCTCCGATCCACACAACGATCCATCTCGCTTCTTGCGAATGAATTTCATTGCAGAGAGGGGCTTCAAAACTGAGAAGGCCCCCGATGTTTTCACGGTCTTGCGTGGATCAAGCGCTAGGATGGGCAAGCTTTGCCAAGCATCGTGGAGCTTATGTTGTACCATTAGTGAGGGAATTCTATCAGGGCATTCTCCCTCCCAAGGAAGGAAAGCCCCAAACCTATTCTATGGTTAGGGGTGAAGTTGTTGATTTTAGCCTAAGCGCGATCAACGAATTTTTAAGTTGGGATATTCAGGAAGGCTATTGAGAATAAAATCAACACATGGGGAGGAGAAGAAATGGGCGAAGTAAAAAGAATTTGTCTTGAGGATGCCGTGCAGGGGAGAAATTTGGTTCTGAATTCAAATTGAAGAAGCAATTTACGGTGGAGGAGGCGGCCATGTGGTTCACCTTCATCCGACACTCTCTTATGCCTACTTATCACACCACCTTTGTGGATAAGGACAGGTGATAGTCTGGATGCAGTGCGGAAGGAGAAAGCATTGATGTAGGGAAAATAATTGCTAAGGAGATTGAGAAGAGCGAGTAAAGAAGGAAGGTAACTGTATTTTCCATGTCTTATTCTTGAGTACATGCAAAGTAGCCGAGGTTGAGATAGAAATCGGGGATGAAAGAAGAACCCCTCTTGGGGCTATACCAGCTGTTTTCAAGCCAAGGCTAAGGAGTGCCGCTATAGCGTCTGATGCTATAGCGTTGAATCTACTGAAGAGGAGGCAGCAGGCACTCGACAAGTTCGTAAAAGCAAAGTTTGAGTGGGAGAAGACGTGTTTGAGAAGGCGTCTAGAGGAAAGGAGTTAATAGAGCGCCGGTGTTCCCTGGTGGATTCTAGATGATGAAGGTGGCGGGAACCACCTCGGCGGGAGCGGGAACTACCTCGGCAAGAGGAAAGGGCATCCAAGGACACTTCCCTAAGAAGCCAAGAAAAAGGCGAAAGCCCGGCGTTGAAGAAAGTGGAAAGTCGAGCAAGAGCAAAAGAAGGTCAACAATGAGGAGGCGAGCACCGAGTGCGAGAAGGAGGAATCTAGCGAGGACAACCCGGAAGCAGAGGAAGGAGCTGAAAGTGCAAAAGATGATGAAGCGCAAGCAGAATCCCAACCAATATCTCCCTTGGGTGAAGAAGAACCAAGACCACAAAAGTCAATACTGACTTTTCGCGTTAAGAGTTTTACACCACCTCCACAGAACAAATCCCCAAGTCCTGAGGTTGCTTCGTCTCCTGAGGAAGGAAAGCAAGTAAAGAAGAAGAAGAAAGTCGCCCAGCCAACCCAGCCAAGCCGAGTAAGCCCAAGAACAAGGTCTGGCTTTAATTTCAAATAAATTCAAACCCTTCTATTGTAGTATAGGTAGTTGTAGTCAGAAATAAATTGTGAAGCGCTATAGCGTTGCTCTTGCGCTTCACAAATGTTAGAACTTGTTTAATTTTGTTGTTTGTGTTAAGTCCTGGGCCTCTCCCCAGTCCAATTCAGCAGTGAGGACACTGCTCCATTTTATTTGGGGGGGAGGACCTAGAGGTTTATAAAATAAAAAAAAGCTTTGTTTCCAATTTATGTTTGTTGAAAACCTTCTGTTCGGGCTGATCTTAGTGATGATTGTGTGAGTGATTAAAGAGTAATCATGCGTTCAAATAACATCTGTGTTTATTGCTGCTCCCACACATAAAAATCTCTGCGCTTAAAGTAGAAACTTAGCTAGCCGAGGACTATTTGAGGTTTAGGCTAGTCTGAGTTAACCGAGGTGAGATCAAGGCTTGACTAAAAACTTGAAGAGTTTTTGAAGCAAAGTTTGGGGGTGTTTGGGCTATATAAAGGTTAGGTACAAAGGTCTTAGGGTGGTCAGTGACTTAGAAGTTCAATGTAAATATGTTGTAAAGCTGTAGCCGCCCGAAGCAAGAACTCAGCTGTCCCAAAGGCAAAGAGGCAAAGCCTCATATGAAAAAAAAATAAATAAAAATAAAAAATAATAATTGCTGAGGAGCCGAGTAATGAGGGGGCTGCAGCTAGTAAATAAATCTGTATCATAGTCTAAGCGCTATAGCGCCAAACGCTATAGCGTGAGTTGTTCAGTTTCAATAAGTTAGGAGCGCCACCATAGACCCTGAAATGGCTAGTTAAACCCTTTGTCATGCTTGAAACTCCCCATTTCACGTGTGAAAATGTTAATCTAGTCATTGTTTTGAAAAAGTTCTTGATTTCACCAAAAGAAAACCATTCTTTCCAAGGCTAAAGAGAAATCCAAATCTAGCTAGGAATTGAGTGAGTCAAGAGATCACACACACACTATTGAGCAGTAATAAGCTTAGAAGTTGTTGAAATGCATTGGTGTGTTGGTGTGAGTGTGAATCGAAAAGGTTAGCCCCTTGAGAAAGTTTTTGACTAAGTGTTCATTGGAAATGCCGAGTTGATCATGTGATGTGTGTTGTACATATATGTTTGTAGTTGTCTTAGTTAAGTGTCATTACTTGAGGACAAGCAATGGTTTAAGTTTGGGGGTGTGATGACTCATATTTATATGAGTTATTTATGCCTTTATCCATGTAAATCAAGTAAGTTCTCAAGTAATATTAGTGTCTTATTGCTCTAATTAGTATAGTTGTAGGAAAAGAAGGGTTAGAATCATGTTTGAATGAATTCGGCACATCTGGTGCCCTTTTGAGGTATTTAATGTGTTTTGTGAGTGTTGCAGTGATAAAGCGCTATAGCGTCTAACGCTATAGCGTTTAGAGGGCAACTCAGGCATATCTTTGAGCTCGGCCAAATCTTTGAAGCAGGTCGGCTAAGTCCTGGAAACAGAAGTGTGCTTGTTGGCGCCAAGATCTTCACTCAAGCCTCGTTCGCAGTGCCAATGTACTAACTGTTGCAACCGGATTTTCATGGATGTTGTAGGCCACCGGCGCGTGTGAATGGAGCGATAGCCTTAGTTGGTGCGGCGGCCATGCCTGCTGTGAATGCGCAAATTCAGGCGCGTGAACTACTCCAACAACTCCTTCTTCCTTTACAAAAACAGATGCTGGAGAACATAAGGGATAGACAGAAAGAGTTGGATATTGAGAGTTGGAGACTGAGAGATTTTCTGCATTACTGAACATTTTTAGCTTTCGTTTTTCTTGTAATTTTTCACTTGTTTTTATTCTCGGTATTAACTCAGCGTGAGTGTCATCACGGTGAATGAGTTGGGAACCTAGGTGTGTATCTTTTACCACCGGGTCTTCTCATTTCAGTTAAGTAGTATGAGTTTTCCAGCTTGTATTGCTTTGATGATGCGAAACATGAGCTAAATACTTTAAGTTGGATTGCCCGGAACTTTGTAATGAACCATTAGTACTGTTGTTATAATATTGCATGCGTTGCGTTTCAAGCTTTGTGTTATACTTCTTTCAAACTTGTTTTAGAAATGATCAGCTAAAATAGGTAAATCCGTGGGTTCAGACATGGTCCATGGATCGACTTCAAGGCTTGATATGAACGAAGGTTTATTTAAAGACATTTAAATAGATTTTGCTTCCTCTAGACATAGAAATGCAATAGTTCATAGAGCAAGGGCTGTGGGTTTTTATTATACAGGGGTGAACTTATTTAGAACCTAGACATAGGATTCTTGTAATGAAACCCTGGCGTGAGTGATCAGAAAGGCACAAAAGCAATTGCAACAGCGCTTGACGCTATAGCGTGTAACGTTAAAGCGCAATACTAATTGGGAATTTACTTAGGAAAGGCAATCCGACTTGTTTCTCTCTCATTCTACAACTCGGCTTTTACTGTTTTCTTAAAACCTTCACTGTTTAACTGATAACCTGTTACTACAAACTTTTGCTACTCGGTTCGCTAAGAGCTAGTATCACTTAAACTCTAAAATTAATATCAATCCCTGTGGAGACGAACTGTACTTACTACTTTATTACTTGTTTCGATTGTGTACACTTGCAAAACTCGGTTTCTCACAACATCCACCCCACCAAAACATAATCAAAACCAAGCTTTTTTTAAAATCAACAATAGATATTTCGAATCAACTCTATCATACTCTTTGCTCATATCAATCTTGTGAGCAACCTCACCCTTATTTCCCTTACGCTTATTTTTAAGTTAAGGGATGACTTTAAAAGCAATCATCGCATTATGTAAAATTCAGCGGTCAGGAAAAAAAGAAGATTGTTCTGCAGAAATATATTTATTCAGAACACCCATAAGTCTATTAGAAACTACCTTAGACACGAGTTTATAGAGGGCGTTGTAGAGATAAATGGGCCCCCAATCCATCATAGACTCTGGCTTGTCCTTTTTAGGAAGGGTTTTTTTCTACCCCCACCATTATCTCATCTACCCCCACGTTTCCTAGGAAAAGACCAAAATACCCTTATAATTTTACAAAATCGCCAAAAATTTACCATTTGTTACATACATACGTTTGACTCAGAGTCCATCATTTATACGTTTTGAGAGGTACATACGACAGTGCAATTTTCTTTCGCATCGTATTTACGTCCAACCAACAGATATATACGACAGCCTACAATCATTGAGTCGTATTTACCTTTCTCATGACCTAAATACGAATTCCAATCCTGTTTAGGTACATACGAAAGTGCAAAATCATCAAGTCGTATATACCTCTTATATAGGAATATATGATATTGTTATTATTTTTTATAAATTTTTTTTGTAGTGTCTAGTAGGTACCGTGGTGAGAGTAGCAGAGGGAAGGCATATCGTCTACGTCGGCTCCTCTCAGTACGGTAAAACAAACCACGCTGGCAGGCCTTGCTTCAACGAGGGCTGTCAGTGTCAGCAGGAGGACACAGCCGCAGGTAGAGGAGGCCCCACACAGAGTATCAGCCTCAACCAGATTATCAGTATCAGAGAGAGTATCACCAGCAGCCAGATTATCAGTATCAAGGAGAGTACTAGCAGCAGCAGGGACATGACGAGTCTGAGACGTCTATGTCGTCAGACGAGTCTATGTTTGAGGTCCATCAGCCTCCGCCTTAGGGGATCAGGGGTAGCATCAGGAGGATCAACAACATCCTCTGTTCACTGATTTAGCAGATCATGTCTGTTCTTCTATACTCTTTTTTATGTAATTTTTTTTAACAAAAGAAAATTGAATTTATTAAAAAAAGAAAAACGAAGACAAAAAATATACCAAGGGGGGACTAGACCAAAACCCAAGGCAAGAGAGAAAAACAAACAAAAATTCAAAAGAACAAAAACACGGAAAAAAACAAAACCAGATCAAAAGGATTCAGAAACAGAATTAGCTCTTGAACGAGTATTGTATCCAATGACCAACTTATTTTGTTGTCTTAATTTCTTCTTTTGAGTGTGTTCTTCTGTACTCGCAGAGCCGGTAAGTTGAATTCATTGCTTACATAGTTGATAGCCTTAATTTATTGCTTACATAGTGTTGTTAGGTTATTTCTAATACTGTTGTTAGTTAATTCACGTAGACTTGTTTATTTTATCGCCTTATTTTCTTAATTTATTTTTAATTCAGACATATCAGTGTGTTTTGAAAGTCTGGGCCCATGGTAACAAAATCACTATGCAACTGTTTCGGATCTATCAAACCCCTGGTTTTTTCCCACATATCAGAGACTTCAGATTAACCCCCCTCGTCTACACCAGACATAACATGGTAGACCATGAGATGTTGTCCTCTTTTGTTGAGAGATGGCACTCAGATACATCGTCATTTCACTTACCATTTGGTGAAATGATGATTGCTCTGGACGATGTGTCCTACTTGCTGCATATTCCCATCCATGGGAATTATTACAAAGCTCCACCCAATTCTATCACCACACAGTAGTTTGTCCTTCTGGCACATCGGTATTGATCGTACCTGATCAATAGAAGTGTCGTTGTCGCTGTGTGTAGGTCGGTCGCTGAGGACTGGATGGACCGGTCATGGCCGCCCGCGGGTGGTACCTGCAACGACACTCCGACACTCAAGTTAGTGAAATGCTCGGGCAGCATCACAAGGTAGAGTAACGTACCTGATATTATCAATGAGGCTGGTATTTATACTCTGCTAGAGTAAGGCGCCCTGGCCGAATTATGCGCAACGGCCAGGAGCAAGACTTGCGCTGCAAGGCTGAGCGCCTGGGCCTTGTTGGGCCTATTACAATGAGTTGGGCCACTGGTCCACTTTGTGCTGAGTACCTCTATTGGGCTTACTAGCCCAGTCCGAAACAAGTATCTAGGAGTTTCTATGGACGAGGCTCGTGGTCAGACTCGATCGGGTCCATATTACAGTTTTAAGTGGCTGCATCAGATACTTGCACGTAATTTGATGGAGGGGGAGACATGTCTGTTGCTGTCAGTGCCTATCTTGTTTTTCTTCTGACCTACATCATCTTCACTTCCAAGACTGGAGACAGGGCTGAGGCTAAGTGGCTGCTTGTACTTCATGACATTAGTGCAGATGTTCTTAGACAGTATGCATGGGGGGGCAGGTGCACTAGCTTACTTGTATGAGTCGTTGAACTACGCCTCTTTGGAGGAGTCGACGCAGTTAGGAGGGTATGCCAGCCTATTACAAGTACAATTTTTAAATTAATTTTTTCCCTAATTCCGAGTTTGGTTAAATAGTTTTTAATTAACCATGTAGTTTATTTTTGCATTCCAGGCCTGAATTATATGGTATTTCCCTAGGCTGACGTAGAGGAGGCGTGGTGATTTATAGGGGGACCCATAGTGTGGGCGCTAGAGGAAGAAGAAGATAGATCTTGTTTGGTGAGGATTATAGGAGGATGAGTGATCAGCACAGATCGGAGGATGTATGTTGGCGACCCTTTGAGGAGCACCGGGGTGATAGACAGTTTGAGAAGCTCTCATTGTACAGGGGCTTCATTAGCTGGGCGACATCAGAGTTGGCTACATGCCTGAATGTCCTTGTCGTTGTCGCGACCGCTGTCAACACCGCCTCTGTGGCATCCGTGGTTGACGAGGGCGGGGAGTGATCGCCGGTGCCCAAAAAGGTGGCATGGCAAAGAGCGGCTCCTGGCAGCTTCAAAGCGAAGGGGCGCGTGAATGAACCAAATACGCCTTTGGAATGAGAGGATCCCGAGGTACATGCGGTATGGGGTATGCAGTTGAAGGAAGGCTTAAAAGAATTAATTTGGACTACCTATACCAACAAGATGCATCTTCTTTTCGGGAACCCTTCTCATAAGAACTCCATAGTTAAGCGTGCTTGGCTTGGAGTAGTGGTGGGATGGGCGACCTTCTGGGAAGTGTCCCGGAAAGCATGCAAGTGAGGACAAATCATGCTGAAAAGACTCGTGTTGGTTCGTGGGGGCAGTCAATAGTTCTAGAAGTAGTCTGGGATGTTACAAATGGTATCAGAGCAGCAGACCTCTCTCAGTACGGTGGGGTTCGGGGACGAACCAAGCGGAAGCTGTTGGGCATGTGACATCCGTGGCTGACACGGGCGGGGAGTGATCACCGGTGCCCAAAAAGGTGGCATGACAAAGAGCGGCTCCTGGCAGCTTCAAAGTGAAGGGGCGCGTGAATGAACCAAATACGCACTGGAATGAGAGGGATCCCGAGGTCATGCGGTATGGGGCTATGCATGATTGAAGGAAGGCTTAAAAGAATTGATTTGGACTACCTATACCAACAAGATGCATCTTCTTTTCGGGAGCCCATCTCATAAGAACTCCATAGTTAAGCGTGCTTGGCTTGGAGTAGTGGTGGGATGGGCGACCTTCTGGGAAGTGTCCCGAAAAGCACGCAAATGAGGACAAAGCATGCTGAAAAGACTCGTGTTGGTTCGTGGGGGCAGTCAATAGTTCTAGAAGTAGTCTGGGATGTTACAGCCTCCACCACCACTCTGCCTATATGCTCTTTGTGGCAGCTTCAGTGAACCTCCCCACGGATCGTCTTCACTTCATTTTATCTCACTCGTGTCGCTCACCTCTGCATCTTCTCCCTCCCTAGTTTTCTCTCTTTTACTGATTTGGTATCCTCTTCTTAAATACTTTTTGGCAATATTTGATGAGCAAAATGACTCATTTCTCATATTTTATGGCTATTTATTTTCTTCTATCCGTTGAATTAGCTAGAACTTTCTCACCAAATCCCTAATTTTTCTCTCACCAAAACTCATCTCCAACCTTTGTCTAGTTCCTTCATCTTCTTATTTGAGATGAAACAAAGATTGCATGAGGAGATAGTACCTCATCCTCCCATGTTTACTACGTGGGCCCTTAGGAGGTAGCCACTTAAAAGTAAATTGATTACTCACTTTCTTGAAGCCTTAGAATAATGCAACCATGAAAGTAAAATTACACCTCCTTCTTGGGTGGAGGTAAGCCTAGGAGTTAGGTTTGGGTATAAAATCAAGCCATGGAAAATAATTGGAACGCCATCATTTTGTGAAAGAATTGACTATAACCTTCCTTACTAAATCCTTCGGCCACAACAAAATCGTACTTTACACCATATACTTTCATTTGTTTTACAACCCATCAAAATCATTAAAAGCCTCATCCCATCATACAGTTATGCACATAGTTTTATGTTAGTATTCGAGCGCGTGTCGACATTATCAAAGCAGGTATATATTACGTTTGTGTTGTATTTCAGGTGGGGGCAAGCTACAGTATTCATCAGGACGATTAGGGTAAATTTTTAATTTAAATATGTATAGAGTGACCCAAGCTCTGCTAGAGTTAAAGAGTTAGCGATACGTAAAGATAAATTGTCTATTCTTCGGAGTTAAGGATATAAATGAATTTTAGGCCGTCGATGACCGATTAACGCATAGGAAAGTTCTATATTATTATTTGATTTACTGAGTGATTGATTGTTTGTTTGAGATATTGTGATTGATTGTTTTGGATTGTTATTTGACTACACACTTGAACTCCATCGAAGTCATATAAATCTCTGACTCATGGGTAGAAGAGATGAAAACCTACCTATAGCTTTGGGGGCTTCCCAAAAATAAACACAAGGCGAGGATAATCACATTCCAATCCCCTCATTATACTTTGATCAAAGGCTAGTTGTACAAAAGGGCTTTCGTGCAACTACTCTTGATCTACGTAGATCCCACCGAGGTGGAATACATCATGAAAGAGATCCATGACGGAATCTGTAGAAATCATCGCAAAAACCGAACACTGGCAGCAAAGGTGCTCCGAGATGGGTGTTGACTCATGGTCATATGTATGTTGTTGCTCAGTTTTACAGTCACAATGCGAGTGTTTGTTTGTTTTTCAGTTAGTTTCCAATGGGAAATAGCTCAGATTACAATTGATGTCATTATTCATTTGTAAGGTTTTACCCTCTCCTCTAGCTCTTATTGTAGGATAAAACCTTCAATTTGATGTTCTGTCAACTAGCGAACCAGACAGCTTGCTTAGTGACACAACACATGAATGAAGAGAAAAATCTGCTTAGTTTCGAGTCGCTACCAAATACCACTAGGAGATGGGTTATGTTTTCCAGATATTGGGGTTTTAGGTAATTACTGTGATGATTATAGAAATATGACATTACTATCATGAATATCATTAAATATCCACGTTTAATGTTTTGTTTAGTGGCGATACACTTAAGGAATTAGGGTTTCCTATTAGATAAAAGAAGTTTTGAGGCAACGGATTGTCCTAAATCTTTAATAGTTGAATTGAATCTTTTAATTGGGTAATTAAATTGGAATTGATCAATTGTATAGTTCAAGATAGTGTAGGGGATATAATTTGATTCCTAGCCACTTTTATTTCCAAATTTTATTCACATATAATATGTTTTCGGTTACTATCAATTACTCAAGTTTTAAATCACATTACAATTAGAAATTACTTGACTTGCTTAGTGGATAATAAATCACAAACCCTCTAGATACGATTAGTGATGCTTACTATTTTAATATTACTTGCAACAATTTGGTACACTTGCCGAAAAGTTAACACTGGATATTACTGGCCCACCATCAGAGCATATGTCTTTTCTTAGGTCAATAAGTGTGACAACTACGAAAGGCATGCGAGGAAAGTCCAACCTCCTCCAGAAACTCTGCATGACAAAATTGCACCCGACCCTTCAACACTTGGGGGCTAGACTTGGTTGAGCCATTTCCTCTAGCAATTGGTAAGCTTAAGTTTGTTATAGTGGTTGTCGACTACTTTACAAAATGGATCGAAGCTGAAACTCTCGTAACCATCTTTGTCGACCGATTCAAATAGTTTGTATGGAAGAATGTGGTATGGATCCATGGGCTACCACACACCATCATCACAGTCATTATCACCCGGGTCGCTAGTGAAATCATTCAAGACTTTTGCAAAACGCGCTGCATAGTCCTCATGTTTGGTTCAGTAAAACACTCGCAGACGAACCAAGGAGCGCCAAGAACAGGCCAAGGTAAATGGGCCAAGGAGCTTAGTGGAGGCTAATTAGCAACAAAGTAAACTCCCTTCCAAGTCACAAACGGAATGGAGGCTATGACATGGTTGAACCCGGATCTCCCTCGCTTAGAACGAAGATGCATGAGGAGGTACCACTAAAGGAAGCAGCTTGGGTCAAACTGGACCTTATAGAAGAAACCAAGGAGCATTCCCAACTCAGGGAAATAGCAGCCAAACAAAGGGTTTAAAGCACTTCAACAAGAAGGTGTTTCTGAGGACTATCAAGAAGGGTCCTTTGGTACTCAGAAAGGTAGAAAATGCTCGCAAGGAAGCACATGAAGGAAAGCTTGGAGCCAACTTGGATGAACCGTTCCGGATTAGTGAAGAGCTAACAAAAGGAGGTTACAAGCTAGAAGAGCTCACTAGGAAACCAATACCAAGGTCATGGAACACTAAACACCTCACGCTTTACTAAAGTTGAGTCAAAGTTGTAAGGGTTTTTTTTTTGTACCCCCACCCCTTCCCCATATACCCCCACCTAGTAGTATATTCCAAAAATGCCCTTCAAAAAACATGTTTTTTTTACAAAGTAACACGAATCGTATATATCTCTTTTGGGGCATATATACGATGTGTAAAATTTTGACATCGTATATATGGTCATTGTGCGTATATACGATTGATGCATTTTAAGTCAATCGTATATACGCACAATGAACTTATATACGATGTCAAAACATTGCCCATCGTATATATGCCCCAAAAGAGATATATACGATGGGCTTATTTTTGGTTACCAGTTATGATTTTATTACCGGTTATAATTTGAAGTCTCGTGATTTGATTAACATCAACGGTGTAGATATATTGGATAAAATAAACGCGTATAATTACAAAAACGCGATATAGTAATATATACATGTGTAATACAAAAAAGGTGTGAATCTATCGACAAGCCGTCAATAGAATCATCGGCTAAATTGATACATCTAGGCGCATCACTGTGAGTGGGAGGCTGCACGGGAGGACACATAGACTGCCATAGGGCAAAACGTTCGGCATACGGATGCAACCATGAAGCAGACTCTGGTGAGTAGTGCTGGTACCACTGTGGGGCAATAGGAGGCAACGGACAAGTGGCAGAGATTGAAAGATGCAACCAGTGTACATTTTGCTCGTTCAGAACAGATATGATTTTGAACTTAGATGAACCGTAAGTGCCTCTCAAAGGCAGATAAGTGAAATTCATAGGCAAAGAAAACTGAACCAATGCAACATTATACTTGGTTGCAACCATATACCCCATCTCAGGCAAATCAAACCACTTTGAGTCCGGCTGACGTCCGTATGACTCAATAGTTAAAGCTTTGCGAAGCTCTAACAGTCGGTTCTTCCCAAACATTTCTGAATACAATGTTTCCCTGTCCTTTGTTTCTGAATCAAAGCTTGCCTAATCGAGGCCAAGAGTCCTCACCCATGTCAAGTCCAACCCGATTGCTCTAAAACGCGATTCTTCACACCTTCAACATCAACAATTTTTTCAACATAGTTGCGCCGCGTGTCTTTGGAACAAACGGTAAGTGGATTTTAGTCTCGGTATGCGTGATAATACTCTAGAAGCACCCTGAGATAATTTGGTTGACCGCTGTGTAGGAATTTTGGAAGCCCCGGATTCTTCAGTCTGTTTTACCTTCTCATCCACATGCTCCCACCTAGAAGGATCACGCTTAGCATCAAATAATTTCTGTTTTTTCTTCTTTGGTGCACCTTTCGTTCTGACTTTTGATTTAGGTGCAACCATAGAAGAAGTAGAAGGGAAAGCTATCTCATTCAGCTGCCTCTTAATAAGATATTTTTCCTCCTCACTGACTTTATCAAATCTTGCCTGGATAGCATCAAACTGATAAGAAATATCACAGGTAGATGATTTATCCTGAGTGGATTTATCATCTACTGCATCCAAACTCAAGTGTTTCCAGTGATCATCAACAACATTAAGCGGAATAGAATTGCCGGAAGCATGAAAAATACCGATCTCACAAGCACAAGGAAGTAGATGTGTCTTCCTTTGAATGCACCGACACCGCCCTTTGTCATATCCAACCCCAGATTTTGACCTTTCAAACTCTTTCACCATGTGACCCAATGCAGATAACGAAACAAGTCCTTGAAGATTTTTAAACAGTGGAATATTAGACTTGACTTCGATTCTGTTGATGCTTCTTTGAAAAGACCCGATAATTTGATCAAAATGTATTGTCAGCATGTCATCAATAGATATGAAACATTTTGATAGATCACCCTTCGAAGTCTTCAACTGTCTTTTCAAAGACCAATGCAACGATTCCGCTCTGAAATAATAAACAAGTGTCAAAGAAATTTAATCGACGAAAAAAAATATGTCCACGTGTAAAAAAAATCGAGTAACGGATAGAAATAATAAACAAGTGTCAAAGAAATTTAATCGACGAAAAAAAATATGTCCACGTGTCAAAAAAAATTGAGCAACAGATAGAAATAATAAACAAGTGTCAAAGAAATTTAATCGACGAAAAAATATATGTCCACGTGTCAAAAAAAATCGAGTAACGGATAGAAATAATAAACAAGTGTCAAAGAAATTTAATCGACGATAAAAAATATGTCCACGTGTCAAAAAAAATCGAGTAACGGATAAAAATACCTGTTGGTCGTGGAATTCCCCAAGTGTGGGATCTGGTTAGTCCATGCTGAGATAAATCGCTCCTTGTGCGGTGTCAACCATGTGTCGTGCACATATTTAATGAGAGCAGGTTTATCAGAGCAAGCAGCCTCAAAAAACTTCAGATTAGATAAGTACTCTGACTCATCAACAGAATCAATAATACATAGCCAGAGAGATAGGACCTCCTTCCGTCTATCCTTGTGCACCAACTCTTTAATCTTCGCTTTGACATTTTTTGTCACATGCCAATGACACAATAAATTTGTAGCAGAAGGAAAGACATCAAGAATAGCAGACATACAAACGAGATCTCTGTGCATCCAAGAAAACACAGGGATGAATAGAATGCAAATCACAAATATCTTTCAATTTCTTTGCAATACCCAAGAAAAATGAATAGCAAGCTCCTGTCCAATATAGGCAAATGCAACATGGAAACTCAACTCAGTGTTAGTCACTCCCACAATCTGCAAAAGAGGCAAATTGTATTTGTTGGTCTTGTAGGTTGAGTCAAGGATGAAAACTTTGGGCCCACATGATATCACTGACGACATCAGACCCGATAATCTTTCTACTCCAACATAGATAATTATGTGATGCAATCAGTCTCAACAGCTCCTGAATGTCCGTTCTAAGACCCCTCTTTGTAGACCGGTGTTTGTGACGCTGCCTATAAACTTGACGAAGAGTAGTCACATTATCCGGATCTAGCTTTTTCAAAGCAGTAATAGTAGCTTTCAATCCGACATCAAGATCTGCATACTCGTTAACCAGATCCTTTTGCGCGCTTTAGACAGGCCTTGAATGCATTAGTACCAATGGAAGTTTTAAGCAACTCGTGCGTGTGTCTACCACATTTAACCGTCACACACCAACCCCCACGGCTAACAGTGCAAGTAGCTTTCACTCTAAAAGGACAGCCTTAGAACCAAAAACCCTTGAATCATTAGTAAACCCGCCTTGCTTCTCACAGCCAAAATCAATCTTATCTCATCTCCCCCTCTTTCCAGCTGCTTTTTCTGATCTCACAATAATAACGACTACACCGATACTTCTACCAACAGCTTTAGCCCACTCCTCCACAGCCTCGCGTGTAGAAAATATCTACAAAATATATAATTTACTAAGTACTTAAGTAATTTAATTCTATTTACCAAACTTGAGTAACAAAAATATACCGTATCCGTCGTGAACGTCAGTGTAGTATTAATATCAACAGGAGCCAACTGAGAGTCGGCATCTGCTGCTGTAGGCGGGTCAATATCTATTCCAACAAAACAGAAATCAACTCAGGAAAAAACAAAAAAAATAACCCAGTCGTATATACCTCCTCAACCTTGTATATACGATGGGTATTTTTTTGACATCGTATATACATGGCCCAGATGTATATACGATTAGATCTTCAAGCCCACTCGTATATAACCTATATACGATGGGTAGTCAACGAAGCATTTAATAATGCAATCGTATATATGTCTTGAAGGACATATATACGATGAGTAGTCAACGAAGCATTGAATAATGCAATCGTATATATGTCTTGAAGGACATATATACGATGAGTACTTTTTCAGGTCAGCGTTCAATATTTAATGTAATCGTATATACGTTCCATTGAGGTATATACGATGCCAGATATTGTGGGTCCCAGTCAGAGAGAATTAAATGAAAGTCAAAAAGTGAGTTATGGCAGGGGTAAAATCGGTATGTCATAAAAGGGTGGGGGTGGGAGGAGATGGGGTGGGGGTATAAAAAAACTTGCCCAAGTTGTAATTGGGCGATGTACTCTTTTTTCTCTTTGGGCCTTTTCTCCCATTGGGTTTTTGGTCCATTAAGGTTTTAACGAGGAACAAACCCAACTTTATTTTTCAATAAAAGTGAGAATTTGTTCATCATTATTTCTTGTTTAAGTCAATTATGCAAATGTACCACGAAAGGCGTTTAACTGCAGGTCAAAATCAAAGACCCGCACAAGCATAAACGTCACACCAAATCCGAGTTCAACAACTGTTATACCCCAATTTTGTCCGTCTTCTTTTTCTGGTTCTACTCATCTTATTTAATTTATTTAGCAAAATGCAGTCCAAAAAAGTCAAAAAATCAAATTTATTTTTATAATAATTTAGGAATGTCCAAGACTCCAAAGTGTCCGAAAATACAAAATTGATAAGCTAAAAAATACCAAAAATATAAAAAGGCTAACCGTTATTTGCCGGCTCACAATGGGTAAACGCAACAAACCCTTCTCCCAACAACAACACCACTGATGGAGGCGTCTTACAACTCCAGAATCAGCAGCTTGATCAACAAATACACCTCAAAGAGCTAGTTTTACAAGAGCTTGAAGAAAAAGTTAAAGACTTAAAAGGAAGACAAAAATCTTATGATGACTTAATTGCATTGAACCAACACCGGAATCAGTTGGTTGATGAAATGGGCAATGGGTTTGCGTGAGTTGAAGGGCTCAATTGAGAAAGCAAAGATAGTGTATGCTGACCATCTTCTCTCCAAGCTTGATCATCTTTCGAAGCTTCAAGATGCAATAGGATAAAATTAAATCTCGATAAAGCAAATGAAGTCGCTAGTTGTTATCTCCAATCAAGTTGTTTTAGAAGCTATATGAAGGAGCATATGCATTTATTTTCAAAAGAATTGATTGCTTGCAAGCATGGTAAAGAATTGACGTTAAAGAATTTGTTGCTCATTGATGTAAAGAATTGACAAAAATAAGGATAATGGTTCAATATTTGTCCAGTGATGCCAAAGTTGTGGTTGAGCTACTAAAATAGTCCCACATCGGATAAACATGAAAAGGATAGTGTAGAGTTTGGATTATAAAAGAAGTGTTTGTCCAAGTCAAAAGGAGGAGATCATTGGCGGGTTAAGTGATCTTTTGGGTCAAAGCGAGAGCGGCCCATTTCACTAAAAGTCCGTCTTTGATCATTTGGACGTTTGAGTCGGCTTTCCGATTCTCAAAGCGGTTATGGCGGTCTTGGAGTCAAAATAAAGCGGTTCTGCTCGGTTCGGTTCGGCACTCGTCGAGTCTAAGTTAGTTTTGTATTTATTTTGTTTATTTTTATGTAAATATTTATTTATCATTTATTTATAATATAATTTATTTATTGTTTATTTATATATCTATTCATATTTATTTATGTATATAGTTATTTATTTATTTTTTTAGCCTAGTCTTTATTAATTATCGAGTTTTGTCTTTTTTTATGCACAAATTAGTTTATTTCTTCAAAAATCAAATAAAAGACTAAGTCAATTTGTACAACCGGGTTAGTAATCATCCTAGGACCAATGAGTACATGCAGATTCAAGTAATCCTAAAAACTTATAAGTAAATAAATAAATCACTTTTCCTAAAAATAGGGGACTAAGTCGGTTGTACAACCGGGTTAGTCAGCGTTCTAGAACTAATGAGCTGTACAGTTCAGGAGTTCTAGGACCCCTACACTAAAAAACACCAACCAACAAACCTTTTTCAGGAAGAACTACGTAGCTTTGATTCCTCCATTGCATCCGGAGGTACGTAGGAGCAAGAGTTCACTTTTGTCAAGCACTAAAAATTAAAAATAATTAAGTCTTTTTCACTATAAATAAAATGGTAAATATTAATAAACCATAAATAATTAGACGAAGGATGTCGTGGGGTGCTAATACCTTCCCCACGCATAACGACTCCCGAACCTTTAAACTTGCCTTATCCTAAAACTAAAAGGGATTTTCCGAATTTGCCCTTAAACTAAAATTTGGTGGCGGCTTCCTTTCGAACTTCGAAGAATCCATTCCCGGATTTTTCGGTCGCTACAGCTGGCGACTTCACTGGGGACTTAACTTTTTAGAGAGTCAAAACCTAGTCTAATTAATTATAGGATTTATTTAATTTAATTTAATTTTTACCCTTCTCTTATTTATTTATCTTTGCACATTATATTATTTATTTGATGTGTAAACCCTAGGATAGAAGACTTTATTTTGTATGAATGTTTGCTTTGTTTGCAACTTTGGGTTTGTTTTGAACTGCTCCTACACACACTACACCTCTACACATCACACACATGTGAGAAAAGTCCTCTACCCGGACTCGAGTGCAAACCTAAGTTAGAACGAGATTGCGTAGTGATGGCCTGCGGGACGTACGTCTCGTTGGGTGGTCATGAAAATTTCACCTAGAGTTTGATTCCTTTTAAGGATGCTATCCCTTCTAATAGCTTGCCTATTGTTGGGGTCAGTATTCTTGATTGGGGTCCTTGGCTCTAGGGACCATGTGTAGGATTCTTTAGAACCATCCTTGTGAGGTTCACTATAAAAGAAACCTTAGACCCACTCCGTAAGTTACCTTTCTAGGGTCACAAAGGAGCTTTATACCCTTGCATTCAAACAAATATTTATGCTTACTGTCTTTTATCCAAAAATCAAAAAATCAAAAAAAAAAAATCAAAAAAACAAAAATTGTTATATCCACAAGCTTTTAGAAATTATGCCTCATGCTTTTTTCCTTTTCTTTGCAATAAAAAAAAATCCTATGTCGCATGTATTTTTAGGACCGTCTGAGAATTAAAAGCTTTATTTTGGAGAGAAGTCATGCATGCTAAAGTCAAAGTCAAACTTTGTACTTTACTCTCCAAACGTAAAACTTATAATTCTCCGGCGCTATAAATAAAATCATATATAATCATTTCATGCACGTACATTATCATTACATTCGCATCTCACATACATACATTCGCATATCATGCACATTCATTCATTGCATACTCACATCATGCATTAAAAAAAAAGAACAGTATAAATTTTAGAGAAAAACTATGATGAGAGATGAGACGTTCTTGTGAAATAAATTACTCTTCTTTGGAAAAGTTTAGTCTTACTTAGTCGCAAGCTCAAGGTGTTTCAAGGCACTCAATTTTTAAATTAGCAGCTCGTTCACATTTTTTCTAACAAAGTGTTGCATCCCATGATGAATGACCAAATGGTCTCATCAAAGATTTCTTTCATGCTTTAACTAATGTTAACTCTCTACTGAAGCATTTGTATAGTAACTGTGTGTAACATGTGTCCTCATTCTTGTTTGAGTCGCTTAATGTCTGTGCCTTATCATCACCCCCGTCCAAGTCTAATCCCACCCCGACCACCCTAAAAGTACATACTCCCTACCTAGTCGACTTTTGGTTTGTTCTCACTAATGAAATAACACTTTAGGCCCTCCATACTGGGGCAAGTTTGTGATCTCTGAAATACCTTGTCAACATTGTATTCCCTTGGTGCAAGTCCTTTACAAAAAAATTCAAAAAGGCCCGTTAGGTTGAAAACTCGTAAGAGCGGCCTAAGCAAAAATTAGGGCATAAAAAAAAAGAAATAAAGAAAAAAGAGCAAATATATAAAAGTAAATAAATTATCGTACTTAAGTTAATTTTTGAGAAAACGAGCAATCATGATTTGAAATGAAGTTTGACCATCTTCCCCAAACCCTCAAAAAAAACTTGTGCTACCCACCTTAAGCCAAAAATCCAAAAACCTTGCAATCACCCTAGACAAGGATCAATTCTACATCAAAGATAGTGTATCACTTTTATCTGCTCACTCAGCTCAAAAGAAAGAGAAAGAAAAATCACAAAAAAAAGTGAAAAAAAGAGAGGATTGAAAAGAAAAATTCTGAAAAAAGAAGCAAAAGTAGTAGAAATTGTGAGCTGATACTTCGTACCATTAAACACTAAGATATCCTTGTCGGAAATCAACTCTCAAATACTTCATTTGGCCTCAATATCCTACCCTCCACAAACCCTTGGCCAAGTGACAATCCTAAACAGGTCCATTCTACCATGAGACACATCAATTACTGTCTCAATAAGACCTCAAAACACTCATTTGAGCCTAATAACTATTTCCTTCATAAATCATTACCCGTTAGCGAAGTTACATCACCAAATAAAAATCATTTGTTCTATCAATCATCAAACACTTCTTCGAGCCCAATTATCCCTTCCTTCATAAACCATTAACCATCAGCCACATACACCTCCAAAAATCCATTCTGATCAATGACTGCTTGCTCTCGTTTTCTCAAAGTTTTAATCTTAGGACAAATAAGTTTATTTATTTACAATATGTTTGCTCAAAAAAAATGTATCTAAAAAAAAAACTCAAATAAAGAAAAAAAAATCAAAGGGCTTGCACTCCAAAGGTTCATTCAAGTTCCATTGATATAAAGGCAATGTTTAGTGATCACCAAGTGCAGTTTTCATCATAACATTTGCATTCGAACATTTCATTTGCATCATATTGACATTCACACTTCATGCATCTATCAGATACAAAAAAGCAAAAAAGGCAAAAAGCAAAAAAAAAAGAAAGAAAGAATCACCCATTTCATCCATTACCCCACCACAAATCAATTGTTACATGTGCATGCATTACATGTATCGCTTACGAATCGACTTCAAGTGTCGATACCTATATTTTGTTCCTCTAATATCGCGCTTTGGCGTTGATCTCATATCATATCACGCATCACCGGGTTGATCCTCGGACCCCAAGTGGTCCTTTAGAGCGATGCCACTAAGTGGCCCGTGTCGCAACGTCGTCGAGTCGAGGCCGACGGACCTTCGCGCGAGACCCGCGTGGTCCTTCGACTAGTTGTGTCGACCTAAGACATAGTGGACGTCCTCTATTGGTCAACATATCGATTCGGATCGATCTTGACCCCGCCGCTCGAATATAAAGGCCCTCGCAGGCCGTTTTACTAGTACCGTAGCTAGTAGCGCTCCTTCGAGACCACGATGGTCCTCTATTAAGGCCTAGGCGACCTTAGACCCCGAGTGGTCCTTGAGCCTTAGTGCTCCTTTAAGGCCCTAAGTGGCCCTTTAGAGCCTTAGTGCTCCTTCAGATCCCGAGCGATCCTTCATTTTGTTCTCGGTTAATGCGCCAAGTGTTAATCGTTCCTCCTCCATTCTCAAACCCTTCGCTTCCTCTTAAACGGACAAAATTGACGTCTATTCTATCTTTATTTCTATTTTCACTACGAAAATTTGAATACACTTCACATTTTCTAGTAAAATATAAATAAAGAGGGGCAGCTGTTATACCCCAATTTTGTCCGTCTTCTTTTTCTGGTTCTACTCATCTTATTTAATTTATTTTAGCAAAATGCAGTCCAAAAAAGTCAAAAAATCAAATTTATTTTTATAATAATTTAGGAATGTCCAAGACTCCAAAGTGTCCGAAAATACAAAATTGATAAGCTAAAAAATACCAAAAATATAAAAAGGCTAACCGTTATTTGCCGGCTCACAATGGGTAAACGCAACAAACCCTTCTCCCAACAACAACACCACTGATGGAGGCGTCTTACAACTCCAGAATCAGCAGCTTGATCAACAAATACACCTCAAAGAGCTAGTTTTACAAGAGCTTGAAGAAAAAGTTAAAGACTTAAAAGGAAGACAAAAATCTTATGATGACTTAATTGCATTGAACCAACACCGGAATCAGTTGGTTGATGAAATGGGTCATGGGTTTGCGTGAGTTGAAGGGCTCAATTGAGAAAGCAAAGATAGTGTATGCTGACCATCTTCTCTCCAAGCTTGATCATCTTTCGAAGCTTCAAGATGCAATAGGATAAAATTAAATCTCGATAAAGCAAATGAAGTCGCTAGTTGTTATCTCCAATCAAGTTGTTTTAGAAGCTATATGAAGGAGCATATGCATTTATTTTCAAAAGAATTGATTGATTGCAAGCATGGTAAAGAATTGACGTTAAAGAATTCGTTGCTCATTGATGTAAAGAATTGACAAAAATAAGGATAATGGTTCAATATTTGTCCAGTGATGCCAAAGTTGTGGTTGAGCTACTAAAATAGTCCCACATCGGATAAACATGAAAAGGATAGTGTAGAGTTTGGATTATAAAAGAAGTGTTTGTCCAAGTCAAAAGGAGGAGATCATTGGCGGGTTAAGTGATCTTTTGGGTCAAAGCGAGAGCGGCCCATTTCACTAAAAGTCCGTCTTTGATCATTTGGACGTTTGAGTCGGCTTTCCGATTCTCAAAGCGGTTCTGGCGGTCTTGGAGTCAAAATAAAGCGGTTCTGCTCGGTTCGGTTCGGCACTCGTCGAGTCTAGGTTAGTTTTGTATTTATTTTGTTTATTTTTATGTACATATTTATTTATCATTTATTTATAATATAATTTATTTATTGTTTATTTATATATCTATTCATATTTATTTATGTATATAGTTATTTATTTATTTTTTTAGCCTAGTCTTTATTAATTATCAGTTTTTGTCTTTTTTTTATGCACAAATTAGTTTATTTCTTCAAAAATCAAATAAAAGACTAAGTCGGTTGTACAACCGGGTTAGTCATCATCCTAGGACCAATGAGTTGTACAGTTCAGTAATCCTAAAAACTTATAAGTAAATAAATAAATCACTTTTCCTAAAAATAGGGGACTAAGTCGGTTGTACAACCGAGTTAGTCAGCGTTCTAGAACTAATGAGCTGTACAGTTTAGGAGTTCTAGAATACCTATTATAAAACCATCTCACCTCACATCAAACAAACTTCTTTCAAAAAACCTCAAAAATACTTTCAAAAAGTAGTGGACTAAGTCGGTTGTACAATCGGGTTAGTCAGCGTCTTAGGAATCAGTGAGCTGTACAGTTCAAGGAGTCCTAGGATCCCTACACTAAAAAATACCAACCAACAAACCTTTTTCAGGAAGAACTACGTAGCTTTGATTCCTCCATTGCATCCGGAGGTACGTAGGAGCAAGAGTTCACTCTTGTCAAGCACTAAAAATTAAAAATAATTAAGTCTTTTTCACTATAAATAAAAAGGGTAAATATTAATAAACCATAAATAATTAGACGAAGGATGTCGTGGGGTGCTAATACCTTCCCCACGCATAACGACTCCCGAACCTTTAAACTTGTCTTATACTAAAACTAAAAGGGATTTTCCGAATTTGCCCTTAAACTAAAATTTGGTGGCGGCTTCCTTTCGAACTTCGAAGAATCCATTCCCGAATTTTTCGGTCGCTAATAATAAACCACTCTTGCTTGGGGAAAATTTTGAGCTAACGATAATAAACACTCAATTGAGACTCGACAGAAACATGAAAAGGTAAGCATTTCATTTCATTGATTTTCATTACAAGGCCTATTGAGAGATTAGAAATCTTGATTGATTTATTAAGTAGTCAGAAATATAACCTACTGGCTAGTCAAAGCCAGGTAACAAAATCATTGATTTGTAAGAGGACAATGATGAACAATGGTGGATCTTCTCAAGAGTCGAGAGGAGCCACAACACCTGTAAAAAAAGAATTTTTTTTAAAAAAAATACTACTAAAAATATCAATTTAAATTAAATATATACATTGCGATTGCGTAACATCTATAAGATTGCAAACTAGTGCAGCGGTAAGAATCGTAAGTATGTAGACCTATGGTTGCAAGTTTGACTCCTTATTGAGGCTTTTTTTTAAGCTATTTTTGACATTTTATATTTTGTATTTTTGTGGGAGAGTTGGTGTCTCTCCGCATTTGTTACACTAGCCCCATAACCCGTGCGATGCACGGAATTGGCTAAATTTCTTCATGTAAATAAGTAATGATTCACTACTAGAAAAGTTATTTTTAGAGACAAATTTTTAGAGATGGATGAGTATCCCTCACTAATAGTGAGGGATTTAGCTACGAAAATATGTAGTTATTGCTAATTTATTTTTGTGACGAGTGTAGGGATGAAAAACATCTCTCTCTAAAGATTCCCTCTCTAAATTCGTCACAAAATATCAAAAAGGAGTTTAGAGAGGGATTGACAAATCCGTCGCTGAACCAAAAACTTACTCAAGGCGCTCTCCAATTCGCTTCCCTCCCAGCTCTCTAATAATTGAAAAGTTTGCGACCAACTTTTTGTTCGTCACTACTCCATTCGGGCACTTTACCTTTTTCATTGAGGACTTTACCCACAACTCTTTCTTTATTATCTATTCTCACCTTCTCCTCTCTCTGAACCCTAGCCTCTCTGATAACCACAACCCAAAACCCATTCTCTGGTTGTTGAAGCCTCCACCTTTTCCATGCGTTATCGTACCTGTCGCCGTCACTATCGGCGTCACCCACCGTCACTGTCGCCGTCGCCCACTGTTACGGTCGATCTCGCCCTCTCCCGCGTTGCTGTCACTGTTGCCTTCTCCTTCTCCCTGCATGTTCTCTCTCAGTAAGTTCCTCTCTCCTTTGTCTCTCTACCATAACAGTAGCTTCTATCACTACAACATTTTCTCTGTTTGATCCAAGGTGATGCAAAGAAGGTCATTAACCCATTTTCGTTCTACTATTAGATTCGTTCGCAAATCGGTCATTCATTCAAAAAGACACTCTTTGATTTCTCGTCAATCTCATATTGTTCTGCAACCTAGACTGCAAACTCGATGCCATCAACCCTTTTTCGTTCAAATAGAGTTCACAGCTTCATCCCATCAGCACCATTTCATTTGTACAGGTAGTTCTCTCTTTAGAGGCAGACATTTTATTGTTGTTATGATTTCATAAGTTACTTGTTATGATTGTTGCTTTGAATATCCTATGATAGAGGAGATATAATAACAGTCTTATACTTAATCTGTCCCTTCATTTTTATTGAGGAAGAAATAGATATCATCTTCATTTGTGTTTTTGGGACTGACATTTCTTAGCTTACCCTTTTTTCTTGGTTTTCATATTCAAAAACCTTGATCAAGCTGGGGTTACAAATGTGTATAATTACAGGTATGCTTTATATTGTCGTGTACTGTACTTTATTATTCTAGTTGTTGGTGATATAATGCTGATAACGGGTTTTATTCAATTGAGTTTTTTGTTACTTCTAAATATAAAATCTTTATTGCCATTTGGAATGTAGCAGGTAAGTACTCGAAGTTATTTGTGTCTTGAAGATATGCTTCACACCTCTCAAAACAAGTAACCTATGAATGATAACAAACACTTCGGGTAACATTAATGTTGAGAAGGCTGAAGCATGTCAGCATGTGATATATAAAGGTTGAGGAGGAATTTAAGGTGTAGGATGAAGTCCTTAGCAAAGTAAGGCATTAGAATTTGGTTGGTTTAGTACTCATTTATATGTATTCATAATTGAGGCCATATATTTTTCTTCATTTTAAAAATATAACTATCAGCTACTCATTAGATTAGCAAGAAACTAAAATCAGGTCATATCTCTTAGAGTTGCAGGAATTCAAGGATGTCTTACTTATGTAGGGAACTTTTATAGGGCCAAATATATTTTGCTCTGGCTCTAGTATTCAACCTGAAACTACTACTTGTTATGTTTGGTAATTTCAACATTTAGCTAATCTCTGAAAATATTAGTATGGCATGTCCTTTCAATTGAAGAATACTTTTTTCTAACAACAAAACAAGAATACTTTTTTTGGTTTAGTTTATGAAAGTGCTTGGTGTAATGCTTGGTTTAGGAAAAGAAGCTGATTTATGTTTTTTGGATTGTTGTGGAGTTCATGAATGTAGTAATAACAAGATTTTGTAATTCCTCTCTTCAGGTGTCATAGGATAAGCCTCTCAAGATTGAAGTCTCAACAGCATTAGGTAATTCTCTCTTCAGGTGTTCAGCATTTAGTGATACTGCTCTGGCTGGTTTCTGTAGGAAACTAAAAGTGTGTTTTATCTCTTTTATCTGTTTTTATCTATTTCATTGCTGATAAGTGTGTTGAAAAAATCTTATAGGATATGATTGAAAATGTGTTGGAGATAAAATACAAGCATGTCAGAGAGGTTATGACACCTCTTGTTGATGATGTTGTTGCAATTGATGCTAGTTTAAGCCTTGTAAATCTTATAGGATATGATTGAAAATGTGTTGGAGATAAAATACACGCATGTCCGTGTGAAGTTTCTTCAAAAGCATGATCTTGATTTGATTTACAGGCCACATCAGGTTACATATTCATTCTAAATATGCAGTTGTGCTTATAACAACAGTTTATATTGTATAATACCAAATTTGAAGTTTATAATAAGATGATTGATTGTATTTGTTAATGTTGTAGGTTGTGGAAGATGGATATGAATTCTTTGCTAAAAGACAACTTGTAACAATATTTTCAGCACCTAATTACTGTGGAGAGGTTGATAAAGCAGGTGCTATGATGATTGTTAATGAGTCACTTGTGTGTTCTTTTCAAATATTGAAGCCTGTAGATAATAAGCCTAAGCCTATGTTTGGTGTAACACCCCATTTCTACCCGGCAATTTAAATCAAAAATCAGAGTATAAAAATATATTTCTTTAATAGAAATCATCCAATGGGATGCTACACTTATTTCATCAAAACAACTACAAACAACAATTCAACTAAAATAATAAATTAATACGTAACACCAGAAAAACACGTGGAATGGAATCCTCCAGACATGCTAACTCAATCCATACACTGGAAATCTAACATCATGCAGCGGAAATAAAATACGGTTTCAAAGAGACAAACAACAGTCTCATCCATAATATAAAACACCAATTACAGAGTTCAACAGTCAAAAGAGATAAACAGTAATGATTCTAAACCCATCCCCTAGGTGCTACATATCGAGCAGACCGACTCGGGAAGTGAAGGAGATAAGCCTTCACTCATGGTTACCTGTGGTAAACAACAACAGAAAAGGGTAAGTCTCAAACCACATAATAAAGACTATAATAAGCAGTATATCAGCTTTATAGGAGTCAATCAATCACAACAATCACAAGTTATTTCACAACAGTCACATTCACTTCAATGTCATTTATGAGAATGAATGCAATGTAATGCAGTTATGCATGTGGTACCATTTGCCCCCATGACATCTTCATCAATAGTATTAGCCCCCATGGCTATGGCCCCCATGGCCTCATCATCAACAAATATACATCGCGACCGCAGCCGAATGTATCATGAGACTCTATGAACATGCCACAAGCACAATTTATACATCACTAATAACACAATTTACACATCATCAACATCATTTCTCACCTCATTGTCAATTTCAGTTTTAGCCCCCATGGCTCATCATCAACAGTTTAGCCCCCATGGCATCATCATCAATCATGTCCCAAGGACTACACTTAACTAGAGGACTAAAACCTCACTCAGGGACCTAAACACCACTTAGGACCAAAATAGCACTTAGGGACCAAAACAGCACACCTAGGACCAAACTATCACCTAGGGACCAAAACACCACCTAGGGACCAAAACAGCACGCACTTAGACACAAGGCAGCACCAGGCGCCATTTTCCCCTGGCCCGGCGCCCCTCGTGGCAACACACCCACTGGCGCCAAAACACCCACACACTGGCGCGCCAGCGCCCGCATGCGGACACACGAGCGCCAAAACTCCAAAGAACTTGGCGCCTCGTGGCACACAGCCACCCAGGCGCCAAAAACACAGCATTCTGGCGCCCGCCTGGGCAACACAGACCTAGACACAAACTAAGACATAAATCGAGACACGCCTCGAACACGAAGCGCATTCTCAGCGCCATGGGCAAAGACATTTGGCGCCCCGCCTGACACAGCATCAACACAGCGCGCCGGCGGCCATTTGGCGCCTGTGCTTTGCGCCATGCATGCACACACACCGCCACACAATTCTGGCGCCACCCTAGGCGCCATGGGCAGCCAAAATGGCGCCCAGTACCTAGACACCACCAATAACCAGCAATCTGGCGCCAACACAGGCGCCACAGGGCAGCCACTTGGCGCCCTGCACTTGCACCAAGCACAACCAGCGCATTGGCGGCCACATTTGGCGCCCGCACCTGACACAACACACACTCACTTGGCGCCACACTGCACGCCTTGTTTTAGACACAGCGCACTCAGCGCCATTCTCGGCGACATTTGGCGCCAATACTACTATACTCTGCAGACAGACACAAAGACACAATGCACAGTGGCGCCATTTCCAAAGAGCATTTGGCGCCCAGGTAGCAACACCAAACACACACACACATTGCAACAAAGGCACGCGGCGCCATATTTCCAGCAACTTGGCGCCCCATACCCCCAAAACCCCAATTCTTCAAATTCTCTTAAACTAAATCATCAATAACATCCTCAATTCGTATTGTAATCATTCTAACACTCCCAATTGCACATTCAAATCATCAAATACACCTCAAACACGAAATCACACGATATAAACCCTAATTAACAACAATAGAGACCCTAATTAACAACACCGAAATCACACGAAATACATCCTCTATACCATACTCAATTTCAATCCATTCAAACAATCACTCAACAATCAAATTCAATACTAATTAACAACAATAGAGACCCTATGACCTACATACACCCTATTACACTCTCTATTATAAGGTGAGACTCCCCTTACCTTGAAAAACACCGAAGAAAAGTACTTTTCACAGAGTCACCTACAAAACCTCAACAACTAGAGCTCCTTCTCCTTCCTTCTCCTTTTGGTGCGATTGCTCTCTCTCTTTTTTCTCTAGGGTTGCGCCGTTTCTCCTCTCTCTTTTCTCCTCTCTTTCGTTTTCTTTCTTTCCTTTGGCAAGTGGTGCGAAATGCACTAACCCCAGGAGCCTAAGTCATTGGGCTTGGGCTCTTGGGCCAATACTCGCATTCCCGGTATTACCAATACCACTCCTTTCAAATAAAATAAAATACAACATTATAATTTAATATAATTAAAATTAGTGCAACACTTTATATAATTTAATCAATTACTTAATTAAATCATTTAGGGTGTTACATTTGGCTTTAAGCCTGGTACTCCAACAAAATTCAAGGTACTTTGATTTCTTGAATCCAGAACTTGCAGATGTTCTGCTATAAACTTATAGTGTACAAAAATATGACCAAATCATAAAATATTGCAGTTAGATTCTTCTGACCATGTTTTTTAATTGTTTTTTTAGCAAAATGTTTATCTTAGTGCAGCAATTTATCTGAAAATTATGAAGACATTTACCATCTTTCTTTTGTTTCCCCACTTCCAAAGAAGCACTTCTTGCACGCTAAGTTCATTGATAAACTTCCATAGGTTCTAGCTTCTATTCAAAGCACTTCAATCTCAAAGTCAAAGTTATTTCTTGTTAAGTAACCTTGAGTTGTTTTCCTTTGTATCTAGGGATTGGACACAATGGTTTGACAATCATGCCATCCTTAACAAGCCAAAGACATGTTTCTTTGGTCTACAAATCACCGGGTGACTCGCACACATGATCCTCAAGGTCAAGTCTTGCGAAATCTTGTGATATATTTCTAGTTTGACACCTTGTGGATAGACACGATATTTCCATGTGGTGGCTGTTGGTTATTATTAAAGGCCACTTGTATCTACATTCTTTTATCTTTGCTTTTAGTCTATGACGAATTAATTCTGAGCATGATATTTTTCCCATTTCAACTAAGCTCCAAATTCAATCTTGATTCTCCTTGTGGTTAATGCTTACAACTTGAAATCGACTCCATGGCCCAATGGAAAAAGCTACTGGTTTATGGAACCGGAGATTCTGGTTCGATCCCCAAAGTGGAGTCGTTTTTAATCACATTGAGAAACAGGTAGTACTTTTAAGAAATTTGTATATCTTTCAAGTTTAATGAATTAGTGGAATTTTGTGTTTGTGGTACTTTTAAGTTTAGTGATGGAAAAATCCCTCTCTATTATACTATTTCTTAAAAGTACTACCTGTTTGTAAAAATAATTCTGTTTAAATTTGTCAATATTAGAGAGGAAATTGTTCCCTCACTGTGTTAGGGACGGAAAATATTCCTCTCTATTAGCGAGGGACATTTTCCTCACTATTAGCGACGACGTGTGTGTTCCTCTCTATTAGAGACGCGTATTTGTTTCCTCGCTCTTAGAGACGGAATCGCTTCTTCTCTCTGCTGTAGCGACGATTTCTCCTCGCTATTAGAGAGGATTATCGAGACCCTCTCTAAAAAAAATTTTGTGACGCCAAAATTGCTAACGAATAATGGTTCGTCGCAAATTCCCTCTCTAAATTATTTAGTGACGGATTTTGGCTGTTTAGAGAGGGATTTTGGGCATCTCTAATTTTTGTTTTTTTAGTAGTGATTTTTTATACATTTATTAGCAAACCTCCTTATAAAAATTATACTCAGTTTCTATTTTTAACCGTACAAAGTTTGTCCACTGCGGGAATTGAATTCAGGAGCACTAAGTCGACCCCATTTTCCAGAGTAGCTTATGTCAATGGAACAATGGTGTTGCTTTGTAAAATATATAGTCAAATAACCGTGAATAAAAATTAAATTATAACTATAAATTTAATAAACTTCACCCAATTGATTATCAAAGAATAAACATCACATATTTAAATATCTTAAATTTTTCGGGACTACAAAGTACTCCTTAAAATATATAAAAGAGGGTCCCTTAACCATTTGGTCATGAGTTCGATCACTGACTGATACGTATGAAAAAACATTTGTTGAAAGAGCTTAACCCCTTAAATAGATTAGTCTCTACAATCACTTGGAGGATACCTTGATTTACAAAAACATATAAAAAAAGGCAGAACATTAAAATATAAAAGATAAAAAAGGAAAAGAACAAAAAACTGGAAAAAAAAAAGAAGAAAAAAAAGACAAAACAAAAAAACAAAAAAAAAAGGCACTTTGGCGCGCAGGCTGTTAAGCCGCATATATAAATGTAGATATGATTTAAATTTTATGAATTAATGTTTTTTCCTTATCAAATTTATGAATAAATGTTTGTTATTGTTATATAGAACAAATTAAATCTTATTTTTGACAAAAAAAAATCAAAATTACCATTTAAGAACTACAAAATTTTAATTTCTGAATTGAGTCTCTAGATTTTGTCAAATAAAATTGAGTCTCTATTGTCAAAGCAATATATATATATATATATATATATATATATATATATATATATTTGGCAAAATACCATCTGGGGTCTCTTAACTTATTTTCCGTTTTCGATTAGGTCCCTTATGTTTTCGTTCTAACGAATAGGTCCCTTAACTTTGAAAAACATTTCAATATTGTCCTGTTTAACGTTTTTTTGGTAACTCCATCAAATAGTGTGTGATGTGGCTGTTAAGTGTCCTCATGTCATTGTTTTTTTTTAACTAGATGTTTTAATATATTTTATTATTAGAAAATTAAAAAATGTTGAACATCATCCTCAAACTCAAGCACCGAGTAATACAAACTCAGAAAATATTCACAATGAAATATTAACACTGCCCCATCACTCAAACACAATAAACATTCGTCCTCTTCCTTCATTCTCTAAATATTTGTTCAACACACTTGTAATTTTAACACTGTCCCATCACTCAATCATTAACAATATGAACATTCAATGAAATATTCACAGTGAGGAACAGATCTGGAACGAAATATTCTGGAAGAACAGATTTGAAATGAAATTAATTGGAACAAAATTAATTCTGGAATATCTGCATTCTTCTCCATCTTTATCATCATCAAAATTCCAATCCTAAAACAGATGTGAGATAAACAGAACAACAAAGAAGAAGACAAATCGAAGATCGAAATCCAACCCCCAAATTAAAATCCAAACGAAATTGATATCGAGATGTACTTCGTTCTTTAATTTTTGTTCTGGGTTTGAAGATTAGAGAAAGCAAAACTGTCGTTCTATAATTTCCTTCTGCTTTTTGCAAATAACAAAACGGAAGATGATGAACAAGTTTCGTTCTGTAATTTTCTTCAGTTTGGTTCCATAATGAAGAAGATTAACCGATTTCGTTCAGTTTCGTTCTCCAATTAGGGTTCAATTGAAGAAGATGAACTATTTTAATAATTTTATTTTAAAGAAATATTAACTCAGATGCTAAAAAAGATGTTTTCCATAGGAAGTGCAAACCCGAGGCACTATCCCAAGCTAAACACTACCTCATAGTCCTAAGCTTAGCATGCAACTGATTTGCTCCAACAACAGGAGTCGCCTCAAATTCAAGAACCCCTAGATTTCCAATGGTATCAGGGGAATTATTGTCTCCTTCTTCCTCAAGAACTGGTCCAACCTCACTCTAAATACTCTCCTCAACAATTTAGCCATCTTTGACCACCTTGACCAAGTCCATGGGAAAGAGATCCAACTTAGGGGATAAGACCTTCACCTAGGCCTTCACAGACTCAATTCTTCCTCAAGGAAAAATGATACCTTCTTCTTCATCTCCTCAACTCGACCTCAGAGTTCAACCTGTTTAGAAACAAAAGCTTCGTTTTCTGAGATCCATTTGCTCCCCAGCTCCTCCAGCACGTCTCGACTTGGCATAGCGAGCTTGAGCGACTCCTGAGACTTAGAAAAAAAATTCTTGGCTAAGGCGCGTTGAGAAAAAAATTCCTCAGACTCTTTATGGGTCTTTTTGTAAGAGGCCATCGAGGTACTTAGCTTCTGAAGTCGCTCTAGGACTCCAAACTCAAGTAGCTCCTTCTAAGTATCTGCCTTTTCCTTTTGGGATCGAGTAAGGTCAGCATCCTGGCTCCTGATTTGGCAAACTCCAAGTTCTCCAGCAGCCTCAATCTTGGGATCATCCCTATTGGCAACAAAACTTGTAATTAGAGATTTGTCATTGACGCATCAGTATTGCACAAGGAATCACTAGGATCGTGCCTATCATCACATATTCACGCAGATGCTTGTAGTATCGAGACTCATGCTGAATGCTCATATTGATTCCTCCCATAGCCCCTTCACAATTTTGGTGGAGCGAACCTCTAAAGAGGAAGAGTTATCACCATGCTCCATTATAGCCAATGTCTTGCTTTGTTTAGGCAGAGGAGGCTTCTCCAAAAAAACTAAAGCCTTTTTTGAAGGAGGACGGGGAACTGAGCTCGAACCTCAGCCAAATACTTCCCCGAAACTGCAGCAGCCTGCTTGTTCTTGGCACTCTCAGGCCTAGCCTGGAGAGTAGCTCGGTCTATGGTACCAATTGAGTTATCTTCAAGAAATGAGGTGAGTATTAATACTTATGTACATACAAATGAAACACGAGTGTGAAAATCAACGAATGGGCCTAATCCATAAAAGATAGCGAACAATTTTGCTGATACCAAGCTACCAAGTGCGGATATTGGAGATCCACAACTCCTCCAGAAACTTGATAAAGTCCTGGTCCTCGGAAGACAACCGATTAAACTCTACTTCCTTAATGGGACGAGGACCCTGGGTATAATAAAAAGGGAAGTGTCTCTCCCCTTATCGGAAGAGTTGAACAAGGAAAAAATGCCCAGACTAGCTATTTGATTGAGCAAGAACCACCTCATTGGGTAGCTCGCTGTCAATTGATAAAAGTAGAAAAAGATAAGAGCTTTGGCATCAACGTCAAATTACAAGCAGATGAGCTCAAAAACTCGGATAAAGGCCCAACTATTGGGATGAAGCTGATAAGGGGCCAGATTGAGGCACGTAAGCACTTCACGTTCAAAAACAGTGAAAGGAAATTAGATTCCAGTCTTGTCCAACATCATGTCATAAAAATATATGTGGTCGATAACATCCAAAAAAGTTTTGTAGTGAAAAACCCTCTCCTCAGGCTAGTAGAAATTGACCCAAACTTGGTCCTCATAGTGCTCGTCTCGACAAAAATAGGGAACCAACTTCCTAAGGGTCTGAACGTCCTGAACATTCCAATTAAAGTGAGACTCTACATCAACATGTGAGTGTATCCAAGAATATTCAGGGGGCGATTGACGATCTAAAAATTCTTGGGCTTGTGGAGGGACAAGGTTGTCTCTCTCGAGTGAGCCATAGGGACTCTACCAGATTCCTCGCTTGAAATCCTTAGGTCTTCGATCAAACTTGTGTTCTCCTTACTATCACCACCAAAGCAAGTGCGGAAGAAGTTCCTCTTCTACGGTCTCATCAACCTCTGCATGTTGGCGAGGGGTAGTGCATCGAGAGAAGAAAAAAGAAGAGGATATGTCAATGACTGAATCAGAAGGCATTTCAATGTTAATGGGATTGGGTTCTAGCTCTATTGATAAAAAGAAACTGAATAAATAAAGGGGAAGAAAAGACTAACACAGCAAAAATGAAAAACTTGAAGCTTGGAAACTAGAGAGCAAGATGTAATACAAGTAATATTTTTTTTGTATTCCTAAGGCTTATAGTGTGCATTTTTTATTTCTTGATTGAGTTTGATGTTTAATTAGCCATATTGAAACGATTTACAGTAACAAGTTGCACAGAACACAATAGAGAAGTAGTTGTAATGTATTACTCTTCAAATAATGTCACTGAGTTAACAATTACAGACTATATTCAAGTATACTGAGTATAATAAACTGTAGTAATGGAGTAATGAAAGGGAAATCGGAACAGAACTTTCCCAGGTGAACGAAGTAGAGAGAGACCGTTAGAGGAGAGAGAAACGATTCATTTCATTCATTACTCACTTTCTGGTGTGAGCTTTCCTTTCTTTTATCCAACCACGTAATCTTTCAGCTTGACGTTTGGCGCCTTCACACGCACACTCGAGTGCCTAGTCACACTTGCCACATCATCTTTTCCTTCATTCTTTTCCTCTGACTGGTTACACTTGTTAAATTACCTTCCCCTATAAAAACAATCTTGTCCTCAAGATTAAAATCAGGGAATTTCTCTTGCATATCCATGGCATCCTCCCATGTAGCAGCATTTGCATCATTGTCCTCCTACAAAACCAAGACTTGCTTTACTGATGCAGCCCCTCTCTTAATCACCCGAGACTTCAGTACTGCTCTAGGTCCTAAAAAAGGGCCCAGTTCACTGGTAATCAAAGGCAATGGCAAATAAGGATCCTTAAGTTCCCTTTAAACAATTTCAGCTGAGAGATGTGAAAAATCGGATGTATTTTGGCAGTTGAAGGAAGCTCTAGCTTGTAAGCCACGAGACCGATTCTGTCCAATATCTTAAATGGACCAAAGTAACGCATGGAAAGCTTCTGGCTCTTCCTTAGTGCCACCGAGTGCTGCCTATATGGTTCTAACTTCACTAAAACCATGTCACCTACCGCGAACTGCAGATCCGTCCGTTTCTTATCCGCCTGGGATTTCATGCGTTGTTGCACCTTGTTCAAATTATCTTTTAGTTGCTGCAGAATAATTTCCCTCTCAGCTAGCAGCTCAGTTATTTCCATAGAATCTGTCACAGCAACAACATGTCGTATTAACGGAGTCGGATCCCTCCCATAAAGAGCTTTGAACGGTGTCATGCCCAAGCTGTTATGGAAGGCAGAATTGTACCAATATTCAGCCATTGACAGCAACTTATACCATGCCTTTGGGTTCTCAAATGTCAAATAACGCAAGTACATTTTTCCAAGCATTTATTTAATATCTCGGACTGTCCATCAGATTGAGGATGATACGCTGAACTCATAGCTAAAGTTGTCCCCTGTAACTTGAACAGCTGCTGCCAAAAAGAGCTGGTAAAAACCTTATCACGGTCTGACACAATGGATTTTGGAATCCCATGAAGCTTTGCAACATTTAACATGAAAGCTTCATCCACTGTTTTACTGCTATAGTCAGTCTTAAGAGCCACAAAGTGAGCGTATACTTAGACAAACGATCAATTACAACCATGATAACTATATACCCACAAGAATTTGGTAAGCCCGTTATAAAATCCATAGCAATATCGTCCCATACCTGACTTGGGATAGGCAACAGCTGTAAAGTTCTTGCTACACCGGCATGACCACCACTAGGAGAAGAGTGGTACTCTGTTAGCACTTCTTGTATCAAATGAGATTGCTTAGGTAGCATCAATCTACCTTTCCAATAAATCAATCCATCCTGCAACTGATAGTCTTTACTGGCAGCAGTAGCTTGCTCACAAGCAATAACCAGCTGCTGCATATCAGTATCCGTAGCAATTTGTTGCTTCAGCACTTGCAGAAAATTAGATTGAGGTTCCGACCATGCCATGAAAAATACACGTGATAACGCATCGACAACAATAGATAATGTCTAAATTTAGCCAATGCTTCCGTGATCGCAAATAGCTCTCTCGTGTATGCTGATTGTTTTTGCATCCGAAGAGACATCTTCTTTGAGAAATAGGCAATAGGGTGATTAGCTTGACTGAGGACGGCTCCCATGCCAATACCAGACGCATCGGTTTCAAGTGTGAACGGTTGCTTAAAATCAGGTAAGTGCAGCACAGGCGCTGCTGTAATGGCTGCTTTCAGTGCATTAAAAGTTGTCTCTGTTTCTGTGTTCCAAGTAAAACCCTCCTTCTTCAGCAGATCGGTTAGAGGCCCAGCAAGTTTAGCATAATTACGGATAAAACGTCTATAATACCCCGTGAAACCGAGAAAACCCCTCGCTTGTTTAACATTACATGGTCTCGTCCAGTCTTTCACAGCAGCCACTTTCTCATTGTCCATCGAAACCCCTTTGCCTGAAACTTTATGGCCCAAGTAATCAACTTCATCCAACCCAAAAGAGCATTTTGACAACCTTGCAAATAATTGATGCTTCTGTAGCACAAATTTTCGCAATTCTTTTTGAAAAATACTATTCATCAAGCTTTGAAATGTGGTCGGGGCATTTGTAAGGCCAAATGGCATCACTAGCCATTCATAAGCACAATGGTGAGTTCTGAAAGCTGACTTGTGCCTATCCTATGATTGCACAATATCTGATGATATCCTGACCTCAGGTCCAGTTTAGAGAACACTGTGGCTCCATACAACTCATCTAACAATTCGTCCATTGTGGGCATGGGAAAACTATCTTTGATAGTGATAGCATTCAGTGCTCTGTAGTCCGTACAAAAACGCCACTTGCCATCTTTCTTCTTCACTAAAACAATAGGTGAAGAGAAAGGGCTTGTACTCGGCTGAATGATTCCCTGCTTCAACATATCTTGCACCATCAATTTGATTTGTTCTTTCTGACTGTGAGGGTATATGTAGGGTCTCACTTTAACTGGCTTGGCTCCTTCTTGCAAGGTGATAGCATGATTGTGAGACCTATTGGGAGGAGGCCTGTTGGTGTGCTAAACACCACCTTGTATGTATGCAAAAGAGTAGCAATCTCAGGCTCCACATTAGTTGGTAATTCAAGCATTTCATCATCAGAATTCTTTGGAAGCATGACTTGTAATGCAAACATTTTTGAAATAGAATCTGTGGAACACATTCTCCTTAGTTGGTGACAATGAGCTTGAGTGGGTGATGTGTCTTTGTCCCCTTGAAGTGTGATAAAACTGCCCTGGTGTAAGAATTTAATTGTGGCTGCAGCATAATCAGCCAAATGTAAACCCAAAGTAGCTAGCCAGGCCGATCCAAGAATTAAGTCAGCTCCCACGACCGGTAGAAGATATACTGGCAATTGTAATTTTTGGTTCTGAACCGTGACTTGCAGCTGTTCAACCCACCCTTCAGTCTGCATAGTTTGACCATTGCTAATGAGGACTCAGAAACTAGGTTCCAGTGCAACAGGTAACTTCAAAAACTGAGCAATTCGTGGCTGCAGAAAGCTCTCTGAACTGCCTCCATCTAACAAGATTTGCACTGGGATATGTCCAATAGTACCTGAAAAACGAATAGTGCCAACACCACAACCACCCTTCATGGAATTTAAGGATAAATGGTGTTCTTGTACATCCTTAGCTAAAATCTGTGGCTGTATATTAGGAGGTTCAGTCAACTCCTCAGTGGTTTCCTCTTCCTCAATTTGCATCATCATCAAGTGTTTATTAGGACACCTATGTGAGTAAGAAAATTTGTCGTCACAAAAATAACATAACCCATTGTCTCTCTGTAACTGTATCTCGGCTTCTGACATGTGTTTAATGGCTTAATTTCTGGCTGTGTTGGTAAATGTCTTTGGTTGAGGTGTGGGAAGTAATGGTGGTTGGGGGCCTTTGGAACTAGGTGTATTAGTATCTAGTTTACTAGTTTTCTGCTGTATGGTATAGGTATTGGTGTATGGGAATTTGGTAAGGTTATTATTTTGCTTAGGTTTGTGTATGTTAGGGTACTTCTCCTCAAACAATTTTGCCAATGAAACAACCTTCAACATAGTGTGTGGAGTCATGGATTTCACATCCCTTTTAATGTCATCATGTAAACCACTAATGAAGCAATCTATTAAAGCCTCATTGTTCAAGCCTTCTGTTCTATTTGCTAAGGAGGTGAACTCCATATAATACTCAGAAACCGTAGTAGATTGTTTCAATTTAAATAAATTCTCTCTAGGAGAATCATAAGGTGAGGGACCAAAATCAAGTTCCAAAGCTCTAGTGAACTGATTCCAAGATTGAAATGGGTTTACCCTTTGCATCTTTTGAAACCAAGGTACTATCTCTTGGTCAAGGTGAATCGAAGCGATAGTAAGCCTTTCCGCATCAGGGGTATTGTAATATTCAAAGAATTGTTGAGCATTGAATATCCAACCCACTACATTCTTTCCATCAAACCTAGGAAAATCCAATTTAATATATCTCACCTGAAAGGGGGGCGCTGCGTTTGACCATCTGAGTTCTTGCTGCCATTTGTGATAGAACCCGATCCTGGCGATTCCATCGATCGCTTCTCCAGAATCGCAAAAATCCTCGCCACATTCGCCTCCGTATTGGTAATCGAGTTTTCCAACCGCTCAAATCGCTGCACGTTGTCAACCTCTGCGTGCTTGATTTGGGTATGTAAATCAGCGTAGTTCTTCTCCACCTGCTCGGAGATCCGACGAACATCGGCGTTGAGCTCCTTGTACCGTGTATTATCAGCCATGGCAGTGATGAAAGCACCAAACGAAACGATTTACAGTAACAAGTTGCACAGAACACAATAGAGAAGTAGCTGTAATGTATTACTCTTCAAATAATGTCACTGAGTTAATAATTACAGACTATATTCAAGTATACTGAGTATAATAAAATGTAGTAATGGAGTAATGAAAGGGAAATCGGAACAGAACTTTCCCAGGTGAACGAAATAGAGAGAGACCGTTAGAGGAGAGAGAAACAATTCATTTCATTCAATACTCGCTTTCTGGTGTGAGCTTTCCTTTCTTTTATCCAACCACGTAATTTTTCAGCTTGACGTTTGGCGCCTTCACACGCACACTCGGGTGTCTAGTCACACTTGCCACATCATCTTTTCCTTCATTCTTTTCCTCTGACTTGGCCTCTTTGACTGGTTACACTTGTTACACATATTTGTATAGTTTGGAGCATAATAGAGTCTCTTGTTTAATCGTAAATAGAGAGGTGTGATTTGAAATTAGATTTAACAAGTGCAAGCCCAAACCATTCTCAAGAAACCCAGCCCACTATCTCTATTTCAGTTGAGAGAAAAAAAAAACTGAGAAATCACTTATTCCTCTCATTCTCACTTATTCAACCAAAAAGTAGAGCTTGAGAGGGAGAGAAACGCAACAAATAGAGAGGGAGAAGGGTAGAATGCATGTTGCAACCATGGAGCCCTACATTGCCTCTTACTTCCAAAACTTAAATACCTTCCATTCCTTCTTCTCATTCCTTTGATTTCTAAGTTTTATGAACCAAAGTTTGAGGAATTCATTCAACTCATTTCCATCCTCATTATTTCTTCGTTATTCCATTTGCATGTGAGTGAGGAAACTAGATTGAGCTATTGTGTGGTTGCATGTTTGATTGGAAACTTGAAAAGAGTACTTTGATAACTACATTGGAGCTTGGAGTATAATTGAAGGGGTATAGGAGCTGATTTTCATTTGGGAGGGATTGTACGTAGAGACTTGTTGTGTTATTTGGAGCTGAAACCTTTGCTTTCTTTGTGGTATCTAACTTGAAGTGAGTTTTCCTACACTCCTCTATATAATGAATTTAGGGTTTTGAGTGCATTTGGGACTTTCGATTAACTTGCATGCTGCATTACTGATATTGGTAAATGCTTGAGTTCATTTCATTAGTAAATGTGTCATTGTAATATTGTAATATTGTTGTTTGTTTGCCCAAATTGCTATGTTATATGCATGAAAGTAGTTAGAGAGTAGTTTAAGATATTGTGAAATTGATATTTTTGAACCTAAAATTACATGAAATGAGCTGCTTACATGCTGAATTGAATTCTTGGAAGGTTGACGTTGGAGTGGATTAGAGGAAAATTGACAAAAACAAATTCTGCACATACTATTAAAAAACAGTCTGTGTTGGAAAAAACGGGTGCCCGTGTTTTCTTCTGGTTGGTAAAACAAAATTTGTCAACACGACCCTTGTTGTTTTGACACAACCCATGTTTTCCCTCCTGCAAAATTGATATTTCGTAAGTTTTTCATTCGAATTGACACCAATACTAACTAAATAGAAACCTCCATAGATGAATAGGATAAACACGACTCTCTTATTTTTATCATTTAATTATTGATCGGTATATTTGGGATAGTGCACAATATTTATAATGTGAAAGTGTTAGTATCGAGAGGTGTTCCGACCTGGGCTACGAAGCCCCGCTGAATATTAGGCCCGCCAAATGCCTCTCAGTCCACACGGCCCAAATACGTCTCAACGTAACCCGCTCGGTTTCTAATAGGCCGACGATCAAGATCGATCTGCAAGATCCGACGGCAACGGTACGTTCCGCTCATTTACTACCCTGCTCTCTCAGAGCTCTCTCTCTCTCTCTCTCTCTCTCTCTCTCTCTCTCTCTTTCTCTGCTTTCCTTTACCTCGGCCATTTACTGACTTGAGTGTCAGAGTGTCTTGTAGGTATCTCCCACCCGACGTGGATCTCCTCGGAATTCCCAAAGATCTCCTTCACGCCGAGCGCCCGTGATCAATCTTATCTTGAAACTCTTATCCAAGTACCCCGAATCGAGGAGCAACTCCAATATCTAGGTACCGAACAAGAGGGAATTATATATAATTATGAAACTAATTAAAGTTGGTTAGCATAAGTATAGAGGAAAGTCATGAGAGTCTACTCTCCTGTTATACACTCTTTTAAACATCGAGTGAGGGGTTTCCCCGATCGATGTGTAAAGATATTAGCTGTATTTATCTATCGTAAAAGGGGGATTGCGTTAGTGGTGAAAAGTGTACAAGATACCGTATGAGTGGGTTAGTGAGGTTTCGTTTGGAGAACTCACTGAAATTATTATTTCACTCTTTCCACGATTGTGGTTTTGCAGATAAGCAAGTAGTTAGCAAAGCGAATGATGATCATGCTAAGGATGCTTGTTACTTCAATTGAAGTTTCATGTGAAGACTTGTTTTAGGTTAATTTTGGCTAAGGATATGCTTTTGTATTTTGAGACCTTGTTGTAATACACTTATAGTTTGGATATTAATACCCAATTGTGTATCAAGGTTTATGTTAGGAAGTAGGCAACTAGACTATGGATTGTAGATGTTGACTCATGTAAGCCTTATATAACATATGTTTTGGAGGTGCTTGGTTGTATGGCTTTGCCTTACTTTATGTTGAGTTTGTTTCGGTTTATGTAGATATTCTGTTGGTTAAAATGACAACATTCTAAATTTTGTTTACGAACGAGTATTAGGATGTTACACAAGACTTGTGGGTTTTCCATAGGAACCTTGGAAAAAGACTCAAGAAGAAGAAGAAGTTTTCTGTTACAACAGTTTAACAAATCTAAAACTGTTATAACTACTTAGTAACTAACTCAAGTGAGCACAAAACTAATTCTAATTACAATTATCACCCTAAGTATCACTCTAATTGCTTATTACACATTTAACATCCTCCCTTAAACTGATAATGCACACTTGCAATCAGTTTAATTCAGACATACACATCATTCCTAGTTGATTTCCGAGTTTCTCAAAAGCCTCTAATTTGAGTGCTTTAGTCATTATATCAGCATTTTGATCTTGAGTAGCACAATACTTCAGCTCCAAAGCTCCCTTCTTGTTGAGCTCCCTCAAGAAATGAAACTGGACATCTATGTGCTTGCTACGACCATGTAGCACAGGATTCCTTGAGAGTTTGATTGTTGATGTATTGTCACAGTGGATCACCATTTTGTTCGCAGTTAGTCCCAATCTATAAAGAATTCGCTTAACCATATACCATGACATGCACACACAATGCAGCAAAGAATGAATTCAAATTTCTCGGTTGTCGACAAAGTCACAACTGGCTGCTTCCTAGAACACCAAGAAATAGCTCCATTTCCCAATAGAAACACATATCCAGAGGTACTTCGTCTATCATCTTGATCCCCTGCATAATATCTATCTAAATATATTTTTAGAGCTTTTGATCTTCTCTTCTTGTACATTATACCATACTCAATAGTGGCCTGCACATACCTCATTATTCTCTTGACTGCAATCAAGTGTTTTTCAACTGGTTTTTCCATAAACCTACTGACAAAGCTCACTGCAAAGGCAATGTCAGGCCTTGTAGCAATGAGATACATCAAACTTCCAATTATTTGTTTGTATAAGGTACTATCAACCAGTTCTCCCTCATCATTCTTTGAGAGCTTTGTGCCTGTCACCATTGGAATCTTTACTGGTTTACTATTCTGCTTCTCAAATCTTATCAGTACTTCATGAGCATACTTTCGTTGACAGATGAAAATTCCTTCATCAGTTTGAGTAACTTCTATGCCTAAGAAGTACCTCATCCTCCCTAAATCTGTCATGTCAAATCTCCTCTTCATTGATTCCTTGAATTCTTCAAACATTACCTTATGATTACCAGTGAAAATAAGGTCATCAACATACAAGCTAATGATGCCACTTTCATCATATTTGGTGAACAAGGTGTGCTCATAAGCGCATTTCACAAATCCTTGTTCATCAAAGTAAGACTCAATCTTACTATACCAAGCCCTTGGGGCTTGTTTTAAACCATAAAGTGTCTTTTGAAGCTTGTAGACTTCATTCTCCCTACCTTTAACAACATAGCCCTGTGGCTGATCCACATACACATCCTCCAATAGATCCCCGTATAGGAATGCACTCTTCACATCTAATTGATACACACTCCAATTCCTTACTGCAGCCACTGCAAGCACACTCCTTATAGTATCCCAACGAGCCACTGGAGCATATACTTCATCAAAGTCTATACCATGCACTTGTGAGTACCCCTTGGCAGCCAATCTAGCTTCGTGTTTCTCTGTTTCCCCTGCTTCATTTAGTTTGGTCTTGTATACCCACTTCACACCTATTTTCTTTCCATCTTTGGGTAAAGATGTAATTCTCCAAGTCTTGTGTTTCTCTATGGAATGCATCTCAACATCCATAGCTTTCCTCCAAACCTCATGGATAGAGGCTCGCTCATATGTAGTGGGATCCTCAATTGATTCAAAGACAACCAAATTCATCAAATTATCTGTATCATCGCTAATTTCACCAAAGAAGGAAGTTTCATAGTCATCAAGCCATACTGGTGGTTTTCTTACTCTGCCACTGCCTCTCTTCTGCTTTCTTCATTCTCGAGATGAGTTGCTTTGTCTTGTACTAGGAGCCTCACTAGTAGTTTCTTCCTCATTTTGCAACAATACTATCATTCTTCTCTTCTTGAGCTTCAATTTCTGCACTACTATCAAGTTCTGCAGTACCTTTGCTACTTGATCCCCAGCTTCACTTTTCATTCTCAAAAAATATTACATCCCTACTAACAAGAACTTTCTTTAGTATGGGATCATATAACCTATAGGCTTTGGATTCATTGCTTATACCTATGAAGATACATTTCTTACTTTTCTCATCAAGTTTCTTCCTCATAATACCAGGCACATGAGTATGAGCTATGCAACCAAAAAGTCTTAGATGACTAACATTTGGTTTCTCATCACTCCAAGCTTTTTGTGGAGTAATATCCTTTAGAATGACAGTAGGGTTTCTGTTTATCAAATAAACAACCCAATTAACAGCTTTAGGCCAAAAATTCTTAGGGATCGACTTGCCTGCTAATAGACTCCTAGTCATTTCAATTAGGGTTCTATTCTTCCTCTTACCTATACCATTTTGTTGAGGACTATATGCTGTAGTAAGTTGTCTTTTAATACCATTTTTAGAGCAAAATTCATCAAAATCAGTGGAAGTGAACTCACCTCCTCTATCTGTTCTAAGACACATAATGCTCCTACCACATTCTTTCTCAACTAATGCTTTGAATTTCTTAAAACACCAGTGCAGCTGATTTTTCAAGTAAGAAATAGACCCAAGTTCTTCTACTAAAATCATCAATAAATGTCAGGATATACCTCTTCTTTCCACAAGATTTTGGTGTGATAGGGCCACAGATATCTGAGTGCACGAGCTCCAACTTGCTAGTTGCTCTCCAATTTGATGCCTTTGGAAACTCTAGTCTGTGTTGCTTTCCTTTGAAGCAATCTTCACATGTCTTGCTCAAGTCCTTGATTTCAGGCAAACCCTTGACCATGTTCTTCTGAGACATCTCCTTGAGGCTCTTCATATTCAAATGTCCAAATCTCTGGTGCCATAGTTGAGAAACATCATCACTTGCAGTATACAGACATTCTGAGGTCTCTACAGTAGCTACCACTGGAAACAACTTGTTCTTTGTCATCTTTGAAGTTATGATCAACCCTTTCACTGTGTGATACACCTTGCACTGATCTTGATGCAGGGAGATTGATAATTCTGTCTTCTGTTGTAGTGACCAAGACTGAACATAATGTTCTTCAACTTAGGTACGTAGTATACATCAGTTACCACCAAAATCATACCATTTACACGCATCTTTACTGTACCTTTAACTTCAACCATGATCTTGGAACCATCTCCAAGCTTCACTGATTCCCTAAATGTAGTATCTAGCATTGAGAACCATTCTTTCTCACCACACATATGGTTACTACATCCTGAATCTAATACTGCCTCAATTGCAGCCATTAGTATTACTTCTTCTTCCTCATCAAGTTCAGCATAGTGAGCCTTGTCCTCACTATTTGGACATTTATATTGAAAATGTCCTAATTTCTTACATCTATAGCATTTTAGGGAATCTTTGTGAGATGACTTACCTCTACCTCTTCCTCTAGTGGTTGAAGTTCGTCCTCTTCCCCTTGTAGAGCCTCTGCCAGTGTCGGTTATCTTCAAGACTTGCTCTTCTTCCTTTTGAGGGTTCATTCTCTGCTCATGAACTAGCAAGCTCCCTTGAAGTTCATCTATTGTCATCTTTTCTACATCATTTCCTTCATCATTGCAGCAATCACATAGTTGAATTTCTCCCCCATAGACCTCAGAATTTTCTCAACAATCTCACTTTGATCAATCTTTGCTCCATAGATCTTTATCTTATTAACAATGGCAATCGTTCTTGAGAAGTATTCAGACCTCTTCACTTTTGTCGTTCCTTGAAACTTCTGCTTCATCGAATCCAAATGGCTTTCAATTATGATTCTTTATTCAAGATGGTTTCGATGATAATGATCAATTGATTGAAAGAGATAGTTTCTTGCCTTCAGATCTTTCAATTTTCCTTCCTCGTGCGCTTTGGTGTTCTCTGCCGTAGCCGGAGTTGATAACGCCGGAACTCCGCCTTCTACAACGGCCCAATATTCTTTGGAGCGGAGAAGATTCTCCATGAGCATTGGCCAATGGTCATAGTGACCATCGAACTTTGGAATCGAGGCGTGCATGTAGTTTCCATTGTCGTTGTTCTCCGCCATTGACGACGATCTCTATCTCGAATGAAAATCATTGAGTTTCATTGAGTGATAATTGCCCTTTAAAGGGTTCAGTACAACAAAGAAGAAGTTTTCTGTTACAACAGTTTAACAAATCTAAAACCGTTATAACTACTTAGTAACTAACTCAAGTGAGCACAAAACTAATTCTAATTACAATTATCACCCTAAGTATCACTCTAATTGCTTATTACACATTTAACATAGCTCAGGCAGTTTCTTTAGACTTCCAATCCCAAGCGACTAGTGCCAACTAGCCTGACACCGAGCTCCCTATAGAACTCTCTAGCGACAGTTCCTCTAATCACCATCACGGTAGATTAGGACCCGAGCTCTCATAGACACGTCGACCTCTCAAGAATGACGAGACACACTACACGGAATACCGAGTCCCTCACTACAAGAAAATCGTTGATTTGCCACGGACATTTCCGTCGCAAATGTACAAATTTTCGTGGCAAAACACCATTTGCCACAGATTAGCCACGGACCAAAAATGGTGGCAAAAACGCTCGTCGCAAATCGTTTGCCACAGACTTTTCCGTGGCAAATGTTTCCGTCGCAAAGTTCCGTGGCAAATCCGTCGCAAAGTTCCGTGGCAAATCCATCGCAAAATTTAATAAAAAAAAAACAAAAAAAAATTTAAACCATATATCCAAAATACTGTTTAATAGTGATATCTATATATATTAAATAATCAAATATTCTCAACCTAACTATAATCAAATAATCCGAATATCTATACTTATAAATGAAGCTATGAATTAAAACAACTTGTTAAAAGCAATATCTTTTACTTGGAAATCTAAATTAGTAAAATAAATGATTATGTCTTGTACAATAGCATTATGTCCTGTACCTAATGGAAAGATAGCAACTTCTACAATACAGTGCAAAATGGACAAAAGGAACTTTTGAGACCACTAGCCCTAATTTTACTAAGAACACGTTAGCAAATCAAATGTTACTCCAAATTTGACTAGAATAGAGGTGTGAGATATGTGCAGTCCTATGCAGAAGCCACTGTCTTGCCAACTTGCCCACCCCATTTTTGCACCCTTTCACTTGTATGTTCCACCTACAATTAAAAAGACTTATTAGAAAGAGTTATTCAAAGTTATACTTATCAAAAACATACATTTAAGGAGGACTAGTCACAAGAATCATTGAGGATGGTAAAACTAGTCATAACAACCGAAAACAACTGCACACGCATACGAGAGCGTAAATTACTTCACTACAAGTTAATATGAAATAAACTATTGGATGAACATCAACACAAGTCCGAGAATATCAAAATATGTACAACTTACCATGAGCAAACTTATGTTAGAACTCATGACTCATGACTTATAGAGCATGGGCAGAAAGCCTTTCGTGTATATGGCCACACACACTTGCTATCAATCAAGCAACACTAAAAAGGGAAGTAATGATGAAATTCCAGCATGAAGATATAACATGTGCAGTACACTTACCTTGAAATTGTCCTCTTTTTCCAGAAAACCTTAGATCATTGACCAACGAAACCACGCTCCAACAGCTGGCACAAAGTTCAGGACAAATTTCTCTGGAAGAGTCATCTATTTATCCATTTCAAAAGCAACAAATATGTATATTATTGTCTCACATTCTTACTGTAATACAAAGATCATGTGTGGGGATATTAATAACTTTTTCCTGCATGATTCAGACAAATTCAACAAAGTTTGACAATTAATAACAAGCTATGAGGTGTACAGAACACTGTATAGAGAACCACAGCAGGATAACCGCCGAAGGCTTGCAAATAACTACTTTGTGAATCGAAGTAGAGGCCAGATTATGAATATTTGACATGGGCATCTAGTGCCTACTCAAAATTCTTTAATATCACATCAATAACTAGTACCTAGGCATCTAATCTCTGAGCTCCTCGACCAATCTTTTTTTGATTAAATCCTAGCACAACAATCATAAAAATAGTCACTATGTTCACTGCAAAACCTAAAACAGTTAAGCTTTGTTAAGGAAAATCAATTCATTGAATGAAGTTAAAAAAATGAAGCTAAAATAACTGCAATCAAACACAAAATCCATTGAGAAAAATACACAAAATCAACAAACCCCAAACCCTAAATACACAAAATCAAAAATGAAATGCAAATATGCTTACTTAGAAGCTTCGAAATAGAGGAACAATCACTGAATGCTTCTTACAGGCTTGATATAGGGACAAAGGAAACTTAGGGTTCAGATATAAGCTAACAAATTAGGAAAAGGGGGTTAGGGTTACGAGTTAATCAAAAATTAGGGGCTTTATGTTCAATAGAAGTTTAATAGAAGTGTAATAGAAGAATAAAACATACCCTTGAGGAAGAAGAAGTCGTTGTCTATAATGATGGTTCAGATTGGCGGTGGAGTGGAGCGATTCTTCTTCTCAGTGGTGGAGATGAACGACACTTGAAGAGGGGGGGAGGACGAAATGGTGGTGGTGAGCAACGGAGGACCGGCTGAGCAATGACGGAGGCGGATGGAGGGTGAAAGACGAGAGAGAGAGAGAGAGAGAGAGAGAGAAGTGAGAGTGAGGAGAGTGCAGTGGAGGTTGAGGGAGGGCGAAGGTGAGGAGAGTGAAAGGTGGAGAGTGAGCGTGAGAACGATCGAAGGAGGGCGGAGGGAGAAGGTCGGAGAGGAGGGCGGAGGGAGAAGGTCGGGAGAACGATCGAAGGTGGAGAGTGAAAGGAAGAGACGTTCTATTTTAGGGATCGGGCTCTTTTTATTTTGATCAATGGGTTGCCACGGATTTGCCAAGGCATCTCCGTGGCAAATGTCTGTCCTTTCACATGTCCGTGGCAAACCCGTGGCAAACACCAGCAGGAAATTTGGCGCCTCTATTTTTTACTCATTCCGTCGCAAATCCGTGGCAAATTACTGGCGGAATAAGCTCCGTGGCAATTGCTGGTGGCTAAAACAAGCTTTTCTTGTAGTTGTTGCGCCCAAAAAAGTCCCTGAGGGGATCTTTCTTCGTTTACAACGTTTTAAAACAATGAAGTCGCCACCAATATTTTTTATAAGGAAAATATTGAAGAAAACCTTTTTGGAAAGCGAGTGACCTTTTAGAAACCTAAAATTTGGGTTCGGGGCGGTTAGGCATGGGGAAGGTATTAGCACCCAACGCCTCCTTTCTATCGAAAGGAACCTTTAATTAAACGTGTGGTTTTAAGTGTTGATTTGGAAGATATTTAAATTTGCCTCTTTATAGAAAAGGGAAGGAGAAGACTTAATGAAAAATTTTATTTTTGGCGCTTGACGCGAGAGTTGGCCTCTCTCTCTCTACGTATCTCCCAGTGCGATGGAGAATTCAAAGCTACGTAGTTCTTGGTTGTCATGAAAAGGGTTTTTCTTTTTTAATCTTTTTTAGAGTTTTTCGCAGAGGGGTTGAGCGTTCGCGATGACCAAACAACAACGGTTTAGAGTGGTCATACTACTGACTCTTTTTGAAAATGGGATCATCAAGAACAATCAAACGGCAACGGCGCGAGTGACTATTGATGACAGTAGGTTTTATTTCGATTATTGAAAAGGTTTTCGCAATTGAAGGGGAGATTTTGTGAAGACCAAACAACAACGGTTTAGAGTGGCCACACTACTAGCTCCCACGGGAATGAAATTATCACCCACAATCATTAGTGATAATTAGTTTTGATTTTGATGTTTGAAAAGATTTGTTTTTGGAAAGTGTTTTCGTTGGTTTGAATTGGAGAGAACGTCGTGATAAAAGGAATTCGCAATTGGATTGAGCGTTCGCGATGACCAAACAACAACGGTCTAGAGTGGTCATACTACTAACTCTTTTAAAAATGAGATTATCATTAACAACCAAACGGCAACGGTGCGAGTGATCATTAATGATAATTGGTTTTGTTTTAGGTTCAAGTGTTCGAATGAGTTAACTTGGAATGACTATTTTGAAAATGAATATTGAACATGATATGAGTAAAAGTGGATTTAGGTAGCCACACTTATAACTTGCATTAATTAGAAAAGAGTTTGAAAGATTTTGGGGGAAGAGGGTGAAGTTATTATCAATGATTGGTTACAAACTTCAAACATATTCAACTAATCAAGCAATCATGAACATGTTACTCATCAACTAAGATTAAGCATGCCAATATAATCAAGGGATTCAATTATCAAAGATGCAAGACAGGTAGTAGGCTTACGTCTTCATATAAGAGTACATGCATGGGGGAGGAATTGCACACAATTAAGTCAAGACATTTAAATGGCATCATGAACAAGAGAGATACAATTAATTATAGGCATAGAATATTCTTAGTTAGATGAATGAACATGCAAGCGATGGTGTGCATGATTAGGCAAATATGCAAATGCATGAGCATACAAGGATATGAATGAATGATCATATAAGACTATGCATGAATGAATAGGCATACAACACTATGAACGAATGAATTAATGATTGAGCATACAAGACTATGAATGCATGAGCATAGTTATTGTGCAAGGTATGAACATTTGAGTATGCATGAACATGTGAATGAATGCTAAACATGGGATTAATGAATGCATGAGCATGTGAGAGGGTAAGAGAATGCAATAGGCCTAAGCATGTATGAATGTATGAACATGTGAGCATATGAAAGTATGCAAGTACTAATGTGCAAACAAAAGAATGTATCATACAAGTGATGCAAATAAATGAAATGCAAAAGGGTGAAAAGTTTAATGAGATGAGGTAAAACCAATGATGCAATGTAGTAAAGTAAAAGGGTATGCAAAGTGGTAAAAATTAAATGAGGTGGGGTAAAATGTTTGATTAGGTGGTAAAAGGTTAGAGTAAGAATATGGTAAAAATGTTTGAGTAAAAGGTAAATAAAAAGCAAAAATGTTTTTTATGTTTTTTTTGGTAAATAATTAATGAATGGTAAAGTAAAAAGTAAGTGAGTGGTTAAAAGTGAAAAGTGAAAACACAATTACACAACTTGTATTTACAAACACAAGATCAAATCAACAATTTATGAGCAACAAATTGGTAAAAATTGAGGCCCTTGGCCAAATGCATAGCAAGGCAAAACCAAGCACAAATTTCATCATGTTCTTGCCACCAAATCACATCAATGAGCATATGAACATAAACCCTAGGATCTACTCATACATTTGATGCTCAAACAATTGTCATTTCATCATTTATTTCAACTCAAAATCAAAGGAAATGCAAAAACAATAGAAACCCTAATTTCTACTTATGAACCCAAGAGCATAGTTGGCTAGGTCCACCTTTTTATTCAACTTGAACACAAGAAATGGTCAAAGAAATGCACGAACAACCAAAAACACTATATGGCCGAAACATCTTTGAAGGAAAATGAGGTTTTATTTCATGAAATTTAGTGAAAAATGTGTGGAAATTTAAGGGAAATTATTCATGCACAAAAACAAACTCCTTCAAGGCCAAGGACCCATCTCAAACACCCAAGGCTCCCAATGTCCTTGTCATAATGTTTGAAATGGATCCTCAAAGCAAACAACAACAAGCAATCAAGAAGAAGTTGGGAGTAGAAGAAATTTACATGGTAAAAGTGAACAAAAACAAAGATCTAAGGCTTACCTTAAGAACTTTCAAAAGAAATGAAGAAGAAGATCAAATAAAAACCAAGAACACTTGAACCTCTTCTTGAAACCCGCGAAAATCTCTTGATCTTGAAGAATTATTGTTGAAAGTTTGATGATAATGCAAGATTAGAAGTGGAACTAGTGTAGGAATCAAGAATATTGAAGTTTTGATGGTGAAAAATTGAAAAAATGGAGAAAGGATGAGGAGAGGTAGCTTTGGTTTTGAGAGAGGAGGAGAGGAGAGTATTGTGTTCTAGGGTAAAAATGAGAGAGTCCTCCTCATGGTCTCTTATTTTGGGTTTTATATGAGATGCAAAATTAAGGGTATATAGGACATTGTGCTTTTGCAAACCATTGAGATTTGAGATAGAATTTAAATGAAGGGCTAGGATTGCAATGCACATGGATTAGGGGCAATGAGAAAACACAAGTGAGGGGAGAGTTTGTGTGAAAAACTTGTCTTATTGTGGGGTCAAGGTATAATTGAGATGGAATGTTACCAAAGAGGAAATTTTGTGTTTTCTTGTGAAGAGGTGAGTGTAAATGGGTGGGGTAATTTACAAAAGAGGGCATAACTCTATGAGGGAAGAGAGAGAATTCGAAAATGGGGAAAAATGGGGGGAAAATTGCCTCTCTTTTTGGTCTTTTGTCTTATTGAGGACACTTTGTACTTTTTATTTGAATTTTGAATTTTTGGGCATGCAAATGAGAGTGCACCTATTGAAAATATGTCCCATATTTTTGGGTCATATCTTAGGAATTGGGCCCAAAATTCCATGATACCACCATCCCCAAAATTGATTTGTTGACCTCACCTCAAAGGAAATGACCATTTTACCCTTTTATTCAAAAATTTGATTTTCATGACAAAAGGTTTAATATTTATGCGCAAAAAATCACAATTAAGCACAAATCTTCCTCAAATAATTCATTGATGATTGCTCGGTGATTTTGGGACGAAACCGTTTTTATTGTGAAATGACCAAAATGCCTTTTCACCCTAAAAACCCTAGTTCTTTGCCCAAAGCACATTTTCACTTCAAAAATGACTTTTCACCCTAGGAATGACCTCTAATACCTTGAAATGCATGTTGAATGGCTTGTCCTGAGGAATCGTCCCTTATTTGCGAAATGACTAAAATACCCTTTTTGTACCGAAAAACCTTAGTTTGTCCAAAAGCGCATTCCAACTCCAAAAATGATTTTAGAAGCTTTGAAATAACTTTTAGAACCCCAATGCAATGCATGATGCTATTTTCTCTTCTATTTATTTATTTTTGGGAAAATTAGGGTTTTGACCTAAAGCCGGCAAAATTGGGGTATGACAATTTGCCTCTTTATCTAGATTTTAACAAGGAATATGAATTGGCCAAACATATTCCGAGGCAAAATAGAGATAAAGAATTCGAAAATTATACCGATTTTGTCTACTTAGGAAAAACCCAAATTTTCTTTTCTTTTTTATCTTCTAGTTTTTTTTTTTTGGGTGAATGGATGCCACCCGTAAATGATCAGTAATGAATGAAGTGTCGACCTCTCAGTAATCCAACAAAAGCAGAAATAGATTGGTGCCAACCTCAAAGCAGAAAAGCGGGAAGAAATAAAGCGGTAAAGAAAATAATGAAAGAAGGTATCGACCTGCAAGTTCGACAAACGCGGGAAAATAAAGAAAGTGATAAGAAAGCGATAAAGAGTGTACCGGCCTCGGTATGCCGACACAAGCGAGAAATAGGTTGGTGCCAACCTCGTGCAAAGAAAAACAAGAAATAAAGCGAAAAGATGGTATCGACCTCCGGTAGGCCGACACCGCGCAGAAATAAAGAAACCGATAAAGAATGCGAGAAAGAAGGAGCGCTTGGGCTCAAAGGAACACTTGGGTTACGAAGGAGCACTTGTGGCTCTGAAGAAGCACTTGGCTCAAAGGTGGCCTGCTCGAGCGGCCCGAGGTTCAATATCAAGTTGTGGGGTGATACATTTTACCTTGATGGACTTACGTTATGCTTTATACTTGACACGGCTAGTCCGAAGGACACGGTTCGGGGCCGACCCGTCATGCTCGATGATGACTTGGCAAAATGAAGGACACGAGGTCCGAGGGGGGCGATCTGTCATGCTCGCGTGATGACTTGGCGAAATGAAGGTCGAGTTCAAAGTCGCCGTTTGACTCGTTGATTTGAACTAAAATCGAAGGACCCTAGCGTCGATGATTCGCTTGCTCGATAACGACGGGATCCGGCGGGACGTATTGGTCCCGGCGGACACGTGGTCCCTAAAGGATTCGCAAATCGCTGATTGATCGATTGAGATGGCCAATCCGGGCGTATTGAATTGAGGTACCGCATACGCCGGTTGATGCAAGAGGATGGTGCATGAAGCATGGGTGCATGTTATGCAAGGGCATGTTATGCGAGGCATGTTATGCGAGTGCATGCAATGCTATGATTTTGGTGTGATGATGCATGTGGTGGAACACTCTTGAGGTTTTCCTTTTGATTTTGTTGTTTTTTTTTATTTGATGCTTTTCTGACCAGCTTTCTTTTTTCTGGTCATTTGTTTTTTCGTGTTTTTCCCCGATCGCCTTTCTTTTTCCGATCATCATCTTTTTCATTTGCTCTTCTTTTTTTGAATGATCTTGCTTGATCAGCTTTCTTTTTTCTGATCATCTGTTTTTCATTTGCTCTTTTGCTCTTTTTATGAAGTGTCGGTATGCGAATGCAAAATTTTGGTGTTTGATGATATGTAATGCCTTTGTGTTTTGATGAAATGGCAGATGACATGCAATGGAAAACTTTTCCTTCTTTGCCTTTTTTCTATGAAATGTAAGTATTAATATGGTGCAACTAACGTGGAACGTTTTTTTTGCTATGTGATGAATGCACAAAATGTGAGGATGCAAATGTAATGCTTTGATGCATATGCCATAATGAATAGATTGAAATGCCTAGATGCATGATGTAAACATTTTTGTGATGATGAGATGCGAGACTTTGGATGCAAAGAATTAAGATGATTATTGACCATTCTGTTGAAAAATTGAATTTGATTCAAACTCCGGTGTTCTCAAGGTTTTTATTTACAAACAACCTCACTTGTTTTCTCTTTCTTTCCATGATGATTGAATTTTAGATATCACGTAATCAACTTGTGTTCTCTCTTTTTGAAGCATTGTCTAGTAAGCATGCATAGGAGTGCAAATGTGAATGAATGAGTCAGTTAACTTGGAATTGGTTTAGGGCATGGACATTTATGGCAAGTGAAGGAATGACAGACATGGTTATTACCGAAGCTCATGAGGGATCAAGAGATACAAGATTGCCCCAATTCAGGTCTACGATGAGTGAATAACTTGCCCCTGTCTAGTGGTGACAATAACTAGGGGTGTAGAAGATGATGAATTGGGAATGCTTCGGCTTTTGAAATGAACGATGGAGCAAAAGAGATTTTGTCTCAACCCATAAAGTTTGATGTTGCCCCAGTCATAACAAGGACAAAGCTGCCCCAATTAGAATGACAAGGCCTTGTTTAGGATAGTGAGTTGAGCGATTGCCCCGGTGAGGTTTTATAGGAATGGATGAGGTGAATGAATGGGAACACACTTGCCCCACTTTCGAATGACATTTCAAATGGTTTCTTTGAGTGAGGTTGTGAAAGGCGACAAAGTCATGGTGATGGTTATGAACTGAGAGTGATATATGAATGGGGTGGGCAATGAACAAATCTCCCCAAAGTTGAGTGGAGTGAGAGGTGAAGGGAATGCCCCCTAGTACACCCTTTTGGTTCTCTTTAAGAACAACTCAAATGCAATGAAAGTTTTGACTTTTTAGTATGAGGAGAGGCTCCACTTGGTGACCACTAGACCTTGTTTTAATGCAACATGAATGCATCTTGGAGTGCAAGTCCTTCTCTTTTTTTTACCAACTTTCTTTTTTGATTGTTTGTTTTTTCTTTTTGAGCAGCTTTCTTTTTGCTGCTTGTTTGTTTTTTTTTCTTTTTGAGCAAACACGTCGTAAATAGATAAACTTATTTGTCCTAAGATTAAAACTTGAGAAAACGAAAGCAATTAGTCATTGATCGGAATGGATTTTCTAGGGTTGTGATGTGGAGAAGGGGATGATTGAGCTTAATGAAGTGTTTGGGGTTGATGGGGAGGATGGGTCTTATTCGGTGTTGGCCGATGATCAATGGTTTATGAAGGAAATGGTTATTAGGTTTGATGAGGTGTTTGAAGATTTTATGAAAGAAAAGATGGTTAAACCCAATGAATTGAGGGCTTTTTTTTTAAAGGGGAAATGATTGAACCCATTGAATTTGAGGGCCTTTTTGGAAGGGGAAATGATTGAACCCATTGAATTTGAGGGCCTTTCTGAAGGGGAGCTCTTATGCTTCATGGCAAAATGTGTTGACTCTTAATTTATACTCCCTTTGTCTCCCTTTCTTTGTTTTGGGGTTCTCCTTATTGAAACTTTGTTATTCCCCTCCTTTTGTGAATTTCCTTTCCTCTTGACTTGGGTGAAAATGATATACAATCTTTGATGTGGAATTAACCCTCGTCTAGGGTGATGGGGATATCTTAGGCTTTTCTCGGCTTAATATGGGTAAGAAATGGTATTTTTGTGATTTTGAATCTTTGGCTTAAGGGGGGTAGGAAATGGACTCTCTGGGATTTTAGGTTTTTGAGGGTATGGAGAGATGACCAAATTTCATTTCAAATCCCGATTGCTTATTTCTGTAAAACTTAACTTTAGGACAATAATTTATCTATCTTCATGTGTTTGCTCTTTTCTTTTCCCTTTTTTTGTGTGCGCTAATTTTTGCTCGACCGCTCTTTGCGAGTTTTCAATCCACCGCGCTCTTTTGCCTAGGTTTACCTTTTGCGGGTTTTCAACCCAAATGAGCTTATTTTATCTTTTTATTTATTATATATTTTTTTAGAAAGACTTGCACTAAAGGAATATGATAATCGACAAGGAACATTAGTGATCACAGACTGCTGACATGGAGGACTTAAAGTGTTAGCGAGAATGAACCAAAAAGTCAAGTTATGCACTGATGGGAGAGAATATGCGCTTTAGGGGTGGACGGGGCGGGATTAGACTTGGATGGGGAATGATGATAAATGAAGGAAATTGACTGACTCAAACAAGAGAAACTGCATGTGGCATGCATACTTACTAGAAGAACGCTTCACAGGGAGTTAACATTGGTTAAAACATGATATAAAAACTTTTTGATGAACTGTTTCAGTCTTTTATCATGGAATGGATGAGAAGCAATGCTTTTTTTTGAAGTAAATACTAATGAGCTATTGATGTGAAAAACTGAGGGCCTTGGAACACCTTGAGTTTGCAAATGAGTGAGGGTAAACTTTTCCAAAAAAGAAAGATTACTTTGCAAGAACATCTTGTCTCTCATCACAACATTTTTGTTGTATTCAATGCATGGATGAAAACGTTATGATGTATACATGATGAAATGCATGAAAGCATGTTCACTTGAAAATTGTGATTATTCTAAAAGTTTTTTCTTTTGATGTTTTCTTTTTGCAAGATTTAAATATGAAATGCCAATGCATTTTTGGATGATGAATGATGCAAGAATGACGCTTCTTTTCAAAATGATTTTTATAGAGGCAAGACAAGATATGAAATGTCGATGCCCCCTTTTCTTTTGAAAGATGAAAGATGCAGGAATGATGCTTTTTTCCTAAATGATGATTTTTTAGATGCAAGACAAAGTATGAAATGCCAATGCCTTTTCCCTTTTTGAAAGATGCATGTATGGAGGAATGATGTATTTGAACTAAAGTGATGAAATGATGCATGAATGCTACATTTTGAATAAATTTGATGATGATTTTTGTTCATGATTATGAATGAGATGCTTTCTTGTTTTCATTTTTTTTGTGCAATGAAATGCATGATGCTCATAATGATTTTTTTTAGAGAAAAAAAAAATGCATGGAAAGACATGATTTTTTAGTGAATGGAATTGCATGCAAAATGAGAGGTTAATGTATTATTTTTCATGATGTGTGAAAAAGGAAAATAATAATGCATGAGACGCGCCCCTAATAAGACACGATTTTTTGGATCTTTCGAGAAAATTAGAGGACAAAGCCTTAGTGAATGGAAACACACATGTGTGTAGAATGCACTCTTAACAAACCTTAATGAGATAGAGAAAAAGGCATGTATGAATTTTATCAAGTTTTTGTTTTATACAATGCAAATGATGTCTTTATATGAAAATGACGGCGATAATGCAACTTGACATGCATGTGAAAAATAAGATGAAAACATTTTTTCGAGTTTGGTGACTGAAATTTTGGGAACATCACCTCATATAGCCTGGTAAAAGAAAAGACTATGATGATTTTGTTGAAAGTTTTGCTTTTTGCCTTTTTTTTGAAAATTTTGTTTTATGTAATGCAAGGATGTATGCAAATGATGATGATGCTCTATGTGCATGCAGGATAAATGAAAGAGTTTTTATTGGCAATGATTCAAGTTTTTTTTTTTGGAAAATGCGGGCCGTACGTTATTTCATATGGACCAATAAGAGAAAGGCTACAACGGTAACTCTTTCTCCTCCTTTTTTTTTTGAAAATAAAGTGGGCCATATGTCACTTCGTACGGACCGACAAAAGAAATGCTACAACGACAGCTCTTTCCTCTTTTCCTGAAAAGAGTGGGCCACATGCTGCCCCGTACGGACCGGCAAAAGAAAGGCTACAACTGCAGCTCTTTCTCTATTTTTTTTTTTTGAAAAATCTCCTTTTCGTTTTTTGAAAACATGCCTAGATTACAATGCAACACACAATTTGGTATGTCCCTTGTGTCCTACAAAGGCGGGGACCTAGGTTCTAGGACAACTCAAATGTTCCTCCCATGTGGGTTCTAGTCACTCCCTCACCAGGTTACCAGAGCTAATTCTCTCTTACAATAGCACCCACAACGATGGAACGCCATCTGGTGTGAGGTATCATGAAAGAGCATACTCTGGCTGAAACTTTCGTGAGAGTCAGAAGGACAACAGTCCAATTGCCAGTCACTACTCGTTTCCACTCTCCTAAGTTTTGTCAGACCTTGGGTTTTAGGCCCCTCTCAAAACATAGTAAGCATAAGGTGTGAGTGTGTGTAGCGAGGACATACCGCCTAAAACTACCCACATATACCCCCACCTGCGAAGGAAAACCTAGAACAGTCCAGACAATAGCAAGCAATAACATGTCGTCTACTCTAGGGTTCAATATCAAATAAGCTAGTCTAGGGTTTCAAAACAATCAAGTGCATTGCTTACCTCGAGAAAGGGAGCCAAGAAGAGGGGATCATGATAGAATTGGGGAGAAATGCATGAGCTTACCTTGAAGAAAGGGAGCAAAGAAGAAGGGAACATGATTGGGATTGGGGAAATGCATGAGGGTACTAAGCACATAAGCAAAGAGGAGGAAGGAAAAACAAACATGGAAGAAGAGAAAACAAATGCACATGCATACAACATGATAAGAAAGAAAATGAAACCGAAAGAGATAGAAGCAAACAAGGTATCCAAATCAAATCGATAGCACATTAAACCACACATTTAATTAGTTAGGCTTGACCCACTTAAAAAAAAGGAAAAGTCCCCAGTGAAGTCGCCAGCTGTTGCGCCCGAAAAAGTCCCTGAGGGGATCTTTCTTCGTTTACAACGTTTTAAAACAATGAAGTCGCCACCAATATTTTTTATAAGGAAAATATTGAAGAAAACCTTTTTGGAAAGCGAGTGGCCTTTTAGAAACCGAAAAATTTGGGTTCGGGGGTCGGTTAGGCATGGGGAAGGTATTAGCACCCCACGTCTCCTTTCTATCGAAAGGAAACCTTTAATTAAACGTGTGGTTTTAAGTGTTGATTTGGAAGATATTTAAATTTGCCTCTTTATAGAAAATGGAAGGAGAAGACTTAATGAAAATTTTTATTTTTGGCGCTTGACGAGAGTTGGCCTCTCGCTCCTACGTATCTCCTGGTGCGATGGAGAATTCAAAGCTACGTAGTTCTTGGTTGTCATGAAAAGGGTTTTTTCTTTTTTAATCTTTTTTAGAGTTTTTCGCAAAGGGGTTGAGCGTTCGCGATGACCAAACAACAACGGTTTAGAGTGGTCATACTACTGACTCTTTTTGAAAATGGGATCATCACTAACAATCAAACGGCAACGGAGCGAGTGACTATTGATGACAACCGGTTTTTATTTTGATTATTGAAAAGGTTTTCGCAATTGAAGGGGAGCTTTTGTGAAGACCAAACAACAACGGTTTAGAGTGGCCACACTACTAGCTCCCACGGGAATGAAATTATCACCCACAATCATTAGTGATAATTAGTTTTGATTTTGATGTTTGAAAAGATTTGTTTTTGGAAAGTGTTTTCGTTGGTTTGAATTGGAGAGAACGTCGTGATAAAAGGAATTCGCAATTGGATTGAGCGTTCGCGATGACCAAACAACAACGGTCTAGAGTGGTCATACTACTAACTCTTTTAAAAATGAGATTATCATTAACAACCAAACGACAACGGTGCGAGTGATCATTAATGATAATTGGTTTTGTTTTAGGTTCAAGTGTTCGAATGAGTTAACTTGGAATGACTATTTTGAAAATGAATATTGAACATGATATGAGTAAAAGTGGATTTAGGTAGCCACACTTATAACTTGCATTAATTAGAAAAGAGTTTGAAAGATTTTGGGAGAAAAGGGTGAAGTTATTATCAATGATTGGTTACAAACTTCAAACATATTCAACTAATCAAGCAATCATGAACATGTTACTCATCAACTAAGATTAAGCATGTCAATATAATCAAGGGATTCAATTATCAAAGATGCAAGACAAAGTTCTCAAAATAATTGTGAGTGTGTGTGTGAGAGAGGTGCATTTATCTTAATGACTCTATGCTACACAAGTCGTAGGCTTACGTCTTCATATAAGAGTACATGCATGGGGGAGGAATTGCACACAATTAAGTCAAGACATTTAAATGGCATCATGAACAAGAGATATACAATTAATTATAGGCATAGAATATTCTTAGTTAGATGAATGAACATGCAAGCGACGGTGTGCATGATTAGGCAAATATGCAAATGCATGAGCATACAAGGATATGAATGAATGATCATATAAGACTATGCATGAATGAATAGGCATACAAGACTATGCACGAATGAATTAATGATTGAGCATACAAGACTATGAATGCATGAGCATAGTTATTGTGCAAGGTATGAACATTTGAGTATGCATGAACATGTGAATGAATGCTAAACATGGGATTAATGAATGCATGAGCATGTGAGAGGGTAAGAGAATGCAATAGGCCTAAGCATGTATGAATGTATGAACATGTGAGCATATGAAAGTATGCAAGTACTAATGTGCAAACATAAGAATGTATCATACAAGTGATGCAAATAAATGAAATGCAAAAGGGTGAAAAGTTTAATGAGATGAGGTAAAACCAATGATGCAATGTAGTAAAGTAAAAGTGTATGCAAAGTGGTAAAAATTAAATGAGGTGGGGTAAAATGTTTGATTAGGTGGTAAAAGGTTAGAGTAAGAATATGGTAAAAATGTTTGAGTAAAAGGTAAATAAAAAGCAAAAATGTTTTTATGTTTTTTTGGTAAATAATTAATGAATGGTAAAGTAAAAAGTAAGTGAGTGGTTAAAAGTGAAAAGTGAAAACACAATTACACAACTTGTATTTACAAACACAAGATCAAATCAACAATTTATGAGCAACAAATTGGTAAAATTGAGGGCCCTTGGCCAAATGCATAGCAAGGCAAAACCAAGCACAAATTTCATCATGTTCTTGCCACCAAATCACATCAATGAGCATATGAACATAAACCCTAGGATCTACTCATACATTTGATGCTCAAACAATTGTCATTTCATCATTTATTTCAACTCAAAATCAAAGGAAATGCAAAAACAATAGAAACCCTAATTTCTACTTATGAACCCAAGAGCATAGTTGGCTAGGTCCACCTTTTTATTCAACTTGAACACAAGAAATGGTCAAAGAAATGCACGAACAACCAAAAACACTATATGGCGAAACATCTTTGAAGGAAAATGAGGTTTTATTTCATGAAATTTAGTGAAAAATGTGTGGAAATTCAAGGAAATTATTCATGCACAAAAACAAACTCCTTCAAGGCCAAGGACCCATCTCAAACACCCAAGGCTCCCAATGTCCTTGTCATAATGTTTGAAATGGATCCTCAAAGCAAACAACAACAAGCAATCAAGAAGAAGTTGGGAGTAGAAGAGAAATTTACATGGTAAAAGTGAACAAAAACAAAGATCTAAGGCTTACCTTAAGAACTTTCAAAAGAAATGAAGAAGAAGATCAAATAAAAACCAAGAACACTTGAACCTCTTCTTGAAACCCACGAAAATCTCTTGATCTTGAAGAATTATTGTTGAAAGTTTGATGATAATGCAAGATTAGAAGTGGAACTAGTGTAGGAATCAAGAATATTGAAGTTTTGATGGTGAAAAATTGAAAAAATGGAGAAAGGATGAGGAGAGGTAGCTTTGGTTTTGAGAGAGGGAGGAGAGGAGAGTATTGTGTGCTAGGGTAAAAATGAGAGAGTCCCTCCTCATGGTCTCTTATTTTGGGTTTTATATGAGATGCAAAATTAAGGGTATATAGGACATTGTGCTTTTGCAAACCATTGAGATTTGAGATAGAATTTAAATGAAGGGCTAGGATTGCAATGCACATGGATTAGGGGCAATGAGAAAACACAAGTGAGGGGAGAGTTTGTGTGAAAAACTTGTCTTATTGTGGGGTCAAGGGTATAATTGAGATGGAATGTTACCAAAGAGGAAATTTTGTGTTTTCTTGTGAAGAGGTGAGTGTAAATGGGTGGGGTAATTTACAAAAGAGGCATAACTCTATGAGGAAGAGAGAGAATTCGAAAATGGGGAAAAATGGGGGAAAATTGCCTCTCTTTTTGTCTTTTGTCTTATTGAGGACACTTTGTCTTTTTTATTTGAATTTTGAATTTTTGGGCATGCGAAATGAGAGTGCACCTATTGAAAATATGTCCGATATTTTTGGGTCATATCTTAGAATTGGGCCCAAAATTCCATGATACCACCATCCCCAAAATTGATTTGTTGACCTCACCTCAAAGGAAATGACCATTTTACCCTTTTATTCAAAAAATTGATTTTCATGCCAAAAGGTTTAATATTTATGCGCAAAAATCACAATTAAGCACAAATCTTCCTCAAATAATTCATTGATGATTGCTCGGTGATTTTGGGACGAAACCGTTTTTATTGTGAAATGACCAAAATGCCTTTTCACCCTAAAAACCCTAGTTCTTTGCCCAAAGCACATTTTCACTTCAAAAATGACTTTTCACCCTAGGAATGACCTCTAATACCTTGAAATGCATGTTGAATGGCTTGTCCTGAGGAATCGTCCCTTATTTGCGAAATGACTAAAATACCCTTTTTGTCTTGAAAAACCTTAGTTTGTCCAAAAGCGCATTCCAACTCCAAAATGATTTTAGAAGCTTTGAAATAACTTTTAGAACCACAATGCAATGCATGATGCTATTTTCTCTTCTATTTATTTATTTTTAGGGAAAATTAGGGTTTTGACCTAAGCCGGACAAAATTGGGGTATGACAGTAGTGCCTGGGCGTTTCCCAAGCACTACCATGAGTAGACTCTCTTAGGGACCAAACTCACACTCAAATCAAAGGCCGGTTTATAGTTCCGCCTACACCTCGCAAATGTGCCAAAGAAGCAACAACACCATTTTAGCGAAGATCTCAAGCACGATCACATAATCTTCGATGCGAGTCCAATTGCCTCTAGCCCTAATATTGGCTTAGACATCTGAGTGTCTTTGTAAGGACACCTTGTAGTATGGAGACGTGAAGTGATCAATCACCGTGCATGGAGGAGACTAGTCGTTGAGCAGAATCCAACATCAACATGTATGATTATTGTTAAAAATATATACACGTGAAATTGACAGAATCTTCTCTCCTACGGATTGCCACTTCTAGGAGAAATTGTATGTTTAGTTATATCATCTGTTGTGATAGAACTAAGACAGAGCAATTTAGACTGAATCTTATGCATCAATTAATTATGACATGCTTTTCTGTATCTGGTGCATCTTTTTCCTTGATGTGGAAAGCCAGAAAGAAAATACAGAAAATAATAATTAAGACGAACAAAAGGGCATCCGACACATGGAGGTAACTGGTCCTGCACTTTGGATCCATGCAATATGCTAGAGAATTTGTTCACTAAAAGTGGGGGTCGTTGCTTAACATCTTCAAAGCATTAACCAAGAATATTATGATAGCTAAGTAATAGGGAACAGTTAGATAGAAAGAACATATATGCTTTTTTACTCAACATCCACATACAAAAATTGCTATTAAGTCAGTGAAGGAAAACCATAAAGTGTAAATGAAGTTCTATGCTTGATTTGAGACTTGGATTTTTGCTCATTTTGGAGCATTATCAAGAATCATCACTATACTCATTCCACCAAAACAAATAATAAGCTCAAGAATAATAAGTTGCGTATATAGTCATTTTAGTCCTTGGATGTGTAAGGCACTGTTATTATAGTCTCTGAATGTATAAAAGTTGCAAATGCATCCCTAAGCCTCTCTTTTTTAGTCATCTTAGGGATTTAACTGACCAGTAGAGAACACATTTGAGATCTAAAGCGATTAACGAAAGACACAATTGAGGACCAAAATGACTTACTAAAAAGACATTTGAGAATGAAATTGTAATTTCCATACACTTAGTGACTATAATGACAGCGCATCACACATTCAGGGATCAAAATAGTTGTTTTCTCTATTAATAGCTATACCCATTCGGTATAAGTTTTTAAGATTGTTAATATAAGAGTTAGCATTTTTAATAATGTGTTAATTGATGATTAGTTGATAATGTATGCCACCAATGTATGCAGTGGCAGACCTGTGTGTAGTTGAGGGGGTTCACTTGTACCCCCAAATTTTTTTTCTATATACCTCTTATATAATTTTTTTTGAACTCACTGAAATTTTAAATTTCACTAATAATCATAAGTTTGCGCCCAAGACACAATTTTGTACCCTCTAATCTCAGATCCTAGATGCTCCACTTAATGTTTGTAGGGAAAACCCAAGTCCCACATAAGATATAATATAGCCTGAAAAAGAGTTCATAAGTGGAAGACATTTGTCACTCTACATGCCGGTTTTGTAAGTTGAGTTAGGCCCAATTCAAATCCTAATATAGTATCTAAGTCTATCGAAGATCCATCAGTCCACACACTGTTATTATCCACTAAATTAGTCATGGTGCTGAGTTGAGGAGGTGTGTTAGGAAAAATTCAAGTCCCATATCGGACGGGGTTGTGTTACGCGCAACCCAAATTCTAAGAAAGCAAAACATCTCTTACACTAACTCTTAGAATGTGGTTTAAGGCCTAACTCAACCCCACAAAACTGGCTTGTAAGGTGAGGGATGCCACCCAGTTATAAACTCTTTTTCAGGTCATATCACATCCGATGTGGGACTCTTAACACACCCCCCTCACGCCCAGGACTGGACAACTGGAGCGTGACCCGAGTGACCCGATAGCGGGTGGCCCAACGGATCTTGGATTGGCTCTGATACCATCTTAGAATGTGGTTTAAGGCCTAATTCAACCCCACAAAACCGGCTTGTAAGGTGAGGGATGTCACCCACTTATAAACTCTTTTCCAGGCCATATCACATCCGATGTGGGACTCTTAATACTAACCGTGTATAACAATTTAATCTAAGAATATTTATTTAACTTGTTTGGAATTTATTTGTAGCTTATCTGCTTTTAACTGGTGCATCAGGTTCTTATCCATTCAATTATTTTCATGCTTGAATATTTCATTCCTATAATTTACTGGCTCTTACAAAAGTAGCTACCAACTTTATTTTGTACTCATTTTCATTGTAATTTTGAATAGCGTTGTTTAAACTATTGCTTTATGAATTATGATGATGGAGTACATGGGTCTGTATTCTCTTTTAATCCAAGAACCATTCAAATCTTTCTTTGGACCACCCCAAAGGGAACAGCTCTCAATAATACAAATGCTCTCTTTCTTATCTTTACTGCCATTTCACTGTCTCATATTTTCCCTGTGTTGAGAGAAAAAGAGTTTATAAGTGGGAGACATCCCTTACTCTATAAGTCAATTTTGTAGGGTTGCGTTAGTTCCAACCCAAATTTTAGGATGGTATTAGAGTCAATCCAAGATCTATTGGGCTACCAGCTATTGGGTGACTCAGGTCACACTCTAGTTATCCAGTCCTAGACGTGAAGGGGTGTGTTGAATGTGCCACATCAGATGTGATATTGTCTGACAAAGTTTAAAATTAGGAGACATTACTCACCGTACAAGTCAGGGTTGAGTTAGGCCGAACCCAAATTCTAATAGTTGATATATTCATGTGCACTAAGAGTAGCATACAATGCAAGTGAATGATCAATGATCCAAGTTTTCTCGTAAGATTCATAGTTAATTATATCAACAATCAGTTAGAGGGATAATATAAATGGATTTCATTAGTTTCTTGTCAAAAGATGTTGTACAACAAAAGAGAGAAATCCTTCCTAATGGAAAAACAAAGGTTGTGATGCTAACAAAGGACCTTTGTCCATGGTTACTCTAGACATTTGAAAAACAAAGATAAAATGTTATTTGCAGTGAAGGGTCTCTGTGAGAGCTGAAATTTCTTCTTTCAATCTGCAGCACCTGAAATAATAGTAATATATGTATCATTGATCTGATGTTGAATATCAATTAAGTGCTTAAAAATGTGTCTATATTTTTCAAATGAGTACAGAGAAAACATAATGACTAATCTTGCCATACCTTAACTTTTTGGTGTTCTGCACTTGAAGCATTCTCCCCTGCTAGCATAATTATGCACTCCACACCCAACTCTGATACATTAGGAACAAATAATATTAAAATGTATTTCTATGGCATTTCTGTATTTCTTATTTTATGTTGACCACCATCTGCATATTCTTTCTCAATTATTGTCATGGTCCTTATTCTCAGCTTAAACCCCTTTTATTCTTTTGCTTTAAAAAAATACAACACTTTTAACTATTAGCCATTTATAATCACTAATCAGGTCATATCACTATTCTATTCAATGTGAGACTTCGAACGAATGAAAAGGAGAAGTGTAACAAATTCAACACATTATGATAATGCAGCTCTTATGAGTAAAAGTAGTTGTATGTTGGTCATAAATTAACTTGTTCAGCCTCTGTGATAGTTGGATATCAGACAACAGAGTTCTTCTAGGCTGAGGAAATTGTACCAAAAGCTATGAAGGACAGAACACTGACACGGATGATAATTTGGAATGTGAAAGTATTTCAAATGTTAGTGTTGGTGTCAGTGTCTGACTCGACACGTGCCGGACACCCGACACGTCTTCAACCTGAAGTGTTGTGTGGATACTATAAAAGAAACAAAAAATACAAGATAATGATTTGAACTAACCTAGTGCAAATCCAGTCACCAGTTTTCCATCCTGGGGGGTAATTACAATCAGATCCATAACCTCCAGAAGCTTCCATGTTTCCTTCAAATCCACAAGAATAACCATATTTCAATGTACCACATCTATAGCAACTACTTCTGCTGGCATAGTTGTGAGCTCCACAGTTCATAGCACTGCAATACCAATCCCCTGCCAAAGCTTCAGTCCAATTATATCTATAAGTTGATGGATCAGGACCTCCAATCTTGGGGTATGCACAAGTTTGACATGCATCCCTCTTCTTGAAATTTATGTGTTGGCAAGCACCACACATCCAATCTCCACCAGACCAGCTCATTTTTCCTGTTAAATACATAAGCATACTCTTAGTTTTTTCGAGATTTAGACTACACCCGGTCGGTCATTACTGCATGCAGTCATGTAGTCAGATGAATATTGACCGTATGATCTAAATCAGACGATCTGTATTGTATGTATGTTTTATTTAAAAGTATGACTTTTATAGTTGAAATACAAACTGTCGAATCTTGATTAAACGATCTAGATGAACCGACCGCATGACTGTATACAGTCGCGACTGTACCTAAACCAAATTATTTCTCATGATTTCTTAGTGCAACATGGCATAACTCCCTTGCTATTGTAATGAGAAATGCTAGTAAATCTTATGAGTACCTAGCTATTGTTAAAATACATGCAAATAGATGATCATGAAAGTTTTTGTTTGCATAGGGATTTGTAATCTTATAGAGATAGCATGTCCTATTTACTATTCTATGTTGTGAACTATAAACAAAGAAACAAGAAGTTTACCTTAGTGAAGGAGGGAAAGTAGTAGTAGAAGTTTGATGCAAGTAATGGTTTGATGTCCTTTGAGTTGTAGTTCAAGAAGAACTTGTAAATCCAAATGGTGAGTTCTAGTGCTTGGGGTTGAGAGGCTATATATACTAGTTGGTGACTTATTGTGTAGGGGACATATTCATGAATGTCTCTTTTAGATCTTTAGTAATGTACATATCAAAGAACTATCACTTTCAAAAGGTTAACCACTTTTTAAAATGCTTAACTCACTTGTCTCCTTTTCCTGTTACCTTACTTTTCCCTCCAATAAAAATATTGACATGCCAACTGAATACTCTTCCTTTCCTTTTAAATCTAACCTTTTTTAAGGCTATTGCTGGCTACCTATGAAGTACCAGATTTCGACCTCAAAACAAAGTTTATCATTTCAGAAATTGAACTTGAGAGCAACAAGTCGACCCCCAAATGTCAGTGTAGCTTATGACACAAGGTTAACAGTGTTAGTTTGTGTAGGACCACAAGGTTAACAGTGTTGGTTTAACATTCTTTTGGTTGTATTATAAGTATAATTATAATTTTATATCTAAATAAAATTGTTAGGGCTTAAGCACATGAGGAGAGCCCAACCCAAAAGACTAGTCCATTAGGTTGGAGAGCCTCGTGGCTTAAGTACCACATTGAGTCTCCTTAGCTACTCAACGTGGGACTCCTAACATTGCCGCCCCCTTTGAGGGCCGACGTCCACAGCGGCTTTCACTCTATCGGCACTGACCCAGTGGCAACCCTTTCCTTTTTGGCAGCTTCACTCACCTATCAGTATTCAGTGGAGTACCTTAATTCAGCCTATAGGTAGCCCTTTCCGTAGACAACTCTCAATGAAAACACCAATTGTTAGGACTTAAACACATGAGGAATGACCAACCCAAAAGACTAGTCCATTAGGCGGGAGAGCCTCATGGCTTAAGTACCACATTGAGTCTCCTTAACTACTCAATGTAGGACTCTAACAAAAATAGGATTCACTATTTTGTAAAATGATAGTATTACTTTTTAAAACATATTTGATAAAAGTGAAATATGGTTAGATATTTGTGTAAAACTTGTTTATATTGTCGATGTATTAAATTGTGAAACGTCATGATGTGTTACCTTTGATAGAAGGATAAAAATAGAGACATGCATTGCATGCTCAAACTAGAGAATAAGTGGAAGGAAAATAATGATTTTATATCTCAAACACTAGATATGGTTCCCTTAATTTTGGGATAGGATTCCAAGAGTAGAAATTACTTCCCCGGATTTGTCTGGTTGAATTCATAAAGAAAGAACTGACACAGAATAAACAACTTAGATTTAAAAATTAGTTTATTAGAGTTTATTTTATTTAAATGATAAAATAGAATCGTTTGTGAAATGTGTTATTATCAAATGGGGGTATTAAGTACGAGCAAGGGTTGGTCTAAAGGGTAATTGGGTTTGGATCCCACAAGGTCTCACGTTCAAATATTGAGTGACAAAAGCTCCGCTGGGAGGGGCAGGTTGGCAAAGTTGGGTACTCGTGGTCATCCATGTTCCTTGGCGTTTAGTCAGTGGCAAAGTCGGGGGATACTTCACACCAATAACACGATAACAAAAAAAAATGTGTATTTAGTGTTTGCTAGAGGTCTTGAGTTCAAATTTTGACTAATCCCTTTCGGGTGAGATAAATGTAGTTCCCTTTATAAGTGTTTAACGAGCTCAAAAGTTTTTTCTGCCTTGGACTGAGCGTGTTCTCCTTACCCTAAAATTTTATTTGAAAAAGGGTATTAAAAGTCTAAATAACTTGATTCATAAGGAGGATAATCAAGAGAACCGAGGTCAAATTTTGTCTCAGAATGATAGTTCACATAGTTGAGTGAAAGATAAATTGTTGGTGAAAACTTAGAAAACGTAAATATACAAAGTTCGAACCCTAGTCCCCCTCCCCTCTAATAATTAACACTCTAATTTCTAACCACTTTGACAATAAAAAAAAGAATTGAGGTCAAATTCTTGTGGAGTCATCCCCATGGGAGGTTCGCAAAAAAAGGGTCTAGTTTATTATTCTCGTGTCTTGTTATTTTTACATCTTTGTAAGGAGAAGTGGGGTTCTAAAGGTTAGAAACTATAGTGCTTGTTCCCTTTCCCTCTTCCTTTTGGTTCAAAACCCCTATATTGCCCTTCTTTACATGATTCCAATCCAATGCATTATTGCAGAACATATCCAAGGTTGAGGTGCTATGAGGGGAAGCTTTTATATATGTGGCAAACTGCAACGGATTCCAATAACCCCACACAAATATTATGGCCTCATTATGTTACATCACATCCCTCCCATACCTTAACTATATTAACTAAATGGTTAACCAACATGATTGGTGTAGTGGCATAAATTATTGTGGGATAGGGAGGATCGACACGGTACTCTCGAGTTCAATTCACACAGTAAATAAACTCTGTGTTGGTAAGTGGGAATTTCACTCTTATGCAACGGCAATTAGTTTTTTGTTGAACGTGTTAGAACACTTTGTGGTAGCCAATAATGACCCGAACTAAAAAAAAATATTCACTCAATGGTTGTCTATACATCAACTTGCAAATAAACCTTCACTAGATGCAGAGCAGAGCATGGTGTGTGTGCAGTTAAAAAGACTATGTGTGAAAAAACATTATGGTTATTATGGAGAATCAGTTCCTTTCATCATGCCCAATTGCCCGCCCATCTTTATTTCTCTGTTTCATTGTCACTTTATGGCAATAATAGAAAAGAAAAGATTCATATATTCAACAACAACTAATAAACATCAATCAATCCTTTGTTTCCCTTCACCACTGCTATTTTTAGGGTAACATGAATGAACTCAAATTATAAGCCACACCAAATAGGATATGATTCTCCGGTTCCTCACGCAGATCGGTCTGCCGCATCTTGAAACTGTAGCATGGCTATCAAAATTTGGATTCACATTCTTATTTTCATCCTTATGTCTCCATCTCTATACAAAACTAATATCCAATATCCATATATTAGATTAAAACTTAACGTGGGAGATTAAAAATTTAAGAGTAAACTCCCAATTTGAACTTTAAACTAGTATTCTCTCTCTAGTGTATACGTGACTGGTCAAATTCCCTAACGTAGATTAGTTACTGACGAAGTCGGCGGATACTGCGCACCAATAACACAGTAGGGGAAAAAAAATACTACTATTCTCTCTACAATTTGGTCCTTGAACTATAGTAAAACAATAAATAGTCCCTAAACTATTTTACATCTGTTCTGGACTAGACTTGGGTCAGTCCATAATTAGGCAGATGTAACGACCCACATTCGTTGCGTCTCGGGCTCATTCATATCTAGCTCATGCAATTAGGATCAAATTGCATCTTATCCAACGGTCAGATATCAAGCCTCGTCATTTGGCACATTCCCATATAAATATGTGCTTTTAGCACTGCATCAGGTACACATTTACTACTGTCTTCCATGTTTGCTCTAAGCTAACTTAAGTGTCGGAGTGTGTGCAAGTATCAATCCCCCTTGCTAGATCAACGCGTAGGGCGCATCTTGGAGCATTACTTGGAGCATGTCCCACATCACGCACTAGTTCAACCTCTCTCCCCCTCTTTTGAACACTGCTCCATCCTCCGTGATACAGTCCGATCATGGTGATCCTTGGCGGCTACCCAGCATAATACTTAGCAGCCATGGAGGCAGTTACAAAAATGTGCGGGATGAGCTAAGTATCCTCAGCAGTAGCTCGGATCATCTCCGAATGACCACCCCACTCCTTCGGGGACGAGGACCTCCTCAACGGAAGACCAAACGAGCATGTCCAGATGGTGATCCAAGCCACCATGGCAAACCATGATCTACGAAGAATCTTGGTAGACCAAGGCAGCTCAGCCGACATAATGTTTCTCAACCTGCTAATCAAGTTAGTTATCTCGAAAGAGGATCTCACCCCGTACCAAGGAGCGGACCTCACGAGGGTTCGATGGCACAACAACAACACCCATTGGATGCATTGACCTAGCTATAACTTACGAGGAAGGACCTTTAGCTCGTACTATTTTATTCCAATTTCTAGTACTCCCATGTTGATCAGTCTACAATTGTACAATCGGTCAATTGACTCAAGGCTATCTAGGGGCAGTCACATCCACGGTCCACTTAAAGATGAAGTTCCAATCTCACAAAGGCGATATCGTTCGACATGAAGTACGCTCGGTTCTCTTTTAGAAATCCCTATGTCTCCATCTCTATATAAAACTTGTCAATTTTTTTATAAACTGGGGTATCTCCATGCTCAATTGAAGTGACAAATCTGTCGTTGTACTAATATTTATTTAGAAAATACAAATAGATTTTGGATAACTAATCTACGCCGGGAAACCTTGTTTGCTATGTGTAACCAGCTTCAAGGGTGGATCCAAGTATTGTACGGGGAGTCAACCCCACACCCTAAAAAAAATATTGCACCAATACCCCTATTAGCTTTTTTTTTCACGCTCTGAATTTTTTTAACACCCAAGCACACGTGAAACTTCAAGAGCTTAGTAATTGTTCTCAGTGAGATAAATATTGATTTGCTCATCGGTTTGGCTTCTTTGGATGCAAATTAATTTGTTCTTTGTTTTTGATAACGCAAAGTTGAATGAATTTGCAAGCTTTTATCCCCATGAATTCTTTTCATTTAACTCAATGATTTATGAATGGGGTGCGTAATTTATTTATTTAAATATATTAAGGTTTTATTTATAATACATTTTCAGCGATACATGTGTTTTAAATTTTTTGCACCCCTTGACACAGGGTCTTAGATCCACCACTGTCCGACTTCGCGGCTCGTGTTGCTCCCCTTCTTAATAGATTTTTTGCCACACGTAAAACTCAAACTTGAAATATTAAGTTGGGATCGAACCCAATTACTACTTTGATTAAATCTCATCGTAAAAAATGGAGATAGAGGTACCCACTCTGAACCCACCCCGAATGTATTAAATTACAATATTACCACTCTTAAATTAGAAACCCTCAAAATGGATTTGTCATTGACTATTAAAACATCATTTTATAAAAGAGAATTGGATCATTATCTGGGAGGGGCAATATTGTAATTGGACCATTTTATAAAACAAAATTTTATAAAACAATTTTTTTATTTAAAAAATTGATTTTATTCTTGTGAGCAGGGGTTGGGAGTGGATCCCGAACCCGTTAGAGTGCGAGGATGAGGATCAATAATTCATCCCCGTTGGGTTTGGGTACGGGAATGGGGACCTATATGAGATTCGGGGATGGGGATGGGGAATGTAAAATTTGCCCCCACCCACCTCATTGCCATGCCTAACATGAAATGAGAACGTACCTGAAACTGAAGGGGTGCACCTCTATTAATAGACAAAGGGGTCGCACCTGGAGCGTCAGATGCAGGTGTTATAATCCTGACTATTGGATACGGGCGGTAGAAGATGGGGCACACCCCAGGTTGTTTCAAGTGTGGATTCGAGCCAAGCCCAATTCATGTGGGATTTTGGTCCATTCCGGAACAGTGGCCCCCCAAGTCGAGGTCGGAGGAAGGGCTTGAGTAGTCCTTGATCTTTGAAGAGGAGAAGGTAATGATTGCCGCACCACGTGTTAGTGAATGATTCAACCTTTGGGGTGACGCTTGGGAACCCGAGGCAAGGTAGCCATAAATGCTCTGCAGTTCCCTATGTCAATCATGAAACGACGCATTTGTTTAACTTGTCGTTTCAATGCCCGAGGCTTGGGAGTATATAAGTTTTTACGAGGGACTTTATTCCACACTTTGTGAGCTTGTGTGAGTCTAGGTGCAGAAGAGTTTTGTTTACCATTCTGACCACCGCGCCGAGTTGCATCTTTCTCGACCACCGTCGTGATTCTGGGTTTTAGTTCATTCTGAGTTCATCATTCATCAAGCTGAAGCGATAATTCCAGTTGATGTTGACTTCTAACTAGATGGATTTGTCAGCGGAGGACCGCCGAGAGAATTCTTCGCCATTTCTAATGCCCAGAGGGTTTGATCTGGAGGCTGAGGATTCCAATTCTACCGCAGTCGTGGTTGTGAGGCGGATGGAGCTGCAAACGTTGAAACGACGTTGGAGGGTGATGTCATGGCAGTCACGGAGGAGAAATATGTGGACGACCCAAAATGGTATCACTGGGTGTCTTCCGAGGTGGTTGACGCTACGACGAAGTTCAAGAGGAAGAAACCTTTTTCTTTCTTTGAGCAGTTCATAGTCGCTCCTCAAAATCAAAAGTGGAGGTTAGAGGAGGCGGGCGACCTTGCTGTCTGCACCAATCTGCAGGGTAAGTTTGTCGGCTACTTCTTCCATGGGAGGAGTTTGGACACTATGGGAAACTGAATTCCCTTGACTGAGTTTCAGTAGAAGGTGCTGGAATAATTGTGGTTGGTCCCCATTGCGTGGGGTTATATCAAGGCATTTAAGGCCGTAGTTGCTCACACGGGGCGTAGTCCCTCCGTGAAAGTCTTCTTCGCTCTTTTGGAGATCTTCCGTCAACCGGACGACGACGATGTCACCCATCAGGGGCATGCTTGTTTTCGTTGTTGCTGAGGTCGGGCTTACTTCGACCCCGTCAATGACTCGAACAAAGGTTTTAAATTTGTCTTCTTTTTCGTGCGAGTAGTGAACCGGGCAACAAAAAGGGTCACTGCTAATTATGATGGTGCTGAGATGATAAGACCTCATTTCCCGTTGTCTTGGTCGACGACCCATTTCGCCTGTCATGACAGTACCTCTGTGAAATCAGAGTCTCTCACAGGGGAAGATGTCGTCACCTACAACCTTTTCGTGAGGTGGGTCGTTAAGCTGCATGAGCTAGGGCGGCAAAAAGTTTAGCTGCAGGGAAATAATCAAGGCCGCAGTCGAGTTCGACGTGGAGCTGAAGACGACCTTGGGTAACCTTTTGACACGCTGCCTTTCCTTATAAGTTCATGATCTTCTTAATTTTTCTGTTAAGCTATTTTCCTATGTTTTGCAGATGAGTTGGCAGATGGCCTTCATTTCGACTCTCATCCTCATATGTCCGTGGTTAGGCCTTGTTCCTCCAAGGCTGGGAAAAGTTATTCGGGTCGGAAGCGGGCTACCCCCAGGGTTACCCCGAGGTCGAGTACTCATCCACCTTCCAAAAAACATAAAAACTCTGTTGGCGAAGGTGTAATTGAATTCCCAGTCGGTAGAGCTTGAGGTGCAGGTCGCATTGCCAAGGTCGGCATTAATTTGCATGATGGACTTCGCAGCAGAGTTGAACCCTGCCGTTTCGTTGCTCCAAGGCCGAGGCCAAGAATCTTTGGATCAAGGGTGATTTGGAGGATCAGGTCGACAAGCTGAAATATTGCCTGGACAAGTTGATTCCAAATCTCATCGAGGAGAACCATCTTCTAGTGAGTACCTTGGATTCCCTTGACTTGGCAGAGGATCGAATTGCCGAGTTGGAGGCCCAGTTGGTTGCCAATTAGGACGAGTTTGATCACGTTGATGCCTATGAGAAGGAGCTCACCGAGTTGGATGTTGAAATGGCAGAAGTTCTGGCAAAAGTCGAGGCAAGGAAAGTCGAGCTGGAGAAGCTGAAGAGTGAAAATGTTGTTGCTGCTGCCCGAGTGGCGGACTCCGCCAAACTCAGCTTTGATCGTTGCAAAAGCTTGGCTGTTGTTGTGCATCTCGGCCTTCCCTTTGGGCTCTTGGATTTTGGGCATGAAATCTTTGAGGGTAAGCTTGTCAAGCCAAAGTCCGATGCTCCTTTGGAGGAGGCCGAGGTCGTCTTTGAGTATCCACCTGTGTTATATTATTGCTTCTTTATTTTATGATTATTATTATTAACTAGCGGGGAAAGACGGGCCCGGAGGGCCCGTCTTTCATGTGTTGTTGTATTATTGGGTGGTTATCATTATTAGAAATAGAAATGTGTTAGTGTGTTAGTGGGTGATTATTATTATATAACTTGTACTTATAGTAAGGACATTTTTGTCAGAAAAATCTAACACCAAAATGGATAGTTATTTTTTGAATCTCCTTTATTAATAGTTATAGATAAAATGAAATACAAATTTTTTTTAGACTAAGAATCTCGGCGAGTCTACGCCGTTTAGAATGGATAGGTGAACGTGGTCATATTCTTTTAGTTTTAAGCAAAAAACAATTACGTATATATAAAATAATGCCACCTTGGTATCAAAGTCATTATGTCCCATCAACAAAGTTGGTCCGAGCAGTAACTTTGTACAGTTTCTATTTCAATATTTGGAGTTAGAGTATTCGATGTGACAAAAACTCTATTTAGAGAGGTGAACCACATAGACCGGTAAAATCGAATAAATATGTAGCTAGTGATCAAGTTCACCAACGAAAATTAGCCACCGACTAAGATGGTGGATATTCTACACCAATAATATGTGAGGAAATTTTCTAATTAGTGTTTTAGCTGGTAAAAAGTAAATAAGGTTTTTTAAGAAGAAAGTGTTAAAAAAATATATTTGCACATAGGGATTGTGAGCCTATATTTTTTCAACTAACCCTAATTAGTCTTTGGGCCAAGTAAGAGCCCATAACATCCCACGGTTTGCGCTGTAACCCATGCTAGGGTTAACATATCATCTATGCTACAATAAGGTCAAGACCGCCCCACTGTGGTGTATGTGTGCACTCTGCCTGGTTGTGCTCCTTAGTCGTCTTGGTGAAAATGGCGCCGTTAGGCTGAGGCTTTCCGGCATCGTTCCATGTCCTTCCTTCCTGTCATTTTCTTTCCCGCCTTACTGCTTTGGATTTGTGAGTCATCTCTTCGATCGCTTTTTGGCCTCCTGTAGAGCTAACTCTTCTTCTTCCGACTAGATACTCCAAATCTCAGATTTGGCCCCATGCTCTTCTGTTTTGTAACTTAAAACCCCTATTCTACTTCTCCAATGGAGCACTGTTGCCTTCCCGTAACCCAACATGTACTCGTAAACAACATATTCTATGTGGCTTTGTTTATAATCAAGCTGGTGGAGGTCGCTATTGGGATGGTAAGCTAGACGGCAGATGGTGAGATCTCTCTGCTATGCATTCAACATTGATTAAGGTTCACATTTTTTCTAGAGATTGAAGGCTTGGTTTCTAATGGATGCCACCCCTCTTGATATAAGTTTATGGATTTATTTACTCTATTTTTCCAGGTATTATCGCTTCGGGCGCGTCATCTGCCTCTTTGTCGTGGTAGGTGTCGATCTGCTATTTGTTCTTGGCAACTATTGAAGTCAATAAGTGTCACAACGAAGTGGTTAAAATTGTGACCCTTTTTAACATTAACGTGAAACAATGTAAATAACTTCACAAGTAATATTAAGAATTGTTAGAAAAATATCAAGTTGAGAAGAATGAGGTGAAACAATTTTCTTAACTAAAATTCTGAGTTGAGAATGATCACTTGAGTTTTCCTTCTCAAGACATCTAAAGTAAAGAAGATATAGTATTTTCACAAATAGATCTTTAGAGAGTATAGGAGTGTGTGTGTGGGTTTGAAAGATACTATCTTAAGTATTATAACTTAAGAAGGGTGCTGAGTTTTAATAACTTTAAAGACTTTAGAAGTGTTGTAAGGGAGTGTTTGAGTGTCGACGTTGTGGGAAATTTTTCCTTTTTGGTTCAGAAATCCTTGGTTAGAGGAAGCGGTCCTACCTTCGATAGTTGGTGAGAACTGGGTTAGTAGCGGTGACCTTAATTTTATGAGAAAAGTAGAGGATTGTGGGAGTTCGTGGTGACTATGGGCTAGTGGTGGACTGCATGGATAGCAAACTCATTGAAGATGACAATTATGGTCTTAACCCTGCTTTCTTTAAATACTTTTGGATCTTGGTCGCCCCAAATTATTCCAAATGGGTGTGTCGTTGTTGACTAATGGTCAGTTTCCCACTCTACTTAATGATGTAAATATTGTTTTGATTATGAAGGTGGATAATCGTACTACTATGAGAGACGTTCACCCAATCTCTCTCTCTCTCTAACGTCATTGATAGAATTATTTCGGCGTGTCAAAGTGTGTCAAGGAGCTCCAATCCTCGCACACTTATTATTTGTAAATGATTGTTTTTTATTTTGTTGGGCTGATGAGAAAGAGAGAAGGACCCTTAAGAATGTGCTAGAGACGTATGAGAAAGCTTTAGGACAATATGTTAATCTCTATTTCCGCAAGAATACATGTGATGAAACTAGGGCTCTTGTTGTGGACATTCTGGGTGTTACTGAAAGATTTGGTACCGGAAAGTATTTAGGTCTCCCTTCTATGGAGGGGCGTAGAAAGAAACAACTATTTGGCTATCTGCGGGACAAGCTGTGGCGCAAGGTTCAACAGTGGTTACCTAGGCACCTTTCTAGGGCAGGAAGGGAAGTTCTTATTAAATGTGATGCTCAGACAATTCCCATTTATTGCATGAGTACTTTCTTAATCCCTACGTCCTTAGGAGAAGAAATGGGGATAATGCTCAATTCCTTTTGGCGAGGTTAGAATAGAAGCACAAAGAGAGGCATTAATTGGAATAATTGGGATAAATTAGCAATGTTAGGGAAGAGGGGTTCGCGTCTTATCACCAACAAAGATGCTATTGTGACTCAAATTTTCAAAGCTAAATATTTCCCCGTAAAGGACTTCTTGGGGGCTCGCTTGGGCCAAAATCCCAGTTTTATTTGGCATAGCATCCACACTTCTCAGTTAGTGATTAATTTGAGGGATTGATAGAAGGTTAGTGATGGCACTACTATCAACATTTGGCGCAACTAGTGGCTAAAGGGAGGCACTAGTCCTTATATTTCCTCTCCTGTGGTCCTAGGTTTTGAAGAAATAACCGTCTCTCACTTGTTCAACCCCCTGAATAGATTGTGGCGTGTTCCTCTTGTAGAGAACCTTTTCAACGCCAATGACAAGCAGCACATTTTGGAGATGGTCTTGCATCACACAATTGAGGAAAACACGTTGGCATGGAATCATAGTAGAACAAGTTGTATATGTGAAATCAGCTTAATATGGAGCAATAAATGATCTTATGGAACCTGATTGGGAATTTGAAAATCCCTCACAAGGTCAATATCTATCTGTGGCAGTCAACTAGACATTGTCTACCGTGTTGCTATAATCTTCACCAGAGACGTGTTGTGCCCAAGCAGTGTTAGATGTGCGAATCCTTTGAGGAGTGTGAGTGAAATTTATTCTTCGGTTGTCAATTTGTTGAACCAGAGATTGCGTGTTTTAGATCCATTCGTCCTTGCAAGAGAGTCCTCGGAAGCTCTTTGCTATGGAAATTTGGTATATTTGGAAGCGAAGGAATGAAAAGCTTTGTGAAAATGTATCTAAGTCTGTCTGAATTTCCATGGGTTTGGCTTAGGAGCTGTTGTTTGCTTGGGAGGAAGAAAGGAAGAGGAGACCGCCCCACCCACACCGGTCAATAGAAGTTGTTACTTGGAGTAAATCTGAGACAAACTTCAGTGCGCTATCCACTATCAACCGATCAACATAGATCAACAACAGGGGTATCAACACTCCGGATGGTTTTTTTTTTTGGAAAGAGCAAGCACCTTCCTATTTTGTAGAACGGAATCCATACCTTTTAAGTTCTTGGCTATTCTTATTGGTGCTAACTCCGGCGGGAAGCAACGTGGAGCTCTGTTCTAGGGGTGCTTAGAAAGAGATTGTCAACGTGGAAGGGACGTCGTCTTTCCATGGGTGGCCAGGTAACACTCATCAACTCCATTTTGAATAGTATTCTATTGTATATGGTTTCATTCTACTAAGCGTCGAAGGTGGTTATCAACAAGATGATAAAAATTCAAAGGGATTTCTGTAACACCCCCTTTTCTCAATTGTAATTTAATTTAAAATCAGAGTTCAGAATTGTTTTTCTTTTAATAAGATACATCCTCAAGGGAATGCTACGTTCACCAAAAACATGACTTTAGCTTAGTCAACAATACTTTTCAATAATAAATGTAATTGCGTGATACATAGCACGATTTAAATGGGGCGAACCCTCAAACACCGGTTTCTTAAGCAAGTCCTACATAACCAATTTACAGTTCAACAACTTAAATCAAAACAACTAATAACTACTCGTCTCCCCCAATTCTACGTCACAGAGCAAGACACCACAACCAGACTGAGGAAGAAAGACCTTCACTCGGAACCACCTACACGTTGCCGACATAAGAAGCAACATAGAAAGCAAAATGGTGAGTCTCTAACACATATAATAAAATGTATGATAAACATTATGCTAGAGAAAGGCAACTAGAAACACCACGTCTCAATCAACCAACACACATCATCAAGTTAAGGCACACCAACTCATAATCATCAACAGACACCACCAATTTGCATGAGTGTATGCATGAATGCAACCCAACACCAAGGGTATAATGCATGTGTACCATCACCGGCTTAATGGTACCTTCATCGTCGCTATTTTTCCTTTCGGGCACAACCGTCGCTATTGATATGAAGACCGAAGTCTAACATATCGAGGCCGAAGCCTTTCACCGTCGCTAGATGCATATGAGGCATGAGACTCCATGACAATGCATCAACCACAAACAATCACACCATGTATAAATTAACACCGTCCTTTTGATACAATGGCCGAAGCCCATATCCGTCACTTTGAGCATAGCTCCAAGACCGCAGCCTTCGTCGCTTAATTCACCAACACCTCATCAATAGCACTATGGCTAACATCACCACATTGTCACTAGCTCTATGGCTTACATCAACACAATCATCACTAGCTCTATAGCTACATCAACAACTCGATCACTAGCTCTATGGCTACATCAATACATCGACCACATCCGTCAATAGCTCTATGGCTAATCATCAACAATTCGGTCACTAGCTCTATGGCTACATCAACACCTCACCGGACACCTCGACACTAAACTCTATAGCTCTATGGCTAACGTCAATACCTCAATCAGTAGCCCTATGGCTAACGCCAACCTCACCGTTACATAGGGACCCAAAACATCACCTAAGGACCAAACGTCACCTAATGACCAAACGTCACCTAAGGACTAAACGTCACCTAAGCACTAAACGTCACCTAAGGACCAACTGGCTTCACAATTCAACGTCTTAGATGTACTCGACACCCAAGCAGCACTCAAAATTGGCCTGGCAGCAACCTGCGCTACGCTGGCCTCAAAACAGCACCTCGGCACATGTTAGGATATTGGCAAGTGTACCAAATCGTGCAAGTAATAAAACCGGTAAGTACCGGAATATCGTCCTCAAGGATCGAACTAAATTACTAATTATGCCAACAACGACTAATATGAACCAAATTATATAAGGGTTTGTTTGAAATGGTTTGGGCTATGAAGCTCTAAAGTAAGCAGTACAATATTTTTGAGTTTTTCTAAATAATAGAACGAGAACGCGTTTAGGATAATACGATAGAAAAACTGCTAGGGATGAACTACTAGTAACTTCGCACCATTGTCGTGATTTGATTTGAAAGGGTAAACTCTCTCTCTACTTTTTTTTGCTATCAATCCCTACTCATTCACTAATTCCTATTCCTAAGTTGATTAGTTCTTTGTCAATAGTTCAAACCCGTAATTCCTTAAGTGATTTTAGCCACGACAAGCATTTATAACGAGGGTTGCAGTATACAACAACCATATATTATTCCTAAGCTATGAATTGAAGGCATAGAGTCTCAAACATTCAAAGATAAAACTTCCGTTTCATGATTCGAACAAACAATCATTGTATAAATTTCCCAACAATACAAAGCATTAAGCACAGAAATTCTATACGCAAAATAGTAGAGAGTACGATATAAATAAGTTCTAAACCATCGACAATAGTGCTACATCACAATTAATCCATCCCTAACAATGATGAGATTAGCTACACATGATAACAAGAGAAAAAGGAGAATTACAAGTTGATGATGAAGTTGAATGCATGAAAAGCCTCAATCCTTGTTCCCAAGTCTTGATTCTTTAATCTGGCCGTCAGCTCCAATGAGTTCTCCTTCGTCTCCTAGGGTTACAATTCGTCAAAACCGTGAGAGATCCCCCAAAACGCGTCCAGAATCTGCTTAAAAACGTGTTCTGCGCAGTTTCGCGCCTCAGTTGCGCCTCGGCGCCACTTACTTACGCGGTACCGAGGACGCCATCTGATGATACTTTTGCGCTTCAGCTGCGCCTCCAGCGCCACTTCAGCGCGAATTGGCAGGGACTTCTGTTTTCCTGCACTTCACTTGCGCTCCACTTGCGCCCCATGCGCAGCTCCAGCGCAAGCTCACTTCCTTGACATTTTTCTCCGTCTGTTTGCTTGCATTTCTTCGTTCTTTTCTTCACCTAGACCTGGGGTACAAAAACACCACAAACCAAGCATAAACACTGCAAAGCAATTAAATCTCAATTATAACAACTTATTAATTTTCCCAAACAAATTCCATTCATTCATCAAGTTATCAAGTAAAATTCCCCTCTTTTGCAGTGAAAAACATCATGTGATGGGGATTCATCACAACCCCCAACTTGGACAATTGCTTGTCCTCAAGCAAAGACAAGACAAGACAATATTAACATCAGATAACATGCAATCAAGGGTGAATCCTTTTTTAAACCATACAATCACAAACAACCAAAAGACAAGTTGAGCAACAACTTTCAGTCTGGTCACTCAATTTCCAACCCACACGTGGTACTCTTACTAGCATAATCTTGCTCAATAGTGCGTGTGTGACACTTAACTCAGTTGGACCATAGCTAGTTTCAAAATTTTTCACCTAAAACTAGAGGGTTTCCTTCCGAGAATGCCAAAGGTGGTTCAAAATATAGGGTAGATTAATGTTTCCACATAAGGATCAAGGGGGACTTCAAGCACAACAAAGGGTCTGAAATAGGCATTTCAGATTAGACCAGTGCACTAACTATTACCACACACACATTCCACACGCAACACAACTACGCACATTTGTTTTTGGGCTGCAACCCCTTTCCTTACATTGGTGTTTGGATTTGATCCATATTTGCTTTGGGACATTGCAGCAATTTTCATTCTACACAACACAACACGGCATACACTTTAGCGTTACGGGTAGACGCCACAGTGCTGCACACTCGCACCCTGTTATACCCCAATTTTGTCCGAGTTCTTTTTAATAGTTTTTAATTTGGACTTTTCAACCATTTTATTTTGGACTTTTTTCAATCATTTCATTTTGGACTTTTTTTGAAAATTACAAAAAATAGTAGTTTTTTGCGTATTTTCGGGTGTTAGTTTTTAGCTACTATTCGAAGGAAATTTCTCTCTCCTTGGACCTCGTTTTTACGATCTGAACGGTGAAAGTGAAGACATATTTCCCACGAACCCGCTGTAAAAAAATGAAGACGATCCGACGGTTAACGATTCCGGAATCGCACTTTTACGATGAGAGGTTTGAGAAAAACGGACAAAAAACTGCAGTTATTGCGAAGGCAATATCTCTCTCCTCAGACCTCGTTTCGACGATCCGAACGGTGAAAGCGGAGATATATGTGTCACGAACCTGCTGTCAAAAAAGAAAGACGATCCAACGGTTAACGAATCCGGAATCGCAAATTTACGGTGACAGGTTTGAGAAAAACGAAAATTGTGTTTTAAAGGGGAATTGCTTTCTCTACCTTGTTTTAGTCCCACATTGCTCACAAGAAACAAGAGCTCCCTAGCAATTGGATATAAAAGGGGTTGAGAGGTGAAGATTAGGGGAGGAGATCATTGGCGGGTTAAGTGATCTTTTGGGTCAAAGCGATAGCGGCCCATTTCACTAAGAGCCTGTCTTTGATCATTTGGACGTTTTGAGTCGGCTTTCCGATTCTCAAAGCGGTTCTTGCGGTCTTAGAGTCAAAATGGACCAGATAGGAGTCCGGTTTGCTTAGTCCGGTTCGGCACTCGTCGAGTCCAGGTTAGTTTTGTATTTATTTTGTTTATTTTTATGTACATATTTATTTATCATTTATTTATAATATAATCTATTTATTTATTTATTGTTTATGTATATATCTATTCATATTTATTTATGTATATAGTTATTTATTTATTTATTTATTTTTAGCCTAGTCTTTATTTAATTATCAGTTTTGTCTTTTTTTATGCCCAAATTAGTTTATTTCTTCAAAAATCAAATAAAAGACTAAGTCGGTTGTACAACCGGGTTAGTCATCATTTTAGGACCAATGAGCTGTACAGTTCAGTAATCCTACAAAAACTTAATAAAATATAAATAAATCATTTTTCCAAAAATAAACGGCTAAGCTCGGTTGTACAATCGGGTTAGTCGTTCTAGAACTAATGAGTCAGATTCGGAGTTCTAGAATACCTATTCTAAAATGCAGACCCACCTCACACCAAACCAATTTCTTTCAAAAACTCAAAGATTACTTTCAAATAAAAGACTAAGTCGGTTGTACAACCGGTTAGTCATCATCCTTGGACCAATGAGTACATGCATTCAAGAATCCTAAAAACTTATAAAATATGAATAAATTATTTTTCCTAAAAATAGGGGACTAAGTCGGTTGTACAAACCAGGTTAGTCAATGTTCTAAAACTAATGAGTCAGATGCAGTTCAGAGTTCTAGAATACCTATTCTAAAACCAGCTCAACTCACATCAAACAAACGTCTTTCAAAAAACCTCAAAAATACTTTCAAAAGTAGGGGACTAAGTCGGTTGTACAATCGGGTTAGTCAGCGTCCTAGGAATCAGTGAGTTGTACAGTTCAAGGAATCCTAGGACCCCTACACTAAAAAACACCAACCAATAAACCTTTTCAGGAAGAACTACGTAGCTTTGATTCCTCCATTGCATCCGGAGGTACGTAGGAGCAAGATTCAACCCTTGTCAAGCACTAAAAACCAAAAACCTAAATAAGTCTTTTTTCTACAAATAAAAGGGTAATTATTAAATAAATCTTAAATTAATTAGACAATAGGATGTGTAACGCCCAAAATAATTTAATTATTTAATTAATTAAGTTATTTAAGGCTTGCAACACTTAATTAAAGTAATTCATTAAGTTGGGTTTATTTTACCTAAAAGGGGTCTAATTTATTTTAAGTAGGAGTATTGAGTTGGATTTATTTTATTTCCAGGAGGTGTGATGAATTAAAAGTAGGAGTGGAGAATAAGGCCCAAGGGCCATTATTTAGGCCCAATTCTAGTCATAAAGGTTAGGGGTCCAAGCTAAAGTAACATAACCCTCATTTGAAAGAAGGAAAGCAACGAAGGGAATAGAGGAAGAGAAGGCAGCAGCTGAACGTGAGAAGGGAGGAAGGGAAAAGGTGGAAGCTTGCTTGGGTTTTGGTTGGTAAGTGATGATTTTGACCTCTTTCTTCACCATTTCTTTTCCCCATTCCATTTCCTTAAGTTCCATGAGCTTATTTCTTTCATTTTGAATCTTCCATGGTTACCCAAAGAGGAGGAGTTCACGTTTCAGCTTGAAGAGGAGAAAGGAGGAAACTTTCCTCAAGTTTTGTGTTGGTAAGTGAAGGCTTTGGTCCTAAACACCCTTATTTTCCTTTCCTTGTTTCATTTCCATGAGTCCCTTAAGCTCACACTTGTTATTTTTGAACTCCATTTCCACCCTAGAGAGAGAGAGCATTCGGCCTTCAGCTGCACTTTGAAGGGGGCTTGCTCATTGAGTGACTTTGGTGATTGTTTGGAGATTTCAAGCTCACCCAAGGTTAGGGGAATCTCCATTACATTTTTGATAACTTGTAGGATGTGTGTTGTAGTAGGAATAATTCTAGGAATGATGTGTTGTGTGAACTTGTGTTACTTACATGTTGATTTATGTTTGAAATGTTTGTTTTGTTTATGACATGTTGATTGTTGCTATGGAAGCATGAGTTGTGATTGATGCATATTATATGTTTGATGATTGGATTATATGAGCATGAGCATGTAAATATGATGATTAGTATTAATAATTCAATGGCTATGTTGGTGTGGTTATGTGAGAAATAATTTGTTTGGGAGAAATTAGGTTTTGAAGTGTGTTTGAGTATAGGTTGGAAGGGGGGGGGCGCCAAATGCCTAGCATTTTGGCGCCTGGTTGCTGAAATTGTGCGTGTGTGTGTTGTGCAGGGAGGGGCGCCAGTTGCTGGGCAACTTGGCGCCTGGTGATTGAAAATGTGTGTGCGTGTGTTGTGTGGGGGGCCGATTCTTTGGGCAACTTGGCGCCTGGTGTAGGGTGTGGGTGTCTATGCGTGCAGAGTGTGGGGCGAGACAGGGGGGAGGGCGCCAGTTTGCTAGCATTTTGGCGCCCTGTGCTAGTATGTGAGTGTGGGCTGATGGTTTTGGTTATGGGGCGCCATATTGGCTGCCCCTTGGTGGCTAGGTACTTAAAATATGTCTAGGTGATGGTTTAGTCCCTAAGAATATATTTAATCCTTGGTGTGACAAATTAGTCCCTAAGAATTAAATTAATCCTTGGCGTGACAAAATAATCCCTTAGCGTCTAATTAGTCCCAAGGTGTCAAATAAATTCCTAAGTCCTTAAATTAATTCTTGATGTGTCAAAATGGTCCTCATAGTGAAGAGAAGGCCTTGGGAGGTACTTTGGTCCTTAGGAGAGGTTTAATCTAATAATTGACGAAGTGGTGATTAATAATTGAGGTGGTGGTGATTAATAATTGAGGTGGTGGTGATTAATAATTGAGATTGTGATGGTCAATGATTGACAATGGTGGTGAGTTAATAAATGACGTGGGTTTCGGTCACAAAGGTGATTTAATATATATTTTGATGGACTGTGATGATGCATTTGTCATAGTGTCACATAAATCATATGCATTACGCGATGGTGAGGATGGTGATGTGGCTTCGGCCAAAATGGTGGTGTGTTGCCCGACGGGGTTTGGTGATGGTTATGGATCCACATGCATATTGCACACATGCATATACTAATACCTTCATAAAATATTGTTAATGATTGATTCATCTACTATTGTGAATTGTGATTGCCTAGATGTTCCTAATTATAATGCTTATCTTACTGGTTATAAATTATGTAAAGAGACTCACCCTAGCATTTTCTTGTGTTGCTCGCTCGTGGCGACCAACAGTGATTCTCGAGTGAAGGTGCCATGCCTTCATGGGATATTAGTCACTCGATAGTAACACCGGGTTGGGGTCTTAGTATCACTTTATTTATGGTTATGTATTGAACCGATTTTAAATCTATGTATTGAGTATGTGAACTCAGTTTTATTTTCCATTTGTCTTTGTAGACTATTTGATGGATTACTGTAAACACTAAACAGGTGGTTTTTGATGGTTTTTATCCATATGACTATGATATGAGATTTATGCATTTGCTGAGTATGGATTTGTTAAATATGTTTGACGTCTTTTTCATTAAATGTACCACCCTCTTCGAGGTGCGTGGAAAATTTTTGAACACTCTGATTTTAATTAATTGAATTAGCTTTAAATATAAGGGGGTGTTACAGGATGTCGTGGGGTGCTAATACCTTCCCCACACATAACGACTCCCGAACCCTAACAATGCCTCGTCCTAAAACTTAAAGGGATTTTCCGAATTTGCCCTTAAACTAAAATTTCGGTGGCGGCTTCCTAAGAACCTTTCGAAGAATCCTTTCCTCGGATTTTTCGGTCGCTACACACCCCGACACACACGACATACACTATAGTGTTACGGGTAGACGGCACAGTGCTGCACACACACATTAACACACACGACATACACTATAGCGTTACGGGTAGACGCCACAGTGCTGCACACACACACCCAATGCACTGATCATCCTACAATCCTCATGCCCAGCCTTAGTACAACTGATGCACCCCCAACTTAGCTTCTACAACTACCCTAAATTTTTAGTAAAATTTTGGCGACTCCCATGGTCCACCACACTAGCTTAGCTGCCCACATCTTTAGGATCACTAAGTTCCACTGGTTAGTGTTTTAAGTGTGGAAGCAAGATTTGGCTAGTTTGATCACCACAGGGGTGTTATTCGCTCAGTTCTCCTGAATCATCACTAAGTTTGCTCAACTGTCTCTCTTTTTTTTTTTTTTTTTTTTTTTTTGTTTTTAGGAAACTCACCACATGACTGCAACCTTTCTGATACTAACACTGACAATAGGTCCTCCCCCCCACTTAAACATCGCAGTGTTGTCCTCACCGATTAATTTAGGGAAGACCTATTTACAAAGACTAGACTAAAACAAAAATAAAATTAAAAACGACAACTAACCTAAGGAAAACATTAAAATACACAATCAATTAAAGCAGAAAAGAAGGGAAGGAGAAAAAGTAACCTGGCGGTGAGTAGACTACTCAACCGCGTCCAGAGTCCGGGAGGAGGCGCTGAAAGATGTCTCGCCTCGTGGTCCACCGCTTCTCTCTCATGCATCATGCACATAGATCTGTACATGTTTCTCATTCCTACTTCCATCCGCTCTTGTCTGGCTGCCATCTGCTCCTGATTTACTGCTAGTAAATCCATCCTTCCCTGGAGATGTTGAAAGTCTTCACCATATAGATCAGCCCAAGGTTCATTCATGGAGAAAGTTGGCTCTTCCTCTTGGTGTTGCTCTTGAGGGGGTTCTTCTCTGTGTACTGGCTGCTCAACATACCCACCCCCCTGCTATGGTCCGAATCCAAGAACCGGTGATTGCAGCAAATGGATCAATAGTCTCTTAATCGGCATCAGCAACAACTCCTGCTTTCTCGCATAGCAAGGCAACGAGGCTGGCATGCCTCCAATAGCTAGGCTGATTCCCATCCTTAAAGTTGGCAAAACTGATAATTTCCTTTGTAAGCTCCCATCCTATATTGACGGGCTCTCCTCTCATAATGCACGCAGTGAGGCACGCCCTTTCAATGTTCAGCTCTGACTGGTTAGAGCTAGGGAATATAGTGGTGAGGATAAAAGCTGCCCATGCCCTAGCAACTAGGGTTAGAGAAGTTGTCATAATTTTCCATGGTACCCCACTCTTATTCCTTACCCAATCCATTCCCTGCTTGCACAGTGCCGCAGAGATCTCAGCTGCTCGCTCCGGGTTGTTCCTTATCCTCTCCCTATCGGCTTGGGTTCTGAGCCTGCTGTTCAAGATTTCCACTGGTCTGATCCCAAACAGCCCATTGATGGTGTTAGAGTCATAAGGGATAGTATGACCTCGCACGTAACTTGTGGCCGCGGTGAATGTCAATGTCCCATCAACTGCTTGCTTGGGGAAGACATTTGAGAAGAATTCATAGACTAAGGCCTTGCTTGCCCTTTTCGGGAAAGCTACAAGATTATTCCACCCCCGGTTGTTAATGTTTTGTTGCATATCAACAAATTCACCAGGGTGGAGAGTGATCGCCCTTTCCTTCACAAAATGGGGATTCGCCTCAATCGAATCGAAAAACTTTTCACACCCCAAAGATCGAAACATATCGGAGTTGTAGGCTGGTTGGTGTGGTTGAGAGGTTGAACCCCTGCGAACTGCCTGCCTTTTCCGTGACCTCGAAGCCATTTCCTGCATACACCAAAGTTCAAGGTTGTACAAGTCGGAGAAGGTTAGTGCACATAGAACAAATAGTCAAATTGGTCAAGATCATAACCACATTGCTTCCTTGATGGAAACAGTGAGTTCACTTGGCCAATTTGCCAAACCAATTTATAAGCACAAGTTGTTGTTCACAAAACCAAGTCATGTTGTCTATAAATTTGTCATTTAGGCATTTTAGCAAACATGTAGAGTGCATACAAAATTCACATTTGAAAAACAACAATCCAAACCTTATCATACCCCAATTTGTTTCTTTTTCATTGTTATCAATTAGTCTAACAACATCACAACCAATTAACCAATTCAACATTCCTATTTTTATCAATTCCAAATTACTCAAAAACTAGCAACAAAGCATAAATTTGGGGAAACTAAGTCTTTTTCATTGAAATTACTTACTTGGTTGATGATGTTGAAGAACTAGTTGATGCAACAAAGGATGAACTTCTGGTGATTTGGCCTTGGGTAGCAAAAAAAACGTGTGACCTAGGTTGGGAAGAAGAAACAATACGAAGGAGAAAAAGGGGGAAGAGCTGCGTACAGCAGCGTGCGTGAGGCGTGACTTTTAATACCAAGGTCGCGCTCGGGGCGTGACTTAAGCGCAAGTGAGGCGCGATTGGGCAGGGACCTACGCCCCATTTGGTTTGTGTTCGCGCTTGAAGCGCGAGTGAGGCGCAAGGGAAGCGCGATTGGGCAGGGACCTACGCCCCATTTGGTTTGTGTTCGCGCTTGAAGCGTGAGTGAGGCGCAAGGGAAGCGCGATTGGACAGCAGCTCTTTTTAAACAATACGAAGGTCTGCGTACAATACGAAGGAGAAAAAGGGGGAAGAGTTGCGTACAGCAGCGTGCGTGAGGCGTGACTTTTAATACCAAGGTCGCGCTCGGGGCGTGACTTAAGCGCAAGTGAGGCGCGATTGGGCAGGGACCTACGTCCCATTTGGTTTGTGTTCGCGCTTGAAGCGGGAGTGAGGCGCAAGGGAAGCGCGATTGGGCAGGGACCTACGCCCCATTTGGTTTGTGTTCGCGCTTGAAGCGCGAGTGAGGCGCAAGGTAAGCGCGATTGGACAGCAGCTCTTTTTAACATGCAGAAACACTGATTGTGACTAAACGTACCTACTCTACGAAAAATAATGCAAAAAAATTAACAAGTTAAGGGTTAAGAAATGTTGGGTTGCCTCCCAATAAGCGCTTCTTTAACGTCACTAGCTTGACGTTACCTCCGGTTTCAAGGGTCGCTTAAAACCAATGCCAGCTTCTCTCTATCCACCACTTTGCCTAGGTATGGCTTCAACCTCTGCCCATTTACCTTGAAAGATCTTTTTGACTCGGGCTCCTCTACTTCAATTGCTCCATAAGAGTCACTTCTTTGACAACAAAAGGCCCCGACCACTTGGATTTCGGTTTTCACGGGAATAGCTTAAGTCTCGAATTAAACAACAAAGACTTGTCATCCGGGATGAAACTCTTTCCTTGAAATATTTTTGTCATGGTATGCCTTCATTCTCTCATCAGAAATCTTATTATTCTCATATGCCTGCAGACGCATCTCATCCAATCCATGTAGTTGTAAGATTCTTTTTCCCCACAGCCGAAGTGGTAAAATTCAAAAACTTTAGTGCCCAATATGCTTTGTGCTCAAGTTCAACCGGCAAATGGAAAGCTTTACCATAAACCAATTGGTACGGGGACATGCCTAAAGGTGTCTTATAGGCTGTTCTGTATGCCCAAAGCGCATCATCTACCTTCAACGACCAATCCTTTCTTGAGCTTCCAACCGCTCTTTTCCAAGATCCTCTTGATTTCTCTGCTTGAGACTTCTGCTTGACCATTGCTCTGAGGGTGATAGGGAGTTGTCACTTTATGCGTAACACCATACTTGGAAAGCACATTGTTGAGATGAGCGTTGCAAAAGTGGCTGCCCCCATCACTGATTAGGACTCTTGGCACACCGAATCTCGAGAAGATGTTCTTCTTCACAAATTTTACCACAGTTTGGGAATCGCTCTTGGAAGTGGCAGTAGCTTCAACCCACTTGGAGACATAGTCGATCGCCACCAAGATGTACTCACGCTTGTAAGAGGGTGGGAATGGTCCCATAAAATCAATGCCCCAACAATCAAACACTTCTACTTCAAGGATGGGGTTCAAAGGCATCTCCCCGCTACGTGAAATATTGCCATCCTCGGCATTTTCCTCACTTCTCTCACGTAGTCATGTGCATCCTTGAAGAGGGATGGCGGTAAAAACCAGTTGGAGAACCTTAGCACCGTATGCGTTCCCATTATAGTACCCTCCACAGGAGAGTCATGACAATGCCAAAGAATGCTTTTACTTTCGGCACTGGACACATCTTCTAAAAAAGTCCATCCGCCCCAACCTTGTAGAGATAAGGATCATCCCACGTAATGTTTGGCATCATGGAGGAACTTTTTCTTTTGTTGCCATGTGAAATTTTCTCTCGGACCTTTCCGATCGCCTTGTAATTTGCAATGTCGGCGAACCAAGGTCTTTCTCCAATGGCAAGCAACTTTTCATCCGGGAACTCTTCCAGGATTTCTTTTGCTAGAGCAGTCACTTCTTTGTTCTCTAACCTTGACAAATGATCTGCTACCACGTTCTCGCTCCCTTTTTTGTCCTTGATTTCCAAGTCAAATTCTGCAAAAAGCAAAATCCATCTAAGGAGTCGAGGCTTAGACTCGCCTTGGTTAGCGTGATATTTAATTGCTGCATGGTCAGTAAAAACAACTACTTTCGATCCAACCAAATAGGAACGAAATTTTTCCAGTGCAAATACTATGGCTAGCAATTCTTTTTCGGTTGTTGCATAGTTAACTTGATTCTCATTTAAGACCTTGCTAGCATAATATATGGCATGAAAACATTTCTCTGATCTCTCCTTGTACAAAGACTCCATCACGTAATCACTAGCATCGCACATGAGCTCAAACGGAGCATCCCAATTTGGGGCTACTATGATTGGAGCAGAGACAAGTTTTTCCTTTAAGATATTAAACGCACACAGACAATCATCATCAAATACAAACTCAGCCTCCTTAATAAGTAGTTGCATAAAGGTTTTGCAATCTTGGAGAAGTCTTTTATGAAACGTTGATAGAAACCGGCGTGTCCTAAGAAACTTCTCACTCCTTTTACATTTAGAGGAGGAGGTAGCTTTTCTATCACTTCAATTTTTGCTTGGTCAACCTCGATGCCTTTTGCAAAAATTTTATGGCCAAGCACAATACCTTCCTTGACCATAAAGTGGCACTTCTCCCAATTTAAAACTAAATTGGTTTCAGCGCATCGTTTTAAAACCGCATCAAGGTTAGCCAAGCAAGAATCATAAGTAGGACCAAAAACAGAAAAATCGTCCATAAAGACTTCAATTGAATTTTCTATCATATCAGAGAATATAGAAAGCATGCACCTTTGAAAAGTTGCTGGAGCATTACACAACCCGAAAGGCATCCTCCGATATGCGAACACACCGAAGGGACACGTGAAATCTGTCTTCTCTTGATCCTCAGGGTCTAATGCTATCTGGTTATACCCCGAGTATCCATCCAGGAAGCAATAGAAAGCTTGCCCAGCTAGCCTTTCCAGCATCTGGTCCATGAACGGCAATGGGAAGTGGTCCTTTCGGGTTGCTTGATTCAACCTTCGGTAGTCAATGCACATCCTCCAACCTGTAACAGTCCGAGTCGGAATTAGCTCGTTCTTATCATTCTTCACTACCGTCATACCACCCTTCTTAGGAACCACATGTACCGGACTTACCCATGAGCTATCTGAGATAGGATAAATCATGCCGGCCTCTAAAAGCTTTAAAACTTCCTTACGCACTACCTCTTTCATGGTAGGATTTAGTCTCCGCTGAGGTTGGATCACAGGTTTGAATTCTTCTTCCAACTTGATCTTATGCATGCAAAAAGCTGGAATTATCCCCTTAAGATCAGAGATAGTCTAACCCAATGCATTTTTGTTGCTTCTTAGTACCCTCATTAGTTTTTCCTCTTCCAATTTGGTCAAAGAGCTGCTAATGATAGCTGGATGAAGATCGTTATCTGCAAGAAACACATACTTCGATGATGAGGGGAGTTGTTTCAATTCAGAATCTTTTCTCGTGGCTCTCCCCTATCTATCTCTTCCCTTTTCTTTGAGACGTTTTCTATTTGAGAAGCTTCAAACTGCCGGATACAGTCTTCTATTTCACTACCCAGATGCTCATCTGCTTCTTCAATAGAATTCACAATTACATTCTCCAATGGAGGAGATGGTACTTCCTGTCTAAAGGTCTCTTTCACAGAGTTATCAATTATATCCACCCTAAAACACTGTCCTTTGTCATCAAGATGGTGCATAGCTTCAAAAACATTAAAAGTGATTTCTCATCCTGGAACCTTAAGATCAGTTTCCCTTGTTGCACATCAATCAAAGCTCGCCCTGTGGCTAAGAATGGTCTACCCAGAATAAGCGGTACCTCTGCATCCTCCTCCATGTCACAGATCACAAAGTCTACCGGAAACAGGAATTTATCAACTCTGACTAGAACATCTTCCAACACTCCATAAGGATATTTTACTGATCGATCAGCAAGTGTCAGTGACATCCTAGTGGGTTTTACCTCGCCACCACCCAATCTCTTCAGCATAGATAATGGCATAAGATTAATACTAGCCCCCAGATCACAAAAGGCCTTACCAACGGCTATGTCGCCAATTGCACACCTAATGGTGAAGTTTCCTGATCTTTCATTTTCTCGAGGAGCTTCCTCGGATTATAAAGATCGCACTCCTCGATCAAGCCACAGTTTCGTCCTCTTTAAATTTCCTCTTCTTTGTCAAAAGCTCCTTCATGAATTTAGCATATATGGGCATTTGTTCTAGAGCTTCTGCAAATGGGATATTAATTTGCAGTCGCTTGAAAATCTCCATGAACTTTGAACTGCTCATCTTTTTGATTTTTCTTGCTAGCGTGAGGATATGGCAGCTTCACTTGAGGAGGAGGTGTCTTGAGTTTCTCTTGTACCTGCACATCAAAGAACAAATTGTTTTCATTAGGGTTAGACTTCACACCTTCTTCACTTCCCTTACTCAACTCATTTTCAACTTCTCCATTCTTTTCATTTTCATTCTTTTCCTTCCTTTCACTATTTACCACAGGAGTCGGCAGCTCCCGACCACTTCTCAGAGAGATAGCTTTAGCAGTTTCATTCCTAGGATTGTCAATCAGTATTAGGCGAGAACCCATCATTAGATGAATCGACAAGTCGCTTTGATAATCGCCAACTGAGTTTCTAGATTCTTTATGGAAGCTTCATGATTCTTTTCCATACTCTTCATGGCTTGCTCTTGTGATTGAAAAGTTGTCTTTGTCATTTGCATAAACTGGGTCAACGCTTCCTCCATAGGAGATGGCTTTCTTTGTTCTTGACTAGGTTGCTGCTGATGTGACCCTACGGTATCATTATTCTTCCAAGAGAAGTTGGGATGATTCTTCCACACAGATTGTAGGTGTTAGAATAAGGGGTTCCCACCTTGCTTCCGAAAGTTGCCCATATAATTGACTCACATTCATCGTTATCTCCATGAGTTGCACAATCACCTTCATGAGCTTCTCTACCACAATAGTTACATGCACCCCGTGTATTGCTTGAACGGTCGCAGGGGTTTGAGATCCACCTGGCAGAGTAGCAGCTAGCTGTTTAGTAAGAGCTTCAATTTGGAGTGACGTTACCTTTTGTTGAGCCAACACAGCACTATTAGAATCCAACTCTAGCATCCCTTTCTTGACTGTGGCACCCCTATCATTTTGAATTTTGTACTCATTAGAGGCCATATGCTTCACTAACTGTCTTGCTTCCTCCGCAGTTTTAGTACCCAAAGATCCCCCAGCCGAAGCATCTAACATCATCCTTGTTTGAGGTCGCAAACCATGATAGAAAGTTTGCAACTGAAGAAAAGCATCAATACCATGCCTAGGACATCTTTTTAATAACAGTTTGAACCTTTCCCAAGCATCATACAGCGACTCACCATCTCCTTGCTCAAAATTTGATATTTCAGCCCATTTCTTGATGAACTTAGAGATTGGAAAGAATCTTTCTAAGTACTTGCTCTCTAGATCACCCCAATTGTTAACAGTTCCTGCTGGGATAGTGTTTAGCCAATCCTTAGCTCTACCAGTCAAAGAATATGGAAAGAGACGCAACTTTTTCTCGTCTTGATCCACTCCCAGGAGATTTGTGGACCCACAAATTTCATAGAATTGAAATAAGTGTTGATTTGGATCTTCAGCATCAGACCCAGATAATTGTTCTGATTTCAAGGCAGTGAGGATCGAAGACTTGATCTCAAATGCTACAGCCCCCACAGGTTGGAAGGTGTAAGCTTGGACACCTTGGTTCCTGTTCCCAAAGTCGCCAAGAGTGCGAGCAGGCGGAGGATTTTCTCCCATGATTTCAGTCACAGTTTGTTGCACAGAAGATTCTCCGGTTGTTGCTCTTTGCTTCCTTAACCTTGCTTCCTTTCTATTAGCTCTAGCGGTTTTCTCAATTTCCGGATCGAAAAGTAGATCTTTAGGATCAACAGCTCCGCGCATGCACTGAGAAAACAACAACTTGGACAAGTGTCAAAGCAACTGTGTGATATATATACAATAAACAAAAATAAACAGAAATAAAACTAAAGTAAATGCAAATATGTACGGGTTCGAATTAGTAGTTGCCTTCGAATTAATTAGTAAATTAATTTCGATCCCCGGCAACGGCGCCAAAAACTTGTTAGGATATTGGCAAGTGTACCAAATCGTGCAAGTAATAAAACCGGTAAGTACCGGAATATCGTCCTCAATGATCGAATTAAATTACTAATTATGCCAACAACGACTAATATGAACCAAATTTAAATAAGGGTTTGTTTGAAATGGTTTGGGCTATGAAGCTCTAAAGTAAGCAGTACAATATTTTTGAGTTTTTCTAAATAATAGAACGAGAACGCGTTTAGGATAATACGATAGAAAAACTGCTAGGGATGAACTACTAGTAACTTCGCACCATTGTCGTGATTTGATTTGAAAGGGTAAACTCTCTCTCTACTTTTTTTTGCTATCAATCCCTACTCATTCACTAATTCCTATTCCTAAGTTGATTAGTTCTTTGTCAATAGTTCAAACCCATAATTTCTTAAGTGACTTTAGCCACGACAAGCATTTATAACGAGGGTTGCAGTATACAACAACCATAGATTATTCCTAAGCTATGAATTGAAGGCATAGAGTCTTAAACATTCAAAGATAAAACTTCTGTTTCATGATTCGAACAAACGATCATTGTATAAATTTCCCAACAATACAAAGCATTAAGCACATAAATTCTATACGCAAAATAGTAGAGAGTACGATATAAATAAGTTCTAAACCATCGACAATAGTGCTACATCACAATTAATCCATCCCTAACAATGATGAGATTAGCTACACATGATAACAAGAGAGAAAAAGGGAGAATTACAAGTTGATGATGAAGTTGAATGCATGAAAAGCCTCAATCCTTGTTCCCAAGTCTTGATTCTTTAATCTGGCCGTCAGCTCCAATGAGTTCTCCTTCGTCTCCTAGGGTTACAATTCGTCAAAACCGTGAGAGATCCCCCAAAACGCGTCCAGAATCTGCTTAAAAACGTGTTCTCGCGCGTTTCGCGCCTCGATTGCGCCTCGGCGCCACTTACGCGCGGTACGGAGAATGAGGACTGATGATACTTTTGCGCTTTTGCGCTCAACGCGCCTCCAACCACTTCAGCGCAATTGGCGAGGACTTCTGCTTTCCTCGCACTTCACTTGCGCCCCATGCGCAGCCTCCAAAGTATAAGCTCACTTCCTTGACATTTTTCTCCGTCTGCTTGCTTGCATTTCTTCGTTCTTTTCTTCACCTAGACACTGGGTACAAAAACACCACAAACCAAGCATAAACAACTGCAAAGCAATTAAATCTCAATTATAACAACTTATTAATTTTCCTAACAAATTCCATTCATTCATCAAGTTATCAAGTAAAATTCCCCTCTTTTGCAGTGAAAAACATCATGTGATGGGGATTCATCAGCACACACACACTGCACCTCGGCACACCCACTCTACCCTTCGTCTCACCACCCTGCACTTTGGCGCACCACACTGCACCTCGGAACACACACTCTACCCTTCGTCTCACCATACTGCGCTTTGGCGCACCACACTACACTTTGGCGCTCCACAATGCACCTCGGCAAACTTACACTTCGTCACCACTACAACACTACACTTCGGTACTCCTATGCCTTGACAACGCTAGCTTCGACTTACATACACCTCACTTCGGCAACTACACTTCGGTATCCATACTCTACACTTCGGCAACTACACGTCGACTCCCATACACTTACACTTCGTCACGTCTACACGACGACACTTACACTTAGATCCATCTACACCTCAACACATACACCTCGGTATATATACTATACCTCGACAACTACACTTCGCTCCAAATGGACTACACCTCGACCACCACACTTCGCTCCAAATGGACTATGCCTAGACCACCACACTTCGCTCCAAATGGACTACACCTCGACCACCACACTTCACTCCAAATGGACTATACCTAGACCACCACACTTCGCTCCAAATGGACTATACCTAGACCACCACACTTCGACTTAGATACACTTTACTTCGATCACTACACTTCGGTTTATATATACTACACTTCAATACATCTCCACCTCGACAACACTACCTCGGTATATATACACTATACCTTGACAACTACATTTCAGCCTTCATTCACTATACTTCACTACTTCTACACCTCGGCAACACTAGATTCGACATACCTATACTGCATTTCAATACATCCATACCTCGGTTACACTTCCTCAACTCACCATCACTCACCTCAGTTACACTACTTCACCTCACCATCAATCACCTTGTTACACTTCCTCACTTAACCATTACTCACCTCGGTACTACACTACCTCGGTTCACTACTTCAGTTACACTCCTTTACCTTAAACATCACTCACTTCGGTACTACACTACCTCGGTTACACTACACTTCAGCACATACATACTTGGACGCACACATACTCACTTCCACACAGCTAATCTCCTCGGCACATACATACTTCGACGCGCATATACTACGATGCACACACTTACGCTGACACTCTTATGCTACTCGGCACACCCTTACTTCAACTCACTATCCTTCGACGCACACACCTTCGACACACCTACCTTCGACACACACACTTTCGCTACATCTAACCTTCGACTCACATATACGTCGACACACTATGGCTAGGCAATCCCACCTCGGCTCCTATGTCGCCCTAGGCACCTAACCTTCGTCCTCCCTCTTCTTTTTGATTGATCAGACTTAAACACAACTATTATGCACCTATTCATTCAAGATTCGTTCATCACACCTCAAGTAATCAACGAAGGCGCCAACACCAACCATAACGCCCTGGGACTGAGAGTTCCTCAACTCCCATTTCTCTCCTAGGTCTCTCATATGACCAACTTACCAACAACACATACACACATCATAACTTCACCAAAGTGAAGCAAACACAACATCAATCACACAACAAGTAACACAACAACTCAGAAAATCATTCTAGAGTCCAACTCACACATAACACTCATCATATACTCTATTATAGGTGAAAGAGAGCCCCCTTACCTCATTGAAGAAACTAGCACTCTCTCCACCAAGAATCACCAACCATCACCAACAATCGAGCTCCTCTTCCTTGAACTTGAGCTCTCCACGCCAAGATCTCCTCTTCTTCTCTCTAAAGCTTTCGCACCTCTCCCTCTCTCTCTCTCTTACATTACTCTTTGACTTATTTTTGGTTGCAACTGACTCTCTCACCATCGACCCCAAGCTTATATCATGGATTTGGGCCTAATTAATCATGGGCCTCTATTTACACCTCCTCCATTACTTGCACTACTCCCTCTTTTAATTAACTTACCACTACTTTTTACTAACCACTACTCCTCATTTAAATCAAATACCCTATCATTATTTTAATTTAACCCACCAATTTACCACTTAATTAAATAAATGCTTGAATTATTTTTGGGGCGTTACTATTTCCTTTGAGGTATCAAAGAAGGAGAGAGTGACATGTATGAGTGGTTTGGGATAGAATTTGAAAACCAAAGAAATTGGGAGGCCTAGGGATTAAAAACCTTGAATTATTCAACATAGCTTTACTATCCAAGTGGAAGTGGAGGGCCTTGACGGATCCTAATGTGAGATGGAGTTGCTTGTTACTACATAGATATGGGGATTTTGCCTCATCTTTTATCCATGACTCACTACAAAAAAGACATCAAACAGGGGAAATTTTATTGGGGAGGTTTTAAAAATCCCCCGCAAATTACTTTAAAGAAGGAGTTTCGCATTAGCGTTGTTTATAAAATTTGTTTAAACTGAGGGAGTCAACAAAACCCCACTATTTGAACTCCCACCATCTGAACATTTACATTTCGCTTGCTTTTTTTCAATAACCCTCCTCTTCGTTTCAGTTTCTCGCTTCCCATTCCCAAAACCCTATTTCCTCTTTTTTTGCTCTCGATCATCTAACCAAGATCGCGCGCCTCCCTCCCCGTAACTCGAGTTTTGTCAAAGACATCTCTCTCTTCCCAACCATGTTTTCATTCTCCTCCCAATTTTCGTTTCTCCGTTTCTATTGTTCCCCAACCCTAATCCCAACATGATTCACAACCTCCACCGCTTTGAAAGCTTCAATTGCACTTGTCTCCACTTTGCTAGAAGACCCAACCCTAGGCCTTGTCGTGATTGTTTGAAATTTACGGGTACGACAATTTTGGTTTCTCCTAATTCTTATTGTGATATTATGTTTACTTTCTATGTCACTCATTTTGCAGAGATTGTGGTTTAACACAAATCTGAAGCATTCTAAGGTTTTCATTGATCCATAAACTGCATTCTAATGTTATCCTCTGATTAATAATGCTTTTGGATGCTTTTTTTCAGGGTTGTCTTCATTTATATCTCCTACTTGTTTTTTGTTGCATTTTGTTTTTATATATTCTGAGACTTGTGTTGCTTGCTTCTTATCACATGGTCACCTAATTTAGTTCACTGCTATTTATGTAGCTAACTTTTTCTAACTTTATCTGTTAGTTAGTCTGATAATTGGTCAGCCTAGTTGTTGAGCAGTTAGTGATTCAAGATCATCCTGTTTCACAGTTACCTTTTAGTTAGCTATTTTGTAATCTATTCAGCAAGCATATAAATGCTAGCTAGTACATTTTTCTCCATATATTTTAGGTGTACTTATGTGTAATGTATGATAGAGCATCTAAGCATGGTTGTCCACTTATAAGTTTATTGACACTTATTCAATGTGCTTTTCTTGAAAGGTGCTCGTGATATTACTGATACTGATTGGCTTTGTCAAAAGGAGTAATATCCCCCATTGCTTTGAGCAGTTGGATGAACTAAACAAGAGGAGATTAAAAGACTTTGTGAAAGTGGCAGAGACAATTGCTAAGAAGAATAAGACCATGCATTAGCAAGACAAGAAAGAGAGAAATATGAAGTTCCAGGCGGAGTTAATGTTTTTTAGGATATTTTAGCATGATTGTTTGAAGCTGTTATAGAATTTTAAGTTGTATTACAATGAATATTTGAATTACACATATTCAAGCTATTATAGAGAAATATGAAGTTGTATTACATTGATTATTTAACTATAGTTTTGAGCACTTTAAATTTATTGAATTTTGATATTATATATAACACGTGGGTCCTAGTAATAGAAGCTAATAAAGAGGTGAAAGGAAAACCTTCTCAATTATAAATAATAACAAAAGAGTATTAAGATTCTATAAAGAACATTTAGATGAGGTTAAAAACCCCCCAAAAATAACCTCCACTAATTTTGGGGGTTAAAAACCCACGCAAATAGATTCGATATATACCAGCGTTTTCTAAAAACCCCCGCAAAATGATTGCGGCACTTGAAACTTCCGCGGTTTTAAAAACCCCCACAGTTTAATTTACGGGGGTTAAAAACCCCCACTAATTGACTTAAAACCCCCTGCTATTTGATCCGTTTTTTGTAGTGACTCTTTGGAAGGCCATAATCGTAGGACCTTCGGGTCAATTTGGTGGAGGGATTTGGTCACTTTGGACGCCACGGTCGAGGAGTCGAAAAGGTTTGTGTGGTGTATAAGTAGAGTGTTGAGCGATGGCACTTTAATTACCTTTTGGAAGGAACAATGGTTTATTCATTGAGCCATTTTCAAGGTGTTTCCCTTGATGTTTGAAGGGTGTTGGCAGCAAGCCACAGTGGCTGATCTGTGTTCTTGGAATGGAGGAAGTTGGCATTGGATAGAACATTGGTTGCATTTCACTGATTCTGTCCACGCAGTAGAAGGAGACATTTTGCACTGCATTTTGCAATCGGTGGCACCTACTAGATCAAAGACAGACTTGTTGATTTGGCCGCATGATCACTCGAAGAATTTCTCGGTCAAATATTTTTACCAACAGTTGGTCAATTCTGATTCCAACCACTCTAATGTCACGGATCAAAATCTTTTTACAGCAGCAATATGGAAATCAATTGCCTCTTCAAAAGTCGTTCTTTTTGGCTGGCGATTTCTGCTTGACTCGCTGCCACTGCGTGCACAGCTTTTACGCAGAAACGCTATCCATTTCGAAGAGGAGGCGTGCTATCCGTTCTGTCAGCAACGCTGTGAGGCAGCTGACCATTTGTTCATGAGCTGTGTATTTGCTCAATCGGTTTGGGTTTGTATTAGTTTTTGGCTTGGCGTTGATCTTGATCTTTCTTTGAGTGTGGATGAATTTTTTCATAGGTGCGGACAATTTTGCAAAGGGAAGAAATCCAAGCGAACGAAATATATGTTTTGGTTAACTACTTGTTGGAGTATTTGGCTCGCTAGGAATAGTGTCATTTTCAAAGACGAGGAAGCGAATGTTGAATCATGGTAATCACATCAAAAACTTAACTTGGAGTTGGTGTGCCTATAGATTGAATTGTAGCTCCTCTTTGTCTATTTCAGTGTGGTGGTCTAATCCACTACAATGCTTAAACAATATGTAATCTCTCATTGTTATTTGGGTTTGAACATCCCTAGTACTCTATCAATGAAATTATTGCGTATCTAAAAAAACCAATCCACTATCCGTTAGATTATTCAATATTTACAGATTATTTGATATTTTTTTACCAAGTATAGTGGTAGGCATTTAATTTATTTAAAATAAAATAGAAAAAGAAACGAGTGGAAATGACATGCAAAAAAAGCATATATATACTTTCCTTGCGCCAGAATATACTAAATTGATGGGAACTCCATTTCTCGAGGGATCCACCAATTGCTGACATGGAAAGAATAGTCAAATCTACACTAGCACCAAATATCAATTCTGGCCGGTTGACCCCTCCTCCCTAGGTTCGATAAGAAGGAATCCTATTCATCATTTTTAGCCAGACATGGTGAATATTTTCGATATAATTAACCAAAACCTTAGACAATCCACTATTTATTCTATACTTTGTGATCGATCTCTTTATTTCATTTCACCCAAACAATCTCCTTCTTTCTCTTAGCTGGAACTTGAGACTATTCCAAAAAGGTGGCATGTCATCACTCTCCAATAATACTTTGGAGAATCCTACATCCAACGACATTAATTACTTTCAAAAATATAGCCGTTGCTTCTGAATATTCCCTTTTTCTGCTGAAAGTAGCCAAGAACATGGTCCCTGCTTGGAGAAGAAATACATAACCAAGATATTACAAATAAAAGCTATTCGTTATGAATAAGATATTCAGTGTCCTTTGTCTAGCTACTAAAATATGACAATTAACAAAATAAGTTTCCTTTTGTACCTTTTTTTTCTTGGTCTTTTTTTATATTTTTTTGGTTTGGACCATTGCTGACTATCTATAGAGTGTCTCAATGCAATTCAATGAAAGACTAATATTCATTCATGCTTAGGATCAAATTTTGCATTGGCCAACACCGAATTTGTCCTCTGCGAGAATCGAACCCAGGAGCACCGGATCGACCCCGTGTCTCAGGGTAGATTAGGCCAGGGGTGGACTTACATAGTCCCCAGGGTGCACCTGCACACCCTCATCAAATTTAAAAATTTGTATTAGTACCCTCTGAAAAATATATTTTGTACTCCTAATTTTATTTTTTGCACACCTTCCTCCTATTTTTCTTTCTACTGCTGCTCTTTCCTATTGCAGCTACATGGGCAGTTGGTAGTGTAAGGTACTTTTGACTACCCAAAATAATATATATATATATATATATATATATATATATATATATATAAATAATTAGAAATAATTTATATTTAGTTACCACAATAATATGTTATATTTAGCTACATCAACTAAGTTTATTTGTCTATGGAGATAAAAGAATAATAACAAGTCCATTAGTTTAAGTCCCTTTAACCTATTATTATTTGAAACAAATATGATGATTTTTGTTAACTTGGTGATTTTGGTCCTTCTATTTTACTTTTGACACCTTTGGTCCTCAAAAATCTTAAATTTTGGGAAAATGATGGACAAAATTAGCACAATCCATTATTTTTAGCGGCCAAAAGTCTAATGAAAACATCACAATGACCAAAACTACCGAATTAGAAGAGCAAAATATGTTTAATTAGTATACACTATCGCTGAAAATAGTTTTTAAGGTAGGTGAGATAGTCAAAAAAAAATTATGATGTCTTGTTTTGTGATTGACTGACGTTGTAAAAAAATTTCTATGATGACGATGTCTATAACTTATATATATATACATTATAATTTAAATTTTTATTTAACTACATCGTTTGATCACCATTGCCCGGGGTCCTAGATACACCGCTGGATTATGCCACTGGGCAACTGTGTTGGTTAAATTATCTAAGGAATGTTTTGATACTATATAAGGAACTAGGGGTTCGGGGATTTAAAAGAACAAAAATAAGGACTGCGACATTAACACTCTCAATTTTATTGTTAGTTGTTTTGTACATTTTAGGTGGTAAGGCTGTTTTTACGCTAATGCATAAATTTTTACACTGTAATCAAGTGACAAAATTTAACCAAACTAAAAGTATATTTACGACTTGATATGGAGGTAATTTTAACCAAACTAAAGCTAATGCATTTCTCAAAGTGTTAGATTTTTGTAATTTGGTCAAAGTCTCTACTATTGGGGTATCTACACTTGGTCTAAAAAGTGTGTTGGGCAGAGAAGAGTAACTAAAAAACTTTGATAGATGGTTGGCAAATTTTCATTGCATTCTCTGAAGCATACGTTTTTTTTTTTTTGATGTCAACAAACTTCATTCAAATGATACAAGCAAACGTAGAAGTGCTCTGCAGACTTCATTATGATCATAACTTCTTGGCATCGCACACTACAAATGAAATTGAGTATATAGACGAGCGTTTTTTCGTCCATGGCGTGCTTTTGAGTGGCTGGCGAATGTGTGTACTGGTATTCCACTCCAACAATGTGCAGCGTTTTTTAAAAAGCGCCACCCATTGCCCAAACACGTCCTCAAATAGGCAGCGCTTCCTAAAAAGCGCTGCCCATTGCCCAAACACGTCCTCAAATAGGCAGCGCTTCCTAAAAAGCGCTGCCCATTGCCCAAACACGTCCTCAAATAGGCAGCGCTTCCTAAAAAGCGCTGCCCATTACCCAAACTTGTCACCCAATAGGCAGCACTTCCTTAAAAGCGCGCCCATTGTTTAATTTTTTTAATTTTTTTCGCTTTTTGTGTATTTTCCTTTTATATTTGCAACAAAAAAATTAAATCATACATCCAAAATATTTTTAATAGTGATATCTATGAATTTGTTGTATTTAAACTCGAATTAAATCATACATCATAAAAAAATTAAATCATACATCCAAAATTAAATCATACATCCAAAAATTAAATCATACATCCAAAATTAAATCATACATCCAAAATAACAAAACATGAATTTGCCAAATTTAAACCTAGCCTTGTAATGAACATCGAAATATCACGTCCAAAGAGACGAGAGCCCTGCGGCCCAAATAAGTCGGCCTTTATGACTTGTTTCATGTCCATGCCCGGATCGTATCGAATCGCTTTTCATGTACACCAACTCCAAGTGACTCAAGTACAGAGCATAATTGGTCAAGGTCAACCGCCTCTAGAAAGGTCGAAATTTGAGGTACCACGAAATTAGAATAGATTTTAGTTAATCAAATGGACTAGAGTTCCTAATCGCTTAGTCGCCATATTATGCATGCATAAAGCGAAAGAAAAGGCTAACAGATTACACAATTATGGTCTACAATAGTTCCACACGCCCTCCGATTTCTTTGGATTCATAAAACCGGTTTTTTTGAATAACCTCCTAAACTTTACTTGAGCAACAAATCAAGGAGATTAATCCAATTACATTTTCATGCAAAATGCCTTTCATTATATCGAAGCAGCACAGGGGTGACCCCTTGACAACAAAGAACAAAACCAATCACGATTGAAGCAAGTCAAGCAACTATAGGAGTAGTCTAGAAATAAATTTCTTCAAATATTTGTGACCAATTGGGCTCTTAGTGTCACACAACTAAAAAAACATGGTGTTAAATATAGAACACCCTTCTACAAACAAAATCTTTTTGTGATATTTAGCTCGCTTGTAGATTAGTACTGTAGTAGAAGGCATGGTGAAAAGCAAATTTTATTCTATAAAAATCAAAGACATTAACAAGAAGATAAAGAAAAAGGATCATCATTTAGCGAAGGGACAGCTGCAGCCAACAACTCAAGGAAAAGGGATGAAAAAAATCCTAGACGGCGGCGACGGAGGGGGAAGACGAAGAGAGAAAACCCTAGACGAAGAGAGAAGACGAGGAGGAAGTGGAGGAGTTTGAGTGTTAAATGGCGACAAAGAGTGGGGAAGACGGAGGGGGAGACGAAGAGAGAGGAGAGAGAGGAAGTGGAAGAGTGGGGAAGACGAAGAGCTAACTGAGAGAGTGGGGAAGACAGAGGGGGAGGACGAAGGTACGTGAGAGAGAAAAAGAGAGAAAAGAAACTCAGTGTTTTAAAAAACGTTGGGTATTGGGAGAACGCGTGACCCAATACCCAGTGTTTTTTAAAAAACGCTGGGTATGGCTAGTGCTTTGAAAGGCGATGAGCAGCATTTTTTTAAAAAACGATGGGTATGGGTTAGCTATTTTGGTCATCCGTGGCGTTTTTACTTAAAACGCTGCTTATAGGAGCGCTCTTTTTTGACAAATCTGGCGTAGTGGCAGTGGTTTAGTAAAAACATCAGCCAATTGAGCTGCCGAAGTGACAGGTAGTAAATGCATAACCCTTTCTGGATCTTCTCACGAACAACGTGACAGTCAATCTCAATATGTTTTGTACGTTCATGAAACGTGGGATTGTGAGCAAGATAAATGGCAGACTTATTACCACAACAGACTGCAGTAGGTGTACCAAAAGTAACCTGTAAATCAGTGAGAAGGTAGTGAAGCCATTGAATTTCACAAGATAAGCTGGCTAAAGCACGGTATTCAGCTTCGGATGAAGAACGGGATACCGTATTTTGCTTCTTAGACTTCCAAAAAATCAAAGATGAACCAATGAATACACAATAGCCTGTGATAGAGCGTCTAGTGGAGGGGCAACAAGCCCAATCAGAATCTGCAAACCCAGATAATTGCAGAGAATTAGAAGCTAAGAAGTATAATCCTTGAGCAGGAGCAGTTTTGAGATATCTGAGAACTCTGGTGGCAACAACAAAGTGAGACTGCAAAGGCTTAGCAACAAATTGGCTAAGCTGTTGGACGACAAAAGTAATATCTGGACGAGTAGTAGTGAGGTAAAGAAGGCGTCCAATCAGTCTCCGGTAAGAAGACTCATCAACATATGGAGGAGATCCCTTATCAGTGAGCTTAACCGAGGGATCACTTGGTGTGTTAATTGGCTTGGAAGCTAATAGGCCACTGTCTTGGAGAAGATCAAGTGTGTATTTCCGTTGATTTAGAATAATACCAGCTTTGTTGCGGGCGATTTCCAAGCCAAGAAAGAAACTTAATTCACCTAGATTCTTGTTATACCCCAATTTTGTCCGAGTTCTTATATCATTGTAATATTTTTTTTATTTTATTAAGTAGTGTATGTGCAACAAACATTTCTATGTACTCAAGTAAAAGATAAGTAGCTTGTGCATATCAACCACAATTAATATAAAGTTAAAATAAAGATGCATGATTTGTTCTTGGTCAATCATCCCACTGTAGAAATGAAAATCTCTTTCCATGTTTTGATGATACAAACTTAAAGGAATGAGTTAAGTTTTCTAAACACTTATTATGATTAACAAGTTTTCAATCAAGTGTGTTAAAGAACAGGGAATAAGTTTCATAGCAAAATTCTTGGCCTTAAAAAATAAACCAAGTGGTTTTCAAAGATAAAATGTGCCAAAAGAAGGTTACCTACAAAAGGGTACCTTACAGAAGGTTGAATACGTAGGTTAACCCATCGTAAGGTTGACTACGAAGCTTAAAAGATAAAGTAACTTTCTTGAAGGTTGGTGAAAGTCAAGCGAAGGTTGACTAAAAGTCAACACAAGGTTGACCAATAGTCAACAGAAAGTTTGATTGAAGTCAACAAAAGGTTGATTTACTCCTGAAAGAGGTTCAGAAGGTTAAGTGTTCAAGAAGGTTAAAAGAGAATTGAAGATTTCAAGCTTCTGTTTCTGGGAAACATATTCATATTCGAAATCTTAATCTGAAATGCATCAAATGAAGTTTCAAGGAATTAAAGTTTCAGAAATATTATCTTTTGTAAAGAAGAACTCCTTGATCTTTGTTTGTATTTTAAAAGCATGTTTGTTCATGTTAAAGGAGCTTCAGAAGCTTCAAAATTAAAGCATGTAAAGAATTGTGTAGTACATGAATAGGAACTGAATTGACAGGAATGATGTAAAGTGCTGACATGAAGAGATGTCTACACAAGATAAAGCACAAAGGTTGCTTCAGAAGGTTGAAAGGCTACTACCTAAAGCTCAAAAATCATCATTACCTACCTACAAAGCTACAACAACTTCCAACGGCTCTTTCCTTCTTTCCAACAGCCATATTTCAGATTCAAAGTCTATATAGAGGGCTGCTCTACTCAAATGCAAACCATGAGTTGATATTGGAACCTTCAAGTCAAGCTTCTAAACGAAATCCAACCTTCTCATCCACACTTCAAGCTACTACAAGTTCAGAATTGGGAAATACTATCTTGAGTGTGTGCTTGCTTGTTATGCTCTTTGAAACACATTGTATTTATCTATCAACAAGCTCTTAAATCATCCCAAACCCAAACCCTTTATCAGAAGAAATATTGTAAGTTTCTCAACAAACTACCTAGTAAGAGGTGAGTGGTGTTGGTGATCCTAGTTGAAAGGTTCTCAGCAAACTACCTAGTGAAAAGTAAGTGTTGTTGGTGATCCTAAGGAAATACCTTTAGGAAACTAGAAGAGAGTTTTCTAGTAGGTTGAGACAGCTTGGTGAAGCTGTGTAAGTTAGCACTTGTCTTTTGTGTGTGATCAAAAGTGAGTGGAGGTGAAAAGTCTTTGGCAGTTGAAGCTAAAGCAAGTGTAAATCTATTTGGAGAATAGTGGAAACTCTCACGTGGACGTGGGGAGAGGAGTAGCCACAGTTTGGTGAACCTCTATAACTCTACTGTGTCATTATCTGCTTTTCTTATTAACTGCTTTAAACTGTCTTACAATCACCAAAGTTTTCAACTACTTCAGAAGGTTAAAAACACCAACCTTCTGTAGTCAAGATCAGAATTTTAAATGAGATTTACTTTGATTATCTTTTGAAAACAACACTCTTTACGAAAGCAAAGACATCTAAATTCATCAAAGTTAATTATCTTTCACTACTTTCATACTTGACTATTGTTTGTGGTACTAACATTCAACCTTCTGATATCCAAGTAATCTTGAGAAACAATACAGAAGGTTGTAGGTATTAAAAATTAAAAAGAGTGCACAATTCAATCCCCCCCTTTCTTGTGCAAATTAATCACTTCAATTGGCATCAGAGCTCACCTCTAGAAGTGAGCACACTTTGCGGTGTGAGAGGAAAGATCCTGGAAGAAGTGATGAGTCATCATTCCAACTCGTGATGTTCCTTCCTGAAGGAGCTTCAAAGAATAGACCACCAGGATTCACCGTGAACATTACTATTATTGGAAAGATCAAATGAGATTGTTCCTAGAATCTCAAGACACCGACATTTGGGGGAATTGTTGAAGATGGTCCTTTTGAACCTACTACAACTCTTGATGATGGGACCACTATGACTAAACCAAGAAACACTGGACACACGAAGATAAACGCATGGTACTTCTAAACTCTAAAGCTAAATTTTATCTAACTTTTGTGCTCTAGGTAGAAGTGAATATGATAAAGTAGCTGGGAAAGAAACTGCCAAAGAAATCTGGGATACATTGAAGACTGCCCATGAAGGAACAAACCAAGTCAAAGAAGCAAAGATCAACCTTCTTATCCATAAATTTGAAACATTCAAAATGGAGGAGCAAGAAACAATTTCTGAAATGTTTAGCAGATTCACAACAATAACAAATGATTTGAACTCTCTGGGAAATACCTTCTCAAATCAAGCCAATGTGAGAAAACTCCTGAGATGCCTTCCAAAGGTATGGAGACCTAAAGTGATCGCTATAACAGAGCTAAAGATCTCTATTTCTCAAAATAGAAGATCTACTTGGATCTCTAAAAGTGCATGAACAAGAAATCATGGATGAACTTCAACCCAAGAAGGTTAAAACTATTGCACTCAAAGCTTCTCAAAAATCTTCACAACCTTCTAAAGCTATGGCACTTAAAGCTCAAGAGGACACTCAAGAAGAAAGTGAAGATGATGAAAGTAACATTGATGATGAGGATGAAATGGCTCTAATCACCAGAAGGTTGAGAAGATGGGCATTTAGAAAGAAAAATAACAGAAGACCCTTCTTCAAGAAAGATCAACCTAAAGGTGAAGGAACCAAAGAAAATTGACCTCATGTGCTATGAATGTAACAAACTTGGACACTTGAAAATGAATGTCCAAAGTTGAAAGGAAGCAACAGAAAGTTCACACCTAAGAAAAAGGCTCTACTTGCAACATGGGATGACTCAGAAGAAACCAACTCAGACCATGATGAAGAGACTGCAAATTTTTGTCTAATGGCTGACTCTGAGGAACCCTCTCAAATAATTCCTGCATCAAGTATGGAATCAATCAACTCATGCTTCGTAGGAGATACTGACCTAGAAGAGGTAAGCACTTCTAAATCACTAACTTGTGCTTCATGCAAAGATACTGAACATGCTTTTGAAAACCTATTATCTGATTCAAACACTTTAGCCCAAAATGTGTGATGTTCAAAAATCAACTTTTGAATTCAAAAAGGGAGAATGAAGAGCTTCAAAAACAAAATGAATATTTGATAAGAACAGTTCAAACTCTTCAACATTCTCACTTTAAACTTTCTGAACAACACAAACTTTTGAAAGATAAGGTCTTAGAACAACCAAACCTTATACACTCTGATCTTGAAAAACAAAATAACCTTCTCAAAGAAAAAGTGTTTGTTTTAACTAAAGAATTAGCTATGTCTATACAGAATACTTTTGAGCTACCTATAGAAAAACAAACTGAGAAGAATCATAGGACTAGAAAGCCTAAGACAAAATGCACATATTGTAAACATTTTGGTCATGATATTTCTGTATGTTATAAAATGAAAAGAAGCTTCTACAGGAAGAAAACTAACCATGAAGGACCCAAAAGATATTGGGTACCTAAATCATTACTAACATCTGAAACAGGAATGCCTCTTAGCATCCAAGAAAAAGTCGTGGTTCTTAGGCAGTAGATGTTCGAGGCACATGACAGGAAAGAGATAAATTTCTCTCAATGGAGAGAATAGATGGAGGCTATGTCATCTTTGGCAATGATGATAAAGCTTGCATCAAAGGTATAGGTACTATAGGTAATTCTAAATCCCCTAAAATTAAGAATGTTCAATATGTAGAAGGTTTAAAGCATAACTTGTTAAGTATTAGTCAACTATGTGATAGTGGTCATAAAGTTTTTTCAAATCGATAAATGTTTTATTAAAGAAATCTCCTCTGGTAAGGTCTTGTTTACTGCATCTAGAAATAAAAATCTATATAGCCTATGTCTTGATGAACTTTCTCAAGAAACTTGTCTTATGTCTTATGAAAATGACAAATGGATTTGGCATAGAAGAACTGGTCACATAAGCATGCAAACCATTTCAAAGCTTTCCAAAAGGAACTAGTCGTAGGACTACCAAAAATCAATTTTGAAAAAGATAGAGTGTGTGAAACATGTGTTCATGGTAAACATGTCAAATCAAGTTTCAAACCTAAAAACATGATCACATCTCAAAGATCACTAGAACTGCTTCACATAGACTTATTTGGTCCTACCAAAACTGCTAGCCTCAATGGAAAAAGATATGGTTTTGTAATTGTAGATGATTTCTCTAGATTCACATGGGTGCTATTCTTGAAAAACAAAGATGAAGCTTTTGAAGCATTCAAAGTGTTTCTAAAGAAAGTTCAAAATGAAAAAGGAACAAATGTTATTTCTGTAAGAAGTGATCATGGGGGAGAATTTGAAAACTTCTCTTTTCAAAACTTTTTTGATGAAAATGGAATTACTCACAATTTCTCTTGTCCTAGAACTCCACAACAAAATGGAGTTGTAGAAAGGAAAAATAGAACTTTGCAAGAAATGGCAAGAACACTTTTAGAAGATTCAAAAATTGAAAAATATTTTTGAAATGGAAGTGTGTCGTAAACACAGCCTGCTATATTTTAAATAGAGTTTCCATTAGAAAAATTGTTGAGAAAACCCCCTATGAAATTTGGAAAAATAGAAAACCAACCATTGCATACTTTCGTGTATTTGGTTGTACTTGTTTCATTTTGAATAACAAAGACAATCTAGGAAAATTTGATTCTAAATGAGACAAAGGAATTTTTCTGGGATATTCAACATCATCAAAGGCTTATAGAGTATATAACCTTAGGACTCAAACTGTAGAGGAAAGCATGCATATTGTATTTAATGAAACTAACAATTCAAATGAAGTAATTGATGTTGATGAGATCAATCAGAACAAAGAAGAAGGTACAGAACATGAAAACAGGTTGGAGAAGGATGAACCAGAAGCTTCTGTTCAACCTTCTCAACAATCAAATGAAGCTACTCAAGCTTCTGATGAACCTTCTCAATTACCAAGAAGTTGGAGAATGGTGGTACACCATCCACAAGATCAAATTATTGGTAGCACTTCAGATCCTGTTAGAACTAGAACTTCATTTAGAGACAATGCTGCTGGAATGGCCTTAATCTCTGAAATAGAACCTAAGTCAATCAATGAGGCCATACAAGATCAATCATGGATAGAAGCAATGACTGAAGAACTCTCTCAATTTGAAAAGAATGAGGTATGGAACTTAGTGATACCTCCAAAAAATCAGTCTATTATAGGAACCAAATGGGTGTTCAGAAACAAGCTAGATGAAAGTGGTAAGGTGGTGAGAAACAAGGCAAGACTTGTTGCTCAAGGGTATAACCAACAGGAAGGTATTGACTATGATGAAACTTTTGCTCCTGTAGCAAGGTTAGAAGCTATTAGAATCTTACTTGCATTTGCTGCACACAAAAATTTCAAATTATTTCAAATGGATGTTAAAAGTGCTTTTCTAAATGGCTTTTTAAATGAAGAAGTTTATGTCAATCAACCTCCTGGTTTTGTTGATCAAAAGAAACCAAACCATGTTTTTAAACTCACCAAAGCTCTATATGGGCTAAGCAAGCTCCTAGAGCTTGGTATGAAAGGTTAAGTAACTTCTTGATCAAAAACAAATTTACAAGAGGAAAAATTGATACTACATTATTTAAGAAAACTCTTGATAAAGATTTGTTGATTGTTCAAATTTATGTTGATGATATTATTTTTGGATCAACAAATGAAAAATTATGCAAAGATTTTGGGAAACTTATGAAAAGTGAATTTGAAATGAGTATGATGGGAGAATTAAGTTTCTTTCTAGGACTTCAAATTAAACAACTTGATGAAGGTATCTTTATTAGTCAAGAAAAATACATCAAAGATCTTCTCAAGAAATATAAGATGAATGAAGCTAAAGCCATGGCAACTCCTATGCATCCTTCTGTACAAATTGAGAAGGATGAAGAAGGAAAACAAATTTCTGAAAAGAAATACAGGGGTATGATAGGTTCACTGTTATATTTAACTGCTAGTAGACCTGACATTGTGTTTTCAGTTGGCCTATGTGCTAGATTTCAAGTTTCTCCAAAAGAATCTCATCTCACTGCAGTCAAAAGAATATTCAGATACTTAGTGGGAACAACCAATCTTGGTCTATGGTATAAAAAGAATACTCATTTTGACCTAATTAGCTCTTGTGATGTCGACTATCTTTGGTGATAGAATTGTGAGAAAAAGTACTAGTGGATCATGTCAAATTGCAGGGAATCCTTAATCTCTTGGTCTTGTAGAAAACAGAATTCAATTGCATTATCAACTACTGAAGCAGAATATGTATCTGCTGCTGGTTGCTGTTCACAAATTCTATGGATTAAAAATCAATTGGAGGACTACTCTATAAGGTACACATGTACTCCCATTTATTGTGACAATACTAGTGCTATCAATTTATCAAAAAATCCCATCCAACACTCTAGGTCTAAACATATTGATATTAAACATCATTTTATCAGAGATCATGTTCAAAAGAAGGATGTGGAACTTATTTTTATTGACACCAAGCATCAATTAGCTGATATATTTACCAAGCCTTTGTTAGAAGAAAGTTTCAATTTTATTAAAAAGGCTTTGCACATTTTAAAATGTCCTTAGGAGAAAAATTTGTCAAAAACCCCAACCTTCTAATGTCTTTAGAAGGTTTGCTTGGAAAGGATCAAATTCAGAAGGTTGAATTTGAGAAGGATAAATTAAAATCATCATTGGGGACAGTTACTAAAGTAACTAGAAACTGTCTTCTATGACAGTTATGTCATGTCATAACTGCACCTATCAAGTCACAACGGCTAGTGCTTATCTCTCTCTCTTCCACGCACGCTAAACCATCTGAAACTTATCTTCTCTCTAAACCGATTCTCTGTTCCTCTTCCTTCTCTCTTCACGAAAAACATTTTCTCTCTAAAAATGGTGAGAACAAAAATTCCATGTGTGAAGAAAGCGAGCACTCCCACAACCCATGACCTTCCACCGCATTGTTAAGTGCTTCTAAACCTCCTCCCACTCGGGAGTTAAGGCTCCATCTGAACAAAGATCTTCCAAATCTTCACCCACTCCTCTCGAAGATCAACTAGAATCAAAACCCGTTCTCTCAAAGAAATACAGGGTCTGGAACAAGGAAGAGTCAACCAATCACCCTCGATGATATGATGACTCTACTCTGTCTGAAATGATGGCGAATCAAATCGAATCGAAAAGGAAAGTTTCTCTTCAACCACAATCTTCTTCCAAAAGGCCAAAATTTAAGATTAAGTTTGGAGGAAGTAAAGGAAAAGAAAAGATTGATGAAGAACGAAATCTTGAAGTTGAAGAACAAGCCTTGCTGTACAAGTATTTGATAAGGAAAAATGGGGTAAAAGGAACGTTCTCATTGGAAGAATTTATCTGTTGGAAGAACTGAAAGCTTCTGGTTGGAATATACAAGAACACATTGAGTATCAAGGTTGGCAAAACATTCTGTCCCAAGGAGAAATTATTTATCCCAACCTTATAAAAGAATTCTATGGATACATGAATGTGAGTGAAACTAAATCCTCTTTTACTACTCAAGTAAAAGGAACCACCATTGTGGTAACACCAACCATAATAGCTAATGCCCTGAAAATTCCTGAGAATGAAGTATGTTTGTATGGGAAAGATTGGTATGATCAAACTAAAGTTACACAGGAGGAAGTTCTGAAAGATTAGGAAGAAACTAGAAATATTTCCAGAAACAAAACCTGTTCATGATGAACCTATCCTAGAACCAAGTCCTGACAAAAATGCACCTCTGTCAACCCCTCAGGGGGAGCCACTAGAATCAGAATCTGTTATCAGAACAAAACCCATAAATTTAGCCCCACCAAAATCCACATTTGAAAATTTAGTTGAATCAGAACCATCTCAAGAATGGAGAGAAATTTTTGAAAATACCTTAAACTTGAATGACACTCCAATTGAAAAAGACCAACCTGAACAAATGGAAGAAGAAGCTTCTGATGAGAACCTCAGCACAGACCTAGGAAAGCCTTTGAAACCTGAGAATCAAGCTTCTGAAACTATTCCTTCTGCTATAGAATCTCTACCTTCTGATAGAGCTATCTATTACCCATTCTCTCAGGGAGTCATTTGTCTGCCATATACCACCTCTCATGAGGGTCTAGCTCAGGGGGAGCTAAATGAAGATCAATCCCAAGTGAATGAGGAACAGAAAAATGAACAAACACGACCACTATCTCCCATCACTCAAGCTGTTCATGAGATAATTAGGGATATTGAAGACCAAGCTACACACAAAACCCTCAGAATCAAGCCACTAGCCCTGAAATCATGGCTTCTATTGCCCTCACTGAATTACTCCACACTCCTAATCCCTCAATTGGTCCAAATACACAATCAACTCCTGCACCTCTTCATCATGACATTCAAGGATCAAGCCAACAAATAGCAAATTTATTTTCCTAATGGCGTGAAAATCCTAGAACTTCACACAGTAATACTCTTGCTTCGAAAACATTCACGCATTCATGTTCTCTCCTATGTATGACTCTTACGCACTAAAGGTACCGAAGGTTCGGGACCTTCTAAGCTACCTTCTACGATGCGCTAAAACAATTTGGATCTCTTGGATCCTTTTGTCAAACTATGAATGCACCTCTCTCATCATCGACACAGGCACTGGTAGCAAAGAAACCTTCAGAAAACAAGGAAGATTCATTCACGATCTTGACAAGAAGGAAGTATTGGAGGCAATGAAGAAGATGAGAGCACACCATGAGAAACAAATGAAGAAGATGAGGGTGCAGAACAACAAGCTTCGATGAGCATTGGAATACTTGTGCGGGAAAAAAAATAGGCCGAAGCACACGAAACTATGCCTACCAACAATGGGTGATGGAGAACATAGTACCTACTATGGTTCCTAATGTTGCAGTTCCTGACTTCCCTCCTCCTCAACCCTTCCAAGACATTCCTCAACCTGCCTCATCCTCAAACTCTTCAGATGATTCCTCTCCAACAAAGTAGCAAGCTAATTTCCCTTTCTTCCTCCTTTTTCTTTGTTGACAAAGGGGGAGAATGGAGATTATTAGCTACTTAGTTTATAAGTGATATATTTTGGGGTTTCTGTTGACATTTTAATTATCTTTTGGACATATTTATTTTGTGCTATGTTATGGTTTGTAATTTGATAATTATCAAAACTATGCATGCTTGCTGTCTGCTGCACTTGTTATTGCTGCAATTATACATGATGATTATCCTTTTGCTATGAATATGTTAAATGCATTTACTGTGTATTGAAATGTCTATTCCTGAGAAACAGAAAACTTAAAACATACTCTCAAGTTTGTCATCACCAAAAAGGGGGAGATTGTAGAAATGAAAATCTCTTTCCATGTTTTGATGATACAAACTTAAAGGAATGAGTTAAGTTTTCTAAACACTTATTATGATTAACAAGTTTTCAATCAAGTGTGTTAAAGAACAGGGAATAAGTTTCATAGCAAAATTCTTGGCCTTAAAAAATAAACCAAGTGGTTTTCAAAGATAAAATGTGCCAAAAGAAGGTTACCTACAAAAGGGTACCTTACAGAAGGTTGAATACAGAAGGTTAACCCATCAGAAGGTTGACTACAAAAGCTTAAAAGATAAAGTAACTTTCTTGAAAGGTTGGTGAAAGTCAAGCGAGAAGGTTGACTAAAAGTCAACACAAGGTTGACCAATAGTCAACAGAAAGTTTGATTGAAGTCAACAGAAGGTTGATTTACTCCTGAAAGAGGTTCAGAAGGTTAAGTGTTCAAGAAGATTAAAAGAGAATTGAAGATTTCAAGCTTCTGTTTCTGGGAAACATATTCATATTCGAAATCTTAATCTGAAATGCATCAAATGAAGTTTCAAGGAATTAAAGTTTCAGAAATATTATCTTTTGTAAAGAAGAACTCCTTGATCTTTGTTTGTATTTTAAAAGCATGTTTGTTCATGTTAAAGGAGCTTCAGAAGCTTCAAAATTAAAGCATGTAAAGAATTGTGTAGTACATGAATAGGAACTGAATTGACAGGAATGATGTAAAGTGCTGACATGAAGAGATGTCTACACAAGATAAAGCACAAAGGTTGCTTCAGAAGGTTGAAAGGCTACTACCTAAAGCTCAAAAATCATCATTACCTACCTACAAAGCTACAACAACTTCCAACGGCTCTTTCCTTCTTTCCAACAGCCATATTTCAGATTCAAAGTCTATATAGAGGGCTGCTCTACTCAAATGCAAACCATGAGTTGATATTGGAACCTTCAAGTCAAGCTTCTAAACGAAATCCAACCTTCTCATCCACACTTCAAGCTACTACAAGTTCAGAATTGGGAAATACTATCTTGAGTGTGTGCTTGCTTGTTATGCTCTTTGAAACACATTGTATTTATCTATCAACAAGCTCTTAAATCATCCCAAACCCAAACCCCTTACTGTAAGAAATATTGTAAGTTTCTCAACAAACTACCTAGTAAGAGGTGAGTGGTGTTGGTGATCCTAGTTGAAAGGTTCTCAGCAAACTACCTAGTGAAAAGTAAGTGTTGTTGGTGATCCTAAGGAAATACCTTTAGGAAACTAGAAGAGAGTTTTCTAGTAGGTTGAGACACTTTGGTGAAGTGTGTAAGTTAGCACTTGTCTTTTGTGTGTGATCAAAAGTGAGTGGAGGTGAAAAGTCTTTGGCAGTTGAAGCTAAAGCAAGTGTAAATCTATTTGGAGAATAGTGGAAACTCTCACGTGGACGTGGGGAGAGGAGTAGCCACAGTTTGGTGAACCTCTATAACTCTACTGTGTCATTATCTGCTTTTCTTATTAACTGCTTTAAACTGTCTTACAATCACCAAAGTTTTCAACTACTTCAGAAGGTTAAAAACACCAACCTTCTGTAGTCAAGATCAGAATTTTAAATGAGATTTACTTTGATTATCTTTTGAAAACAACACTCTTTACGAAAGCAAAGACATCTAAATTCATCAAAGTTAATTATCTTTCACTACTTTCATACTTGACTATTGTTTGTGGTACTAACATTCAACCTTCTGATATCCAAGTAATCTTGAGAAACAATACAGAAGGTTGCAGGTATTAAAAATTAAAAAGAGTGCACAATTCAATCCCCCCCTTTCTTGTGCAAATTAATCACTTCACCCACATGTTATTTCCTTTTGACCCTCTTTGAGTAATTGAAAAAGCAAGTGAAGCAAAGCACAAAAGCTTACAAAATAAGAACAAAAAGATGAAATACCCAAATCTGCAGCTCTATTGCGAAGGCAATTTCTCTCTCACACTGGGGCAAATTTGTGATCTCCAAAATACATTGTCAACATTGTATTCTCTTGGTGCAAGTCCTTTACAAAATAATCAAAAAGGCCCGTTAGGTTGAAAACTCGTAAGAGCGGCCTAAGTAAAAATTAGGGCACACAAAAAAAGAGAAATAAAGAAAAAAGAGCAAGTATATAAAATAAGTAAATTATTGTCTTTAAGTTATTTTTTGAGAAAACGAGCAATCATGATTTGAAATGAAGTTGAACCATCTTTCCATATCCTCAAAAATCCTTTACCACCCACCTTAAGCCAAAAATCCTAAAAATCTCTCAATCACCCTAGACAAGGATCGATTCCGCATCAAAAAAATGGTGCATCACTTTTATCAGCTCACTCAGCCAAAAAAGAAACAAAAATCACAAAATAGTGAAGTCAAAAAAGTGGATTAAAAAATCCCAAAAAAAAAACTCAAATTAGAAAAAACAAAGACAAAAGTAGTACAAGTCGTGAGCTGTTGCTTCACACTATTAAAGCATAAAGAGATCCTTGTCTAAAATAAACCTCAAACACTCCTTTGAGCCTAACAACCATTTCCTTCATAAATCATCACCCATTAGCCAAGTTACATCACCAAATCAGTTGTCCCATCAATCATCAAACACTTCATTGAGCCTAATAACCCCTTCTTTCACAAACCATTAACCATTAGCCAAATCATACCGCTCAATAAAAAATCATCTGTCCCATCAATCCCCAAACACTACTTTGAGCCCAATTATCATTTCCCTCATAAATCACTAAACCATCGGCCACGTTACAACCCTCTAGAGTTCATTCCGATCAATGACTGATTGCTTTTGTTTTCTCAAAGTTTTAATCTTAGGACAAATAAGTTTATTTATTTACAATATGTTTGCTCAAAAAAAATGTATCTCAAAAAAAAAAACTCAAATCAAAGAAATCAAAAAGGGCTTGCACTCCAAAGGTTCATTCAAGTTCCATTGATATAAAGGCAAGGTTTAGTGATCACCAAGTGCAATTTTCATCATAGCAAACTCAAGACTATCATAGTCTGAGAGTCATTCTAAAGATAACCAAAAGGTTTATGCTAGGATCGTCACCTAGATCCCAAAGTGGGGAAATCCTTTCACCATTTGTTCCACTTAAGCTTGGGGAAATGTGTCCAACGTCCATCCCACACCACACCCAGTCTAAACATACATACCAGACCAACTCAAAAAACTCATAGCCCTAACTCACACCTTTCACAACCTCACTAAAACAACCATTTGAAATCCCATTACCAAGTGGGGCAATCCCTTCACCCTTTACTTTGAGAAATCCGCCCTACACTCACCTCATCCCTTGTCATATTCATATCCACAAAACAATACCGGGGCAATTTCTCAACTCATTACCCTAAAACGCTGCTACTCTAGCTGGGGCAATCTTGTCCTTACCATAAATGGGGCAACACCAAACTCTATGGGTTGATACAAAGTCTCTTGCTTTCCGCCTTTCATTCCAAAGCCAATGCATTCCCAGTTCATCATCTTCTACACCCCTAGCTTGTCACCACTAGACAGGGGCAAGTTATTCACTCACCGTCATCAAATCTAAATTGGGGAATTCCTGCATTTATTGGCTTGGGAAAACCTACCTTTCATGACCTTGACAAAGACCAGTCAGTCATTCACCCCTTCATGTGCCACAAATGTCCACTGTAACACCCTAAATAATTTAATTAAGTAATTGATTAAATTGTTTAAGTGTTGCATTATTTTAATTATATTAAATTATAATATAGTGTTTATAATTCAGTAATTTATTTTAATTGAAGGGGATGGTGGAAGAAATGGAGAGGGGGTGTAAAAAGGGCCCAAGGTGCGCTTGGCCCAGTGTACATATATCCAAAATTAGAATTTTCTCTCATTTTGTGAAAAGAGAAAGAAAGTTGCGAAGGAGAGAAGAGAAAGAGAGAGGAGAACTCTAGCAAAACCCTAGGAGAAGAGGAAGAGAAGAAGAATTCGTGACTTGAAGGCTTGGATTGTTGCAGTGGTTTTGTTCGTGACTCCATTTCGGTTCTTCTCTACGGTTAATTTGAGGTAAGGGGAGTCTCACTCTATAATAGAGGAGATAATGGGTTATATGTATATCATAGGGGCTGTTTTATGTTAATTGATGATTATATGATGATTTGATTTCTTGAATTTGATGAATTCCTTGGTAAAATCGAGTTAGGGCTTAATGTTAGGGTTTTGATATGTTGATTCGTATTTTGAAGTGTTCTTGATGTTTAAATGTGAAATTGAAAGTGTTGGCATGACCATAACGTGTAATTGGATTGTTGTTGATGAATGATTTTGAGGAAAATTAGTTGGAATGGATTTTTGAGACATTAGGCACCCTAGGGCGCCAATTCCCTAGTGAAATGGCGCCTAAGGTGCTATGCTTGATGAGTGTGTGTAAGTGTGTCATTGCCCGAGCGCCACATTCTTTGAGAAAATGGCGCCACAATAATCTTGTTCATGTCTTTGGAAGGTGTTTTGGTTGCAGGGTGTTCTTGCACTGGCGCCAAGTTCTTTGGGAAATGGCGCCAGGTGCCTGCTGTTTGAGTCTTTGTGAGTGTGTGTTTGCCGTCTGGCGCGAGAATGTGGGTGTTTGGGGCCGGGAGTGAAACTTGTATTTCTGAACATATTTTACCGTGCCAATTTTTGTATTCACCGCCCAAATTCATTTTTAAGTGTTTTGGCTCGAGTAGTTTTCAGTTGCGGTGTGTTATTTTGAAAATGTCCCGTGGGGTGATTTTGTGTGTGTTTTGGGGCCCGGGGAGTGAAACTTGTATTTCTGGGCACATTTCCTCGTGCCAAATTTTGTATTCACCTGCCCAAATTCATTTTAAAGTGCTTTGGCTCGAGTGGTTTCCTGAGTACAGGTCTTATTTTAAAAATGTCTCGGTGAGGGTGCTTTGGTGTGTGTAAATGGGGTGGTTTAGGTGAAACTTACTTTTCTAGGCATATTTCACCGTGCCATATTTTGTATGTACCTGCCCAAAAACATTTTTAAACATTTTGGCTCGGGTGGTTTCTAGTTTGAAAGTGTTGGGTGTCTTTGGAGTCGGTAGAGGCGCTAAACCAGACTTTGCCAGAGCGCTAGTCTGCTGTGCGCGTATGCGAGATTGTGTCTGCAGGTGTGTTTGAGTTTGTGTCTAGGTCTCTGTGTTGCCCGAGCGCCAGTTGCTAGAAAAGTGGCGCCAGTGGGTTGTGTTGCCACGGGCGCCAAAATGCCGAGTTTCGGCGCTAGTCTTTGTGTTGCACCGGGCGCGCTGAATGTGGGGAAAATGGCGCTAGTCTTTGCCAAGTGCCTAGGAGTGTCTTTGTTTTGGTCCCTAGGTGACAGTTTGGTCCCTAGATGATTGTTTTGGTCCTAAATGGTGGTTTAGGTCCCTGAGTGAGGTTGAGTACTCTAGAGGAGAGTAGTCCTTGGGACTAAATGGTGTTGAGAGTGTATAATGAGGTGATTGAGCATGCCATGGGGGCATGGGCCGGAGGGCCAAGCCATGAGGGCTATGAAATGAGATTAATACTGAGGTAAGAGTTAATGTGTGTATTGAGTTGTTGAGAATGTGTTTGTGTTGTTGCATGGAGTCTCATGCATACATTTGGCTGCGGTCGTAGAGCTTATAAAATGAACTGTGAAGCCTGAGGGCGGCCGGAGGGCCAGAGTCATGAGGACTCCATTATTGATGAGAATGCCGGAGGGCAATATTGAGAACGCCGGAGGGCAAATGGTACCACATGCATGATTACATTGCATACATTCTCATGAGTGCATAAATGTTATTGAGTGATTATTGGTGTGTTTGATGTTGCTATGAACTGTGATTGTACATATTGCGTATTATCACTTTTATTATATAGTTCGAGACTCACCCTTTCTGTTGTTGTTTACCACAGGTAGTCACGAGTGAGGACTTGATATCTTCGCTATTTCCCCGAGTCGGTCTGCTCTGATACGTAGCACCTAGGGGTTGGGGTTTAGACTGTTATTGCTTTGTTTTGCTCACTGTTGAGCTCTCATATATGATTCTCTATGTATACTTGTGATGTAACTCTGATTTCCGCTGCATGTTATGAGATTGTTTACCACGTGATTATGGTGTTACGTATTTTGATTATGTTTATGAGATGAATTGTCTGTTGAGTGTTTTAAGAGAGAAGTGTGACGCTCCATTTAGTGAAAAAATGATTTATGTTATACTATTAGTGTGCTAATTGACTATGGCTAAATTGTGGTTCGCCACTAAGGTCAGAATTTCTTTCACTGGTGTATTTACAAGGGCATCACTGAGAGCCTTGCGAAGGTGGCCAATGCCTGTTGCAAGTAGTATCAGTTACCTGAGTAATCCCATAGTCAATCAGTGCACTATTTTATAACACGCTAAACCAAAAGATGACCAGAAATGATTTTTATTTACTCTGATTTTTGATTTAAATTACCGGGTAGAAATGGGGTGTTACATTAGTGGTATCAGAGCAAAAGTTCGGTCTGTCCGACCAAGTGTGTCTGTTTGTCATGTTGTGTATGACAGTTAGGAGTCTTGAATTAGTTCTGAATGGTTGTTTATCTTTGCAGTGTTAGGTTGATATGGCCGTAAGAGTCGATCTTTGCACTTCTTTGGCGCCGCAAGCCATAGCACAAGTTGTGGGGCGCAATGCAGAATCACGAGACCCGCACCGCAACATTCCGAGAGAGAACCCCTACTTCAAGGGGAGGTACAACCGGATGGTGCCTTGACTTGGTGAAGGAGATTGAGAGGATCTTGGGTGATTAGTCGCGACCGATGAGCAGAAAGTCGAGTCACGCACTCATACTTTATCTGAAGAGGTGATGGTAGTGGCCGGAGACCGGTGAGAGGTTGGAGTCTTTGCACGGGAGGAGATCACTTGGGTTTGTGTTCGAAGGAATTCTTGAGAAAATATTTCCTGAGGACGTTAGAGGTAAGAAAGAGCCGGAATTCCTTGAACCGAGGCGGGGAAGTATGTCTCATCACTAAGTATCTTTGCCAAGTTCACGAGTTGGCCAAGTTCTATCCCCACTATGCTTTGAAATTTGGGGTTGAATTCTCAAAGTGCATTAAGTTTGAGAATGGATGAGAGTGATATCGCAGCGGTGTGGGATATCGGAAGATTAGAGTGTTTCTTGACGATCCGTTTGATTCTTTGTAGGATTTATGAGGAAGAAGATGAATGCCTCTCTAGGGTCATGAGAGACCGAGAGGGAAATTTCATAACAGGGTAAGCCTTATGAGGCGTCTGGCGATAAGGGAAAACAAAGGTATGCGGGTAGTAACAAGTATAATGGTGGAAACAGGTCTGCTGAGGGTAGGAGGTACCATGAGGGCAAGAAGCCAAGTGGGGGAGATGCCCCATCTGATGTTGTGTGTTTCAAGTGTGACAAGCCAGTCCACAAGAGCTTTGATTGTAAGATGGAAGTGAAGAGATGTTTTAAGTGTGGGAAGATCGGTCACATGGCATCCGAGTGTGATCGCAAGGAAGTCAGTATGTTTCAACCGTGTGGTGAAGCCGGGTCACATTAGCTTCAAGTGCCCCAAGCCTAAGAAGGAAAGATCCACCGGAAGAGTGTTTGCATTGGCGGGTTCGAGAGGACCTAATGATATCAGGTACATGTTTCATATCCGGTACACCTTTAGTTGCTATTGTTGACACGGGTGCTACGCACTCTTTTATTGCATCTGTTTGTCTTTGAAAAGTTAAATTTAGTATTGTCTACTATGGAGAGGGATGGTTATCGACACTCCAAATTAAGGTCCGTGTAACTACTTCTCGATGTGTGCTAGGTGTCCTCTGTCGGTCTTGGCGCGAGATTTTCTGGTTGATCGATTTGTTTGCCTTTGGGTGGGTTAGATGTGATTTTGGGCATGGATGGTTAGAGGATAACCATGTGCACATCAACTGCTCGATAAGTCTATTAGTTTTCTTCTTCACGAAGAGGAAGAGTGCGCTCTCTTGTCTGCGAGCAATTGCGCAGGTAATGAAAGAGGGTGGTCGGTTGTTTGCTTTGATGGCGTCTATGTCTGCGAGAACCGAAATTGTGGTTGATGGGTTACGGTGGTGTGTGAGTTCCCCGAAGTGTTTCCGATGAGATTCCTAGTGTGCCCCAGAGAGGAAGTTGAGTTCGGGATTGAGCTTGTGCACAGTACTAGGCACGTGTCTATGTGCACCGCACGGATGTCCGCTTCGAGTTATGCGAATTGAAGAAGCGATTAGAGGAGCTTCTTGAGAAGAAATTTGTGAGGCCTAGTGTGTCACCATGGGAGCTCCGGTTTTATTGGTAAAGAAGAAGGATGGGAGTATGCGTGCAGGCGTGGACTACAGAGCAGTTGAATAAAGTGACTATCAAGAATAAGTATCCTCTCCCGAGGATAGATGATCCGATGGATCACCGGTGGGTGCTAAAGTGTTTAGCAAGATTGACTTGAGGTCCGGTATCACCAGAGTTAAGGTGAAGGATGAGGATATCCGAGCAGCGTTGAGCGAGGTATGGGCATTATGAGTACTCTGTAATGCCGTTTGGTGTCACAAATGCACCAGGGGTGTTTATGGAGTACATGAACCGAATCTTCCATAGCTATCTGGATCGGTTTGTGGTCGTGTTCATTGATGATATTCTGGTGTACTCAAAATCTGAGGGAGAGCATGCAGAGCACTTGAGGTTGGTGCTAGAGGTCTTGAAAGAGAGGAAGTTGTATGCCAAGTTGTCAAAGTGTGAGTTACGCTGCATGAGGTGAGCTTCTTGGGTCATATTATTTCTCGGTGATGGTATAGCTGTGGATCCAGCCAAGGTTGATGCAGTGTTGCAGTGGGAGAGCCCAAAGTCTGTGACTGGAGATCGGGAGTTTCTTGGGGTTGGTGGTTACTACAGGAGGTTTATTGAAGGGTTCTCTAAGCTAGCCCTTCCATTGACTCGATTGACTGTAAGGAAAGGCATTTGTGTGGGATGCACAGTGTGAAGAGAGCTTCCAAGAGCTAAAGAGGAGGTTGACCACGTCCCAGTTGTTAGTGTTGCTCTGTGCGGCAGCAACCATTTGTTGTGTGTCTTCGCGATGCTTCCAAGATGGGTTTGGGAGGTGTATTGATGCGGGATGGGAAGGTAGTTGCTTATGCGTCCCGACAGTTGAGGACTCATGAGAAGAACTATCCTACTCATGACTTAGAGTTAGGCTGCGATTGTGTTTGTCTTTGAAGATTTGGAGGCACTATCTCTATGGTACTAGATTCGAAGTGTTCGGTGATCACAAGAGTCCAAGTACTTGTTTGACCGAAGGAGTTGAATATGAGACAGAGGCGTTGGTTAGAGTCTGGCCGAAGGACTATGATTTCGCTTGAACTATCACCCGTGAAAGCTAATGTCGTGGCGATGCTTTAAGTCGGAAAACTTTGCATATGTCACTATGATGGTGAGGAGTTGGAGTTGATTGAGCAATTCCGTGATTTGAGTCCTGGTTTGTGAGGTGACACCCCGCAGTGTCAGATGGGTATCTTGAGGATCGGGAATGACTTCTTGGTTAGTATCGAGACGCCTTGAAACTAGATGTGAAGTCGGTAGACTTCTTTGGTTCTTGGTGAGCAAGCCGCAGAGAGGGGATTGAGTTGGATTCCCGTGGTGTGTCGAGATTCGGGGGCCAATTTGTGTTCCTGGATGATCTTTGAGTTGAAGAAGATGATACTTGAGGAGAGCCATAGGAGTAAGTTGAGCATTCATCCAGTGCTACTAAGATGTACCATGATCTCAAGAAACTATTTTGGTGGCACAGTATGAAGAGAGATGTTGCGCGGTTGTGTATGCATGTTTGACTTGCCGAAGTCAAAGATTGAGCACCGAAGCTGCGGGGTTGATGCAACCTTTGGAGATTCCGGAATGGAAGTGGGGACAAAGATTTCCATGGATTTTGTGACCGGATTGCCAAATCTCGTGAGAGGTCCGACACTATTTGGGTGATTGTGGATAGGTTGACCAAGTCTCGCTCACTTTATTCCTATCAACATCACCTTTCTGTGCCAAAGTTGGCTAGAATTTACATTCGGTGATTGTGAAGCTTCATGGGGTTCCGAAGAGTATTGTGTCCGATAGAGACCCGCGGTTTACATCGAGTTTTGGGAGAGCTTGCGAGGAGGCTTTGGGGTCCAAGTGAGGTTGAGTTCGACTTATCATCCTCAAACCGATGGTCGAGACAGAGAGAACCATCCGATCTTTGGAGGATCTTTTGAGAGCTTGTGTGCTAGAGCGGGGAGGTGCGTGGGATACACATCTCCCATCGATTGAGTTCACTTATAATAACGCCTATCATTCGAGCATTGGGATGGCTCCTTTTGAGGCCTTCAGATGGGGCGGAGGTGCGTAACTCCTTTGTGTTGGCATGAGTCCGGTGAGAGTGTTGTTCTTGGACCCGAGTTGGTTAGGAGACTACGGAGAAGGTGAAAATGATCGGGGAGAAAATGAAAGAGTCCCGGAGCCGCAGAAAAGTTATCATGATAAGAGGAGAAAGGATTTGGAGTTTCAGTGGTGAGCATGTGTTCTTGAGGTCACGCCTATGACCGTTGGGCGTGCGTGCTCGAAGGCAAAGAAGTTGACTCAAGGTTTATTGGACCGTACTGATCACCGAGAGGTTGGAAAGGTTGCTTATAGGGTGGCCTTGCCGCCTAATCTTCGAACTTGCACGATGTTTTCACGTGTCACGGCCTTCTAAGTATATTCGGACCTGTCTCATGTGATTCACATGGATGATGTGGAGTGCGTGAGAACCTCACCGTGGAGACTATGCCGGTGAGAATTGATGATAGAGAAGTGAAGGTGTTGAGAGGAAGGACATTGCCTTGGTCAAGGTAGTGTGGTGGGAGGCGCCGGTGAGAGTATGACTTGGGAGCCGGAGAGTAAGATGCGGGAGTCATATCCAGAGTTATTTGACTCAGGTATGAATTTTGAGGACGAAATCTCCTAAGTGGGGGAGAGTTGTAACACCCTAAATAATTTAATTAAGTAATTGATTAAATTGTTTAAGTGTTGCATTATTTTAATTATATTAAATTATAATATAGTGTTTATAATTCAAGAATTTATTTTAATTGAAGGGGATGGTGGAAGAAATGGAGAGGGGTGTAAAAAGGGCCCAAGGTGCGCTTGGCCCAGTGTACATATATCCAAAATTAGAATTTTCTCTCATTTTGTGAAAAGAGAAAGAAAGTTGCGAAGGAGAGAAGAGAAAGGAGAGGGAGAACTCGGCGCAAACCCTAGGAGAAGAGGAAGAGAAGAATAATTCGTGACTTGAAGGCTTGGATTGTTGCAGTGGTTTTGTTCGTGACTCCATTTCGGTTATTCTCTACGGTTAATTTGAGGTAAGGGAGTCTCACTCTATAATAGAGGAGATAATGGGTTATATGTATATCATAGAAATGCTTTTATGTTAATTGATGATTATATGATGATTTGATTTCTTGAATTTGATGAATTCCTTGGTAAAATCGAGTTAGGGCTTAATGTTAGGGTTTTGATATGTTGATTCGTATTTTGAAGTGTTCTTGATGTTTAAATGTGAAATTGAAAGTGTTGGCATGACCATAACGTGTAATTGGATTGTTGTTGATGAATGATTTTGAGGAAAATTAGTTGGAATGGATTTTTGAGACATTAGGCACCCTAGGGCGCCAATTCCCTAGTGAAATGGCGCCTAAGGTGCTATGCTTGATGAGTGTGTGTAAGTGTGTCATCGCCCGAGCGCCACATTCTTTGAGAAAATGGCGCCACGTATCTTGCTCATGTCTTTGGAAGGTGTTTTGGTTGCGGGGTGTTGCTTTGCGGCGCCAAGTTCTTTGAGAAATGGCGCCAGAGTGCACTTTTTTGAGTCTTTGTGAGTGTGTGTTTGCTGTCTGGGCGCCAGAATGTGGGTGTTTTGGGGCCCGGGGAGTGAAACTTGTATTTCTGAACATATTTTACCGTGCCAATTTTTGTATTCACCTGCCCAAATTCATTTTTAAGTGTTTTGGCTCGAGTAGTTTTAGTTTGCGGTGTTATTTTGAAAATGTCCTTGGGGGTGATTTTGTGTGTGTTTGGGGCCCGGGAGTGAAACTTGTATTTCTCAGGCACATTTCCTCGTGCAAAATTTGTATTCACTGCCCAAATTCATTTTAAAGTGCTTTGGCTCAGAGTGGTTTCTGAGTACAGTCTTATTTTAAAAATGTCTCGGTGAGGTGCTTTGGTGTGTGTAAATGGGGTGGTTTAGGTGAAACTTACTTTTCTAGGCATATTTCACCGTGCCATATTTTGTATGTACCCGCCAAAAACATTTTTAAACATTTTGGCTCGGGTGGTTTCTGTTTTGAAAGTGTTGGGTGTCTTCAAGTCGATGAGGGGCGCTGGCTCAGTCTTTGTGGCGCCAAATCGCTATGTCTTTGCCAGCGCCTAGTCTCTTGTATGCGTGTGCGAGATTGTGTGCAGGCGTGGTTCGAGTTTGTGTCTCAGGTCTGTGTTGCCCGAGGGGCGCCAGTTGCTAGAAAAGTGGCGCCCGATGGTCGTGTGTTGCCACTGGGGCGCCAAAATGCCGAAGCTTCGGGCGCTAGTCTTTGTGTTGCACCGAGGCGCGCCAGAATGTGGGGAAAATGGCGCCTAGTGCCGCCAAGTGCCTAGGAGTGTCTTTGTTTTGGTCCCTAGGTGACAGCTTTGGTCCCTAGATGATTGTTTTGGTCCTAAATGGTGGTTTAGGTCCCCGAGTGAGGTTGAGTACTCTAGAGGAGAGTAGTCCTTGGGACTAAATGGTGTTGAGAGTGTATAATGAGGTGATTGAGCATGCCATGGGGGCATGGGCCGAGGGCCAAGCCATGAGGGCTATGAAATGAGATTAATCTTGAGGTAAGAGTTAATGTGTGTATTGAGTTGTTGAGAATGTGTTTGTGTTGTTGCATGGAGTCTCATGCATACATTTAGGCTATGATCGTAGAGCTTATAAAATGAACAGTGAAGCTCGAGGCGCGGCGGAGAGGCCGCGAGTAATGAGGACTCCATTATTGATGAGAATGCCGGAGGCAATATTGAGAACGCCGAGGAGCAAAAATGGTACCACATGCATGATTACATTGCATACATTCTCATGAGTGCATAAATGTTATTGAGTGATTATTGGTGTGTTTGATGTTGCTATGAACCGTGATTGTACATATTGCGTATTATCACTTTTATTATATAGTTCGAGACTCACCCTTTCATTGTTGTTTACCACGGTAGTCACGAGTGAGGACTTGATATCTTCGCTTATTTCCCAGTCGGTGCCGCTCCGATCGTAGCACCTAGGGGTTGGGGTTTAGATCGTTATTGCTTTGTTTTGCTCAACGTTGAGCTCTCATATATGATTCTCTATGTATACTTGTGATGTAACTCGATTTCATTGCATGTTATGAGATTGTTTACCACGTGATTATGGTGTTACGTATTTTGATTATGTTTATGAGATGAATTGTCTGTTGAGTGTTTTAAGAGAGAAGTGTGACGCTCCATTTAGTGAAAAATGATTTATGTTATACTATTAGTGTGCTAATTGACTATGGCTAAATTGTGGTTCGCCACTAAGGTCAGAATTTCTTTCACTGGTGTATTTACAAGGGCATCACTGAGAGCCTTGCGAAGGTGGCCAATGCCTGTTGCAAGTAGTATTAGTTACCTGAGTAATCCCATAGTCAATCAGTGCACTATTTTATAACACGCTAAACCAAAAGATGACCAGAAATGATTTTTATTTACTCTGATTTTTGATTTAAATTACCGGGTAGAAATGGGGTGTTACATCCACACCCTAGGCCTTTAGAACCCCAAGTTAACTGACTCATTCATCTATATTCACACTACTATACATCTTCACAAAACAATGCTTTAGAGAGAGAAAACACAAGTTGATCATATGATGTTGGAAATCCACTTATTTAGCTGTGTGGGCCAAAACTTCGGTCATAATGGGGCATCAAAATGGAAGAGAAAAATGAGCGAGCTTGCAAATGGCTATTCAGGAAGAGCTCGGAAGAGAGCTGTTGAAGCCTAAAGTGGCTATTCAGGTAGAGCTCGGAAGAGAGTTGTTGAAGCCTGAAGAGGCTATTCAGGTTCGAAATAAGCTCGGGTCAGGATGAGTTCTGGAAAGCTGATTTGCCTCCCACTTTGGTCGCCATTGTTCGGTACCTAGGCTTTGAAGAAGCTCCTCGACCAGGGGTACGTAGCTGTTCCGAGATCATTTCATTGTGTGGTGCCCGGAATCCGAGCTCCAGTGGCGAAAGTCTGAGCATGCCCACGTCTGGTGGGGGGTACCTGCAAAACACTCTGACGCTCAACTCATTATGTGTCCGAGGATATGCAGACGAGCAAGATAAGAGTGCAGAGAATAAAGAGAGAGAGAGAGAGAGAGAGAGCTCTGGGGGATAATGTGGTAAATGAGCGGGGCATAATGAGCGATGTGTATCGTGCTAGAGGGGTGGACCTCTATTTATAGAGAAGGGAGGCGTACCGTAGCCGTCGGATCAGGTGGAAAGATCTTAGCCGTTGGCCTTTCTGAGGCGAAGAAGGACGGAATGGATCGAAGAGCTGGGCCGACCCAATGCTCGCTGGGGCGCTGCAGCCCAGGTCGGAACAGTTACAGGAGAGCAGAAGTTTTGATATGAAGGTGAACAATTTTGGTAAGATAAAACAGAATTTAAAGGGTAAGGAATAGAAGAGGAAATACCTGAAGAATCACCAGTAAAGCTAGAGAGGTTACAGTGATAATCTGCCAGATAACTAGGTGCAGTTCTGACCCTGTGTGATTGTCTAGTAGGTGCAATAACAGTTTGTGGATTAGAGGTAGAAATGGGAATAGAAATAGTCGTATCAGGCAGTGTATTTGATGTATCTTGTGTAGTAGCAGCTATATCAGCTGGAGGAAGGGGAAGGGGACTGGTAGGGATAGCATTAATAGTTTGAGGAAGGTCAGGATTGTCAAATAATGTGGGAGAGATAGAGGATGTAGTAGGAGTAGGGTCAACATGATCTGTATTAGTTTTTGAAGTTGTGAATGGAAAGTGAGATTCATAGAAAATTACATTCCTAGAAGTAAGTAATTGGTGTGATGATCAGTCATATAGGAGGAAGCCTTTGATTCCCTCACTATAGGTCACAGTTTTACGTGCTCTAGGATCAAATTTGGTCCTATTGGCATGTAAAGTGGAAGCATAGGCTAAGCATCCAAACACTTTCAAGTGAACAAGAGAGGGAGGTTCATTGAATAAAATGTGGTAAGGTGAGTTATCTTGGAGAAGTGGGGAAGGTATGCGGCTAATAAGGTGCACGGTGTGTTGGATAGCAAAGTTCCATAATTTGGGAGGTAAGTTGGATTGAAAAGAGAGGGCACGGGCAACATTCAAAATGTGTTGGTGTTTGCGTTCAACTAAGCCATTTTGTTGGGGAGTTTCAACACAAGATCGTTGATGAAGGATTCCTTTAGAGGCAAGGAAATCATTCATAAGAAATTCAGGGCTGTTATCACTTCTAAGACATTTGTGTTTAGTTTGGAATTGGGTGTTAATGTAAGCAATGAAGTTGGTGAGGTGGGGTGCGTGACTAAGCTTTGGTTTTCATCAAGATGACCCATGTAAAATGACTAAAGTCATCGACAAGGGTTAGGAAATATTTGTGACCTAGGATAGAAGGTTGGGAATAAGGTCCCCATATGTCAGCATGAAGGAGATCAAAGATTTTGGTGTAGAAATGAAAATCTCTTTCCATGTTTTGATGATACAAACTTAAAGTAATGAGTTAAGTTTTCTAATAACTTATTATGATTTAACAAGTTTCAAATCAAGTATGTGAAAGAACAAGAAATAAGTATCATAGCAAAAATCTTGGCGCTACAACTAAACCAAGTGTATCTCATAGTACAAATGGGCCTAAAGAAGGTTGATTACAGAAGGTTACCTTAAAGAAGGTTGATTACAGAAGGTTACCTCAAAAGAAGGTTGATTATAGAAGGTTAAAAGAAAAAGTAACTTTCTACAGAAGGTTAACTGAAAGTCAAACAGAAGGTTGACTAAAAGTCAACAGAAGGTTGACCAATAGTCAACAGAAAGTTTGATTGAAGTCAAAAGAAGGTTGACCTATTCTAAGATATAGTAAAGAAGGTTGTTTGTTGAAGAAGGTTAAAAGAATTCAAGCTTCTGTTTCTGGGAAACAAGTTCATATCTGAATCCTTGATTCAATGCGCATCAAATGTGTATTCTAGGAATAAATGTTGTAGAATAATTCTCCTAAGATAAAGAGGAACTCCTTGTAATATAAAAGCATGTTTGTTCATGATAAGGAAGCTTTAGAAGCTTCAAATAAAAGCATGTAAATTGTTTTATAGTACATGAACAGGTCATGAAATGTCAGAAAATGAGAAAGGAAATACTGTGACTGTCATAGAAGGTTTTCCATAACAGCTAAAGCACCAAAATATGTTGAAGAAGGTTGATGGGCTACAACTAAAGCACAAAGTCATCATTTCCTATCTACAAGCCTAGAACAACTTTCCAACGGCTATCTTCAACATCTCAACGGCTATATTCAAGCTTCAAAGTCTATATAAAGGTTGCTCTTCACACATTACAACTCATGAGATTTAATTGGAACCTTCACAAGTCAAGCTTCTCAAAGTAATCCAACCTTCTCATCCACACTCAAAGCTACTACAAGTTCAGATTTGGGAATACTGTCTTGAGTGTGTGTTAGCTTGTTATGCTCTTAGAAATACCTTGTATTTATCTATCAACAAGCTCCTAAATCATCCCAAACCTAAACCCCTTATTATAAGAAATATTGTGTAAGTTTCACAACAAACTACCTAGTGAGAGGTGAGTGGTGTTGGTGATCCTACTTGAAAGAAATTCCTTTAGGAAACTAGAAGGGAGTTTTCTAGTAGGTTGAGACAGCTTGGTGAAGCTGTGTAAGTTAGCACTTGTCTTTTGTGTGTTGATCAAAAGAGAGTGGTGGTAAAAGACTTTTGTTGTTAAAGCTAAAGCAAGTGTAAAATCTATTTGGAGAATAGTGGAAACTCTCACGTGGACGTGAGGAGAGGAGTAGCCACAGTTTGGTGAACCTCTATAACTCTAATGTGTCATTATCTGCTTTTCTTGTTATTTGCTTTAACTGTTCACTGTTTTCAAACACTACAGAAGGTTAAATACTTCAACCTTCTGTAGTCAAAATCTTAACCTTACTTGATTCTTATTTTGACACTTATTTGAAAACAACACTCTTTCTTTAAAGAAAAGACATTTGAAATCATCATAGTTAATTATCTTTCACTATTGTCATATTTACTTGTTGTTTGTGGAACTAACATTCAACCTTCTTATATCCAAGTTATCTTGAGAAACACTTAAGAAGGTTGCAGGAATTAAATTTTAAAAGGTCACACAATTCAATCCCCCCCTTTTCTTGTGCAACTTAGTCACTTCATTTGGTAGTGGTGGTGGTACTAATGGGAAAGGGAAGCTTTCTTTGTTTGGCCAAGTGACAAACATCACATGGTGCCTTGATGTTTTGAAAAGCTATAAAGGGAAATTGTTGAGACATATATTGATGTCTATTAAGAGGTATGTGCCCTAGTCTCATATGCCAAATTGAAGAATCAGAATGTGAAGAATTAAGGGTGGAAACAGTGGCAATTTTATTATTAATTGGAGATGTGGTAGTACAATGTGTGGGGGAGGGGAGTAAATCAAACAAACTATGTGCATCTGTAGTGCAAGTGGGTATATTACATTGTGTGTTTGGGCGAGTGTTTGTATTATTACAACTAGTAGAACAATCACTAGAAGCATAACTTGACTTAGCTATAGAGAGATTGATCATGTAGAGTCCTTGGGTGAGCTTAGCTGTACCAATAATCCTCCTTGTATTGCCCTGCAAAATGTGAAGAGCATGAATGTTAAAGAAGACTGAGCAATTGCTAGTTTTAGCTAATTGAGGTCCTAACATCAAATTAGCATGAAAGTTTGGTATATAAAGGACATTGTGCAACACAAGACCATTACTAAAGTGAACTGAACCTGGTATATTAGCAATAGCAGTGGTTTTGTTGGGTAAACTAATGTGAATAGGCTTAATAGGATAACAATTAGATAGAAGTTTCAGATTATAGGTAATGTGGTCCGTGGCACCGGTGTCAACAATCCATTGTTCAAACTCATCAAGAGAAGAAAAAGGATAGAAAGGATAACTAGAATTATCATTTGAGCTCGATTTAAAGGCAACAGAGGAATTGGCAGAATGCAAAGGAGTTATCATGGTGTTGGCTGAATGTGATGTAGTTGTAGCTTGTTGTTTGGCAACAATTCAATCAAGTTCTGGTACTGATCTGTAGTAAGAGAGATGCTTCCTTTGGAATGTGTTGCTGGTTTGTCCGATTCAGTATCAACATTAGCAGTATTGGTATTGGCATTGTTGGTAGAAGTATGGTTGTTGTTCTGATTCCGCTCTTGTTTTGATAACTTGGAGGGAAACCATGGGGAAAGTAGCAAGAATCAACCGTGTGGTTTGTCTTTCCGCGGTTGGTGCAAAGTCTATTTCCACCTTGTGCTCTTCCTCCACCTCTACCACGGTCGCGGCCATTGCTATAGCCACCACGGCGATTCTGGAATTGTTGATTATTCGCAACATTCACTTGGTTTTCAGTTGCAGAAGACTTCTTATTGTTATTAGCATTTAAATCAGTAGCTATAAGAGTAGAGAGTTGTCGTTCTTGTTGAACGACCATGGAGAAAGCCTTAGCGACTGCGTAGAGAGGATCCATCAACATTATCTGAGATTTTACGTGAGAATATTGTTCATTCAAGCCTTTTAGGGATCGAATCGTATAATCCTGATCCCTAAAGGTGCAAACAGATGTCAGAGCACCACACGAGCATTTTGTCGAACACTTGCAAGACAGCAGAGGACGAAAATTCTCTAATTCATCCCAAAGTCCTTTCAACTCTGTGTAATACTCAGAAACACCAAGATTTCCCTGCGCAAGACGGTATATATCTTTCTGAAGATCGGCTATACGAAATACATCACCTTGTGAGAATCGATCATTAAGATCCTTCCAAGCTTCATAAGCTTTATCAAAATACGCAATGGACTTCTGAATCGTTGGTGAAACCGAGCGTTGTAGCCATGACAGCACCATACTATTGCATCTTGTCCATTGGTTGAATATTGAATCAGTTTTCTCCGGTATCTTGAATGTTCCATCGGCAAACCATAATTTGTTCTTCGAAACGAGGCACATACGCATCGAATGGATCCATGGTTGATAGTTTTTGGTTCCTTCAAGCACCGGAGTGACTAGCACAGTGGCTAGAGTTTCACTTGGATGAAGATAGAATGGATTAGCATTGTTCGTAGCATAATCCGTGTAACTGGAGAAATTTTGAATCGTCGTCTTGAATGGAAAAAGATTCAACAATCAATGAGCAAAACGAAGAAGAATCAAAGTTGCGAGATGCAGAGAGGAAAGAAGTTCAGGAAACGTGAAAGAAAGAGAATCAATCGAATTGAGCGAAGAGCGGAAGCAAGAGTGATGAACCAGAGCTCAAGAATGGAGCTCTGATACCATCTTGGCATCAGCACAACAACCCAAAATAAACTGCATCTTGCAGGAAAGTTTATTCAATAATCGTTAACTGTACAAATGCATCAAGTTATCTTATATACAAGCCAAAGAAAGAAGAAGAAGAAGAAGCTAACAAACTAGTAACAGAATATGTAACAGATAACTGAACTATGCTAACCGTAAACTAACTAGTGAAGTTAGTAAACTAAGTTATGGTTAAACTAATTACAATTTGTGTAATATACAAGCTATATTCCTAATATAACTCGTTACTACTTAGGTGTGGTGGTCTTCCTCAAGCTCATGATAATATAGACCTTTCAGATTTGAGACAACTTAGATAACTCATCCTCATTACCGTCAAACACGAAAGAGCTTGGAAAAAGGAGAATAATGGCACTATTGCTTCCTTAAACCAAGTCAGAGAGGATTCTATTGTGTTTAATGCTGAAATCTTTAGCTATATTGGAAGAAGAAATTGAGCTTTGGAGAGGAGAATCAAGGGAATTTAAAAGTTTCTTAAAAGTATTGATTCACGTAACAAAATCCATGGATTACATTTGCATACGGTATTTGTTGGAATGATGATGACATTTGGAAAGAGGAAGGTTAGAAATTCTTTAGTATCTTGTTTCGCTCTAATGAAGAACCTTCTTCATCGAATGGGTATCACCGACCAGAAAAGATAAGGCCTCTTCGGTAACCTCCTCAACCCCTATCTGTTGGAGGAGGGAAGATTCCATCAGCAAAGAAAACGGGAAAGAAGAGGAGAGAACAACGGTGGGTTCCGAAGGAAATATAACATTAGAGGGAGTGGGTTCAAGATCCATAGAAAAAAACCGAATTGAGTAAATAAGGGGAAGGAATAAACTAACCTGAAATGAAAAAGACGCTTGAAACTTGGCTAGCGGAGAGCGAGATTTTGAGGAAGTTGTAGAAACTTTGTAATGAAAAGTCAAGAAAATTCGTAAAGAAGAAGAAGAAAGGAGAGTTCCTCTTCCTTTTATAGGCAATGACCTCGACTTGGGACAATCCAAGTTGTTGATTAAGGTAAGATTCCGAGGACGTAATCTCCTAAGTAGGGGAGGGTTGTAACACCCCAAAATAATTCAATTAATTAACTTAGTTGGGTTATTAAGGGTTTGCAACATTTTACTTTTAAGTCAATAATTCATTAAGTGAAGGTTAAGCTTGTGTGGCATTTTTAGGAAAATGTTTAAGTTAGGAAAGGGTGTGGATAGAGGAAGCCCACGGCCTAATAGGGCCAAGGCCTCATTTAAGTCCCTTAGGACATATTAATTGGTGACTTCGTAGGAGACCAATTCATTGTTCCAAAATAGTTAAGTTTCCAAATTGAGAAAGTAGAGAGAGAAGTGAGACTTAGAGAGAAGGAAGAGAACCGAGGAGAGAAGAAGAGAACCGAAGGGAGAAGTGAGCTAAATCTTGAAGGATTCTTAGAAGTGCTAGTGAAGAGAGTGTGTCTACTGGTTATAATCAAAGTTAGGGGCTCTTTTAATCCTTGTAATGTCTTGTGTTTGATAGTGTTTTGGTGTGAGTGGTTACGATCACCTTGCATGTGTGTTTTATGTGTTGTTCATAACATGTTTTTCTTTGTGTTTTGCTCTTTGCTTGTGATTTATGGTGAATATACGATGGTAGATCGGTTGGGAAAGAGAGAGGAGTGCAACACCTGTCTCTGCTTCGTGAGGTATGAAGAGAGCATTGCATGGTGAGGCATTAGAGTGTGAATCGGTGTAGTGTGAAGAAAATGAGCTTGCATGTAGAGTTAGGGAGAGGATCGGAGCCAATGGAGTGAGTATCCGAGAGTGCATGAGTGTGGTGAGCTGGATATGGGTTGCATGTTGGGTTTAAGTCAAGAAACAGAGCAAACCGAGTGCCCTTAAGCTTAGAGTGAGAGAAACCGAGTTGAGGGAAGTCAACGCTTAGAGTGTCTTAGTGTTGAGGGTCCATTGGTGAGTTTGAGGGTGAGTATGTGTCTAAACACCATTAGCGAGGGTCGGGGCGCTTAAACCGAAGTGTAGGTGTTTCGCCTTAAGGTTACCGAGGTGTAGAGGTAGTGAACCGAGGTCCTCAGGCCGAGGTAGCGTCACCAAGGTGAAACGCCCAAGTGCCTAAGTGTAGGTGAACTGAACCAGGGAATACTGAGAAGTGAATTCCCATGACTTAGATGATTTTAGTGTGCGGAGTGCGTGAATCGTGAGCGCTACCGAATTGAGGGTTTGAGTGTAGTTAGCCGAGGTACACACATAGTGTGCCGAGGTGATGTTGAGTAGTTAGCCGAGGTGACACATAGTGTGCCGAGGTGATGTTAGGCGCCAATGTTGCCTAACACATTGTGGGACGCCACTGTGAGTGCTATTTTAGCACCAATGTGCATAAGTAAGGGAGCGATTAAGTCCATTTTGGTCCTTAGGTGACATTTTGGTCCCTAAGTGTCGTTGCGGTCCTCGGTGTGACAATTAGTCCACCACGGAGTGCCGAGGTGATTGAGAGGTCGGTTGTTGAGTGCCGAGGTGATTGAGAAGTCGGTTGTAGGTCTTAGGGTGATTCTACCGGTGTAGTAGGGTCGACCTTAGCACTGTGATGATGTCTAGATGGTGTGGACGTCAGTGTGAGCGACGGAGTAGAACGACGGAGTAGAACGACGGAGTAACGACGGTGTAAGCATTCACATGCGCTATGTTTGATTTGGTGTGTGATTGCATTTGTCATGAAGTCACATGATCATGTGCATATAACGACGGAGGAGGTTTCGACCTCGGATGTGGTAGGATTTCGGTCTCCATATCAAAATAACGACGGAGTAACGACGGAGAGCCGATAGGCTAAATAACGACGGTGGAGGTACCTCATTGCATAATGCCCTGTGGTTGGGTTGCATTCATGCATACATTTCATAATTTAATGTGTTATGAGCTGATTGATAATTGTTGTGATTGTTTGAACTATCGGTGAGTGTTGTTTTAAGCCAACCGAGGTGCTTTAGTGCTATCTCTAACCTTAAGTTTTCTTCACATTATATTACTTGTGTTAAGAGACTCACCCTAGCTGCTTTATGTTGCTTCTCATGTCGGCAACTTGCAGGTACACATGGTGATAGCTGTGCCTAGCTCAAGTCGGTTGTGTCTGCTCTGGTCGTGTAACACTAGGTTGGGGCCGAGTAGCTTTTAGTGCTTTTATGCCGATCTTGTGTATTTTCTGATATGTAGTCTTTTGAACTGAAAACTATCACATTTTGTTGTAACTTTGTGCTATGTATTATGACTTGATGTTTACTGGCCGAGGTGCCTTATGTTATGGGCTTAGACCCTTTGTGCCGATGTGATGCGCATGATTGCATGCTTAGTATAATGCTGTGCAACTATTTGAACTTAATTGAATTTCTCTGTTTTCCTTTTAAATCATCAAATGTAGCCTCCTTTGAGTGGAATTTTGAAACTCGATTTTAATTTAGTAGATCGAATTGATTAGATAAGGGGGTGTTACATTGTTGGTATCGAGCATAAGTTCGGTCTTGTCCAGGCCAAGTATTGAGTCTAAGTGTCTTAAGCCTCGAGTCTTAGGCTCGTTCTAAACCAGATTCTTGATTGTGTGATCGGTGAAGTGAGGATGGTGGGAAGAGTTGGAAGAAATGATCTTTGCTATAGGCTCCGCTGCGTTGGAGGCGATGGCAAATGCTATGGGAATCGACCTCGTGAGAATCTGCCGATGATGTTGGAGCTCGTGGGCTCGCTACTTTCCAGAGGAGAATCCTCCTACCTTCAAGAGGAGGTATGATCCCGATGGGGCTCTAGCATGGTTAAAAGAAATAGAGAGAATTTTCAGAGTGATGGATTGCACCGATGAGCAAAAAGTGAGGTTTGGGACTCATATGCTCGCTGAGGAAGCCGACGACTGGTGGCTTGGAGTTCTTCCAAGGTTGGAAGCTGCAGAGGAGGAGATCACATGGGAGAATTTTAAGAAAGAGTTCATGAGGAAGTACTACCCCCGAAGATGTGAGAGGAAAGAAAGAGATGGAATTCTTGGAGCTTAAGCAAGGTAACATGACCGTGTCGGAGTATCTGCGCCAAGTTTTCCGAGTGATAAAGTTTTACCCCATTACACTGGAGCTCTTCTTGAGTTCTCCCAAGTGTATCAAGTTTGAGAACGGTTTGAAGCTTTGAGATCAAGCAGGCAATTGGGTATCAAAGGATAAGGGTGTATTCCGAGCTGGTGGATAGTTGTAGAATTTATGAAGAAGATAGTGTGGCTACTAGCCGAGCTGGGAAAGATAAGAAGACTTTTCAACCTCAGTACCGTTGGAAGCCTTATGACCATTCTGGTGGTAGAGGAAAGGGAAATTCTGCAGGGAGAGGAAAGCCTAGTAGGGGAGACGCTCCTGCTATTCTGACTTGTTACAAGTGTGGATTGCCTGGGCACAAGGCGAAGGAGTGCAAGGCTGAGGTGAAGAGGTGTTATAGATGTGGCAAGGAGGGCCACCTGTCTGCTGAGTGTGGGCGAAAGGAGATAGCTTGTTTCAATTGTGGAGAGATGGGGCACATCAGTCCCAAGTGTCCAAAGCCAAAGCAAGAGAGAGGCGTGGGGAAAGTGTTTGCATTAGCTGGGTCCGAGGTAGTGAATGAAATCAAAGGTACGTGTTATATCAATGGTGTTCCTCTAGTTGCAATTATAGATACTGGTGCAACTCATTCCTTCATTTCTGCCATGTGTGCTAATAGACTGAGTTTAGTGTTGTCTTCATTGGGGAGGGAGATGGTCATTGACACTCCGGCTATGGGTTCGATGACTACGTCTGCGTATGTTCGAAGTGCCCACCGATCGTATTCGGCGGGGACTTCTCTCATTAACTTAATTTGTTTACCACTGTAGGAATGGACGTCATCCTTGGTATGGACTGGTTGGTAGACAACCATGTTCATATCAATTGCGCTGAGAGATCGGTTAGTTTTCCTGCTGCCGAGGTGAAGGAGTCGGCTTTACTTCCTGCTAGACAAGTGCGCAAGTTGTTAGGAGAAGGGGTTACTCTGTTTGCATTATGGGCGTCATTATCAGTAGAGAATCAAGTCAAGATTGAAGATGTGCCAGTGGTTAGAGAGTTTGCCGAGGTGTTTCCTGAAGAAATACCTGATGTGCCACCTGAGAGAGAGATTGAGTTCACCATAGAATTGATTCCTGGAACAAGACCGGTGTCTATGGCACCTTATAGGATGTCTGCATCCGAGCTGTCCGAGCTGAAGAAACAGTTGGAAGAATTGCTAGAAAGGAAATTTGTGAGACCAAGCGTGTCACCGTGGGGAGCACCTGTGTTGCTAGTGAAGAAGAAAGATGGAAGCATGAGGTTGTGCGTGGACTACAGACAATTGAACAAGGTTACAATTAAGAACAAGTATCCACTACCAAGAATTGACGATTTGATGGATCAATTAGTTGGTGCGCGGTATTTTTTTCAAGATTGATTTGAGGTCGGGCTACCATCAAATCAAAGTGAAGGACGAAGACGCACCAAAGACGGCTTTTAGAACTCGGTATGGACACTACGAGTACTTAGTAATGCCATTCGGTGTCACTAATGCTCCGTGGGTATTCATGGAGTATATGAATCGTATTTTCCATGAGTACTTAGATCGGTTCGTGGTAGTGTTCATAGACGATATCTTGAGTCTACTCCAAGTCGCGGAGAAGAGCATCTTTGAGCACTTAAGGGTAGTCTTGAAGATTCTAAAGGAGAAGAAGGCAGTATGCGAAGCTATCAAAGTGTGAGTTTTGGTTGAGGGAAGTGAGTTTCCTAGGCCATGTGATTTCCAGAAATGGGATTGCAGTGGGACCCTTCAAAGATTGAAGGCGTGTTGAAGTGGGAGGCACCCAAGTCGGCCACCGAGTGAGGAGCTTCTTGGGATTAGCCGGTTACTACGAGAAGATTCATTGAGGTTTCTCCAAATTGGCGTTGCCATTAACCCAATTGACATGTAAAGATAGGGCTTTCGTATGGGATGACCGATGTGAAGAGAGTTTCCAAGAGTTGAAGAGGAGATTGACAACGTCGCCGATCTTGATGTTGCCTAATCCAAGGGATCCTTTTTGTGATTTATTGTGATGCATCTAAGTTAGGTTTGGGATGTGTGCTGATGCAAGAAGGTAAAGTAGTGGTGTACGCTTCAAGGCAACTGAAGACTCATGAGAAGAATTACCCCACTCATGATTTAGAGCTAGCTGCCGTAGTATTTACATTAAAGATATGGAGGCATTACCTTTATGGTTCGAGGTTCGAGGTGTTTAGTGATCACAAGAGTTTGCAGTACTTGTTTGATCAGAAGGAATTGAACATGAGGCAGAGGAGATGGTTGGAGCTATTGAAGGACTATGACTTGATGCGAACTATCACCCGGGAAGGCCAATGTTGTAGGCGATCGCTACCGAGTAGGAAATCTCTGCATATGTCATCGATGATGGTAAAGGAGCTAGAATTAATTGAACAGTTTAGAGATTTGAGCCTAGTATGTGAAGTAACACCTCGGAGTGTTAAGTTGGGGATGCTGAAGATCACCAATGAGTTCATGTTTAGTATAAGGGAAGCACAGAAGGTTGATGTGAAGTTGGTGGATGTGTTTGTGAGTGTTGGCCGAGCTGATAACAAAGATTTTGAGCTAGATGCACAAGGATTGTTGAGGTTCAGAGGTCGGATATGCATTCCTGATGATGAAGAGATCAAGAAGGCAATTCTGGAGGAGTGTCACAGAAGTCGGTTGAGTATCCATCCAGGGGCTACGAAGATGTATCAAGACTTGAAGAAATTATTCTGGTGGCAAGGAATGAAGAAGGATGTAGCTCGTTTCGTCTATGCTTGTTTGACTTGCCAGAAGTCAAAGGTGGAGCACCGTAAGCGGCGGTTGATGCAATGTTGCATATTCTGAATGGAAGTGGGGCGGACATTTCCATGGACTTTGTAACCGGGTTGCGAGGACAACAAGAGGGTTTGACACCATTTGGGTGATTTTTGATAGGCTGACAAAGTCATCACACTTTATTCCTATTAACATCACATACCCAGTGCCGAGGTTAGCAGAAATTTATATCAATGTCATTGTGAAGCTTCATGGAATCCCTTTGAGTATTGCTCTGATACCACTAATGTAACACCCCTTATCTACCCAATTATTTCAAACGTCATTATCAGAGTATTCCACTGCTCAAAATATTAATTAATTAGTAGAAAGGAATGTTACGTCGCCATTAAATTTAACCCATCGTATGCACCATTAAATTTGTGCAACAACACATACATCACAAGTTAAAACTTCACAAATCATCTTATCACAGCGGAAAAATCAATGACTCACTAGTCCACTCAAACACGCCACATAATCCTTCAAATAAACCTCATACGCTTAAGTAGTTTAACATCGAATCCCAAAAATACGCCCCTAGGTGCTACGGTATCGAGAGCGACACAAAAACAGACCTCCCGACACTAACGAGTAAAGCGGCTAGACCTTCACTCGCGATTACTGCAGCGTTGCCACAATAGAGCAACATTCCAAGCGTAAGGGTGAGAATTTCAATAAAACATAATCGGATACATAATAGAGAAATGAGAGCGAGCAATCACATAGCAACATCATCATCACCAATTCATGGTCACACAACAAAGCAGCTCCAATCACAAACAAAGACAATTCACGCTTATAATTATGTATGAAAGTGCAACCCCACTGTGGCATAATGCATGATGGTACCATATTCATCACAATTAAGAGGTCAAGCCTATTCTTCATTGGAGGCCAAGCCTTATTCTTCGCAAGAGGCGAAGCCTATTCTTCACATTTATGCACATGCCATGAGATCCTATATACACATGTGCATTTCACCAAAATACTCACCTGGAGCACTCACCATCATCATCATAAAACACTCATAGAGTGTATTCTTCGCGATTCAACACAATCACACAACAGCATCATTAAAACTATACTCCTGGAGTATATTCTTCACAATTCATATCACAACATCATAATCACTCATAGAGAACATTCATCGCAACTCATCAACACCATACACACCAACATCATTTAGAGTATATATATTTTTTTCAGTTATCCTTTAGTTTAGTGTGTTATAAAATAGTGAACCGATTGACTATGGGATTACTCGGTGTAATCGATACTACTTGCAATGAGCATTGGCCACCTTTGCAAGGCTCTCGATGATGCCCTTGTAAATACACCAGTGAAAGAAATCCTGACCTTAGTGGTAAACCACAATTTAGCCATAGTCAATTAGATCACTAGTAGTATAACATTTCACAGTGAATCACTTATATAAACATAGTATCACAATTTTCATAAAACAGCACCTTTTGCTTAATAAATACAGCAACAATAAACGATTAATTTTGCCTTAAAATTAGAATATTCAGTTAGGCCTCTGAATAAGCTTTCCAACGCATCTTAGAACACCTCAATCGGGTTCCCGGTTCAAAAGATATGAATTTTCAAAAAAACAGTGACAAAACAAATGAAAGACGGTGAAAATAACCATCGGCGCGCATGAAAGCGCCAAATGAGGCGACAGATGAGCGCCATTGGGCGTAAAACACGCGAGAATGTGGGCATTGCACTGGCGTGTGAAGCGCCACTTCAGCGCCAGTGAAGCGCCAGTCCGCTGTAACAGTGTATTATGCAGAATTTTCCCGAAAATGTGCAGTTTTTCACCCAACTCGATTTTAACTCCAAAAATGCGAATTTTTTCACCAATTAAAATCATCAAAGCTCACCAAGAAACATCAAACAATCCTTCCCACACCTAATTTACACCAAAAACACCTTTTGTTCCTTAATTCAATCATCAAGCGGTTATCACACTCATCAACCATCAAATTCATCAAAAATCACCAAATTCATCAAGACATCAACAACATTCAGCAATCACATCGAATTCACCAAAACAACCTCACAAGTTATTAAAACAACATCAAAACCCCAAAACCCATCATATACCCAATCACGTTAAACCAAAACGCCCACCCTTACCTCGGGTTGGTATGTTCCGGAATTAACGGCGCAAGGGAGTCACGTCTGAACTTCGGCAACACAACGAACGGGACGTCTCCTTCCTCCTTGAAATCGCAGCCACTCACTCTCCCGAAGGAACTTGCGAAATTCCCTTCCTTCCTCTTCTTAGTGCAAATAGCTCCTTTCTCTCTTCCTCCTCTCTCAATTCGCAGCTCTCTCAATTTCTGCACAATGAGAGAGTTGCGCTAGACTCCTAGGGTTAAGCAGTGGGCTCAGTAAACACTGGGCCCTCCACGTCCACACCACTCCCTTTACTCGCTCCACCTCCTGAACCACGCCCATCAATTTAATTAATTTAATCACGTTCTAATAAAATCCATAATTCAATTAAATAATTTAATTAAATTATTTCCGGGTGTTACAATTCTCCCCCACTTAGGATTTTTCGTCCTCGAAAACATACCTGATTCAAACAATTCTGGATACGACTCTCGCATCTTATCTTCCAGCTCCCATGTCAGACTTTCACCAGCTGCCCCAAACCATACAACTTTCACCAGATTGATCTTCTTACCTCGAAGGGTCTTCACTTCCCAATCCTCAATTAAATGCGAGCACGGTCTCCACAGTGAGATTATCCCGCACCTCCACATCATCCGGTTGAATCACGTGAGACGGATCTGCAATATACTTTCGAAGCTGCGACACGTGAAACACGTCGTGCAAGTTCGAAAGATTAGGTGGCAAAGCCACCCGATATGCAACACTTCCAACTCTCTCCGTAATCTGATACGGTCCTATGAAACGAGGAGTCAACTTCTTTGATTTCGAGCACGCCCGACACCGATCATAGGTGTGACCCTCAAGAACACGTGGTCACCTGCTTCAAACTCTAAATCCTTCCTTCTCTTATCATGGTAGCTCTTCTGTCTACTCTGAGACGCTTTCATTTTCTCTCGGATCATCTTCACTTTCTCAGTGGTTTCTCTAACCAGCACAGGTCCAAGCACTAAACTTTCCCCAGTCTCGTACCAACATACCGAGTCCTACACCTCCGACCATACAATGCCTCAAACGGTGCCATCCCAATCTTTGGAGTGATAACTATTGTTGTATGTAAACTTCGATCAAGGGAGATGAGTATCCCACGCACCTCCTCGCTCTAGAACACACGACCTCAACAGATCTTCCAATGATTGAATTGTCCTCTGTGCGCTTGCCGGTTTGAGGATGATAAGTTGAACTCAACCTCAATTTCAACCCAACTCCTTACTCGCAAACTACTCCAAAAATCCGAAGTAAATCTTGGGTCTCTATCTGACACAATGCACAAAGGAACACCGTGCAGCTTCACAACCACCTGAATGTAGATTTCAGCCAATCTCGACACCGGATACTTAATACCGATAGGAATAAAGTGAGCAGATTTTGTCAATCTATCCACAACCACCCAAATTGAATCATGTCCTCTCACTGTATTGGGTAACCCGGTCACGAAGTCCATAGAAATACTATCCCACTTCCACTCTAGAACATTCAACGGTTGCATCATTCCCGCAGCCTCTGATGCTCGACCTTCGATTTCTGACAGGTCAAACACGAATACACAAACTTTGCCACATCACGCTTCAATCCAGGCCACCAAAACATCTTTTTCAGATCGTGATACATCTTCGTCGCTCCGGGATGGATACTTAACTTACTCCTATGCCCTTCCTCGAGGATTGCCTTTTTCATTTCCTCATCTTCGGGAACGCAAATTCTTCCACGGTACCTCAATACGTTCTGAGTATCTAACTCGAAATCTCCATTCCCAGGCTTACCAATCTCACTCATCAAATCCACCAATTTCACATCTAACTTCTGCGCTTCTCGGATACTAATCATAAAATCATTGCCAATTTTCAACATGCCCAACCTGACACTCTGAGGTGTGACTTCACAAACTAGACTCATGTCCCTGAATTGCTCAATCAACTCAAGCTCTCTAGCCATCAACGCCGACATGTGCAAGGTCTTCCGGCTCAAAGCATCGGCAACCACATTAGCTTTACCCGGTGATAACTCAACTCAAAAATCATAATCCTTCAATAGTTCTAACCACCGGCGCTGCCTCATATTCAATTCTTTCTGATCGAACAGATACCGTAGACTCTTGTGATCACTAAACACCTAAAATCTCGATCCATACAAGTAGTGCCTCCAGATTTTCAATGTAAATACCACAAAGAAGCAAGTTCTAGATCATGAGTAGGGTAATTCTTTTCATGAGTCCTTAATTGCCTCGGCGCATAAGCGACCACTTTCCCATTCTCGCATAAGCACGCCACCCAAACCCATCTTGGAAGCATCACAAAGATACTACAAACGGGTCGACCGAACTAGGTAAGGTCAACACCGGAGATGTAGTCAATCTTCTTTTCACTCATTGAAGCTTTCTTCACATCGGTCATCCCAAACAAAAGCTTTGCCCTTGCAAGTTAATTGGGTCAATGGCGAGCCAACTTCAAAACCCTCAATGAATCTTCTATAATAGCCAGCTAATCCCAGAAAACTCCTTATTTCAGTAACTGACTTTGGAGACTCCCACTGCAACACTGCATCAACTTTGGAAGGATCCACCGCAATCCCTTCACAAGAAATCACATGTCCGAGAAAATCACCTTCACAACCAAAACTCACACTTGGACAACTTGGCATATAATTTTCGGCCCTCGGAATGTCTAATACTACCTCGGATGTTCAAAGATGCTCTTCTTCCGACTTAGAGTAAATCGTAATGTCATCAATGAAAACCACCACAAACTTGTCCAAGTACTCACGGAAAATTTGGTTCATGTATCCCATGAATACTCCGTACGCATTAGTCACACCGAAAGGCATAACGGAATACTCATAGTGTCCATATCTGGTCCTAAATGCTGTCTTTGGAACATCTTCATCCTTGACCTTGATCTGGTGATAACCAGACCTTAAATCAATCTTGCTAAATACTTTAGCACCCACCAATTGATCCATCAAGTCATCAATCCTTGGCAACGGGTACTTATTCTTGATTGTAACTTTATTTAACTGCCGATAGTCTACGCACAACCTCATACTACCATCTTTCTTTTCACTAGCAACACTGGGGCTCCCCCAAGGTGACACACTCGGTCTCACGAACTTCTTTTCTAACAAATCTTCAAGTTGCTTTTTCAATTACGCCAACTCGGATGCAGGACATTCTATATGGTGCCATAGACCACGGGCTTTGTGCGGGAACCAGTCAATAGTAAACTCCACTTCTCTCTCGGGTGGTACATCCGGAATCTCATCAGAAACACCTCGTAAAACTCACGCACTCATCGGCAATTCATCAATCTTCGCTTGGCTCTCGGCAGAGACAACGATGCTAATAGAGAAAATAGTTGAACCTCTTCTCTCATCACCCGGCAAACCGACCGTAGATAGCAAACTGCACTTCTCTTCATGCGAAGCAAAACTCACGGACCTTTCACGACAATTGATATGAACATGGTTATCAACTAACCACCCATACCTGAATGACATCCATCCCACTCACAAGGCAAACGGTCGAGTCAACTAAAAATTCTCTACCATACATAGATCACGGGGCATTTAGCACAAACAACGGAGGTAGTCACCAACCCTTAGGTGGAGTATCGATAACCATCTCCCTCAACATATCAGATAAAACAAGGCTTAAGTTCTCAACACATGCAGCAGCAATAAAACTATGGGTAGCACCAGTATCAACAATAGCAACAAGAGGAGTATTATTGATATAGCACGTACCTCGAATCTCGTTCACTACGTCAGACGCAGCTAGAGCGAACACCTTTCCATACGACTTCTCCTTCTTGGGTTTAGGACACTGTGCACTGACGTGGCCACCCTCTTCACAATTGAAGCATACCATCTCCTTCTTATCACAGTTGAAGGACATGTGTCCCTCCTTCCCACACTTATAACATCTCTTCTTTTCCTTGTTTGGGCAATCGGGACTCTTATGGCCTGTCTTCCCACACGTGTAACAAGTAACACCGGCCGCAAAAGATCTCCCCACTTCGCTTAGACCCACCAACAGATTTTCCAACAAACTTCCCTTTGCCCTTACCAAAGAGGCACCTCATATGGCTTCCCACGACCGAAAAATTCTTTTGCCTTTCCTTCATGACTCGGAGAAGGCATTATTGTCCTCTTCAAAATTCTCGCACTATTAACCAACAATGGGAATACACTGATCTGCCGATACCCTATGGCTCTCTTAATGTCAAGACGCAACCCGCTTTCAAACTTGATGCATTTGGAGAACTCAAAGACCCTCTCCATCATAGTGAGGATAAAACTTAGACAAATTTCAAGAAACTTTGCAAAGATACTCGGAGACACCATGCTACCTTGCTCAAGTCTCAAAAAACTCCACCTCCTTTTTCCCCGCGAACATCCTCCTGGATAGTACTTTCTCTTGAATTCCTCTCAAATACCGCCCAAGTGATCTCCTCATTGCAATCGTCAACCCTTGACTAGCCAGTCCTCCACCAATCATAAGCCTCTTTCTTCAACATGTGTGTGCCATAGCGAACCTTCTCGAGCATCGGTGCAATCCATGACACGGAAAATCCGCTCCATCTCACTTAGCCACTCGAGGGCACCATCGTGACTATACCCGCCTTCAAAAGTAGGAGGGTTCTCACGCTGGAACGTAGCCAAACTACGCGTTCCATCACCAATAGCATTGGGTATGTTACCCACAACCCCAACAATAGCTGCGAGGCAAAGAACAAGTGCAAAGATCGTCCCGTCTCGCCATTCCAAAGATCGCAACAAAACAAAAATCGAAACGAGTAACAAAGCTCAAATGTTACTCAACTTGACGACTCAACCACCGTGGACGGATCCAAACGAATCTGATACCACTAATGTAACACCCCTTATCTACCCAATTATTTCAAACGTCATTATCAGAGTATTCCACTGCTCAAAATATTAATTAATTAGTAGAAAGGAATGTTACGTCGCCATTAAATTTAACCCATCGTATGCACCATTAAATTTGTGCAACAACACATACATCACAAGTTAAAACTTCACAAATCATCTTATCACAGCGGAAAAATCAATGACTCACTAGTCCACTCAAACACGCTCACATAATCCTTCAAATAAACCTCATACGCTTAAGTAGTTTAACATCGAATCCCAAAAATACGCCCCTAGGTGCTACAGGTATCGAGAGCGACACAAACAGACCTCCCGACACCAACTGTAAGCGCTAGACCTTCACTCGCGATTACTGCGGCGTTGCCACAATAGAGCAACATTCCAAGCGAAGGGGTGAGAATTTCAATAAAACATAATCGGATACATAATAGAGAAATGAGAGCGAGCAATCACATAGCAACATCATCATCACCAATTCATGGTCACACAACAAAGCTAGCCCAATCACAAACAAAGACAATTCACGCTTATAATTATGTATGAAAGTGCAACCCCACTGTGGCATAATGCATGATGGTACCATATTCATCACAATTAAGAGGCCAAGCCTATTCTTCACTGGAGGCCGGCCTATTCTTCGCAAGAGGCCGAAGCCTATTCTTCACATTTATGCACATGCCATGAGATCCTATATACACATGTGCATTTCACCAAAATACTCACCTGGAGCACTCACCATCATCATCATAAAACACTCATAGAGTGTATTCTTCGCGATTCAACACAATCACACAACAGCATCATTATAACTATACTCCTGGAGTATATTCTTCACAATTCATATCACAACATCATAATCACTCATAGAGAACATTCATCGCAACTCATCAACACCATACACACCAACATCATTTAGAGTATATATATTTTTTTCAGTTATCCTTTAGTTTAGTGTGTTATAAAATAGTGAACTGATTGACTATGGGATTACTCAGGTAACTGATACTACTTGCAACAGGCATTGGCCACCTTTGCAAGGCTCTCAGTGATGCCCTTGTAAATACACCAGTGAAAGAAATCCTGACCTTAGTGGTAAACCACAATTTAGCCATAGTCAATTAGATCACTAGTAGTATAACATTTCACAGTGAATCACTTATATAAACATAGTATCACAATTTTCATAAAACAAAGACCTTTTGCTTAATAAATACAGCAACAATAAACGATTTATTTTGCCTTAAAAATAGAATATTCAGTTAGGCCTCTGAATAAGCTTTCCAACGCATCTTAGAACACCTCAATCGGGTTCCTGCTTCAAAAGATCTCGAATTTTCAAAAAAAAGATGACAAAACAAATGAAAGACGAGGAAAAAATCCATCGGCGCATGAAAGCGCCAAAGGAGGCGGCAGTGAGGCGCCATTGGACGTAAAACACGCAGAATGTGGGCATTGCATTTGGCGTGTGAAGCGCCACTTCAGCGCCAAAGTGAGGCGCCAAATCCATTATAACGATGTATTATGCACTTTTCCCGAAAATGTGCAGTTTTTCACCCAACTCGATTTTAACTCCAAAAATGCGAATTTTTTCACCAATTAAAATCATCAAAGCTCACCAAGAAACATCAAACAATCCTTCCCACACCTAATTTACACCAAAAACACCTTTTGTTCCTTAATTCAATCATCAAGCGGTTATCACACTCATCAACCATCAAATTCATCAAAAATCACCAAATTCATCAAGACATCAACAACATTCAGCAATCACATCGAATTCACCAAAACAACCTCACAAGTTATTAAAACAACATCAAAACCCCAAAACCCATCATATACCCAATCACGTTAAACCGAAACGCCCACCCTTACCTCGAATTGGTATGTTCCGGAATTAACGGCGAAGGAGTCACGTACAGAACTCGGCAACACAACGAACGGGACGTCTCCTTCCTCCTTGAAATCGCAGCCACTCACTCTCCTGAAGGAACTTGCGAAATTCCCCTTCCTTCCTCTTCTTAGTGCAGCGCTCCCTTTCTCTCTTCCTCCCTCTCTCAATTCGCAGCTCTCTCAATTTCTGCACAATGAGAGAGTTGCGCTAGACTCCTAGGGTTAAGCAGTGGGCTCAGTAAACACTGGGCCCTCCACGTCCACACCACTCCCTTTACTCGCTCCACCTCCTGAACCACGCCCATCAATTTAATTAATTTAATCACGTTCTAATAAAATCCATAATTCAATTAAATAATTTAATTAAATTATTTCCGGGTGTTACAATACCAAACACCTACTATATAGACTTGTGGGGGAATGAAATCTGGACTAGTTGTCTAAGGTGTTTGTAGATTGTTCTTGATTTGAACTACATTATCAAATTTTGGTTATATATACTTGGTCGCTTGGATTTTTGCAATTGTTGACCGAGAGTTCACCTACTTGCAAAAAGTGTGCTAAAATATGAGCTATACAGTGAGTGCATTGATTTTATCAAAGATTATATGGATATGTAGTGTTTGTAAATTAATTGACTTATTATTTATTCCTATTGGGGGTGTCAAGTTGCATACACCCTTTAAGTCTGACCTTGTATGTTTTGTTCTATAGAAGTTACTTAGTGTTAGTGGGAAATCAAATATCAATTCTTCTTGATCCTCATTGATGTCAATGTATTTAGACTTCACATATTGTCAATAAAACTATGTTTATGAGAGATTTTTAGTACCTTTGACTTTAAGAAAGCACACTATTAGATTGATACATAAAAACTTTAAGAAATTTCGCTTCATCATTCATCCGCTCATAGTGTTTAAATGTCATGCGTTGATTTAGTGTAATGTTTTTAGATTTTAACTTCACAACAAATTGGTTCCTGCATTTTGTGTAATCCTTTCCCAAATAATGGTAGTTTTGAGAGGCTGATAATATGTTGTTCTCTCTTTCTATTTTAGTATTCACAATAAGACTTTTGGAATTACTCACTGCTATGCTATGTGGAGTGTGGACACTGTGTCACTTGTGTTCACTGTTTAACTTGTGGAGTTGTAATACTGTGACTACTATAGTTAGAGTCGTGCCGCACAAGCGATAACTAACAAAGTGTTGTTAGTTAGTTGGATCAGTAATAGAGGAATGTAAAACAAGCTGCATATTCTGTATCAAAAGCTTTATTATTAGTTTGAGACTCACTTGAAGGAATGTTCTTTTTTCTTACAGGAGATTGCTTGGTCAGAACTTCTTGGATACTATATCTTGGGATTCTAAACCTTACTAGTCTGCAGCATGTAACCGAGTTCTTTTCTCTGCTTTAAAACTGCCTCTCATTCGGTATGTTCTATCATATAAGTACATAATTTAGTTCATATAGTTTTATTAGTATAATCATTTCCGAAGTGAATTTGAGGAACAATTCCATTAGTATAGATTTCACAAATCAAATTAAAGAATCTTATTAGAGTGAACACATTCAGTGTCCTTGGAAAAAACTCTTGTAGCTATGGACTAACTTTTTATTATTTATTGAGTGTAGCTATGGATCGTAGTTGGATGCAAGCTAATAAGTTGAGTGATGAGTACGCGAAAGGGGTAGAAGAGTTTCTAGAGTTTGCTCAAAAAAGCTTGTAAATAGTGGTGGAATTTTTATTGTCCTTGTGTTAATTGTGTGAACCTGGACACCACAACCGGTTGACACAATAAAAGATCATCTTCTTGTTGATGGGATTTGTCGTAGTTATACAACCCGGATATGGCATGGTGAGAAGTTAAATATCCCAAGTGTGTCCGAAAGAGATAATTTCGCAGATGCAAATATGGATGACCGAATGGAGGACATGATACGTGATATTGGGCCGGAGTCTTTTAAGAAAGCACATGCCTTTGATACATTGTGCAAAGATATAGAAGAGCCTTTGTAATTGGGATGTTCAATGACACGGTTGGATCACGGTGATAAAATTATTCAATCTGAAGGCGATAAATGGGTGGACTGATAAGAGTTTCACCGAGTTGCTTGTGTTGTTGAAAGAAATGCTTCCGTAAGGTAACACACCGCTTTGTGTCGCACGTATGAAGCGAAGAAGGTTTTGTGTCCGATGGGTGTGGAGTATGAAAAAATACATGCTTGCCCCAATGATTGCATATTGTATCGGAATGAGTTTAAGGAGTCGCGTAATTGCCCTACGTGTAATAGGTCACGCTACAAAGTAAAGACCGTGAATCTAGTTTCGATGATGACAACACAAACGGTTCTCCAAAGAAAGGTTTTATGGTACCTTCCAATAATTCCTGTGTTCACACGCTTGTTTGCTAATGCAAAGGACGCAAAGAACATTAGATGGCATGCCGATGAGAGGAAACGTGATGGCCAACTTCGCCATCCAAATTGACTTCTACAATGGAAGAAGGTTGATAGTTTGTTTCCGGATTTTGGAGCCGAGTCAAGAAATCTTAGGCTCGCGCTTGCTTCGGTTGGGATGAACCCATATGGTAACTTAAGTACGAATCATAGCTCCTGGCCTGTTCTCCTTATAATTTACAACTTATCTCCTTGGTTGTGCATGAAGCGTAAGTATGTTATGTTATCCATGATGATTTCTGGCCCACGACAGCCAGGAAATGACATAGATGTTTACCTTAGTCCGTTGGTTGAAGACTTGAAAAAAATGTGGGATGTAGGCGTGGATGTGTTTGATGGGTATTCCAATGAAACTTTCAAGTTGCGTGCAATGTTATTTTGCACAATCAATGACTTCCCAAAGATACGGGAACTTGTCCGGTATAGTGTTAAGGGACATAGAGGTTGTCCTATTTGTACAGAACACACATGCTACCATCAACCAAACATGGTAAGAAGACGGTATACCTTGGGCATCGGAGATTTCTCAAACGCAATCACTCGTATCGTAGGATGAAAAAGCTTTTAATGGGTGTCAAGAGAATGAAACCGCTCTGAATGTCTTGACTGAAAAGAAGTATACCAACCGTTAAGGACATCAAAGTTGTATTTGGAAAAAGCAAAAGCAAAAGCAAAAGCGTATCAACGAGAAAAGCAAGTGGAAGAAGAGGTCGGTGTTCTTTGATCTTCCGTATTGGTCCATCTTTATGTAAGACAACGCCTTGATGTCATGCATGTTGAGAAAACGTTTGTGATAGTGTTATCGGGACACTTCTCAATATTAAAGGCCGACAAAAGATGGTATAAATTCTCGCTTAGATTTGCTCGAAATGGGCATAAGAGAACAATTGCACCCAAAGCAAAATGGTAAACGTACATATTTGCCCCAGCATGTCATACCTACATCGTCAAAAAAGAGAAAATAAGTTTGTGCGAGTGTCTACAAGGAATCAAAGTTCCACAAGGCTACTCTTCAAATTTTAAGAGGCTTGTGTCAATGAAAGATGTCAAATTAGTTGGATTAAAGTCTCATGATCACACGTGTTGATGCAACAACTACTACCGGTGGCTATTCGTGGCATCTTGCCAAAATGTGTTCGACATGCGATAACTAGGTTGTGCTTATTCTTTAATGCTATATGTGTCAAAGTCATTGACCTCAAAATTGGATGAGTTGGAAAACGAGGCAGCTATTATCTTGTGTCAATTGGAGATGTATTTTCCTCCCTCATTTTTTGACATCATGGTTCATTTAATTGTTCATCTAGTAAGAGAGATTAGATTGTGTGGCCCTATTTATTTAAGGTGGATGTATCCGGTTGAACGATACATGAAGATTTTGAAAGGTTATGTGAAGAATCAATATCGTCCCGAAGCATCTATTGTTGAAAGGTATGTCACAAAATAAGCTATTGAGTTTTGTTCAGACTATTTGGCAGAAGCCAAACCTATAGGGCTTCCCAATTCTCGTCATACAGGGAGGTGTGAAGGTAAGGGTACCCGATGTGCAAGGGTCAAGAGTATGGGTCGAGCAGAAGTGTTGCAAGCACATTTGTATATATTGAATAACACTGATGAGGTATTACCTTATTTATCTACTCATAAAATGATCGTCAAGAGTAGAAACCCTCAAATGAATGAAAACGCGCTATTGAAAGAGCACAACAAGACATTCCTAACCTGGTTTAAAGAGATTATTATGAATGATAATAGTGCTTCTATTACATTAAAGTGGTTAGCAAATGAGCCAAAGTTTAATGTCTTGACTTACTCAGGGTACGATATAAATAATTTCTCATTTTCTACAAAGTCACAAGATGATAAGGGCACTATGCAAAATAGTGGGGTTATGGTCATGGCTTCTTCCATGCACTTCTCTAGTTCAAGGGATAAACACCTGCTCAAGGCCAATTGCTTACTTTGGGGTTATTGAAGAGATTTGGGAGGTCGATTCATCAGAAATTTAAAGTGCCTGTTTTTAAATGTAAGTGGGCTAACATTAACAGTGGTGTACAAACTGATGAGTTAGGATTTACATTGGTGGACCTAGACAAGTTAAGTTATGGGGAGGAGCCTTTCATCATGGCTGAGCAAGCAAAACAAATTTTTTTTGTCAATGATCCTTCAAACAAAAATGGTCAAGAGTCCTACAAGGAAGAATCATGAATAGTAATGATGAAGACGGTGAATCATCCCTTGAAATTGATGAGACTCCATCTTTCACTACACAAATGCCTAGATTCATTGAGGACATGGATGTGGATGGTGTACATGCGACTCGTGATGATCATAATGAAGGGATATGGGAAGATACTTTAATTTGACCCCCTAGAAAGAATTTATTTGAATCTGTAAGTATGAATTGTAAGGAGATATATGAGAAGTTTTGTTATGAGCTGACAATTCTTTGTTTTGTTTTTCTTAAATAGGTACCATGGATGATTCATCTACCAACCCCCCAACAAAGAACAAGAAAACTAGACGTGCCACGACGTTACCGGAGTTGACGTCTAGACGGCCGCCAGGTTATAAGTACCCGATTGAATTTGATGAACGCTTAGAGCCTCTAGGTAAGTTGGCTGCCAGATTTAAGAGTTATGTGTCTATGCTAGCACGACACAAGGCAAGTATATTATCAGAAGATTGGAGCAAAGTGAGTGAAGAGGTCAAGAATTTGATCTGGCATGATATCTTGGTATTAACTTTTCATTGCATACTGAGAATTTGATTTTATTTTTTTGGCCAAATGAATGATATCAAGGTGATATTAACACTGCCTTTTTTGTATACTTTAGGAAACATTTGACATTCCCAATGATGAGAGGTTGAACAAAAAGTGGATTGCTTATGCCGGTGAGCGTTGGACGCAATTTAAATCAACACTTAGTAGGAAATATATCTTTAGCTCCAAAGAGGATCGTGGTGACACAACTCCATGCGAGATATACATTTCATATCGATCAAACATGGGAGTTGTTCAGAAAGAGTCGCATGGAAGAACAGTTTCAGGTAATTATTTGGTCTTTTTTGATTAAATTTTCAATAGTGAGATGCACATTCACAATTCATAATGAGATGCACATTCAGAGCAGTTTGTTGTTTTATTTGTATTAAAGTAATTTTTTTTTGGGTATTTGTGACAGACTAAAAGAGAAAGAGGCAAAAAAATTCAATCCCAAAATCACTTCTACCACACATCCTCTCGTGGTGGTTATAAGATGGTTAAGGAAAAATGGAAAGAGAGATACGTGGAAGCAAGGCGTGAGGAGGGTGGTGATCCAGACTTAGTAATAGAACCCCCATCTCCTCCACGGCATGAGTTATTTAAGTTGGCCCATCAAAGGAAAACAGGATCTTTTACAACAGATGAGTCAAGTTCAGTTGCTTCAAAAATTGTAAGTTAAAATTTTTATTAAAAGACCAATGCCTTAGGAAATACATTTTACAATGTTGCCTAAAGTGCACATGGTTTTGGTTATAGGATGAGTTAGTTGATCAGGCCAAACAGGGAACTTTTGTTCCACATGGACGCCAAGATATCTTGGTCAGTGCCGTTGGAAAACTTGATCCTCGTGGTCGTGTACTAGCAGCTGGTAGACGAGTGGTTCTAGTAAAGTACTTTGGACCTACTTCACGTACTAGCTCGACTTCAGATAGTGAGAAACTAGCTACCATGAAGCAAGAGCTGGGGGAGGAGTTATCACAGGAGTTTGAAAAGAAACAGGAGGAGTTAACACAAACGTTTGCAAAGAAACATGAGGAGTTAACACAAGAGTTTGAAAAGAAATACAAAGATATGATAGTCGAAGCATTGACAGAGGTATATATTACTTTGTAAATTGATTTTAGTAACTTTGTGAATAAAATTTAATTAATATATTTGATTTGCGAGAAGTGGGGATCGCTTGGTGGCCCCCTCAATGAAAATATTTCTCCAAAAATACAATTGGATCTAAGGCTAGTTGTTCACCATCCCATGTGGAAGAACCGCCAAGAATGACCGTTGAAAGAGTTGCATTTTTTAGCTTATGAGATGACGTAAGGTGTCAAGTTTGACTTGGACCATGAGCACCATGAACATTTCTACATTGGATACCAAGATATTGTAGAATTGGTTCAAGGTCACAAGGAACTTGAGATGAGCCATTTAGCAATATGGTGCACGTAAGTATATATTAGTATATTAGTTTTTTGTAAAAACTTATTCCAAAATATTTCAATTATAAATAGTTATAAATACTAATTGATTTGTTCTCAATATATTAGGTATTTGCATCGTGAATGTATAGCAAGGGAAACTAGTGATATATATGTATGGATTTCTAGATCCATACAAAATTTGTGATGGTGTTGGCTACAAACAAGAGACCATCCAAACATATATCCAGAATAAGTTATATGACCGAACAAAACATGCTTTCTAGCCTACCGTATTTGTGTGGGTAAAGTATCAATTGTCTAAAGTTTACTAGTGTATACATATAATTTCTTTGTTTGATTATGATTTAATTATTTTGTCCACTTTTGTAGAAAACATTGGCAACCGCTTGTCGCCCGTCCCTTCATAATACAGCTTGTTTGGATGTGTTCACTTCACCGCCTTCCAAACGAGACCGTTGAAATAGTTGAGAAGTAAGTTTTCTTTTATTAATAATTTGTTGTCACAATTTTGTGATTTAATATGTTTTAGACTTATAACTTACTATTTATGATGTTTCCCCACAGCTATGGATGGATATAATAGGATGAAGGGTTTAAGAAAATCAAAACCTCATTGGTTGACACTTAAAGTAAGTATTGAATACATTAATTTTTTTCATTTTATACTAGTTAATGTAAATTATATTCAGTTTTGATATTTGATATTCATTTATAGGACCAAACAAAATGATGGTTATTCTTGTGGCCACTATGTGATGATAAATATGATGACCATTGTCTCTCGCAACTATCACTAATAATTGGAAGAAGGTATATAATTTTCAACTTTTATAGGATGATTACTAGGTAATTATTATGTTGTTGGTATTAGGTTAACCATGTGATTCATATTGAACTTTTATTTTTGTAGATGTTTAATTCGAAATCGATCGTTCACACTTGAAGAGTTGACGCATGTTAGACAAGTTTGGTGAGTTCTTTATAAAGATGTATGAAGAGCATAAACCAACTTCAAAGGAAGAACGAAGAAAACAACTTAAGTGATGTTCGATCATTTGTCTTTAATCTTATTGTTGGTTTTCTTGTGGTATTTGGAGCTTAATAGAAGCATATAGTTGTGCTGTAAATTCAGGTGATGGTTGATTTTCTTATGGTTTTTGCTACATATGTATTATGGTATACCTTTTGACAAGATATTAGTGAAATGAATGTTGAATTGGTAGTGATAAATTTTTGGAGCAAAATATAGTAATTTTGTAATTCTATATAGAATGTTTGTTGCTAGTTTAATGAATTTGATACCTAGTGGAGCCAAATATATATATATATATATATATATATATATATATATATATATATATATATATATATATATATATATATATATATATATATATATATATATATATATATATATCCAGGGGAATGACCAAAAGGCAAAAAAAAAAAAAACTTTGAAGTCAGGCGGGTACAACCCTGACTTTATAATGTAAACACATTTAAAGTCAAGCGACAAAAAGTCTGACTTAAGAATAACTTTAAAGTCACACTTTGGCTTGACTTTAAAAGTCATTCCATATAACGATTATCGCAATTAATGTCGTGCAATATTGGTCCGACTTTAAAAAAAACATATGAAGTCGCGCTTTCGCTTGACTTTAAAGCTCCTGACATACGAAGTCTCCTTAATAGAAGTCACGCCGGCGCGTGACTTTAAAAAGCCAATTTGCGTGACTTTAAATCCCTTTTCTGCACTAGTTCTTCAAGCAACCTGCAGGCCAGCAATCAAAATTGACACCTAAAAGGAAGAAACCTAGTGCGATCGACTCGATGCACTGCATCGCTTCAAGAAATAGTTCCCGCAATCAGTGCTGAGGAAGGAGGTGCATCTGCACCTACAGAAGAAACACCAAGCAAGCCACCTAAGGAGAAGAAGCAGAAGGTGAAACACACTCCTCCATCAAGGCAAAGCACCAGAATCAGGAGTGGAGCCAACAAATGAGTATCATTTACAAGTTTTCACCTACTACTACTATAGCTTGTGTTAATTCTGTTTAAACTATTTCCCTGGTTGTTTTTAATCCCTCTCCCCTATTTTGAACAAAGTATGGTTTGTATTTTTGAACAAACTTGCAGTGAGGACACTGCAACCCCTTAAGTTTGGGGGATTTGCATGTTATGTTATGTTTTAATATGTTTCTATCTAATATGTTGTGTGTTTAATTAATATGTTTTATATAGTAAATATATATGTTTTAAGTAGTTTTTAGTTTGTTTAAATATTAGATGTACTTAACAAAGTAGTATCTAAATATTTTAGTTGAAAAGATCAGTTTTTCAAAAATATTGTGAAAGCCCTATGGATCGAATTTTTATGATGAAAAAGAGAAAAAGAAGCCTTATTTCTTAGAAAAACCAAAATTATTTTTACTTCAACACTTCAAAACTGAGTTTGTGAAAAGAACCTTGCTATTTAAAAAGATCAATCTGATGCAAGGGGAATTTTTGGTAAGCTTAGGTCAAAACAAAGCTTTACTAAAAAGAAAGAAGAGCTTAAAGAATTAAGTTTGGGGGTGTTTTATGAAAACAAAGGCTGAATTTCAAAAGTATAAGAGTAAACAATGCAAAAAAAAAAATACAAAAAAAGTGGACAAAGCCATACCTCGAATCTTTTGAAACTATACTGTGCTTGGCACATGAATGCATCCGAGGTCAAAGACCTATGCCATGCAGAATAAATGTATCCGGAGGATAGTTCAAAAATCGAACTCGTGCAAAGTGCAAAGAAAAATATATGCATCCGGAGGTCAAAGACTGTGCAAAGTGCATTTGCATCCGGAGGTCGAGTGAGGAAGGTAATATGCGCTAGCAAAAAAAAAGCATCATCGGTCAGAACATCAATGCAAATCGCATCAAGAAAAAGCAAAATGCGTAAAAAAATCAATGCACAAATCACTTCAAAGAAGTATTGCATCTACTCAAAAGATCCACACAAAAAATAGAAAATGCATTGGCTCAAAAGCTTTGAAAGATTCAACCAAGCCCTTTGATTTTAGAACTCCCAAACACTTGAGAAAATTTTGTGAGTCTAATCTCTCTTTTGAAAAATATTTTGGTGTGACCAAAGATGAACCAATCCTTTCAAAGGCTAGGAGGAATTTTTTCACTTAGTCTTGGAACCAATCTCAACTCAGTGGGTTCACACACACACAAAAGAGTTTGAATAGCTTTGGTAGTTTTGAAGAAATAAAGGCACAAGAAAAATTGTTAAAGAAATGAAGTTCATAGGGAACTCCTCATGAAAATCCAAATATCAAACTGATCTATCTTCTAGAATTATAGTTTTTAATAGTTTGTCTTTGTCATTACTTGCGGACATCTTATTTGCTCTTTGTTCCACGTGGCACTAAATGTCATGTCTTCACATCATATCATCATGGCCACATGGCACTGACATGTACCACATCAGCAACCAATGGATGATTGTCACATGGCGCTCACATGGCAAAGTGGAGCATAGTGTGTTACTAAAAAAAATAGTTTTGACTAATGATAACTCTATTTTATATAGACTATTTCATATGTTTAAACTTAGTGTTTGCTCTCTTTCAAGTAATAATAAAGAGTTTATATAGTATTTTATGTGATATATGATAACTTGAGTGATTTGAATGGTTATAGTTATTATTAGGCCATTTTGGATATATTGTGGTATGTTTGATGTTTTGTTCAATCTGCGCCTCAATGCTAATCGCATCAATGCTTCAACCGATCCTCGCATCAAATCCGCACTACTTGGTGAATAAGCAGCTTTGTTTCATATGCATCCACTTGCAAGTGATGACCTCCTGCTGGTTCTCTCGATGCCATCCCACCTTGTATAGTAGGCGCCTACCATTCACACATAGCTATAGGCATAGCTTTGAAGAGTCACCAACATAGGGACACATGTTCTATCACCATGGAACCGCCCTATGTCATTAGTCAAAGATTTCAACATGGGATAAACCTCTGAAAAGCAACTACAGCTATGATCCACACAAGATTACTTCAACATGAAGAAAGGAAGCACCTCACTTGAAGGCTATAAAAGGACCTCACATCTTCATTTGGAAATATATCACAATCCATAAGTTAGATCAAAATTTCAATATACATAGTTAGTTTTTATATTTTTAGAGGAAGAGGAAGGAATTCATAAATCCTCCTTAACTCATTTTCATAGTGTTTGTATAGTGCTAAGGAGTAATGCTAGTGCATTTCTAGAAGATTTCATACAAAGGTTTACAACATTTGAAACTTTTCTCTTGTTGTTCTCTTTTGTGATTTCTATATATATAAACATGGTCTATTCAGTTTATATATATCTTGCAATGTCTCTTGTTAGCTAAACCTTTCTTAGTTGGAATGTTCTAATCATTTAATGAGCTTTTAAGTAAGTATGATGCATGTATGTATGTTTGTACTTTAGTTCTTGCTTAATAATCTTTCCAAACTTATTTTGAACTTAATCACTTAGAATAAGTAAGATTTGTAAATGACCAGAAATGGCTTACAATTAAGAACTCAAGAACTAATATGGGTGAGTGTTTTACATAAAGAAAACTTTGTGAAAACCATGCTAAGTCCTAGAGATAGGATAGTATAGTCCATAGGATAATTGTGGGTACTTAAAATACAAGAGTGAATTTATTTAAGCAAATTGGATAATTGTTAGGAGGCAAGATTGGCACTAACACCCCTTTCTTTACTGCATAGAACAAGGATCATAAGAGCTGGTAATGATACTCTGAAGAAAGTGACCGAAAGGCACATAGCTAATGCAACAGCATTCAGTGCAGCTGCATCACATACTGCATCAAACACTTATAAGTAAATTACTTGATGAAAACATTCCAACTAGCTTTTCTCTTTTACACTATCAACATTTTTACTTTGCTTTCTAACTTAGTTGTGATCATCAAACAAAAACCAAAATTATTTTGTTACTTTGTTACTTTACACTTTATTACTTTATATTGATTTTAAAAGTGAGTTTTTCAATCTCTGTGGGTTCGATCTTTTTACTACTTGTTTTTGGACAGTGTATACTTGCACACAAGTGTATGTGTTTTCCATGCACCAACTAACATGGCGTTTGAACCCATGACTTGAAGGTGACACAAACTCCCTGTAAATATATATTACATATTCCCTAATTGTTAACACCCAAAAATAAATAAGTCATAGGTCGAGGACTAAGAGAGGAAAAAGATTCACGGTGTGAAGGCAAGCCACTCGACAAGACCCAAAAAGGGTATCTTCCAGAAAAAGAGTAAAACCAAGAGGTGGTCCTCGGAGCGTACAGAAAGTCAGAACCCCCAAGGGAGGGCTACGCCCGAGGGCTAATGAGCCAAGCTGAGGGAAAGTAACCGCCACACCCTATAGACAGCCAAGGCCGAGGTGGCTCGGATTGCCTAAGTCGTTACATAAAGAAGGTCAGGGCTGCCGAGCCACCACATGGCCGAGGCAGGATAGGGGTTACTTGGAAGGCAAAACAAGGCGTGAAGATAGAACGTGGAAGCAGTTGAAGTTCAAGCAGAAGAGTGAGGCCGGAAAACGTGGAGCAACAAAGCACTCACCCCACTACTCGCACCAGTGGAGGGTCGTCGCTAGTTACTGCACGTAGTTGAGGGCCTATGAAGCGATGAGAGTCATTTATCGTAGATCAATCTGACGGCGGGCAAATGTTGGCTAGCGTAGTGGCCGACGAGGGCCTGTGTATATATATATAGCAATAGAGTAGAATGTAAAGGACACACATCAATCAATCAAACTCTAAATTTATTTCAATTATCTTCCTTTATTGCATTTTATCGCACTTTATTTATCTTTACTTTATGCATTAGCTGTAGTAATCCAACACTCGCGTCCCATTCTCACCTTACTTGGATCTTTCTAGAGGAGTCAGGATACCCACAATCGAGGATCAGAGTTCCCTCCTCGACGCAATTGTCTGAAGAACAAGGAATCAAAGACTGTCCAAACCTCTGGCTGACACCACGACTAGGTCCTAAGAGTTTGACGACAACAAAAATTGCCACGCCTAGTGGGACAGGACAAGGTGAGCAAACACCTCCGTTTTATTCGCATGGACTGGATTACAATTGGCATATGCACCTACGCTCTGGCAGAAACCTAAGTATGGAGCCAGCATTGCCATCAAAAAAGGTGACTGTTTTGAAAACGAAAAGTACTGAGCCAGTAACTGTTTCGGAGACAACTCCCCTGGCGGTGAATGTTGAGTCTAGCGACGGTTCCCCGCAACATTGTGAGGAACCTGTGGTCATGACCACGTTGTTTATCCGGCAACAAATCGACATGGGGATTCACGACATCATGTATCAATTGGTGCACAATGAAGTGCAACAGGCCAAAGAAGTGGAACTAAGACGTGCTACACAAGCCAGTAGCACCGTGAACAATGTTGTCTTCGGCCAATCACAGGGAGGACAACCTTCTTCTCTGGGAGGACCGCATCAGGCCCCGCCATACACCAACCCTGTTGGACCTCAGCAGACATCCTCTTATCTAACTTCCAGACCTTGTTTTCTTGCCCATGAATTACGAAACCTTCAGGTTTCTCCATATAGATTTCTTCTTCCAGTTCACCATTTAAAAAGGCGGTTTTCACATCCATTTGGTGTACTACAAAATTATAAATGGCAGCCAACGATATTAGTACCCTTATGGATGTGATTCTAGTAACGGGTGAAAATGTGTCGAAGAAATCTATATTCTCTCTTTGTCTAAAACCTTTGGCTACAAGGCGAACCTTGTATTTATCAACAGTACCATCGGGTTTTAGTTTCTTTTTCAAAATCCATTTGAAACCTATCGGTTTGCAACCAGGAGGCAAGTCAACTAAGTGCCATGTCTTGTCAGACTCTAGAGAATACATCGCGTCATTTATGGCTTCTTGCCATAAGTCAGCATCCAATGAAGACAAAGCTTCTTAAAGGTTAGTTGGATCCTCCTCTAATGTATAGCCTATATATTCGGGTCCATAGTCTTTAGCAACACGTGCTCTCTTACCTCTACGAGATTCTATTTGCCTTTCTACGTTGTTTTCAACGCTCCTAGGAACGGAGACTTGACTAGTTATGGTGCCCCCACTATTTCTTGATTTAAAAGGGAATTTACATTCATAGAAGTCAGCATCATTAGACTCAATGATCACTTTTGTATTAAGATCATAAAACCTGCATGCTTTGCTATTTACTCAATACCCAATGAATACACATTCATAGCTCTACTGGCGAGTTTAACTCTTTTTGGGTCTGGGATCCTGACATAAGCCAGACAGCCCCAGGTTTGAAAATAAGACACATTTGGTTGTCTTTTGTTTATTCATAGGGAGAAACTTTATTCCTAGACTTAGGAACTCTGTTTAGTACATAACATACGATTAATAGAATTTCCCCCCACCAATGAGTTGCAGCGCCAGAATTAAGCATAATAGCAACAATCAATTTGGTAAAAGTTCTATTTTTTCTTGCTTTACTAGTCATTTCAGGAGAATTTGGTGCATAAAAATACCTGGGAATCATACTCAGTTCCTCTATCACTACGAAAACGCTTTATCTTTTTCCCAAATTGATTTTCAATTTCTTTTACGAAAACATTGAAAATTTCAAGCGCTTCACTTTTATTTTTCATAATATATACAAAAGTGTAGTCTGAGCAGTCGTCAATAAAGGTGATAAAATAACGTTTACCATTTATGGTTAAAGTTCTGTCAAGTTCGCAAATATCAGAGTGTATTAAATCTAACGGCTCTGATTCTCTAATGATGAATTTGTGTGGCGCTTTTGTAATTTTGGCTTGACTACAAAATTCACAATTATGAAAATCATTTAACGAGTTTGGGAATTAATTCTTAGTTGCTCATATTCGAGCGCTTATTAACATGACAGAGACGACAATGCCAAATATTAAAATTACACAACATATAAGTAGAAGGAGAAATTTTATTGATTGAAACATTCAATTTGAACATGCCATCAGTGGCGTACCCTTTCCCAACAAAAGTACCATTTTTGGTTAAGGTATACAAATCCCCCCTAATAGTCTGAGTGAACTCTGCCTTATTCAGAAGGAAACTAGAAACCAGATTTTTCCTTATCTCTGGAGTGTGCATCACGTCCTTCAAGATCAATATCACTTTCTGATTTTCAGCAGACGTGTATGTTTTAAACATAGCACAGTCATTACACACGTGGCGAGTAGATCCAGTATCCATCTACCAGTCTTCAGATCCACCAACAATGTTGATTATTTCGAAAGAACTGCGACAGTGCGCGCGTGTGTGGTGGTCAGTTAGTGTGTGTGTGTGCTTTTCCCGTTTATAAAACTGGGTACCCCTTGGGGACCAATGCAAAGTGTGAAGTCCTCACTTATAAACACTCCTTGAGTGTCTACTATTAGCGGTGTGGGACTCTTTTCTCAATTGACAACCAAGGTTTCCAATAAACTTCTTCAACAAGGTCAAGACCCCACCGCTCAAATATAATCAGTGAGAACCAAACGATATTCTCATGAAGGCCAATTCTCTTCAAAGCAATTCTCTTCAAAGCAAGAGAAAGACGCTGCAAAGAAAGAAGAAGAAGAATATTTTCTCCGAGCGAATGAACGTATTCTCAAATTGGATGAAGAACTTCAAAGGACCACTGCTAACAGAGACTTTTTTTTGAACACCATTTCAGAGCGAAAGGCCAAGCTTAAGGCTAGTGGAGAAGCATTTACCAAAGAGGCGCAACCGATGGTTCAAAACCAAAGAAAGCTTTACCATATAAAAAGTGAACTCGCCAAGTCAAAGACAACCTTCGAGGAGCAAAATAGAAAATATCAAGTTTTACGAGACAATCCACCTTTCTGATCTTCTCTTGATTATTATTTAGTCGTGGCATTTCTTGCCATCTTTTGTAATGACTATGAAAAATTATTCCCATTTTATTTTCAATTCGTGTAGGCTTGGTTTATATTTCTTTAAATATTGCTCATTGATCAATATTGTTTTACCACTACCTTCAATGGTAATCTTCAATGGGCTGGTGTGCCAAGTATTCTGCTAGAGCACTACCTTTGATTGCTTTCTGAGTCACATACAAGATGTCATATTCAGATAGTAGCATTTGCCAGCGAGCAATTCTCCCCGTGAGTGCGGGTTTTTCGAAGATGTACTTGATTGGATCCATTTTAGATACTAACCAAGTCGTGTGGCTTAACATATACTGTCTCAGGCGGTGTGCAGCCCAAGCCAAAGCACAACACGTTTTTTCCAACAATGAGTATCTTGTCTCGCACTTAGTGAACTTCTTACTTAGATAATAGATGGCATGCTCCTTTCTTCCGGATTCGTCATGCTGCCCCAGCACACAACCCATCGATTTGTCTAACACGGTTAAGTACAAGATGAAAGGTCTGCCTGGCACAGGTGGCATCAGAATTGGTGGATTTTGGAGGTATGTCTTGATTTTCTCAAAGGCTTCTTGACAATCATCATTCCATTTGGTTTCTTGGTTTTTGCACAAAAGCTTGAAGATAGGCTCGCATGTAGACGTGAGTTGAGATATGAACCTAGAAATGTAATTCAATCTTCCCAAGAAACCACGAACATCTTTTTCAGTTCTTGGTGCTGTCATCTCTAGTATTGCTCGTACTTTGGCTGGGTCCACCTCTATACCCCTCTAACTGACTATAAACCCCAACAACTTTCCTGATCTGACACCGAAAGTGCATTTGGCGGGATTTAGTCAGAGTCTGAACTTCCTTAGGCTCTCAAAGAGTTTTTGTAGATTGACGATGTGTTCTTCTTCAGTTTTTGACTTTGCAATCATGTCATCCACGTAGACCTCTATTTCTTTATGCATCATATCATGGAATAACGCTACCATTGCTCTTTGGTACGTTGCACCAGCATTCTTCAACCCAAACGGCATGACTTTGTAACAGAATGTCCCCCACAGAGTGATAAAGGTGGTTTTCTCCATGTCTTCAGGGGCCATCTTAATCTGATTGTACCCAGAGTATCCGTCCATGAAGGAGAAAAGAGAGTGTTGTGTTGTGCTATCTACCAAGACATCGATGTGAGCCAACGGGAAGTCATCTTTTGGGCTAGCTCTGTTCAAATCTCGATAATCAACACACATTCGAACTTTCCCATCTTTCTTTGGGACTGGGACGATATTGGCTACCCATTGAGGATATCTTGCTACTGCCAAAAACCCAGCATCAAATTGTTTCTTAACCTCATCCCGGATTTTCAGTGACATCTCTGGCTTCATTCTTCTTAACTTCTGCTTTACTGGCGGACATTCAGGCTTTACTGGTAACTTATGCTCGACTATGTTGGGGTCCAGTCCGGGCATGTCTTGGTATGTCCATGCGAAGACGTCAACATAATCGAACAAAAGCCTAACCAATTTCTCACGTTCATCGTTTTTCATTGTGGTACCAATTTTGACCTCTTTTTTGTCTTCTTTCGTGCCCAAATTGATTGTTTCAACTGATTCCTCGTGGGGTTGGATTACCTTTTCTTCTTGTTCCATCATTCTCATTAACTCTGGGGGAGTTTCCCAGTTATCTTCAACATCTTCCTCAGTTTGATTAATAGGGTGATCAAAGTTACAGTACGAATTATTGGCGTTGTTATTTTCAAAGATAATGTTTTTAGATCTGCATTTAATGGAAATTGGCCAAAATGAAAATGGGCAAAAAGAAACGAGACAAACAAACGAAAAATAGCAAGGAAACATGAGATTTATTGGAGAATTCAAAATGCGATTTTATTGATACTGATACTGACATGAAACATGCGTGCCCTTATGAAATGTCCTAAGGCCTTGGGCAGAGCCATAGGATTTGCATTACAAGAAAATTACTTTGAATTAAAAATCACAGGAAAATCAACAATCTCCCAATTCTTAAGCTTTTCACTTGCAGGACAAGGGCGCACGAGACTGGTGAGATCATCTTCATCGTTTGGATCATCTTCGACAGCTGCAATCTGATTTGGGTTCAGCATTCCTGCGCTCTGAAAGCTTTGTTTGATGTCGCAGATGATGATTTTTCCCTCATTCGGTTCTCTGCCTTGAAGCTTAGCCAACCTTTTCTCTTTCTTTCCTCTGGCGACCCTACTTTTGTCAGTGCGATCCGGCCAGTACCCCAGTCCATATCTATCCTTGTTCTTAGGCATCTCTATTGGTGCTAGGATCCCTTGTTCAGTCTTTCCCAAACCCTTTCCAGCTTGGTATCCTTCGGTCATCATCACCTTGGCAATCATTAGGGCAGCTTTAGACAGTTTTGGTTTCAGCATATGGGGTCCCTCCCCTACAAATGTGGTATTGGCAATTTCCAACGCTTGAAAAGCAGTCTCGAAAGATTCCTCAGCAGCTTCAATGTAGCGGGTGGAAGATGACCTATTTACCAGCATCTCTTCTTCCCCAGAAACGACTACAAGCTTGTTGTTTACTATGAACTTCAGCTTCTGGTGTAGTGAAGAGGGAAAAACCCCTGCAGTATGGATCCACGGTCTTCCCAGTAGACAGCTATAGGACGGAGCAATGTCCATTACTTGAAAGACCACCGTGAAGATTTCAGGACCTACCTGTATAGGTAACTCCATTTCTCCTATGACCTCTCCATCAAATTGTCCGACTGTGATATCATGAGTGACATGAGCTTCATTCAATACTTTCATTAGTGCCGCACGATGAGCTTCAGAGTTAAGCAACAATGAAAGCAGGGATATCTTGGCGGGGGTGTGGTTCAGCTGATCCACTACCTTGTACTCACTCAGTCTCATAATCTTCAGGAATTCACAAGCTTCTTGTTCAGATAACACTTTCTTGCTCGCGTCTTTCTCATGATCATCTACCTTGTGGCTCTTCCCTATACGGGCCCTTTCCTCTTCCTCTTTTGACTTTTCCTCTCCAAGCCCTCCTGGCGTATAGATGCGCCCGCTCCTAGTCATCCCGCTAGCTCCTGAGATATTGATGATATCAGGATTGTTTTGGAGATCATTCACCTGAATTTTCACATTGTAGTTCCATGGGACTGCATTGACATCTTTAAAGGGAAAAGGAGTCGGCACTTGAATAGTTATGGCTTTAGGTTTACTCAGGGCCATATTTGAATCCTTTTTGTAACGGATCTCTAGTGGCCTTCGGGTATCCATATTCTTCCCATCGATTGACTGGAGAGTTGACACATTCTCTTCCCTTTTTTAAAAACCCACTTGTATTATATGTCGGTCCAACAAATCTTGAAGGACTTGCGTGAACGCTCCACACTTCCCAATACAAAGAGAGTCATTGCACGAGTTCTTTCCAGTGCATTCTTTCTTAATGATTCCAGCATGACACAACTCAGCATAAATGACTTCCAAAGGTGTGCTAATGTCTTTCACATTCTTGATCAGAGATTGCTCTTCAAAAATTTCAATTGCATTGGCAGAGGGGTTCCCATGTCCTGGCAAAGGGTTAGTGGATACATTGGGACTATCTTCCTTGAAATTCAACCATTTGGATTCGATCAAGTCTTGGACCACATACTTCAGCGCTTTGCAGTTCTCTATTGAGTGGCCAGTCGTCCCTGAATGGAACTCGCAATTGGCATTTGGATCATAACCCCTGGGGAAAGGAGGGTGCATTTGTCTCATCGGGCGAGGATTGATTAATTTGTGGCTCATCAAGTGGTGAAATAGGTCAGAATAGGACATGGGGATTGGGTCAAACTGGGCAGGTTTTCTTTCTGGGTAATTTGGTGACTTATAGTTTTGATTGGTTTGGTTTGGTGGGACAGGTAGTGTTTGAGTTGGGAATTGAAAGGTTTGAGGAGGGTTAGTATAAGGGACTTTTCCGGCTCCGGTTATAGCATTAGTTTCTCCTTCTTTCTTTTTAGGAAATCCGGAAAAGGGCTTCTTTGAGTTATTGGTTTCAGCCGAATTGTAAGCGATCTTTCCATTTCGCATCCTATTCTCTAACCTTTCCCCTACGAAAACCATGTCTGAGAAGCTCGACGAAACACTCCCAATCAACCAGTCATAGAAGAGTGGTGGGAGAGTGTCCATGAACATGAATACCATCTCTTTTTCAAGCAGAGGTGGCGCTACTTGTGCTGCTAACCCTAGCCAACGCTGGGCGTATTCTTTGAACGACTCGTTGGCTCTTTTTGTCATGTTCTGCAGTTGTGTCCTATCGGGAGCCATATCGATGTTGTATTTGTATTGCCTCAAGAAGGCGTCAGCCAAATCTTTCCAACACCGAATATGGGTACGTTCTAGCTGCGTGTACCAGTTTGAAGCTGCCCCAGCCAAACTATCTTGAAAATAGTGGATGAGCAACTTATCATCGTGCGCTACAAGGGCCATTTTTCTACAGTACATAGTTAGATGACTAACAGGACAGGTCGCTCCCCTGTATTTATCGAAATCTGTCACCTTGAACTTATGTGGGATGACCACATTAGAGACGAGGCACAAGTCATAAGCATCTTTTTCCCCAGTGTTTGATCCTTCGACTGCTCTCAGACGATCCTCCAGCATTTGTAACTTGTCTCTCGCTTGAGGATTCTCTACAGGGTAACCTTGTGGAGGTCCACTCATACCATAGTAAGGATGAATCATCGGAACTATGGCTGGGGTCACATTTGGGATATGTGAATGAGTGGGATTCCTAAGATCGGACCCTTGAGCTTGCGGATTAACTGCCAGCGGTGAAGTGTAACCAAGTGGGAACCTTTGTGGTGCGACGACAGGGCTTGGGACTTGAATTTTTGGCACTCCCATATCACCATCGTGTCTTATTGGTGCCGATTGTTTTTGTCCCACTACTCCCGAAGGACCATCTTCTGAGGCAGCATCAGCAGTTGGAGGTGTATAACCTGGAGGAAGTCCGTAGGCGGGCCATTGCACAGCCTGGGGGTTTTGACCATTGACTCTAGTAGCTTGAGTTTCAGTATTCCCAGCTGAGACATCTTCCTCTGTATTTTCGTTCCTCAGAGCTTGTAGTACCTTTATTATTTCAGCCATTTGTGCTTTCATCTCATTCATTTCTGCCCTAAGCTCTTGATTGCCTTGGTTTTGATTACCCTGAATCGGATTGTCCTGGTTTGGATTGTCTTGATTCGGGTTGTCTTGATTTGGAATGTCTGGATTCAGGTTGCCTTGATTTGCTGCCATGTTTATAGCTTGAGAACGAGTCCAATAACGGTGTTGACGAACCAGCTTGTCTTTCTGCTGATGGAATATATGTTATGAGTATATGAATGAATGAAAATGTGCATGTGCATGAGTTTTATTGTTTTAAACCGGGAATCGCGAGTGTAGCTTAATTTGTCGTAAGCACATAGATTGACATTTCAAGCGTTTCTAATATATGAATCAATAAGCGAAACAAACGAACTTCATTAATTCAAAAGATAAGACAAGTACAATATTTCTAAATTTCAAAAGGAAAAGTAAAATGCTCTTTTAAACTTTATTCAAATACATATAGTTTTCATCTCTCCACTCCTCTCCCTTTTTTGACTAGTAGTGTGACCAGTCTTCTCTCTCAGTTCTACAATCAGGATTTTACAAAATTCCACAAACTCGAAAACTTTGACAGGGGTGTTCAATGGGTGCATTGCCGCATCGGCCTTCCTTAGACGTCCTGGGATGCCTATGACAGCTTGGTTGGCCAGCCAGGCTAACTTTGAGAACTTGTCCTTCCAATATAAGCTTTCATTCTTCAATTCCACAAAGACTTCATGATTTTCTATCCTGCCGACCAACTCCACGAAGCGACTTTCCCAATAGTTGCTTTCAGCCTTCAACTGGTGGTAAACCTCCTCTTGGTATTTGATATGGTTCTTCAGCTCGTCAGATCTTTCTTGCTCTCCCCTCAAGGTTGTTGGTAGTCCCTGAGTATCTCTTCAATTGCCTCTTTGTCTTGCCTAATGCTTCTCACTTGATCTTCGAACTCAGCGACCAATATCCGAGAATCTCTCTTTGATTTTGCCAACAAACTTTGTGTGGTCTTTTCAGCCATTTTTTATTTTTCCCACTTCTCTCCACTTGCATGCATCATCAATGGCCACATTCATTTTCAGGTTGCATCGCTTTAGCTCTTCCTTAGCACCCTTCAGGTACTTTTGAACCTCTTGTTTGCTTTCTTTCTCCATCTTAAACCTCTTGTTGCTATCTTCAATGGCCACTGTCTTAAGCGTATTCTCCTCCTCGAATTTCTGGTTTTTCAGAAGTATTTTTTCCAACTCCGCACGCAAGACTTTCTTTTCTTCTTCAGCTCTTGATAAGGCCACTTTAAGCTCATCTAACTCTTCAATAGTGGGGATATTGGGTTCAGGTATTTCTTCCTCAACCCGTAGTGCACTCTGGTAAGGCAATCAGGTATTTTGGATTCTTGTTTGGAGCCATTGACGAAAGGTGGGTTCCTTATCGCCACTCCTCTTAGTAAGCTCATATTTTCCTTTGCGTACTACTTTATCCCATGCCTGAGAAATCTTCCGAAGCATGTCATCCTTATTTGGGCTTTTCTCATGAAGGTAAAAACGGATTAACATGTCTTCGGTGGGCGGATTTCGCATAGGGTACCCAAGCTGTCTCAGAGTTAGAGATGGGTTGTAATTTATGCATCCTCTAGTTCCCATGAGGGGGACATTTTGAAAGCTTCCACATTGAAAAACCACCTCAGGACTACTTTTCCACCATGATGGGTGCCAACGGACTTTTTGGTCATGGAGCCCTAGCATTTGCAACCATTCACGAGTATTCATCGCTTCAACATCACATCCTCGAGCATCTTCAATCGGACCGTTCGGTTTGTTGACAAAAACATGGATGATAAGCCAGACATACAAGACATGTAGGCAGCAAGATATGCTCTTTCCCTGTAGTTCACTATAATGAGTGAAAGTACAATAGGTATCTGCAAGAATGGCCGGAATTGGGCTGGCTGGATTTTCCTTATCTTTGAAGGCCAGGAAGACACCAATAGCTGTTGTGTCTACATATCTTTCAATGCGGGGAAAAAGAACAATCCCAAAAATGGTCAGAGCTAACACTTGTTTGAAAGGTTCCCAATTTTTGGCATCAGCAAAAAACTTCATTCGACTTTCAAGATATTCCTGTGGGAACCCTTCAGTATGATTCCGGTTTTTCTTTTGAAGCCCCAAACTTTCTTTACTGACTTGTAGCAAGGAGGCAAGTTTCTCGTCTGTGTAGTAGTGTCCCTGATACTGGTAGGGCTTGATGTCTTGCCGAGGAAAACAAAGGACCTGTGCATATTCTTCCAAAGTAGGTGACATGTGGAAATTTTTGAAGGTGAAGCATCTTGTGGTAGAATCATAGAATTGGCTCAAAGCAGTGATGGTGTCTGTTTGCACTTCCAACTGTAGTAGCATGATGATATTTCCATAAGTTCTGTCAAAAGACCCTCTTTCTATGGATTTTAACCAACCCGCACACTCCCTCAGACTTATTAAATCAAGCTGTTTTACAATAGGGTAGTTCAGAGTTCGAATTGTTTTGCTGCTTGATCCTATATCGCCTTGCATTATGTACCTATGACAAAATCTTCAATCACTCGCAATTTCCGGCAAACTTAAATGAAATGAAGCGAATGCATGTAAGGATTTTTATCATTTTTGTTTATGAAATAATGACTTTGTTTGATGAAAAGAAAGATGTCACTTAACATACATGTGTGGAAAAATAAGTTTTTGGTGATTCCTTTGAGAAAGCATTAACTATGTGTTACCTCATATACATGCTTATGTAGTAAGGAAAGAGAGGAAAATTATTTTGATGGTTTAATATTTTTTGAAAGAAAGTGAGACTAAAAAAAAGTTAATTGTATCGATGCAGCAATTAGGTGAAATGCCCTTGTGTCCTATGAAGGTTTGTATCTTACGTACGTCGTGGTCTAGGGATACTCAAGTGGTCATTCTTTCAGGTGGCTCTATTCACTTCCTCACAAAGGTCTCCAGAGGTAAAGTCCCCTTTACAATATTGTCCACAACGATAGATATCTACCAGGTGTGGGATATTATAAAAAGGCGCACTCTGGCTGAGACTTTCATGAGAGTCAGACAGATAAATCCAGAACGACTGTCACTAATCGTCTCCACTCGTCCTAAGTTTTTGTCAGACCCGGGTATAAGGCCCCACTCAAAAGTGTGTGAGTAAACGTGTGTAAGCGAAGTGTGTGATAAGGGCATAATACCTAGACTACCCAAGCTGCAAAAATATATAGACATAATAGCATAAAATTCATCTACCCTAAGGTTTCAACCAAACATAGATAACATTTGGGAAAAAATAAAATAAAAATAAAAATAGACATGCCGACATATGTAAGGGTAAGACAAATCATACCAAATTAATAACCTACACAATTTAATTATATTAGACTTGACTCTCTTAAATTGTCCCCAGTGAAGTCGCCAGCTGTAGCGACCGAAAAATCTGGGAAAGGATTCTTCGAAGTTCAAAAATGAAGCCGCCACCAAATTTTAGTTTAAGGGCAAATTTGGAAAATCCCTCTGTGTTCGGGTAAGGGCTAGGTTTAGGTTCGGGAGTCGTTTATGCGCGGGGAAGGTATTAGCACCCTGCAGCATCCTTCAAAGAAGGTTGCCTACTAATTAATTGTGTAAGAAAAGTTAATTTAAATTATATCGAATTTTACCCTTTTTTTTTACAAATTAAGACTAAATTAAATAAAAGACTTGATAAGTAGTTAGTTACTTTTTTTTTTGAAAGGTAAGAAAGAAATAGTTAAAGAAACTAAGAAAATGTTTTTTATTAGTGCAATTGACAGAGGTCGGCCGCCCTCTGCTCCTACATACTCCTTGGTGGGGGATCAAATCACATGTAGTTCTTGATAAAAAAAATATTTGTGAGTTTGGTATTTTTTAATTTAAAATTTTTGGGAAAGAAATGATTTTGGGTGGATACTAGAGTAATTGAAAGGTGAGTTTGCACAATAGTAAAAAGTGGGGTGTATTTAGTAACATGACATTATAATTAAACCGGAGGTGTAAAAAGGAAGCCCAGTTCGCATATGGGAGCCCAGTATGCGAAACTGGGCTTAAGTGAGGGAGGGGTGCGCGCGTGAATAAGAGTGGTGCAAGTAGCATTCTGAATATTAAAAATAAAAAAATAAAAATAAAAAGACACTATAAGAAAACCGAACCCTAAATTTCCCAAACCTAAAATTCATTTCCCCTTCTTCTAGCTGCGCCGCAGCTTCCCTTAATGGAGAGAGAGAGATTTTCTGCGAAAAATCAGGGGAGGGAAAGAGAGAGATTTCGGCCTGAAATGGTGGGTATGAGAGAGGGTTGGGCAAAGTGAGAGAGAGAGACCGAAACTTGAGAAGCTCGTGGTTTGAAGGGCGATGGAGTGGAGATGGCTTCGCCGGCGATTTCGACGGCAACAGTGTTGGTTCGCGGTGCCAGGCTCGTCGGTTTTGGGGATGGTGCGTTCTGGGAACAGAGTTGTGTGGTGAGACACTCTCGCCGGAGGGAATGCTTGGTGGCGCCGGCGAGAGTGCGGCTGCTAAGACGATGAGTGAGTCGATGTTAGTGGCAGCAAAGGGGGTTTTTATGTGGTCACCGGATCGGTTTGGTGTGAGTTCGCCGGAGGGCTCGCCGGAGAAGATGACCGGAGGGTCACCGACGCCGGAGAAGACAACAGAGGTTAGCTTTTTGTTCTTTTTTGGCTCTGTCTGGTTTTAAAGCTTTCTCTGGGTCTGATTTCTCTCCTACTCATTTTAATGCTGGTTATTTTATTCTTGAAACAGACCCAAAGCTTACTCCTATTTCAAATGTGTGGACTGATTCAAAGCTTGGATTGCTTGATTTAACTCTTTTTTCGGAAATTATTAGGCAAAAAAAAACAATCAGATTCTGATTTTTTTGAGAACCCTAAACTAAGTGCAGCAACAAATCAAAAGGACTCCTTTAGTTTTTAGTCTAAACATGTTTGATGAAACTCACACTCAGATTTTAAAATCCTTTTAAAATATCTACTTGATGAGCCTTAAACATAGGAACTTACCTCTTAATCCAGCTTCTGTTTGGCTCTCTAATGTGCTTGTGACTGAACTGCTACTCTACAACCGTGGAGCGCTTATGATCTTGCCGTTTCCAAACCGAAAATTCGAAACTTGCGTGTTTAGGGGATTAGGATTCTGATGCTGAACCCTAATCCTTATTTAGGTGATTTGTTGCAGTCTTGTTGTCTGCTTCTCATTGCCTTTTGACTGTATCTTGACTCTTATTTATATTGAAAACTTAGGTCTAGGCATTAATTGCATTTGACTGGGCTTTGAATTATTTTTCAGGTTTTGAAGTGGATCGACCCAAGCCCAGCAGCTGCTGGAAACCCTAGATCTTTGGATGACATGAGTTGCAGAAACTTATGTTTTATGCAATGTGGGGATGTATGCAAATGATGATGATGCTTTATGCATATGCAGATTAGGGCAAAATCTTTATTGGCATTAATTCAAGTTGTTTTTTCCTTTTCTTTTTTTTTGGAAAATGCTGGCCGTACATGGCTTCATATGGACCTAGTAAGAGAAAGGCTACAACGGCAGCCCTTTCTCTCTTTTTTTTTTTTTTGAAGAGTGGGCCACATGTCTTTGCTCAGACAGACCAAGCAAAAGAAAGGCTACAACGGCAGCTCTTTCTCTAATTTCTCTTTTTTTTTGAAAAATCTCCTTCTCTTTTTTGAAAACATGCCTAGATTACAATGCAACACACAATTTGGTATGCCCCTTGTGTGTGTCTCGCGGGGCGGGGACCTAGGTTCTAGGACAACTCAAATGTTCCTCCCATGTGGGTTCTAGTCACTTCCTCACTGTGTTACGAGCTAATTCTCTCTCACAATAGCACCCACAACGATGGAACGCCATCCGGTGTGAGGCATCATGAAAGAGAATACTCGTTGAAACTTTCGTGAGAGTCAGAAGGACAACGGTCCAATTGCCGATCCACTACTCGTTTCCACTCTCCTAAGTTTTGTCAGACCTTGGGTTTTAGGCCCCTCTCAAAGCATAGTAAGCATAAGGTGTGAGTGTGTGTAGCGAGGACATACCGCCTAAAACTACCCACATATATCCCCACCTGCGAAGGAAAACCCAGAACAGTCCAGACAATATCAAGCAATAACATGTCGTCTACCCTAGGGTTCAATATCACAATACCAATAAACCAACCTAGGTTTCAACAACAGTCATATGCACAGTTTACCTTAAGAAAGGGAGCGGAGAGAAAGGGATCATAATAGAATGGGAGGGGGGGAAATGCATGTTTTTACCTTGAGAAAGGGAGCAGAGAATAGGGGACATGGGAATTGAGGAATGCATGAACACAGCATTGTGAGCAAATAGAAAAGGAGTAGAAGAAACAAGAAGCACACATAAAAACAAATGTGTATGAGTGCAACGCGACATTATGACAATCAAGCGTCACAAACAAAGAGAGGAGAGGAAAGACAAAGAAAAGGAAGAAAAGGGAGGAGTAGAACAAAGGTTTCAACTCAATCAATTTTAAACCACACATCAAGTTAACTAGGCTTGACCCTCGTCTTTAAAAAAAAAGTGGTCCCCTGTAGAGTCGCCAGCTGTTGTGCCCCGAAAAATCCTGTTTGGACTTCTCGTTTGACAACGTGAAAAATAGTAGAGCCGCCACCAATATTTTAATCTTAAGACCAAAACATTGAAAAAAGGTCTTTTAGAAAGGCGGATGGTCTTTCGAAAACACAGAGATGTAGGTTCGGGGGTCGGTTATGTGTGGGGAAGGTATTATAGCACCCTACACATCCTTTCTACTGAAAGGGAACCTTTAACTTGATGTGTGGTTTAGACAAAGGTTTGGTTTGAAAACGACTTGTTCTACTTCTTTTCTTTTATTTAAGAGTTTGTTTTATTGAAAATAGGAGGGGACGAGGAATATTTTTGGTTATTTTTGAAAATCAGGACAAAACAAAGATTTTTTAAAAGGGTGCTTGACGGGACAGGACCCCGCTCTTACGTACCCTCACTGGGATGAGGGATCAAAGCTACGTAGTTCTCGGCTTTTGCGTCTGAAAACGGCTTAAGAGTTTTTCGCAATTGGGTGAGCGTTTGTGACGACCGAACAACAACGGTTAGAATGGCCTCACTACTAACTCGCTGGGGATAAGAAAATCACCATTAATAATCTAAACGGCAACGGCGCGATTGATCATTAATGACAATTGATTTATTTTTGAGGAATAAATAAGTTTTCGAAAATAGGATTGAGCTTTTGCGAAGACCGAACAACAACGGTTAGAATGGCCTCACTACTAACTCCTTTTGAAAACAAAATCATCATTAACAACCTAAACGGCAACGGTGCGATTGGTCATCAATGACAATTTATTTTATTCTTGTTTTGAAAATAAAAGGGTTTTTAAAAATGAATCTAGGAAATGGGTTTTAGAAAAGAAGTAGAACATTTCAAATCAATTCTAAATCCATAACCAAATGCAAATAAATGAACAAGACTCATACTTCAACAATCAAGCAATAATGAACATATTATTCATCAACCAAGATTAAGCATGCCAATACAATCAAGGGATTCAATTATCAAGGATGCAAGACAAAGTTCTCAAAACAATTGTGTTGTGTGGGTGAGAATTGCTACGGGACGGGCAACAATCTCAAAGGGGTGCATTCATCTTAATGACTCTATGCTACAACAAGAAAGTAGGCTTATGTCTTCATATAAGAGTACATGCATGTAGAAAGGATGACACACAACTAAATCAAGACATTTAAATGGCATCGTGAACAAAAGAAATGCAATTGATCATAAGCATAGGATATTCTTAGTTTAAATGAATGAACATGCAAGCAATGACGTGCATGATTAGGCAAGTATAGGCATGAATATGTAATTGTCAAAACTAGTTACAAGTTGCAATAAGAATGGTCACACAAAAATGAGACATTGATCAATTACAAAAGGGTAGTTCATTGAATCAATTTAAGAATCAAAAAAACACAAGAGTTAAATTCCTTTTGGTAATTCTTGACACTTATTAACAATGCACAAATGCATAAGCGTCTAGTCATTTTACCAAATACTCAACACCAAAATGTATACAAGAGTTGAATCATTTTAAAGTAATCCTCAACGTTTAAAATTATGCTTGAAAGCATGTGTTGAATCCTCTTACCAATCATCAACATTTAAACAAATTAATGACTTAAAACAAGAATCACATTTACAAGACTCAAAGTAACCAAAAGAAAGTATTCACAAGCTATCACAAACAATTGGCAAGCAAGGAATCATAAACTCACATTTTGCTCATTGAAAATTTAAAGAGTTGAGTCACTTGAGGTGATCCTCATCACTTACAAGAAATGGCACCCAAGGCACAAGTGAGAGTCATGTCACTCATCATCAACATTGAAAACAAATAAATTCAACATTGTAAGCCTAAAACAAATTGAATCATTTTTAGGCAATCCTCAACACTATCAAGTATGTGCACAAAGGCACAAGTGTGAGTCATCTTGCCAATCATCAACATAACAATTACTTGCAAGCAAGATTCCATCAAAAAAACTTGAGAAAACATTTTTTAAGCACAATTGCAAGCCAAATAGCCAAGAAACAACAAAACCCTAGTTATTTCTCATGATTTGCGAAGCCAACACATAGCCAAACAACAAATTTATTCATCAAACTCACAAAATCAAGCAAGCAAATGACACACTCAAAGCATAGAGGCATTTATCTACAAGATTCAACCATCAAAACAAGCAAAAATCATCAAACGCTATTTTAATCATGAGATGCGAATCCAAGATCAAGGCAAACAACATTTTATTTCAACTAAAACACCAAAATCTTGCATATAACCCCACAATCAAAGCATAACAACAAAGATTTATAAGATTAAAATATGTACAAGAAAGAAAATGATGCTCAAAGTAAGGATCTACATTTTTGCAAATGAAAATTCACAAATGTGCAAAAAATGATGAGTTTATGCAAGAAAACACAAGAACAACTCCTCCAAAGCCAAGGAGCCACCTCAAACCCCCAAGCCTCCCTAGGTGCTTGTCAATAGAGTTTGAAGTGGCTCCTCAAAGCAACAACAACAATATGAAGGAGTTGAGATGAGGAGAAGAGAGATTATGCAAGAATAGGGTCTAGATGAACTTACAATGAGTGAGACTTTCACAATAATTGATTAGAAGCAAGAAGAACTAAGAAATAGAGCAAGACTCTTGAAATCTACGCTTAAACCCTTGAAAATGAGACTTGATGATGCTCCTTTGCTAGGATTTGTTGGAGATTGATGGTTGAAATGAAGGCTTGTGTATAGGAAATGAGTTTGGAGATATGATTTAGTAATGAAATTGAAAGAAAATTGTAGAGAAAGGGGAGAGGAGTATTCGGCCCAAAGGGCTAGAGAGAGGAAGGAAATGTGCAAATGAGGCTTGTTGTGAATTGAGAGGCCAAAGATTGTGAGAGATGGGATTAACATGGTATTTATAGAATGCAATTAGGGTTGAGGGTGTTTTGGTCCATGCATTCTAGTTGTGCTCTAGGATTGGACTTTAATTTTGAATCAAAGGCTAGGATTGATGATCACATGGATTGAGGGCATTGAGAAAGCACAAATGAGGGAGTGAATGGGAAGCTCATGAGGAGAGTGGAGAGGGTGTGAATTTCCAAAAATGTTTCTCCACAATTTCATATTACAAGATTGCCATTAACTATGAATGAATGGTGGAGATTTGCATCTTAATTTGAATGGAGGGTCATGATTGAGATACACTTTGCAAGTAATGAAAATAAACCAAAAATGGAGGGAATATGGGCTGGTTGGCGCAGCACATGAGAGGGAGAGTGGTGCCCAAGTTTTGCAAGTTGTCATCTTGTACTATTGTACTATTTGTCCCCTTCATGAATCTTCCATTATCTCTCCTTTTTTTATTATTCCTTTTAGGATAATTGCACAAAAATACACCCCATTTTGGCCACATACTAGGAATCTTATGAATATGTCATTTTATGAGATAAGCATAACCAAAAATATCATAAAAATCTCACCTTGCAATTTTGTAGAATATTCCTTTTTGATGCCTTTTTTGAATTTGAAATTTTTTACCATGCATGCGCCACATATATGCATGACCAAAAATATTTTGCTGCAAATAAACTTCTCTAAAATTTCACCATGATTTTTGACGAGAATTATCCTTTTGTGAAAAATGACCAAAATACCCTTTTGCCCTAAAAACCTTGTTTTTGCTCAAAAATGCATTTTCACTCTAAAAATGACCCTAAAAACCCTAGAATGACTTTTGAATGCATGCAAAATACTCCTTATGCCTTACAAAATGACTTCACATTTCATAGGTTACTATTTTTGTGGAAAATTAGGGTTTTGACCCTAGGCGGACAAAATCAGGGTATGACGCAAAGCCCAACCACGAAATGGCCATGGCTTACTAATGGAATGCAATTCATATGTTGGGATATACTGGATAAGGGCATGTTTCTAGAATTACTCACAACATTTTGCAAAGAATATGAAATATTTCATCATTGTAGGCCAAAACAAATTTTTCCTTTTCAAAACCTATTTCATCTTTTATGCAGCTTGATGGGCTCCACATATCCCTTCATGTACTTCTGCTAGGGCCATATAGGCTTCGTGATCACCTAGACACCTTGCTAGAGTACCATCAGAAAGTTGCTTATACAACTCGCCTCATAAGATAGTATAGAACATGGCTTTTGAAGATAATCCACTATTATTTTCCACCAATCATCTTGTTCGATTTCATCAATGTGGCAAACCTCAAAGTCACATTCTGTATAGGTCTTCAATAATTTCAATAGGTCTTCTAGCATGGTGTAACTTCATGGTAACTGATCAATTCTGTGAAATGTTCTTTTTACTTAGGCTCAATTTCTTCTAGGAGCCAATCTACTATTACTGATATTTTGCGTTTCGCTTTTAACTGTTCATAAGTATTTTAATATTTATTATAATTGTTATGTTTTTTTTGAATGGTTGACTAACGAAGACCATGACCATGCAAAACCGTCAATCGCTTAAAATCATTTCGCATAGGCAAAGTACCCCAATGATAATCATCCACCAAGGAGATTGTACAGTATGTGGAGACATCTGACCTCCATCCTCTTAGGGAATTAGGGTTCCTTTATGTCCTTATGAGGCTTATCAACGCCTTTCTATAGCATTGGCAGCCAGACTCCTCCAGCTTCCATATTCCAGTTGGCGAGATGACCATCACACTAATGATGTCTCGGTCTTACTACACCTCCCGATTGTTGGTAGGTTCTACGACATGCGGAACTAAACTAAGTGTGAGGCAGAAGACCTCTTGGTTGAGTATTTAGGAGTGGTCCCGAGGATGCATATCAGTAGGTTGCGACCAAAGGGTTGTACATGCAACTCAGTTGGCTGATGCAGGTGGCATACCCTACATCGATCCAGGAGAAGCGATGGGAGCACGCTGCTCGAGTGTACATGTTATACCTGCAGGGAACCACCATCTTCACCGACAAGTCAGGGTCAAAGGTGAAGGTGGAGTATCTTGGGATTATCATGGACCTCCAGGCTGGGGTGGGATAGCCCTTGCCCAGCTCTACGACCATCTGAGGGATGCTAGAAGAGCTAAATGTAGACAGGGAGTTGGTTACGCCACACTTCTTCAAGTATGTATTATAATTACTTTATTTGTCAGTTTATGGTGTTTATGTATGGTTACAAACCAAGTTCCCATGATGATTACAGGCTTGGATCTTCGAGCATTTCCAGGGTGACGGCTTCAGAACTAAGTGCATTGACCCTAGATATAATGAAGAGCAGCCATGTGCCAAGTGCTGGTTGAATAAAAATGTGACAAGTCCACCATCCCATTTCGGAATGCACTGGATCGGCTTACTCCACAGGAGGTCACCTGAGACCCATACACCCACCACAAAGATGTTCGCTCCTTTCATCTGTTGTCATTGTTCATGGGGTTTGTATGTCATGCTACGTGCATGATGCCATATGTGCCAGACCGGGTTGTCAGACAGTTTGGCTACGTACAGGATGACTTGGTATCTTCTAGGCGAATTCTTGTGACTCTACGGAATGTTGACCGCATGTGGGAGGTGTAACACCCCCTTTCTAATACAACTATCTAAATGAATAAAAATCAGAGTTTTCGAAGTCCTTTTCAATGCAACCATAAGAGGGTGCTACACTTTCACCAAACAACATAAAACAGCACCTGAATGCTCATAAAACAATAGAGTATGTGATACATAGCACATCAATCGGGACGAACCCTCAAAAACACCTGTTTAGTGACATTACATTCCACTTAATCACCACGCAACGGAATAAGACATGTTTAACAAAACATATTCAAATACATCACCAAATAAACAGTTCAAACAACTTCAATTAAAACAACTAATAAACTAATCGCCCCCCCGGTGCTACGTATCAGAGCAAGACACCACAAACAGACTAAGGTAGGTAGAACCTTCACTCGGGATCACCTGCACGTTGCCGACATAAGAAGCAACATAGGAAGCAGAAGGGTGAGTCTCTAGCACATATAATAGAATGTGTGATAAACATCATGTTAGAGAAAGGCAACTAGAAACATCACTGCTCAATAGACAAACACACAACATCAATTTATAAGACATCAACTCATAATCATCAAGAGACATCACCAATTGCATGAGTATATGCATGAATGCAACCCAACGCCAAGGGTATATGCATGTGGTACCATCACTGTCACAAATATCGCCATTCGGGCATGTCCGTCATAATCATTAATAATATCAAGGCCGAAGCCTACACCGTCACTTTGATGCATATGAGGCATGTGACTCCATGAACAATGCATCAACCACAAACAATCATATCATGTATGAATTAACACTGTCACTGGTTCATCACCGTCATTTAATCCACCGTAATTAAATACATCGTCATTAAATACACCGTCATTAGATACACCGTCATTTAATTCACCAATACATCATCAATTAATAGCTCTATGGGTAACACCAATACATCAATCAATAGCTTTATGGCTAACATCAATACATCAATCAATAGCTCTATGGCTAACATCAATAGATCAATCAATAGCTCTATGGCTAACATCAAACTCACCGGATACATCAACACCAAAAGTCATGGACTAAACTGTCACTACAAGGGCCAAACCGTCACACATGGACCAAACTGGGCAACACAGGACCAAACTGGGCATCACAGGACCAAACTGGGCATCAGGGACCAAACTGGGCAACACAGCTCCACGACACACTCACTGGCGCATTGGGGCAACCTGCGCCACCACCGCGCGCACAAAACACGATGTCCGCGCGCAGGGCAACTCGCGCGCCTACACTGGGCGCCAAATCGACAAAGAAATGGCGCCTCGAGGCAACTGCGCGCTTACACTGGGCGCACAAAACATGGGAAATCGGCGCTGAGGGGCATCTGCGCCACCACAGGCGCCAAACAACATGCAAAATGGCTCCCTGGGCAACTCGCGCCACTCGGGCGCCACACGGATAAGAAAATGGCGCTGGGGCATCTCAGTGCCACCACGGGCGCCAAATGCATAAGAAATCGGCGCCAGGGCAACTCGCGCCACTCTGGGCGCCAAACAGACAAGCACTTGGCGCTGGCAAAGAACTTCGTGATGCGCCAGTGCGCCAAAACAAAGAAGCGAATTAGGCGCTGGCAAAGAACTCAGGTTGCACGAGGGCGCCAAAACAGCAACACATGGCGCCAACACCAAGACACGCCAAATTCACCCAACGACCAAGTACCAATTTCAACATCACAAACTTATGCATTTCATCAAACACCACATAAGCATAGGAAATTCACCTTCAAAACTCATAGAGTAATATCATCAAACACCTTGTAGGCAACATATGTTCATAGTTCATTTCAACACCAAAACACCACAATTTCACCAAATTGAATCAAACACAACATCAATCACACAATTAACAACACAATCAATACAATAATCATCCTAGAGTCTAACCCATACATAATCCTCATCATATACCCCATTATAGGTGAAAGAGAGCCCCTTACCTTAATGGATTGAAGAAAACAAGCACTCTCTCCACCAAGAATCCAAGAATCACCAACAAGCAAGCTTCTCTTCCTTGCCTTGAATTCTCCACACCAAAATCTTCTCTTCCTCTCCCTTGGAGCCGTCGCACCTCTCTCCCTCTTCTCACTTTCTATTTTTTTTTTCTTTGCTTTGGTTGAAATGAGCACTCACCCTAGACTCCTAAGCTTATTACATTAATATGGGCCTAACTAATGGATCATGGGCCTTTATTTACACCTCTTCAATTACTCAAACACCTCCTGAATAAAATAAAACTCCAAATTAATTATTTGACTTAATAAAATGTTGTAAGCCTTAAATAACCCAATTAAATAAATAATTGAATTATTTTTGGGGCGTTACAGGAGGAGTCACCGTTCACATTGTACAGCGTCGTTAGTTGATCATGCAGGGTATTCCAGGCACCGTTGATGGGTACCTTGACTAGTTTAGGATAGTCTCTCACCCATACCTCTAACTGGACAATTACCCCACACCAGATGAGTCGCATGCTTCTAAAGTATGTGTTTACATATGTGTTTTACCCATGTTGTTTTTGTTTATTAAACATGATCTTATTTTGATACTTTTTCTGTCTCATAGCTTATGCCTGAGATACTAGATATAGCTACTCAGTTGGATCAGGTGCTGGAAGGAAATATTCCCTGACATACGCATGCTTGGAGCTTGCTTGAAAGGTGAAATCCATGGTGAGACCATTCTTCCTCTTTAGATGGTGTGCCTATTAGCGCAAACATGAGCGAGGCGGGCGACAGACACAACAATTTTGTTTAGGATTTTTATTTTGTATGGATTATGTGTATGTCAATTTTATTTTGATCTGAGATCCGAGATCTTTGTATGGATTATGTGTACCACATTTTTTCTAGTTAATTAATTTATCAGTCTATTTATATTTTATACTGGAATTTTATTCAAAAGCGCATAATCGTGCATCACAGAGCAAACATAACAAAATGCAAAATTAACAAACAAACGATTACAAGGACAATTATTTTAAAGTCTCGATTACAAAAGGAGAACTATCTTGTTCGGAGTTCGTATGGTATTGACATACAACTCCAACTGACCAACTCTTAAAAATTGGGTATGCGTTTTCATCATGTTGCACATATTGTCGTCTCTCCAAATATCCATCGATGAATAGTGAATACGACCATCATCTCTAGTGATGGGCTTGCGGTAAACAATAATAGTGACTTGTCTAGGAAAATGGCTCTCTCGAACCTCTCTATCTGCTTTTACCTTGAACTCCGACAATGTGAAGTCTTTTTTCATCCTGCAGAAGACATTAATGGGAGATTGAAACGAAACACCATTTTCCTTTGTGGTGATACTTCCACGGTGATGGAGGACAGTCGGGAAGGCGTCCATTTCAGAGGGGGCGTTTGTGAAGAAGCAAAAATGTTGGTGGAGGTTTGTGTGAAAGAAATGTAATAAAATGAGAGCCTATTTGTAGTGGATGTCGTTGAATGTGAGTTGTTAATTAGAATTTTTGATGATCAATCTGAACCGTTGGGATTACATCCGTTGAGCCACGTTTACCATAGAAAATATCACCCACTCCTTTTTCTGCCACATTTGACTGATTATTGGTTGTTGATCAAAAGTGTCGATGAAATTTGAGTCGTTCAAGCACAAAAAATACCTATTAAAAATTATGCAGAATTGTAAAAAAAATAATAATAATTAACATGTACAACATTATGATACCGTGTCGGTTCGGAATCATATATAGTGACATGGCTATGAAGTTGCAGATTTAGTGAGTACGACACTATGATACTGTATCAGTTTGAAATCATAGCGCCTACTTGTTACAAATTCTGAAATGAGGGTGTGTGACAAAACACAAACCACGACACTATGATACTGTACCTGGTATCAAAGTGTTGTACCCGTAGAATCCCATAAAAAAAAAGGGACGTGTTAGGAAGTATTTTGTTCATTAATAGTAGTTTGGTCATTTTGTGGGGTTAGTGAGTAGCTAAGGGTGTTTAATAAATATGGACAATAAATTAAATTCATAAAATAAAAAAAACAAATTACACTATTATTGTAAAAAAAAACGGAATGAATTGAGAGAGAGCATAATTTGGGTTTGTCATTCAATCATTAAGGTTGTATTATAACAATAAACATGAGTCAATTAATGTAATATAAGAATTTAAATTAAATTAATTCCTAGTGTTTTGGAGATTTAGAAGGTTGTCTTTGCTTGTCGCAGGAATTTGATAGAGGTAGAGTTGGATAGATCCATCATCTTTATGGAATCAAAAATGGGGACAAATAATAGAACCTCCAATTCTACCTCACAATCTGAAAAAAGCAAGGACAATAACAATAACCAAAAAACCACCACCAATGTGGTGTTGAATGTTTACGATCTTACACCTCTCAACAATTATCTTTATTGGTTTGGATTTGGAATCTTTCACTCCGGCATTGAAGGTTCGTTTTTAATTTTGATGTTCATCATTTTAATAATGAGTTTTAAATTTCTCTTTTATACTTCGCATCTATAATTTTTTATTTGCCTGTTTCATCTGTAGGAACATGTTTTTCGTCGTAATTTGAAAAGTTTGTTATTATGGTTTCAATAACATTATGTTTTAACTATGTTTTTTTTTCTTTTAACAAAATGCTTTAACTAGGTTCCTAATTCCTAATTAAACTTTTACATATCGGGCATGATTAGATATGAAGGTTGATTAAGTTGGTTCATTTCTCGTGAAGTGGGTTCAACTCAACTCCCGCCGCAAAGTGATGATTTAACTTATTTGGTAGGTGATCCGTAAATCACTCGTGTCGATTAAAAAGTCCAGGAAGTGCAGACCGACCCTAGTGAACTTCCAGAGCTCAACTCACTTAAACTTTTTGTAAAAAAAAAAATGAAGATGTGAATTTTGTCTCGAAATAAACAAGTCATCATAAACGTTTCGATAAGCTACTTCGGGTTAGGATCCTCTTCATTTAATGGAGGGTTCCATTTGGAGAGAGTGACACAATGAATATTTTAATATTAAAATATTCATTGTGTCACTCTCTCTCCAAATGGAACCCTCCATGAAATGGAGAGGATCCCAACCCAACTACTTCAAACAGTTTCGCAAGTGTTTATGTGAGTAGATAAGTCCAAATAAGCTCGACTTGAAATTCTTTTAAAAGTTGTATGACATGATTAAAATGCCGTGATTCTACTACATTTTTTCCAATGATGTTATTGTTGCAGCTTATTTTTGTTTACAATGGTTTAATTCTTGTTACTGATGTTAATTTGGGAAAACTTGTGTTGGTCTCCTGAAATAGTGCATGGTAAAGAGTATGGATTTGGAGCACATGATTACCCATCAAGTGGAGTATTTGAAGTGGAACCAAAGAAGTGTCCTGGATTTATATACAGATGTTCTGTCAATTTGGGTCAAGTGAATAATAATATTCATCGTTCTGAGTTTCGTAGATTTATTGAGAATATGGCTCATGAATATCATGGAGATACCTACCACCTTATTTCTAAGAACTGTAATCATTTTACAAATGATGTCTCCTTTAGATTGACTTCAAAACGAATCCCAGGTTGGGTTAATCGACTTGCTAGAATAGGTATGCAAGAATCTTTCGGCCGGTCAAAATTAGAGATTTACTCATTTAGATATATGACACGGACACGCAGATACCTGTTTTCATTTGAAAAATACAAGTAGTTGAAGTGTCGGTGTCGGTGTCGGTGTTGGTGTCCGACAAGATACGTGTCAGACAGACACTGGACACAGAGATAAAGACATAATGAGCTTAATCCTTTCTAAGTGCATACTTTTGGTCAAAATTTCAGGTTCTTTATGCAGTTGTCTACTACCTGAAGCTATTCAAGTAACTACAGTTAAACAACTACCTGAATACCATGAATGCTCAGGTGTGTATATTCTTTGTTCCTATACTTTTATCCTTGTGTTATGTAGGTTAACATCCTTTGTTGTCTGGTATTTTGGTAAATGTTTGTTTGCAGAAGATGAAGTTACTGATTCTTTATCATCTGCAACACCTCGTGGATCATCAATGGAATTAGATGATGACCAAGAAAAGCGTCTTTTGTCACCTTTCTCTAGCACAGATGATGTTTCTTTCATTAAAGAGACACAACACAACAAGAAGTTAAAGGATTGGTTTTCAAGTGTTTGAGGTCCATCCTTGAGTAGTTGTCTGCTTGATTTGGAGTGAAGTAACTCTCGTGTTACTCAAATTTCTCAATTTTTTGCAAGGTTTTTGCCTTTCCTTGCTTCATTTGGTGGAATTTGGATTAGATATGTCACCATCATTGCATATAGTTAGACGCATATTGTCCGTTCAATCTTGATCGAACAACTTGTATTATAAGTCTTAGTTAATATTATCTCTTATCCATTTTATAAGAGACAGTGCAGTTTTTGGTTCATTGAATAACTGATATATCCATACTTTAATATAGATCAGATACTTCAGTTATTCAATGAAATAAAAACTACGGTGTCTCTTATAAAGTGACTCAGAGATAGTATGTGATTTGTACGGTTAAAATACAAACCGGATGAATGCAGTTGACTAAATAACTGGATGGATGCAAACATGATTGCACCTAATCCAAATCTCATTCAATGTCTAAAGGTTTTTTGTGTGCCAGGGACTATGCACTGATTTGAGTACTAATGATTGTATATGGGGCTTAGTGTATTGGTGGTGATAGGGTTCTTTTTTTGAAGGGATAGTTGGGGCTCTTTGAGCATGTAAATGACATCCAAGTTTGTAAACTGTTGGATATATGAAAGATTCTTTAAGTGTATAAACCAGCTTCTTTGGTGAATTTATAAGAAAAATCTCCAAATTGAAATTCTCGTGTTGTTTCGATCATGTACAAAAGCAAAATATTCTTGTGAATAGGCTACCATATAATTATCAGCGAGTTCTCTTGATACCTAAATTTTAGTGGGTAAAATGAATTGAAAAATCTCAGCATATGTAATAATTTAAAGACAGTATTAGTGAAACAATGATTCTATATTGCTATGTGGAAAATAGTAATGGATTGGTTGATTTTAAATTTGAAATGCAAGATAGGTTTCCGAGTCCCAAGTTATTCACGAACCATGATCCATTGCAGTCAATTATAAATATAGTTAAGGGTGAACACATAACCGATTGGATAAGCCGAAGGCCAAATCAAACTTGTCCTAATCTTAAACTGGATTACTACTTGGGACAATCCCATTTGTCCATTTTTCTAGTGGGATAAGGTTGGGTTCACCCCGAAATCATCGAGTTGGAACGCGTTGGGATGGTCCTACACACCCATAATATGAGTACACCATTGGATCTTCTTATTTCAAAGCATTGTGGATTTTGGATTCAGTTAACCGATAAGAGTCGAGAATGGACATAGAAACTACTTCAAATTCATTCCTTCCACTCAAACCTTGCTTTTAACATCGTTACACTCCACCTCTTTTCAATTTCAAATCACATGCATCCCTGCGAGCTTTGGCTGCATAACTCTCTTCTTTCGTTTCGCTAACCCCTCAAAAACTGGGATCCATGATAGTCAGACGATTGTGCAGCAAAATGCTGGCTAACAATGGCAGAGGCACGACGAAAGAAACACATTAGTCCGTGGCAAAAGCGGCAATGCGAGAAGGCTTCTTGGGTGATTTTGTAGCCTCTAACATGGTGGCAATGATATTTGCGGATGAGATGGGTAGGGGTGAGGCTAGGCCATTTTGCCATAGAGATAAAACATAGTGATGTTAATAAGAAAGATTGATTAGACTCTCCTTTTGTTCTCTAAGGTGATCAGTGATCCAATATAGAAAGTGCCCATTCAAAAATACTTAATTCAAAACATTAACTTCAAAAAATGGCACTTCCAAACCAATACATCCTTCTAAAGTTCTAAGTTTTATTTCTTAACCAATACCCAAAGTACTCGCTAACATTTACCTAATTGACAAAAATATCCCATGTGAAGCAGCTCAGTGATTGCAGAATCCTCCTCCCCTAGCAGAACACATCAGCAACATATGCTCGCCATGCCTAAGAACTCACCTAGTTCTGTTACAATAGCATGATGTCGTAAAGATGCTTAAAAGTGTTTATAAATTGAATTATGGATGATATATCATCCCTACGCAAATTCACGACAATGTTATTTTATAGTAGACAAAAACGGTAACTAGGCAGAACTCCCCTCAAGGCCCAATTTTGATGCTAGCCAAGCACAAACCTCATCCATCTCTTCTGGAATTGTATAGTGGCCAAGCCTGTTATATGTAGAAACTTGTATTAGGGGATAAGGATTTAATAAAAGTTAAAACAAACAAAAAAAGTTACAGGGATTTTTTTTATTACCCATTATATGCTTTAAAAGTTACTTCCTGAAATCCAGTTGAACTAAAGACCTTTGATGATTTCTCACCAAACTTATACGGAACCACATCATCACCTGAAATAGCATAACTGCAAATGTTATTCTGCCATGTAAGTCAAAGTAAAATCATCTATTGTTCATGTCAGCAAAAGTTAAGATAAATCTCCTATATAAAATTCTTCTATGTAAATTTTTTGTTTTTAATTTTATAGATATTACCTTTTCCATGACACAGTAAAATGGGAAAGGATTGAGCACGCCTCGTCGCTTCATCTACCCCTTGTAACTTGTTACTCAAGGTCCTAGACAAGAAAAGAAATACAACAATTTCATTGTTCAAAAAGGGTTTCTTTGTTTTGGGGGAGGGGGGATTGGATAAAACTAACATGATAAGCTATGGAGCAACAACACAGACACGGACACTAAACATGCAAATACGCAGACACCGATTTTAATTGGAAAAATACATGTAATTGAAGTGTCGGTGTCGGTGGCCAATACGTATTGTGTCGAATACCGAACACGCTTCAACTGGAAGTGTCAGTGCTATAGAGATGATAAGTTTAGGTAGAAACAGAAGGCCATACTTTGCACATGGAAGCCAGCCACTTAAACCAACAGCTGCACTTATGTTGGCTGGATAAGGATTGCCATTTCCATATTTTCCCGCAGTGAAGCACGATGCAGAGTAAAGGGCGGTAGCTGCTCCCATGCTAAAACCTCCAACACCAAGCTTAACTGCGACACAAACATCATAAATGAAATTAATACAATATGAAATAACCTCTGTTTTTTTTTGTAGCTGACATGTATTATACAACCAAGTGAAATAAAAATAGCATCAAAGTTATATGGGATAAAATAAAACTTTATTGCCCTCAAAATTACGTAGTAAGGTTTTGAGAAGTTTTACCATATATAAAAAAATTATCATTAGATTACAATAGTAAATAATCAAAATAAGTTATCTTGACCAAATTCACACTATTTTTCTGCAGACTTAGAACTGTATTATACTGAGATGAGGTGATCATGATGGGACAAGCTAGAAGTTTTCACTTAATTATCTAATAGATAATAGAAGAATGGAAATCATTATGTTCGTTATATTTCTTTGTTCTATTCTATCTTCTGGAAGCAAGTTGATTGTGGGTGATTGTCAGATTACCTCAACTGAACAAAGATCGGGACAGCGTAATTTTCTAAGTAATTAAAGGCTTGAATATGAGAAAACTGTGCTAGTGTACAATCATGAAATGAAAACCAAGCATCAAAATCAGAATTATGTCAGAATCATTGACAGAATAAATTCATTTAAGAAACCTACTGTCTGCAGGTTCTGTAGACAACAAATTTGCAACATGTGCAGCTGATGCATCCAAACCTTCTAGATCATCAGGAGCATCTTCAGAAAGTTCTCCCACGTCAAACCCTATGAGACATTAAAGTTGCAGTTAAGAAACTTATCAAGACAAATTCAAGATTATTTTAGGATTCAAACCCAAACCACCTCTGTCGTGGAATGCATTTCCATACTTAAAGTATCATATTAAATAAATACAGAAAGGATGCTAAATTCTACTAATCAACACGACATGGTGATTGTAAAACTTTGGTAGCACATAAGCTTAATTTATGATACCTAAACCTTGAATGCAAAGAGTTGATGCCAACAATCAGAGCCTACAAAACAGTGAAACTTACAAGCAGTAGAAGGAAAGCCGCCAAATATAGATATTGGCCGAGTAGGAGCAGTTGGACATATCCATTTAATCTGCATCACAAAACTCAAAGGTATAAGCTTTCCGCTAAATAATTAGTTCAGAAATGAAATTAATAATTCCTAGGATAAGTGACTTGACATAACCATTTATGTTATCCTTTAACAATTCAAAGTTTTGTGTCCTTACATTTGGAAGAGGAAGGGCCTCTAATAGCTGGGACCAACTGCAAAAGCAAGGAATAAAATCAGGGTTCTGACTTGGCTTAAAACCATATCACTAAAAGCAAGCTAAAAGAACAAGTTCGCTCTATTAACGATTTGTTATTCATTTGGAACCTTGAACAGAAGAAACCTCAAGCCGGATATTTTAAATACCAACATCTTCATAAGTGTTTCCCTTTAATAATCAAATAAACTAGGAGGTTTGATGAACTAATAGTCTAATACATCAGAGATTGAATATTCAACCAAAAATAAAAAAAGTATCATTTAGATAAAGAGTCTCTGAATCTGGCGCCAAAACTCAAGTGACAATTTCATTTACCAAGATAAGCCATAATTTTTCTTTGAAAAATTTAAAATATAAAATACACTGCTGATGAAGATTCTTTTAAACGATGGTTAATATAATAGTTCTATAAAATTATAAACACTAAAGAAATAAAGCAGGGGTGAGCCACTTGAATTCTGTTAATTTGATGTATTTTGTTGGCAACAGCAGCCCAAGCTTACTGATAGGATGCGGGCCTGGGATCAAGTAGGTTTATGTCAGAAAGAAGGTATGGGCCCAAGCTGAGCTGGAGAGTGTTTGGGAGGGGGCTGGGTGGAAGGCAGAGCTTTTGAGAGGGATGAAGGGAGGAGTATGGGAAGAAAACTAAACTGTTTCCTGAAGTGGTGGTGGATCGCCTCAGAAAACATGCCCATTTTATCGCATTATGTCACCCATTTAGAGAAACAAAAGACATGGTTCAAATTTTTTGTGACAGTTTGCAAAGCTCCATGTATTTACAAACTCTGTTATGTTACGGAAAAAGACCAGATTTTTCTCAGTCAATTCTGGTCGGAACTCCTCATTCTTCAAACAAGGTGGAACCATATTAAAGTATAGGATAACCTATCACCCTCAAACGAAAATGGTAAGTAGGTTCCTGAAGACATATATGAGATGCTTTTCCGTAGCATGGCCACTTTCCAGAGCTCTATGACTATTAAAAACACTTCTTCCCAGGCACTTATGTAGTCATTGAACTGAGTAGCGAAAGGGACAGCATGCTGGATAGATTAAAGCAGATTTTGGACGAGCTATTGAATGTATGAAGGTACAAGCTGACAAGAGTTGAGAGGTCAAATTTCAATTAGATGATTACGTTTACTTTAAGAGTCCGCCATATAAGCTGAGAGGTTCCTAGCCAAAACGGGAATGAGAAATCGGGACCATAATTTTATGGTCCTTGTAAAGTGGTAGAAACGGTTGGACTTGTCGCATATAAATTACTATAGCCTGCATCCAGCAGATTGCACCCATGTTAACCTTTTGAAGAAGGCTGTCTCTGGTACTGCACAACCTCAGCCTTTGCCAGCTATCTTAAAACTAGGAGCAACAGACCTAACCGCAGCATGTACCAGACATGCATTATAAGGATAAGGATGAAGCTGAGATGTTCATCACATGACAAGCTCTTCTGGATCATAAAATTCTAAGGAAATGATTACTTCATTGCAAGTAACCTTTCCTACTTTTCACCTTGAGTAAGGTACATGCTTTGGGAGGGGGGAGTATCAGCAGGAGGGGGCTTGTGATTAGGCCAGTTTAAGTCAGAAAGGAAGGTAATGGAACACAGGCTGATAGAACGCAAGTTAACCGAATGTTGGTTAGGTAGAGTTCTTAATTAGTTTGTTACTATTTGTGATTCTAGCAGCTAGAGTAAGGGGTTATTGCCAATTTTGTGGTAGCAGTGGGACTAATTTCTCTGGTTATACCAATTGTATTTTCCGGTCTATACCAACAATGGAACTAGCCTGAAATTTTGTTCTTGCAATACAGAAGCCATTTGTTCATTTCTGAGGTACCAGTAAACAATATAAACATACATAAATAATACGTACACAATTCCCAAAGAACACTAACTTTCCTTGTTTGTGTAATGAATTAACACCTTCCACTCCTGCCCTAAATGTCAGTTTCATAACAGAATACAGACCCCTTTCAATCTCTTACCCCTCCTTCGGATTGTAGTGTGCTGCACTATTAGGGCATAGCTTGCACAAGTTCAACAACATTTCTATGTCTTCAGATTCAGGGATCCAAACTCCAAACATACTCGACCACAATGAAGTTGAGTTGGTAAGTACTGTTCTTAATTAGTTTAGTTTAGAAATTTGCCTGCTTCCATGAAGCAGTTTCTTCTCGAAGTTGAGTTTCCAGTTTCTCATATTAGATTAATTTTCCCTGCTTTGATTGATACTAACCAATATTGGCATATTGCAGAATAATGGAAGTATTGAACTAATAAGCAGCTAAGAAAATATTGCAGAATAAACATCTAGAACCGAAACCAATATATGTAACCATATGTCACTCGAGATATCTGCACAAAGTACTGCTGTCCAACCTCTTGCAGATGAAATATATATAGTTCAGTCCAAACATATAACTAATGGCAGAACATATAACTACCAAGGATGCGATAGCATCCAAGAACGCGACAAACAAAGGAAGCATAAAGAAAGAAGAAAAACACAACTTATACAGTTACAGTACATAACTCAAAAATGAAACCGATGAAGGGGAGAATAGACATGGCTTCATATTGCTCAGCAGTAGAATCAAGAGCGATACTATTATTTCATATGTTGTGTGCAAGGATTAGGAAAAAAAAATCTACCTATAACTAAACGGAGTCAGTATAAAGGTAGGTGGGTGTTCTTTAGGAAAATAGGAGTGACTGTTATTTAAATACACTTTTAAGGGAGGTAAGTATAATCTTCCCTTATGTATTTTATCCAAAAAAAACATATGTAACCTTTTACCCATGCTAGAAAACTTGGACAAGCAAAAGTTCTCAATGAAACAACTTAAAACAGCCTAAGATTCATTTAAGGAAAGATGTTATTGAATATGCTACAGAAGTACGGAACATTCGAAAGCTGTTAACAAGTAAAACGCGAAGACTTAAGACATCATTCATTCAATTCATAACTATCTAGGTGACATAACCAATTACAAATTGAGCCTGAAAATTAAAAGAGCATGAAAACATATATCCCAAAACTAAGGGTATGTTTGGATGAAGGGTTTAGGAGGGGAGGGCTTGATTTTCAATTCTAAATTGAGGAAGCTATAAAGTGTTTCTAAGCAAAAATGAAGAGTGATTAACAATGTTTAATCATTATTTATCACGTTATTCTTTCAATTTTTCAAAATCTCAAATAGATATTAAAATATAGACCAAACCCTCCCAAATCCCACTCCCAAACATACCCTACAAGAATTTTCAGTGACATTAATTTGGGAACAAAAGCAATAGGAAAGGTCTTATCACCTGGAACCATTATCCCCGAGGCCATGCAACCAAACTATAGTTGCTTGGTGTTTACCTTTAGGCTTGACAACATAGGTTCTTCCATATTCAAATGCCCTTGCAGCAGATCTACCACCTGAAATACAGCCATAGTAAAGATTAAAGATTTATGGTAAATGAAGAGTGATAATACCAACAATAAAGCAAAATGGGATGCAATGCCATTTTACCAACAGAACCAAGCGATGGTGCAGCAAAGCTCATTTTAGCCTCCAAACAATACACCTATTGAGCAGACTCAAAGCTGCATTGAACAAACAAACATTGACATTTAGCAGTCAATACCTTAACTCAATTGACAACTAACAATCAATACCTAGATTCAATTAAATCCCAATTAATAAGTGATAACATCTCCAACAGTTCCATGGAGTTAAACAGGAAACCCCATTAAAGGAAGTATACATTTTAAAGATTAACCTAATATTAACCTCAATGTAAGAGAGGCAAAATACCCCATTGAAAAACCAGAATATCCCTAGAAAAAAGTAAATTAAAATAAAATATGGCAGCAATTAATACAGATTATACTGAAGAGGAGCATAAATAAAAATGAATCCAAATATATGCACAATATACAAATCATCAACCACAATTCATATCCAAAAATCAAAAATCTCAAGCTACAAAATCTATCTATTAAAATAAAAACGAAAGAAAAGGACTATTAGATTGTAAGGAATGATTGTACCAAACGAGAGAGAGAGAGAGGATTCGAGTTTCTATAGACTCAAACCTCAGTGGCCTTGTGGTGGTGACTGCGAGAAAATCCGAAGCTCTGCGTTGTAGTATCCGCTATTCTTCGTTTTAATTTATGTATTCATTTATATTTATTTTTTATTTTTTCTTCTTCCCAAAACAAAACTCACAAAGCTTATGGGCGTTTTTTCTTGTTTATTATTGTTCAGCTTTATTTATTGCATTTAATTTCATTTATTTATTTCGCGTTAAATCTGATATGATGTCACTGTAAGTGTTACGCGAAGGGTAATATCAACCGTTGGATCATAATCTAATTGGATGTGCCTGTGCCACGTGTTGTTGACCAGGATCCTGCGACAGCAATCACGATTCGATATCCCAATGTGGACCTCCATGATCTCATGTTGAAATGTCTAAAACATAGGCTGTTAATTTTCCCCACACTTTCATTTAATTCCATTTTACCCTTACAAAAACTTACCAATTCCGGCCGGATTCATCATCATGCTTGTAATACGTAAATCCAAAACGTATTATTTAATCCGAATTTTTGTATTAATAATACATAATTCTAGAATGTAATTTTAATTTTGGTCGAGATAAGAGTATCTACCGCCGAACACAGTGATTAATCTCCTCGCTTGATTGGAGACACTTTGATGGGACAGCTAGCCCAGAGATTTAAAGTTGCTCCATACCCAAACCGATGATCGAACCCTAAACAATTGGTTAAGGGAGGATGAGTCCCAAGGCGAGAATATGTAATTTCAATTTTAGGGATGTCTTTTAATAGCTCTTGCTTGAGTAACAGTTAATGGGAGAATAGATCGGAATCTACACATTAATACCACTTAGTCAAACAAGCGCTATTACAAGACATCTCTAAAATTAACTTTTCATTTCGAATTTATGAATTAATACATAAATACGGAATATATTATTTAATTTCGGATTTATATATTAATACATAAATCAAGAATGAAACAATACATTGTGGATTTACTTATTAACACATAAAGCCGAAATAAAAAATATCGTATGGAATATTTGTTAAAGTTAGGGGGCAAAATGAGAGGTTTGGGTTTATGTGGGGGTATGGAGTCCAACTGTGGTGGTAGAAAAATAAGGTGAGTGCTTTCCCCACACCCTCCCCCTACTTATTCACACCCCATCAAACTTTTAATTCCAAAATTACCCCCATTCAAAAAAAACAAAAAAAAACCCACACCCCTCCCCCCTCACTCTCCCTCGTTCTCTCATTCTCCTCCCCCTCCTTTGAACCCTAACCTCTTTTTCCTCTCTCTCACTCACCTTCTCCCAACTCACTCAATCTCACCCAATCTCTCACTCAATCTTCTCCACCAACACTCTCAAGAGTTCTTGGGTTATTTTCTCCTCCTCACACTCTCTAATCGTTCCATTTTCTTGGTATGCCTCTCCCCATACTCGCTCATTTGGTTTTTTTTTTTCTGCGCGAAATTGTTCGACGAGCACCCTCGAACACATGAAAACGAAGGTGTTCGAATGAGGTTGTGCGAACCGCGATTCGAACGACCTCATTCGAACCGTTGTAATTTGGCAATCGAATCGACTTGTTCGAGCGGGGTTATGCGAACAACAAGTTCGCATGTAGCCGTTCGAATAGATCGTTTGACGATGAACTTTCTAAGCTTTGATTCTGCTTTTGTTTTGTTAATTTGATTTAATTGTTTCGTTGATTGTTGTTTGAGATATGGTGAGGAGCGAGAGGTGGTGCGGCCAGTGAACCATCGGAGCGGCCGGTCGGCCACCTCCTACGCGCCAAAACCGCAAAGGAGGGAAGAAGCCGGTGAACCCTCCCGAGTTAGGGCGTGCTAGGGTAGGGGTAGGGTTGATGTTCCTCCTCCCCCCACTTCCGGAGGATATTGGGCAGGATATTGAGCGTGATGCTCAATTTCCGGCCTATGAGTTGGCCGGCCCTTCATCTGCTAGGCCTTCATCTGCTGCTAGGCCTTCATCTTCTAGGCATCACGAGGAGGAGGCTGCTGACCCTCGTGAGGAGGAGGTTGCTGAGCCTCAGGAGGCTGCTGCTGTTAGGGCGACATTCCCATTTCCTGGTGGACGGAAGATGGTTCTGTCTTGCCCACATACGGGGCACATATCCTCACTGATTTTTATTCTGGCCAGGTAAGTTATTATTTTATAGTTGATTGTTGTAAATTTGTTTATTAAGTTGTTGAATGTTTTGGCTTATTGTGTCATTTCGAATGCAAGTTCGGCGATTCTGACCAATCCCACATGGACTGTTATTTACGCGGTTTTCATGTGCGATTAGGGACACTGGCAGCGACTTGGGTTGGTTCCTCGGGTTGGGCTTAGCTTCCCATTCTCCACAAGGGCCACGCGACGCATTCATAGGCGTTGGCGGCCCGGATACATCATCATTCCACCTTCCCAGTGGGTGAGATGAGCATCACCCTTGATGATGTATCCCAACCGCTGCACATCCCCATTCATCGCGGTTACTTATGACATGCCGGGATCGACTTCATGGCAGGGGGAGCAGCTGTTGGTTGACTTTTTGGGTGCCACACCGGAGGATGCAGCTGCCCAGACTTCGGGCCGTGGCCTGTTTGTTGGGCTCGTATGGCTGAGGGATAGGGTGTACCACCCAACCATAGCTGAGGGGCGGTGGGACCATGCTTTTTAGGGCCTATGTCAGATATCTTTTGGGTTGCACCTTGTTTGCCGACAAGTCAGGCAACAAGGTTAAGCTTGGCTACCTTGGTATGCTGATTGATTTGGAGGCTGTTGGAGACTATTGTTGGGGGGCCATGGCCCATCTCTATGATCAGCTGAAGGATGCTACAAGGAAGAAGACCAAGAAGATTGCTGGTCATCTTCCTTTACTTCAGGTATGAAACATATTCTTTACTTTTAAGTTTGCTTTAGGGTTACTTTCAGATTAATAATCAACCAATGATATGTTAATTACAGGCTTGATAATGTTAATTGCATTGATAATGTTTCTTAATCTTCTATTTATTTAAATAATAATGTTATGTTATTTGGTTGACAGATGCTACCAGAGCTGATTGATTTGGTTGATGACATTGATGGGGCCATCGATGATCATGTCCCGGAGCCAATCAGGAGCATGTTTCAGCGCATGAAGAGGCTGCTCAACCCCTTCTGTGGGTTTAAGAGGAGGTTTGGGAATGTGTATGAGAGGAGGAGGGGGCGCAACACCCAGTAGGAGATGTCATAGGGGATATATGTTTACATTTTTGTATAATTTAACTACTTTGTTTCATTTGGTTTTTAATTTGATATTCCCTTTACGTTTATGCAAATTTATTGTCATTACAAAATACGAAATACATGAAAACCAAATACGAAATACATCAAGTCTGAAATACATAGCACCAACATAAGCAAACAACTTACTACGAAACGACATGGAAAACATAAAGGAATTTCTAAGATTATGCGGGTGGTCTTCAAGAAGATGCATGATTTCTTCAGTAGTGCGTCGTGTGTCCACGTCATGACTCTAAGATTTGTCGCCCCATCGGAACGTTAGCTAGATGTTCCATCATTGCGCGGGCGTCGTCGTCGCTTTTGATCTCCATGATCAAATCTTTGGGCGGTCCATCATCTCTACAATTGAACTTTTTGAAACGTATACGCTCCACGCTTTACGCCACGCTCCTCGGGCCGAATCTTCCTCTCCGGCCTTTTCCTTCATTGGGGCGAAGGTGATGTCCTTACTCATCCCTGCAGAAGACATGGTTAGGACAACGAAACACAACACCATGTTCGTCGGTGGTGACAAATCCCATTGTGGTGAAGAAATCATTGTTAGGAATTTGTCGTTTGAGTCTTTGGAATGAGCACAATTGCCATTCCATTTTAGCCGGTTGGGAAGAAGGAGAGAAGGTTTTGGTGAAGAAGCGGTGGGTTGGGAAGAAGGAGAGAAGGTTTTGGTGAAGAAGCGATTAGGGTTTGGTGAAGAAGGTCCGAGGATGTGAACCCCTTTTATAATAGGCGTGGTGAAATGTCGGTAGTTGATTTCATTTTTAGATCACAAATCTAAGCCGTTTAAATTCTATCCGTTCAGGCACAATTTCCAAAACGATTGACATCCACTCCTTTATCTGACACATTTGACTGATTGTAAACCGTTGATTAAAACTGTCGGTGGAATCTGAGGCGTCCAATACCTGCTATTCTGCAGCAGCACTTGTTCGAGCAACATAATTCGACCATGTTCGCATGACCACCATCGAACTGTTCGTATGACCACTATTCGAGCAGTGAAAAACGCCCCGGGTGTCTCTGTCCATATTTAACACACTCGAACGTCCTCGTTCGAACCTGTTCGAAGCCCCGTGTTCGAACAGGTGAAATTTTCTGAAAAAAAAATAGGTCTTTTGGTCTTTTCACACCCTTATGGGGTGTGTTTAGAGTAGGAGGGGGTGTGGGAAAAGCAAGAGCCAAAAATAAACAGCCTGAAACTTAATGGGATTGATTTTTGTAGAATTCAAGGATGACCTATTTTTATACCAAACCCCCCACAAATCTTTCACTCCTTTTATTTTTCAAAAACTCAAAAAAATGCGCACATCCCCTCCACATTCCCAAACCCACACCCACTCTGCATTATAATTTGTCGTACTTTATTATCGGACTAGTTTGGTACTTTGATACCATGTACACAAGTAGACGAAGTCGGTACCAAAGTACAAAACACGTTCAGTACTAAGGTGTCAGATGTTTTGTTGAGTTGTCTGCATACGCGCAGTACCAAAGTACGGAATGAATTGTTTTCCTAATTATTTCCTGAGTAGGATCTAGACAGAACTCAAGTATAAGAGAATGTTGATTGTTATCACAGAGATTGTGAGAAATAAGCAATAATCCATGAATGAAATATTCTAGGTCCTTTTCATTAGCCTCTGAGGGCGATTCATATAGTACTTCATTGGTTAGAATAAATGGGTATTATGGCCATTGAGATCGTTACAAAACAATGGGAGAAATATCAAGAATTCCAGTGAATGCACTGACTATCGATATGACTAATTTGTCGAGCGGATGTAGGCAAGAAGGCATTGTCCAATCGGTGAGCTTGATAGGGGAATTCATCTTCATTTAGCCGAAAGCGAGATGAGGGTGAGCTCCTGTATATACTGGTCGGTCCGATTGGGAACAAATTCCTTTGACCGCAAACACACAGAGCCTTGATCGTTGCTTTAAAGCAAGAGGAGCTCGACCATTTTCTTATCCTTTGGTTTGTAGACGAGAGCCTTCAAACGCTCAATCCTTCGACAGGTAAATGGGAGCCTTCGGACGCTTAGTCCTTCGGCCCCGTGGACGATGCTTCTCTGAGCATTTTCTGTAGCTGGTTGATTGATTTGGACACGTGACTATTTGATAGCTCTGACCGTTTGACCTTTGGCTCTGACCTTATCGCATCAGTTTACTCTATTTGACTGTTTTTTTTTGTGCCTCATGAATGCTTGGTTCTGTAACCGACCTTCTACTTGTGCTATATAAAGGGGTGAGGTTCCTTAAGTTGGTAGCTCAGGCTTTTCTTCTCTTTCTTGCAGATCCTTACAATGCTTTATTGGATTTGCTTCGAGACCATATCTCTCTTCTGGAGATCTCTGAACATTCTCATGAGTGCTTCGGTGTGCATCGAGAATGCTAGGGGGCTCGAGGTGAGAGTTTTTAATTTGCGGGAGTTGTGGATCTTTATTGGGTATTCCTTTTTTTTTCAGTGGGATTGTTCTTTCTCATACGCGTTAGGCTTGTTCCCCTTTCTCGGATGCGGGGACCATTTGGGAGTTTTAGGGGATGCGACTAGGTGACGTTCTTACCCTGCAGTCCATATTGCTCTGGCGCGTCCTCGCGGCTTGCGGTCGAGCGACCCTGTAGTTCCCTGTCTGGTTCTGGTGTGAGGCCTGCAGTTTTCAGGAAGGCAGAAAACAAAGGGCCGAACGACTGTTAGTTCTTAGGATAATTGGTTTCACTGTACCTGTTTGTATTTTTCACTTTCTTTAAGAAGAAAAATGGCGTGAATGTGTACATCTTGTTTATCCAAGGAATGTTAATGTTATTTCTGTTTCTTTTGATGTTTTCTCAGGTGTTCTTTCTTCTTCCTCTTTGCATTTATTGGATTTTGTGTTTTTGACGCTCGAGACATCATTGTATCTCGCTTATCTGTCGCTTTGAGAATTTGTTCTTAGAATGGTCGAGTGCCCTGGGTGTAGTCGGCTTTCACGGCCCTCCATCCGTCGGGACTTTAGTTTCTCATGAGTGTATTCACTTCCGTTGGTGGCGGGGTGTATGTCAGCTTCCACCAGTCTTGACGTGTCAGAACTTTATTTGTTTCTGTTAACACACAAAATAAATTAAATGGTTGGTTAAGGGGAATTCAAGGACAGGGCCGAGGTACCCATGGAGACACTAGGGCAAAGGTAAAATAGAACTTGCTATAACACGGGGAGAGTTCAGGCGGGACACATGAAGGAAAATATTTTGGAAGGACTGAAGCTCCAAGGAAACGAAGAAAAATCATCAAGGAGTAGTGAGACTCGGTTGATGGGTACCTTGACCACAGGGGTGACTCGGCTAAAACACCAATGGTTGATGGCCGAGAGAAGTTGTGGCCGAGGCGAGGAATACTTTCATGGAGAGCAAGTATTCGATGAACGTGGACATACAACGTTGGAGCGATTAAGGTCAATGAACAGAAGACATCGTGGGAGTAGGAGTGACTAGGGTTTATAACCCGTGTTAGTAAGATCGTGGAGAGAGAGCTCCGAGTTTCTAGGGACTAGGTTAATTGTAACTGTTGATCTTGATTAATCCAACGGTGAGCAGATGTAGGCTCAGATAGTGGCCAATGAAGGCTCATGATTATTTATAGTAGTACTTGTACATTTTAAGGGATCATCAATCAATAAAACTACTACTCTTCTCGCATTTTACTTTATCTTTACCACTTTTCTTTATGTTTTCTAAGTTCGTAGATAATCCAAGCCACAAGTCCCTCTCACACCCAACCTAACACTCTTTGGAGGAGTTAGGGAACCCCATAGTCGAGGAACATAGTTCCTTCCTCGATGCAATCGCTTGAAGAACAGAGGAATCACGAATTATCTAAACATCTGGCTGATTCCACGACTAGGACCAAAGTGTTTGACGACAATAAAATTGGCACTCCCAACGGGACCAATGCTTGTAGACAAGATTTTGAGTTTGATTCGTCTGGGCTTGATTATCAGTGGCGTATGTACTTACGCTCTAGTCGCAATTTGAGTATGGATCCATCTTTAGCTTCCAAGAAGGGGGCTTCCTCCAAACCTAAGAAGATGAAAGTGTTTTCGCCCTTGATGATATTGAAAGGCACTGAGGAAATGATAAGGGGGACAAAGCAGCATAAGGCCTTGAATTAGATCAAGGCTTCCTTGACTAGTCCTCTGGTTCTAGTTCCTCCTTTTTCCTGGAGATCTTGAAGCTTTATATCACAAAAGAGACCAAACCATCGGCTGCTTTCTTCTAGCTTAGGACGACGACAACGACGCCCAGCGAGCGAGCTATCTATTATCTTAGTAGGATTCTAAACGATGTAGAGACTAGATATTCCCCAATTGAGAAACTCTATTTGTCATTATTTAATGCAGCACTAAACAAGAGTATTATTTATTGCCCAAAGTGGTTCTAGTTGTGTGCAAAGTTGACATTGTAAGGTACCTTCTTAATTGGCATGTCTTGCAAGTAGAGTTGTAAAGTGGGCCATTAAATTAAATGCATTCGCTTTATCATATGCACCTTTAACTACCGCTAAGAGGCAGACCCTTGCAGATTTTCTCGATTAACATCCATGTGCGGAAGTTCATGACCCCCAGCCGAGCCTATTGATTACCTAGGCATAAAATCTTGGGCCCTCATGTTTGATGGCTCAAGCACTCAAATTGGGACAGGTGCGGGGGTAGTCATATCTAGCCTGTGTGGCAAGACGTGGAGGTTCGTGTGAAGAATAGAGGACCAAGCATCCAACAATCAGGCCGAGTACGCAGCCTTGATTATTGGGCTTGATATTCTGTCCGCCATGAAGGTCCATTATGTAGAGGTCAAAGGGGATTCTCAGTTAGTAATTGTAGCGACCGAAAAATCCGGGAAAGGATTCTTCGAAGTTCGAAAGGAAGCCGCCACCGAAATTTTAGTTTAAGGGCAAATTCGGAAAATCCCTTTAGGTTTTTGGACAAAGCGTTGTTAGGGTTCGGGAGTCGTTATGTGTGGGGAAGGTATTAGCACCCCACGACATCCATTGTCTAATTATTTAAGATTTATTTAATAATTACCCTTTTATTTATAGAGAAAAAGACTTATTTTAGTTTTTGGTTTTTAATGCTTGACAAGAGTTGAATCTTGCTCCTACGTACCTCCAGATGCAATGGAGGAATCAAAGTTACGTAGTTCTTCCTGAAAAAGGTTTGTGGGTTGGTGTTTTTTAGTGTAGGGGTCCTAGGATTCCTTGAATCAGCATGACTTTCACCGATTCTAGACGCCATGACTAACCCGATTGTACAACCGACTTAGTCCCCTAGTTTTTGAAAGTAATTTTAGAGTTTTTGAAAGAAATTGGTTTGGTGTGAGGGGGTCCGTTTTAGAATCGGTATTCTAGAACTCCCGAACTGCATGTACTCATTAGTTCTAGAACGCATTTAACTAACTTCGGTTGTACAACCGACTTAATCCCCTATTTAGGAAAAATGGTTTATTCGTATTTATTAAGTTTTCGAGTTCTTGGCACATGCATGACTCATTGGCCCTAAAACAATGACTAACCCATTTGCATAAACCGACTTAGCCGCTCATTTAGGAAAAATAGTTTGTTCGTATTTATTAAGTTTTCGGGGTTCTTGAATCAGATGCAATTCATTGCCTAAAGTAATGACTAACCCACTGCATAAAACGACTTAGCCGCTTATTTAGGAAAAATAGTTTATTCGGATTTATTAAGTTTTCCGTTCTTGAAATCTATCATGTTCTCATTGGCCTTAAAACAATGACTAACCCATACTGTAAACCGACTTAGCCGTTTATTTAATTTCGAGGGAAAAATTATTTATGTTTGGGTTAGAAGAGAATTAAGAAGAAAAACAGGGGGTGAAAATTGTAAATTGGGGTTTTATTAGTCGCAGGGGTGGTATAAGGAAGCTCAATTCGCATAGGAGAGCTCAGTATGCGAAACTGGGCTTAAGTGGGGGGAGGTGTGCGCGTGAATGGGGTGAGGCAAGTAGCCTAGTTTGTGTCTTTTAACGAGCATTGATGGTAAAAAAACACAGATTAAAAATAAATAAATTAAAAAGAAAGGAAACAAACAGAGAAACGTGGGGTATTAAATGTTCACCCACAATCCTCGGGATCCAGTTGCTGCAACTCTCCTATCATGCTTTTCTCTTTCTTCTCAATTCAATCATATATGTTCCCTTCTTTTCTTTAATCTTTTGTTTTCTTCTGCAACAAATGGAACACGAATCTCTTCTCCAAATCAACCCTCCTCGTCACGATTCACCTTTAACATCTTCCAAATCCTTCAACGACTTCGTTTCCTTTCAACAATCCCCCATCATGAAGACAAAAATCCGAGATAGAAGAAACTCAATCGCTGCAAAAACCGCACCTGGGTCCTGATCGGAAATGATTTTGTTGTTGTTACCTGTTATTGCCTTTGATCTATCATTTCTACTGCTGCCGACTACCCTTGTATGCTTCTCAGAATTTCGAGTTTTAGTGTCTCGGTGATTAGGGTTCTGATGTTGAACCCCAACCCTTTTGGAGGTGATTTCTCGCAGTCAGTTTTTTTTTTAGATTGTGGATTGACTGTCATTTTATAGGTAAAAATTAGGTCATTAGTATTAATGTGTTTTGACTGGTTTGACTGGGCTTTTGCAGATCTGGTAACGTGGGCTAGCTGAGAAGTCTTGGAGAGCAAGAACGGACCCCTAAAGATTGTTGATGCTGCTCCTATTTTTTTGCTTTTTTCGGATTTGTATTTTTTGTATTTTTAATATTATCTTTTTTGTATTTTTGGACACTTTGGACAATTAGACATTTTTTAAAATGTAAATAAAATTAAATAGATTTTTTTTAATATTTTGGACTATGTATATATGTATATGCTTAAAATGAGGACAGAATAATAAGATAGAAAAGAAGTCGGAATGATGAGCCAAATTGCGAGAAAAAAACTCGAATAAGCCCGTTTGCAAGGAAACGACTCAGATAAAGCTAATTAAGTTCGACTAGGCCTAAATACGAAAATTCAACTAAAGAAAGTGCGAAAAGATCGATCATTCGCGCGCATTCTCAATTTAAACAACGACATTTTGACTTAGTTGAACAGGTTAGTTGAGATTGACTTAGGTTAGTAAATGAGACACTTTTTTAATAATTCTACTTAATTAATGCGACTTCGGAACAAATAAACGACTAAAACCAGAAAAAGAATACGGACAAAATTGGGGTATAACAGTAATCAAGCAAATCACTGGAGAATACAAGTGCTATAATGCTAAACTGAGAAAATTGTGTGCTTCTGCTTATAGCCTGTTGAAGCTATTTGCCGATGTCGTCATCGAGTACATCCCTAGAAACAAGAATCAGGAAGCCAATGACCTTGCTAAGTAGGCTTCCAAATACAAGGATATGGTCATGGAAGTCATGCTTTAGGATGCTCCAGCGGCAGCCGAGCAGGACCCGACCGATGTTTGGATAAGGGTGCTAGCGGATCATTTGCGGAACCCGGTTGTTGGAGTTGATTTTAAAATTAAGCAGGGGGCCTTAAGTATGTTCTAGTAGGCAATGAGCTGTACAAAAATAGCACCAATGGGGTACTTTTGCGATGCCTCAAGAGGAAATAGTCCTACTTGATCATGGCCAAGTTCATGAGGGGATTTGTAGTTCCCACAGGCCCGGTCCCATCATGAAGTGGCTAATCTACAGACACGGATACTATTGCCGAGCAGATATTGACGAGAAGGCATTGTCCGATCAGAGAGCTTGATAGGGGAATTCATCATCATTTAGCTGAGTGGAGATTAGGTCGCGCTCTCGTATATACTGGTCGGTCAGGTTGGGAACAAATTCCAAAATCTAATCATAGATCTAGTGTGGTATATCTTGGTTTAATACTAGTCCATGTTAAAAGCCACCATATACGGAAACACGGATGAAGTGATAAGTCATAATTTAGAGTGTTTTTAATATTTGAATTAAATAAACTTGGTGGAATTTTAGTTCTACTTTGGAGCTATTTTACTACAAAATGTTAGTTTTGTGTTTTCAGGACTAAAAGTGAAGAAAAAGAGAAATTTTGGATGAAAGAATACAAAGGATCAAAAGAGCATGAAAGGAGGAACAAGAAAAAAGAAAATAAAAAGTCGAAACTGCACGACGACCCGTGCGCCAGATAGCACGACGCCCGGGCGCTTCAAAAATAGTAATATAGCATTTGCGAACACCGAGCACGCACCCGCATGCGCTGAGTTGACTCTACCGACGCGCGACCTTCCCGCTACTCAAAATTCGATTACAAAGTGATCCCTTCTTCTTCTTAGTGGGTTTTTATGGTCATGATTGTGAATTTATGTGATTGTCTACTGATCCTAGGCTATATAAAGGCTCTCTCTTCACTTGTAATCTGAACCTTATCACTTGCAAAATTTTTCTAAAGTTTAATCTAAGTTTATGCAATTTTCTCTTCATCTTTTAATTCTTGTTCTTTAATTTTTCTGCACTTTAATTTTCTGTTCTTATTTTCTGCACTTTTATCTTCAGTCATTTACATTATGTCAATTATTATTCTTGCAATTTACTTTTCAATTATGAGTGAATAGAAACTTGGTCTTGGGTTATTGGGAGTAATCCAATGATAGGTCTCTAGTAATTCCCAAGACTATTCTCCCCTCCAAATTGTTTTATATTTCAATCTAATTTCATTGTCCTTCAAATCTTATTTTAAACATCAAACGAGGTACCGAGAGGTGAAGTTTGATGTTGGAACTATGAAATTAGACAAGGGAATCAAAACATTTGAATAGTTTTGAAACTCTTGAGACATTATAATGGTGTTGTGCTTAATGGGTTTTGGTGACAATCAACCATGAGAATAGGCTTGATTGTTAGTTCAAAACACGCTCTTGTACTCTGAAAGGAGATATTAGTTATATTCGCTGCCTTGTCTTTGAAATACATTACTATATAATTTGGTGAATGGTCTAAAGAATTATTTTTGGTTCCTCATTGTTGTGATGAAACTATAACCCAAGATTATTTTAATTTTTGAATTTTAGATCAAACAATCACTTCTTCTACTAAAATAATTCCTTTTAGCTAATCACCACTGAAAAAATAAATTGGTAATCACAAAAGTCTCTGTGGGATCGATACTCTTTATTACGCGATAGAACCGTGCACTTGTGGCCTATCATAGAGCAAATATCATTTATGCAATTTCATGAGTCACTTTAGATTATTGATGGGTGTTAGATAATATAACATATTAGGTCTAAGGGTAGTTTCGTCTTTTAGCCTTTTAGTATTTATACTATTTTTTCTCTATTTTTCGTCTTTTTGGTCTATCCTTTAGAATTTATACTCTATTTTGGCTTGTATTGTTAAGCCTTGATATTCTATTCTATTGGGTACCTACTGTTATCAAAGAGCAAGGTTCGGTAATTAATTGGTTGAATAAATCCACCGCTGTCGTTATTTGTGTTCCCTTGCTGTTTCTTTCCTTGTGTCAACACAAGCAAAAAAATGTAAAATTTACTATAACTATCTTTATGCGGTTTATAAAAATTTTATATAACATATATTATAATATAATTAAAAAATTATAGTGAAAATAATATGAGAGAGAGGATAAGAGAGTTAGAGGGAGAGGGAGAGAGATCATGATAGGAGAACATATGCAGAAGAGAGATGGAATGTAGAGAGAGGAGAATTAAATATGATAGAGAGAGAGGACAGAGAAGAGAGATGGATAGTGGGGAGAGAGAGAGAAGAGAAAACAGGAGAGAGAAATGAGAGAAAAAAATTACTGTGTATGAAATAAAAATAGTATTTTTATAATTTTTGGGGGTGGACAGAAAGTTACACTATGGGAGAGAAAGTTGTACTGTGGTTTTCTGAGGGACAGAGATTTGGGGTTTTGTCTACTCCCTTGCCCCCACTGTTGTCCAGTACCATGAACAATTTTTAAATCAAATAGTGTACAATTGGAGCTATCCAGTCCAGTCTCTTGTTTTTTAGCAAGTCAAACGCACCCAAAGAGAATTGAATTGAAAAAAGATAGGATAATATTATTTTGGCAAAATTACACTAGATGACCTTTTTGTTATTTATTTGTAACAAGTTGGCCCTTTAAGTTTTTTTGTAACAAATAGGCCCTTTTAGTGATTATTCTAGCTTATGTATTTTGGTGTAATGCTACTTTATATATTGTGATTACTCTACCTTATGTATTTTTATGCAACCAAGCATATTTTGATGTAATGAACGATATGACATTTTACTAAAAGAGCCAACAGTGTCAATGTTAGATCACTTAAAGGGCCTATTTGTTACAAAAAAAAACAAACTTAAAGGGCTAAATTGTTACAAATAAATAACTTAAAGGTCCTCTGATATAATTTTGCCTATTATTTTGTTAATCAAATTATTTAGGGGCTCCCGTTGCCGCTCCCGTTGTAGCACCGGTTGCCACTTTTATTGTCGCTCCCATTGACGCTCTTAGTGCCGCCCCTGTTGCTGCTCCTGTTGTCGTTCCCCTTTGCCACTCCAGTTTGACATACAAGTTGTTATTAATATTTGAAAGTAGGTTCAGATTGAATTGAAAAGAGAGAGAAGATAATTGAATTGAAAAAAAAACACATTATTACATTTCAGATTAATTTTATAATTTTCATTAATCTAAAAAAACAAAACAAACATATTTAAAAGTAAAAATAATAATTATTTTGACATTAAAAATTAAAGTGAATTGAAGACGGAGAGAATTGAATTGAAAGAAAATAAGATAAGATTATTTTGCCTTTTCTTTTTTTGATATTTTAAAGATAAGATAAGATTGAATTGAAGAAGGAGAGAGAGAATTGAATTGAAAAAATATATTAAATGTGAAAAGCTAGATTCAGAATGAATTGAATTAAAGAGAGAAGGAGAAATGAATTGAAAAAAAAAATATATTAAAAGCTAGGATAAGATTGAATTTAAGAGAGTAATAATTGAATTGAAAAAAAAAAAAAAGCTGACCAAAAGCTACCAACTAATATATATATATATATATATATATATATATATATATATATATATATATATATATATATATATATAACATTTGAGAATCAAAAAAAAATATATATTTCTATTAAATTTTTAGTTCATCGTTTTTTGATATAGTTGTTGAGAAATAGATAGAGAAAAATATAATATTTAATTAAAATTGTTATTAAATTTAAATGATTTATAATTTGTTAGACACAGACACATATGTATAAGAACATAATTGCAATTCTTTGTTTTAAACAAATACTATTGTTTTTGTTTATTTATTTTAGAGTGAAATTCACATTAAAAGGACGAAATAAATATAAAATTTTATATGACATTATCATGTAAAATTGTATACATTATTCATTTCTAATATTCTAAATATCTCTTTTCAATAAAATTAAATATGTGTATCTTTTATTAATATTTTAGAATAAAACTTACTTTGGCATAATTAGTTAATATAATATTTTATGTAATTTTATTATATACAAACTTATATTTCTTTTTATTTTATAATATTATATATACGGATATGTAAAAACTTAACCTAATTTTAACCCATCCTATAGTTAGCACCTTATAAATATGTAGTTGAAATCATTACTTTCTCAATACTTGTACGGGACCTGTGCCGCTTCACCAAAACTACAAGGGTTTTTCCCTCTCCTGCTCCCCTCCTTTCTCTGTTACGGTGCTTGCTTGTAGAGGTTTACAGAGACAACCTTTAACTATGTGTGTATTACTTAATTGTATATAAGGTAAATTTGCACATATATAATTGTATTATTGAATTGAATTGATAATGATGATAGTTTGGGGAGGAGTAAATCAATTTTGACTTCATTCTACATTTATTAGCACCATACGCATGACTAACCCTACTGAATTCATCATGTTCTGCCACTTATTGTATCTATATATCTTTTTTTGGCTTGCTTTCTCCAATTTAATTGTGGGTTATTCTGTCTATTCTAGATCTGTAACTGAGGAAACAAAACTTGATTAATCGGTTGTCATTGAAGATCAAATGGATATCGCTGACGTTGTCTTATGTTTTTACGCCTTCCCGGTTATGCTTTGCTCAATTACGCATTTTGATAATGGCCATAGATCTCCAACGACTGTGATTTTCTTGATTAAAAAACCATACACAGAAAATGACCCGATGTTGTCTTTTTTTTCAAAGAAGGTAATAATTATGAAACTGATATCTATATATGTTCCCCTTCATATTTAGTGATTATGGCTTTATTGATTTTATTTTGAAAATACTATTATTTTCTATTTGAATTTGGAGGTTTTATTCAGTATTACGATTTAGCGATTGGCTGGTAATGTTTACATACATTTTCTATGTATTGCTTAATTTTTTTCATGTAAATTAAATTGGTAGACGTGTTTATTTATTATAAAAATTAATTTATATTTTTGTGGACATTATTTTTCCATGTAGAACATTATTCAAAATTTTACCAAAGTAGGGGAAATTACTTCTTCCATGCTAGGACATAAGAATTGTTGATTTTTTTACACCTTTCTTGAAAGGGTTAATATAATATGTTGCTTTTGTTGTGCAGGATCATGTTTCTCATATCTTTCTTGTATGAGATAGGCACTACAAGTTGCAAAATGGAATCTTTGAGCAACTCTAATATTTTGCCTCAAACTAGTACATATCATCCTAGCAATAACTTCTCAAGAATTCAAATGGATAATGGATCACTAATGGGTTCTATTGTAAATAAAAATAGATATGGATTCATTAACGGGTCTCAAAATGGAATTATCAATGTGTCATTGTTGGGAAATGAAAACTTTGGTTTGTTACAAGGTAGGTTTGGTTCTCAATTTGTTTCTAATGTTGGGAGTGGGAGTGAAAGTGAGCTTCCAACAACATTAATCATTGCAGAAATGCAGATTCGGGGATCACGAAATGCCTCAACAGAAATTAGATGACAATGTTGTAGTAAATGAACAGCAGCTTGTCAATGTAAGTTCTACTAGTGAGACTAAGGTCAACCCAATGGAAGAGAACCCTTATGAGCTTTTCTTGATGTTAGATGACATGGACCTTTTTAATGATCCGGTGTGATTGCTTTAGATAAACATTTTGAATAAACATGATACACTACTAGAAAAACTTAATTTATTCATCAAAATTAGTGACAGAAAGCTGAATTCTATTGCTAATTTTAGCGCCACAAAATTTAGTGGGGACTTAGTGGCGGATTTCTCATTTCATGACACAGATTTTCCTTTCTATATATATATATTTAAACACACATACGCATATACAAAATTTTCAAAATTTATGTTTCGTGGTGTGAGTGTTGACATTTTTGTTGTCTCAAATCAGATGGACGGGAATACCCTTGTTGCAAGTGAATTTTTGAATGTTGATTTATCTAACTCATGCGACATTGTGCAACCCCTTGATCAGGTACATTTCTTGCCTATGTTATTTCAGCATTACTTTTGCATAGTATGTTGAGTTATGAAATGTATACATATATCACACATTACACAAATGATTTAATTATAGGCTGGAATATAAGAGATTTCAACCTTCTCACATCACACAAATCTTTGTTTTATGAACAAACATTCATGGTCTCAAAAAGGCCCATGAAGAAAACATAAAAAGGATCATGGAATATTGGATAAATAAAAAAATACAACATTTTGGCAAATATTGAAGGCACCAGCTCATATTTTTTGGTTTTCATTTATTGGGGATGTCCAAAAATTGGTAATGCCAACAATAACATCAAAAAAAAAATTATTGAGGATGGTGGAACTATAATTACTTTTATATCATTTATTATCATATTCTAATGTCATGTTTGTAATTAACATGAATTAGAGAATCCAAATCATGTTACCTCATGTTTATGTATTCCTCTATTATAACAAAAAGTTGACTGAAAATCCTTATTTCAACAGTCTGATGGAGCAGAAGATGTCACAATTCTGCCAACTAATATCGCATCAAATCTGTCAGATGTGTCCCCAACAAACTCTGAACAAAATTTTAATCAGGCAAGTTTCAATTATTATCACACTTTTTAAGTATGAAGTATGTTTTTACCAAGTTTTCTCTAACAATATGCAAAATGTCCAATTGTTTTAATCTATGCAAGTTATGTAAACTAGATTATTTTACCTTAAGTAACCAATTGAATGTTTTAAATGGTTTACAAAATTGATATATTCATGATTTAATTAGTTTTTCATACACATGACTCAATTTATTTTGTGATATTTAGCTTCAAGGCAGTGGCATATTTGCGAAGGAGGACCTAGATGACAAGTTCATGGGGGATATTATTGGTTCATCAAACACCTCGGCTACTGAGTGGGTAAGTCAGCTCACTGTTAGAAAAAGTTGAAATAATGACAAAATTTATAAATAGAGAAACAATAAGATCGATCTCTAATTCTAAGTCTTAGAGACTAAATCTTTTTCATTTCTTATTTATGTTGCTATTCAACTTTTCCTAATTTAAAAAAAAATATTTGTTATTGAAATGAACATGGAAGTCCTTCTAATATGGAATTATTATACTCTAATATAATAATGCAGGATTTTGATATGGATAAAATTGAGGCCTTATTTGGTACTATTGACGACTAGAGGGAACAAGAAGGTTACTTCAAGAATCTTGCATGGATTTCTCAGACAGATATATAATGTTTTTTGTTTATACTGTTACATAAACTTTTTACTCTATATAATACATAAACCCATAAATCATAGGCTCCCTCGCTTCACACACACTCAACTTTGAGTTCCTTCTCCTCACACCACCATAAATAAGATGGTAAGTCTCCTTGAAATTCTTCCTCCGTTCCCGCTTCTTCCGATAGCTCGCCACCCGCAGAACCCCCTCCTTTGATGCCAGAGATGACATGTCAAGTGAAGAAAAAGGGTATGAATAGAAAGAGTGGCTATTGATGGTTAGTGAAAAGTAATTTTATAAATACTTATAAGCTTTGTTATGTTGTTATGAGAGTGGAGATTGTGTAGTTGTATGTGTGAGCCAGAGAGTGTTAGTTTATAGTAAGAGTGGTAATGTTATCTAGATACTGTCTTCTCTTTTGATAGCTATCTAGATACTCTTTGAAGAATGTATTGCTAATATATAGACAAAAAGCAATGATTAAGTTTGTTAATAATATTTGTACGTTGTTTCCTTCCTGTCAAAAAATATATTAGTTATTTCTTGATTAGCTAGATATTTTATAACCAGATGGAAGACATGTGGAATATTTTAGGTGCATGGTATTTTCTCTTATAACTTTTGGGACATAGACACCTTACCAATATAGTTTAAATTTTTTAGGATTTTTCTAAATCAACAACACCGATAAAGCGTGACAAACTCTCATATGTTGTGAAAAATAGGTCACAACTATGAAGCTTTGATGAATAATAGCATGTTGGTGACAAAAATGTATTTATGTTGCCATTGTTTAGGTTTACATCCATGTCTTATTGAACTATTTATTTATTTATTTATTTATTTATTTATTTATTTATTTATATTTTCCAAATTGTCTACTAACCTCAAACTTGTGTTGAGGTACACAAAATTTGATGGAAGCCTTAAAAAAGACTAGTACGTAGGCCTTCAACCATTCCTTTCCCTGTAACCTTTTTTAGGAATAGGCGACATTTATGCAAGTGTAATGTACATAACTAAGTATAGAACTTGTAAGATTTCTATCATTTATTTTTTCGATAAGTCAAAATTGTTGTATTCATAAGTGGTACAAGTACCAACCCATTTACATATACATTGCACACTAATATCCAGTGGTCACCTCCAAATGACAAGCCATTTAAAGTACAATTACACCACCCCTCATATTCAGTTGATGCCTTAGGATCTTCTTTTTGGATGAACCACCCCCATACCGAGTGTTTAATGTACTGCACCATATTATTGACATTATGCAACCGCCCCTAAAAATAATTCTATTTCTATTCGTCCATAAGACCCACACAGTCGCTATCCAAACCAAATGTCTCACATTCCACCACTGCTTATGATTAAACCTGACTGAGAATTGCATAAAGTGCTGCCACTCATTGTCAAAACGCCGCACTTGTGCGCCGCACCAATCTTCAACCCGCTGCCAGACTTGCGTGGATATGCAGCAGCAGAAAAACAGATGCTCTGCTTACTCTTCTTCGCTAAAACAAAACACACACGAGCTTCCTTATTTTTATCCAACACCCCCCTTCTATGTAATGCCACACGGGTAGGCAAGCCACCCGAGAACAGCCTCCACGCCAACGCTAAAAACTTTGATGGAGCTGCAGAATTCCAGACCCTTTGCAGCAATTTACTACGCCCCTCATCAGCCTCCAATTTTGTACTTTGCATAATCAGAAAATCGTATGATGATTTCACCTTATAAGTCAAAGTTTTATCCCTCAACCACACCCACCTATCCATTTGTATTCTTTGTCCAAACTTACCGAATGCAATTTCACCAATAAAGTCGCTCGTTGTTTGCTCATCGGGACTGAGCGGTCTATTCCAGCATAAATTCCATCTCCAATAGGTTCCAATTCTCGCGCCAACTTCTACCACTCTGCAGAACTGATCTGCTGTTGCGTCGCATAGATAGGGAAATAAATCCTTTAACTGATCTGGACCACACCAATTGTCATGCCAAAACTTCACCAACTTCAGTTTCGCCCCCTCTGTAAACCACCCTTGAGACGAGGGCAAAGCAGAATTAATGCTCTTTAAATCTTTCCTCCATACCGAAAAATTCTTCTCTTTTAACATTCCTCCATCGCCGTAAAGCCTATCCAACAACTTCACCCACTCACTCTGCTTTTCGACTAACATCCTCCACCTCCACTTCCCAAGTAGCGACACATTAAATACTTCCAAATTCCTAATTCCCAACCCACCAAACTTCTTTGGTATGCAAATCTTACTCCATCTCACCCAAGCCATCTTACTTTCGTCACCTTTACTTCCCCACAAAAAATTGCGTTGAATTTGGGAACTTTGACAAAAGATAAATAATATAAAGGAAGACTCGCCAAAACCGAATTAATCAAAGTGATTCTTCCCCCCCCCCCCATTGATAGTTGCTTACTCCTCCAAATGGAGAGTTTATCTCTCATCCTTTTAACAATCGGCTTCCATGTTGCACATAACCTTAGATTCGCTCCAATAGGAATTCCTAGAAATTTGAATGGAAGTTCCCCCACTCTACAATATCAAATTTTTGTAGCCACCTCCACCTCCCCCTCTTCAATGTTCACCCCCAATAGGCAACTCTTATGAAAATTTACTTTTAACAGGGATGCCATTTCAAACAACTTCAACACGACTTTCAAATACCAAAGATTCTCTCTTGTATTTTTGCAGAATGTCATCCGCATATTAGAGAATTGGAAAAGACATATCCAGATTGACACTCACCAAAAATCCTTTCTCAATACAACTATTCACCAAACCCGCCAATCCCTCGGCTACAATTAAAAAGAGGAAAGGGGCTAACAGATCTCCTTGTCTCAACCCCCTTTCCATCGGAAACTCCACGGTGGGGCTCCCATTAACTAACACCGACACTGTTTTGTCACACACACAAGATCTCATCCATAGCCTCGATTCATTAAAGCCCATTCTCACCATCATATACTCCAAGAAAGACCAACTCACCGAATCCTATGCCTTCTCAAAATCTACTTTAAATAAGTACATAGCCCACTTGTTCTTTTTCACAACATTAATCATTTCATTAGAAATCACCACCCCATCTAGTATTTGTTTCCCTCTAATAAATGTCGATTGTGACTTGGAAATTATCCCACCCAACACCTCCTTAAGCCTCTTTGCAAGCACTTTAGCAATAATTTTATATATACACCCAATTAACAAAATTGGCCTAAAATCATTCAAGCGTTGAGGATTTTCCTTTTTACCAGTCAAGGCTACAAAAGATAACTTAAATGCTCTTGGTAATTTGCCATTTTCATGGAATTGCACCAAAACACCAAAGACCTCATCCTTAATTTCCACCACCCCACTAAGCCACTGGTCACCCACTCTTATCATTTCTATTTGATTCCTCCTCTGCCTTAACTTAACTGAGTTATGAAAGAATTTTGTGTTCCCGTCTCCTTGTTGTATCCACCTAATTACCCTCGCCTTATGAGCAAGCAAGCTCTCCTTTTGGTCTAGTGCATCCCAAAACTCCCAATTTAGGCCTCTCCACTTTGTAGAATCCGAATCTTCTTTTGTACCTCCCTCCTCTTCCATATCATTCATTTCCTTCACCACCTTTTCTATATTAAGATCCTGGATACCATAAACATCTTTATTCCACACTTTGAGCCTTTCTTTCACGCACTTTAGTTTTTCTTTCACCACCTGAGCCATCCACCCATCTACCTCGAGTTCTTTCCACTTCTCTTCCATAAATGCCTCTCCCTCACTATGTTCCAGCCTCCCGTTGATGAGTTTAAACAGTTTCGGACCTCAATTCTTATTTGATGATATCAACCATACCGGCCAATGATCCGAAATATCCCTCTCTGTAATTGTTGTGTGAAAACAATATGTGCAAGTATACACAATCGTAACAAGTAATAAAGAGTAAGTAGATATCGTTCCCACGAGGATTGTTGAGTTCTTTTCTATATTTAATTAGCAAGTAAGCTAGTGAGTAAAAAAAGTAAAATAACAAGTTGTAGAACACATTTTTTATCAACAAACATTAAGTAAGATAAAGGATTAGTAGAAATTCAGAAAGAGAGTAACCTGTAATGCCTTTCACTATGCAATGTTATCATAATGTATTAATGTTGTATCTAATGCTACAACATTAGGTGCTGCAGCAATAAGACGTTATTCTCTCGAATACTTCACACTAGGTTTCCTTGCAAGAGTTTATCTCAAACCCTAAAGAAGTACCTCCTAGGTCGCTTGAGCACCTAGCAGTTGTTCACCTTATGGGTTATTCCCTCCTATCTCTAGGGTTTAAGCAAGGAACATCAAGATCTCTCGTTAATGATCACTACCCATATTATCCTTTGAGATCAATTTATAAACCATCTCTGAATCTATAAATGGTACTTATATTAGGTGATCAATTCTAAAATAAGTTTGGAAATAGTATCACACAAAGGATAAAATGCTAAAACATCAAATACATGCATTAAACACACTAAGACTTCATTACATAGTTACTAGCATCCCAACTTAGAGTATTTAGCTCATAATGAACAACAAACACAAGGAATAAAGCATAGATGCAAAATCTAAAGCCATAAAACCGAAATTACAAGGAAGAAATATACTAAGAAGAGGTAGACTGAAGTTTGGCTCCAAGAACAGTGATAATGGAAGTACAAACAGCTCCTAAATCCACGAAAATCTTCAAGTAAGTCACTCTCAGATTGTCTTTGCATCATCACTCCCAAAGATCATTGTGCAAAATTTCTACTTTTATTGTGAAAATGGAGCTTGGAACGAAAATGGAGAGAAAGGCTATCTCTAAACCTAACCTCCTTTCTGAACCAGCCTCCTAAATGATGAAGATGAGCCTTCTTAAATAGTACTAGGGTTTAGTGATCCAAGAAATATCCTTTGGAGGTTACTTTTGTCATTACATGTGCCAATGTGCCCACAAAAGGGAATATTCTGAGCATATGCCAGCCTGGTACTAGCAATAGGGCGTGTTGTCCTTTTTTGACAGCTTGCCTCAGCAATTTCTCTCTCATATTTCGCAGAAACGCAATGCTGCGGCAATAAAATACACACATAAAAGCACAAAATGGGGCACCAAAGTGCCAAATGACTTAAAACCATAATTAAATCTCCTTTTACACTAAACAACCTATTTTAATTAATTAAACACAATATTACTTTAGAACTCCCAATAATTTAAGCTAAAAAAAGCATAAATAACTCTTATAAATAAGAGTTATCAGTAATCCATTGTGCTCTCAAACCCCATACATCTATCAACTTCTGTGTTACAAGGAACCTATCAATCCTGCTAGCTGCTGGACCATTCAGTTGATACCATGAGAATTTCTTCCCCATCTCCGCCATTAAAAATCTGAAATCTTGTGCCTCAACATTACTGAATCTTGCATTCTTGCCTCTCATATCTGTCCTATTTGTTACCAAATTAAAGTCTCTCTCTTTATGCGGTTTATAATGGTTTTCTATAAGATATACTATAATATAATTAAAAAATTATAGTGAAAATAATATGAGAGAGAGGATAGGAGAGAGAGGATAAGAGAGAGATAGAGGGAGAAGGAAAGGGAAAGAGAGATCATGATATGAAAAGATATATAGAAGATAGATGAGAGGTAGAAGGAACGACAAAGAAATGAGAGATAAGAATGACATAAGAGGCCGAAGAGGGAGAGAGGGGATAAGGGGAGAGAGATAGAGAGAGGGAGAGGGAGAGGGAGAGGGAGTGAGAGGTAATGATATGAGAAGATACATAGAAGATATGAGATGTAGAGAGAGCTAGAGAGAAAGAAGAGATGAGAGAGGAGAATGTGATATGAGAGAGGGGAGGAAGAGAGAGAGAGGATAAAGGAGAGAGAGGGATAGCGGGGAGAGAAAGAGAAGGAAAGAGGAGAGAGAGATAGAGATAGAGAATAGAGGAGAGAGACGATAGAGAAGAGAGATAGGAGAAAAAGTATTGAGAGTGAAATAAAAGTAGTATTTTCGTAATTTTTGGGTGGACAGAAAGTTGTATTGTGGGACAGAAAGTTGTACTATGGTTTTGTGAGGGACAGGAAATTGGAGTTTTGTCCAGTCCCTTGCTCAGTCTGCTGTCCAGTACCACGAACAATTTTTCAAATCAAACACGGTACAACTTGAGTTGTCCAGTTCAGTCCCCTGTTTTTTAGCAAATCAAACGCACCCTAAGTCTCGATTTCTCTACCATCAAGCTCGAGATAATTGGAAAAAAGGGATAACACATATCCTTAAGTGACTCAAGAAGTTACTTTAATCCATAACATTAGAAAAAAGGTTTGACCATAAATCAATTTCAAACATCTCTTAGGGTCAAAATAGTAAACTTAATCAAAAATAAGAGTGCATATGCCCTAATGCAAAATGAAAGGATACAAAGCTAATGCTTATAACTAAGCACAATATGTGTAAAAAAAACACAATACAACAACTCTCAACACATGAGGTTATCAAAACATAATTAAAAGCTTGGAACTTCAAGAGCACCACGATCCTTAGATATTAGGGTTATTCCCCTTCCTGTTACCTTCCAGAGACTTCACCTGTTGGTCTGAAATACAACAAAAATAAAGAGTGAGATTATAAAATCTCAGTGAGTTCCTTCGGAACTCCGCATTATAGTATACTCTGATATCTTTTAATTATATTACGAATGATGCATCCCAATACGGAGTAGTCTAACATGTTTATAAAGCTACAAATCGTGACGGTGGGGAGCCCCCACTCAATATATAATTGGGCACCATCAAAAGCCTTTAATTCATTTATATGTTTTTTATAGGCAAGGTTAGTTGCTAATTGTTGGAGAGGTGGGGAAAATGTTAGTTTCTGGGGTTTGAACCCAGTACCTCCTTCTTACTCCTTCGGTATCCCTTAGCTCGCTAAAATCGAGTTATCTTATATATATATATATATATATATATATATATATATATATATATATGATATAATATAGTTCTTACTCTACTTAATCGACAAATATATGATTTCTATCAATTAGAGGGTAAACATACACTACAAGAAAATCGCTGATTTGCCACGGACATTTCCGTCGCAAATGCACAAATTTCCGTGGCAAAACAATATTTGCCACGGACAAAAATTGGTGGCAAAAACGCTCGTCCCAAACGGTTTGCCACGGAATTCTCCGTCGCAAATTTTTCCGTCGCAAATCCGTGGCAAATTTTCGTCGCAAATCCGTGGCAAATTTCATCGCAAGTCGGTGGCAAATCCGTCGCAAATTTTTTAAAAAAAAATTAAAAAAATAAATGGAGCAGTAATTTCCTACTACTCCAACTTCTTCACAAATTGGGTTATCAAACATTGCAAATAAAATTTAGTGCTTTATTTAGTTTCTTGGTAGTTCTTTGTGAGTAGCAAGATTCACTCTTAACATATTCTACCATACAACATTCTTTTGCATCTCCACAAAATGTAATTTTAAGAATACAATACAATTCCACTGACAAGACTATGGACAGTATATCAAATTGATCAATCATCACTCAGGTGAAAATACTCACCCTCACTAAACTAGGTAGACTAAATTAAATTACATCTCAAGAGTACAAGGAAAAACCGGGGTAGGGTGGAGCTTCTATTGCACATTCAATAAAAGCATCTTAAGAACCTTGCATATCATGTGTAAAACCCCACAACTGTACATGAAACAAATATGGTGAATAAGTCATAAATTATTATATCATAATTTTATCAAAGCAATGTAATAAAAACACTAGGTAGAACAAAATCAATGCACAACATATAATGAGCTAGGGTATTCCGGTGCGTGGGGGACAAAAGCTTACTAGCTTTTGCGCTAGAAAACATCACGACAGTAGTAAGGGAATTACCTCAACGTTTTTCAATTCAAATTCTGGACTATGAGCTAGACATAAGTTTCCAAAAGTGTCACAGGGGTCCACTAGTTTCTCGTTAACCTTTTCAACCCAAGAGGATGATTTCAAGAACAGATCCCACTAGTGATACTTCAACTATGAGTATAATGTAATGAAAGAAACTAAGCAAAGAGAATTGAAATACTTACAAATCACCATCCAAGCATAAAGCAAAATTCCCCCACCACCAAGTCCAAGTAAGTCACCCAAACACATGTAGTAGTACTGGTTCGCACTTTGAACATAAATGTTCCTTAGTTCCAATATATTCCTACAAAAACACGTGCATTTACACAATGAGAACGAACCCCTTACCAAGAGGTCGAAACAAACCTTGGCTCACCATACACACAGTTGTAAAGACAAAAGTTTGATTTGTCCCCTATCACCACAAAGAGAGAAAATGAAATCATACTCAAGATGAAGAAGTGACTTCATAAAGCATTATCCATGAAGAAAGGTAGCTAACGTGATTTGATATTTTCGCTTTCTTTGTAGGTTTCAAAGGGCAATCAAGCATCCCACCAAATACAGCAACTCATATAGAAAACCAGCAATGTTGAGGTGGGAGTAAAATCAAGCCTTAACTAAAAAGACCACAATTGCAAATATATAGCTAATCAAGATTCAGCAAATCATATAGAAAGATCCACTCTCATCAACTTTTTTCCTTTTCTAAAATAGACTTATAAACTTTCCCATCCTATAAGACGATTACAGAATTACGAGATCTTCGATCGGCATTTCCCGCTTCTTGAGGCTAAGATCAGTCGATCATTATAATCCAAAAGATGCTACATGGTGATGGGGAAAATCGCTTAGCAACAAATGATATTTGAAATTGAAAACTTGAAGCCATTGGAAGAAAGAAATTATGGGGAAAAAGGTCAAAACTCACAAGAATTCTAATGTGCTTGTCTTTGAATGTACGGCGATTAATTTGTGTGGGATGTCTTTGTAAGAACAATTTCAACCTCCTGTTGCAACAACAAAAAAGCAGAATTGAAGTTAAAAAGTAAAAGAAGAAAGCTGAAATGAAATATCGATTAAAATACCAAAGAATTCTAACAATGAAGGATACAAAGTTATAATGTTCCATTACATCAAAAATATATAAACAATGGAATGAAAGCTTGCTTTGGGAGGTGAGAAGAGATGAATAGATAGTGTGATGCTGCTTGTTATACTTTAATACTAACATCAAACAACTAAAATTGAACATGGAATTCATAAAATAAGTCAATTAACTATTCATTCAAACTCATTTTTGAGTATAAGCAGTCCATTATAACACTAAAATAGATAGAACAATAGATAAAAATCAAGCACAAAACAAGATAGCTCAACATCAAGAACTTAATAAATGGCTCCAAAGATATGAACAAAATGTTTGCTTTTGACACTCTGGGAGAACTTCACAACTACAGCAGTATAATGATACACCAATTCCATTTTCATTTTTTTCTAAAAAAAAGAAGACAAATCTTAACAAGAATGAAGAAGGAAAGAAGAGTACCCCAAATGTTCCTTCTATTGCAAAATGTCAAATTTGAACAGTGGATTTCCTTTCCTAAAAAAGCCGGGGAAAAATCCAAACCACTCACTTGTATTCTAGTGTCCTTTTCTTTCTTCATTGCTTGTTGTTGTGCGAAAAGTAGTTGTGCAAGTGTACACAATCGCAACAAGTAATATATTGATAAGTAAAGTTCGTCTCCACAGGGATTGGTATTAATTTTAGAGTTTAAAAAGGAATTACACTTAGAGGATCAAGTAACAAGTAGTTGAGTAGCAAAGTTCAGTTGAACAAGAGTTGTTTTAAGGTAACAAGTTAAAGTAAGTTAAACTATGAGAGAAATAAGTTGGATTGCTTTCACTACGTAACTTCCTGAAATAAGACGCTATAACGTCCACACGCTATAGCGTTAAGCTACCATTGCAAATGTTTTATACCTTTCAGTACTAGCGTCAGGGTTTCACTACAAGATGCCTATGTCTAGGTTCTAAATAGGTTCACCCCTGTATAATCAAGATCCCACAGCTTATGCTTTATAAACTATTGCAACTTCTATGTCTAGAAGACGCAAAAATTGATTAAATGTCTTCAACCAACCTTATCATTTATATTAACCCTTGAGTTCTTTCTATGGTTCATGTCTGAATCCACAGAAGTACTTGTTTTACGTGGCCAAATATAAAACAAGTTTGGAAGAATTATAACACAAGGTTAAAACACAAAACGTGAGAAGTTATATACGCAATATTAAAGGTTCATCACAAGCTATAGCAACCCAACTCAAGGAGTTTAGCTTATGTTGAGCATCATCAAAATAACACAAATAAACATACTTGCATTACCGTAGGTAGAAAGGAATTTACAAGTGCAAAAGATACAATCTTGATGTCTCCTTATCATCCACGCAATGATGATACAAATCAGTAGCTTTACACCGTGAGAAATACAGAAAATCACAAAGGAAGAAAAATAAACTTCAAAGCTTTAAAAGTGTATCAATGGAGAAAAAGGAAATGTCAAGTTCTCTCTCTCTACCAATACTCTCTCTAACTCTCGAATACTCCAAAGTAAGGGAAGGAAATCAGCATATCTAGTCTTTCTAGCATGAGGTACAAATCTTCTCCAAAAGTCAATAAAGGTGATGTTTGCTTTTTCACCAACTCCACTATTCCTCACTCATGCGATGCCAAGTGTCCACACAAATCCAATAAAATCCGCACATGTCAGCAAGCACAGTGGACACAAGATATGGAACATGGATTAATGAGCTTGGCGCCAAAATTGCACTTTTCCTTTAGATGCTCAGCTGATCTGCCTTCTTGACGCTATAGCGTTAGACGCTATAGCGCTAAACACTGCACTACTTCACAAAATACATCAAAACATTCACAAGGGCACCAAATGTGCCAATTTCATAGCAAAGCAGTGTTTAGCCCTTCCTCACCTAATATTAACAGAAATGAAATGAATAATATACTAATATTACTTGAGAACTTACTTAATTTAATGATTAGAGGCATAAATAACTCATATAAATATGAGTTATCACTTGTTCACCAGTTGAATCACTTGTTAACCTTCTCCCTAATATACAACAACCAGTTTTAACAATGCATTCCACTAACTAATAGTAAAAATGTACTGAATCTGGAACGAAAAATTACCTTGTTTAATTTCATCTAATTGCCTAGAAAGTTGCTGATTCTCTTTTCCCAAGTCCTCCTTTTCCCTTGATAGCATATCAATCTAAAGCTGCACAAAGTTACCAAAACAACAAAATTATAGATTATATATGAATAGGGATTAATCTGCACAAACTTATAGCAGTAGAGATGGAATGTTGTGTGTTCTATGATCACACACATGTCTTATTGTAATTAGAATAATTAAAATTAGAAAGATATATTATGAATGCAACATATAATTAAGAACTTTGTCTGTCATATGCAATTTTCACTCTCAGCCTTGACAATACTACAATGATTGAAACAGTTTGTCTTATTTGGTGACACTAAAATTCATGACAAGGAAATGGAAGCTCCAATCCATTCTAACTGGAAAAAACAAGGGCCTGTATAATTAAGAAAGTATCAAAAGTGTTCAGAACTAGTTCATCATCAAAACAATGAACACTCTCTAAGATGAGTAGATCAAGTTCAATAGTAGAAAGTTGTGCAAAGGAGCCAACAATTATGTGGTGTAGATGAGATCAATTTAATAGAAACAAATATTCCACCAAATTTTGAGTTGGATGGACAAGTAAAAGACCAAAGAGAAGTTCACAGAACTCTAAACCAGACTAACAATTCTGCAATTAAATGGAGGGCCTAGGCAAGGCAACCATTCTCGGCATGATATGAGAAATTTCATGTAATAATGGCAACTTGCCAAGAACTCGCATATTTCTTGAACAATAGCCTAAACCCTCATCATATGAAACCTTATCATTCCTCTCAATCAACAAAACAAAATTCTGAAACTTTGAAGAACAATCTAGGGACTTTGTCTAAGAATCAATCATACAAAGGATGTGTTTTACAAGAATCAATCAATTTGAAACCGTCCATGAATAAGAATAAACAAAGGGACTCCCATTTCAACCAAATTAAAAGTCCCTCTCAAACTTTTTATAAAGGTCTCATTGACTAGCTTACTAAGTTATACATAATGAAGGGGACCATAATGGAAGTGAAACCCCATTTTAGCTCAACCAGTTTACATACTCTACTATCTAGTTCTGTGCTCGAACTACTACTCCTCACCATTAGAAAAGACTATACAAGACCAGAAAACCCATTAAAGTCTAATGGATGTTCAGAGAAACCCATAAATCATTTAAGAAGAAAACAAAAAGAAATATATAATCAACAATAGAATACTACATAATAACAACAACCTGATAGATCAAAGGCACAAATACAAACCAGGGAGGGGGGAAATTAAAATTTTATTGGACAAAGCTCAAACCAGGTTACTGGAGCAGATAAAAGCTTCTTGAGAGGCTGACCCTACTTTGTAGAAACTAAGTTCTATAGCAAGGTAAACACAAAACAGAAAATTACACAATCATCATCACAGTCATCATCACTTTCAGATCCAACAAGCCCTGTAAAAATGACAGAAAATTACACAAACCCCAAATCCCAAATCACACAAACCCTAAAATCCATTCCCAAATCCCAAATCACACAAACCCTAAAATTCAAAATCAAGAAGAAGGATGAAAATGAAATTAAAGAGGGAAGGAACGAAGAAGCTAGAAAACGAAGAAGAAACGAAGAAGGAATGAAGAAGTGAAAATCTAACCTTGAAACTTGAAGAACAACCGACTGAGCAGAAGTAGCGGCTGATGACGGAGAAGATGACGACAACGGAGCATGGAGGACGTTGGTGGAGTGTGGTGGTCCTGGTTCACGATGCTACATGTGTGTTGAGGGTTTCGTCGAAGTTGAGGAGAATGATGGAGCAGCGAGCACGACGGTGGGGAGTGTGGGTGGAGGTGAGGTGGTGGTGATCGAGAGTGAGGGAGGCGGGTTGTAGGTGAGAACGAGAGGGTGAGGAGAAGAAGATAGCGAGAGGGTGAGGAGAAGAAGGAGAACGTTCTGAAAGGGATTTAGGGATCCCGTGGGTGTTTTATTTTTATCATTGGGTTGCCACGGATTTGCCACGGCATCTCCGTCGCAAATTTCTCGGCATTTCGCATGTCCGCGTGGCAAATCCGCAGAAACACCAAAGGGAAATTTCGCGCTCACTTTTTACACATTCCGTCGCAAACTCAGTCGCAAATTACTGACGGAATAAGCTCCGTGGCAATTGTTGGTGGCTAAATCAAGCTTTTCTTGTAGTGATCATTCAACAAGTGCCACATATTCAATCATATTCTTAGTTTTATAGACAAACAAACTTCAAATCATTATAATATACAATGAATTTGAGGTAGGCTTGCCAAACAATGTCATTAAAATCAAAACATCAAGAAAACGACTCTGAAAACAGATGGAAACATGGCTAGTCGTGTTTTAGAAACTTGGTTGTATTTATGCTTTTTAAGAAATTTGTGTCACACAGAAGAAAACACAGCCAGCCGTGTTTTAGAAAAATGGTCATGTTTTTGCACCTGCAGCCAGAACTTGTCATTTTGATGCCCTGTTTTAATCCGTTGTTTCACAGAGTGCTTTTTTCAAACCCAATTCTCAGTTATTCTAAGACATTACAAACATGTTAATCAATGAGTATATTCCATGAAATAATTACCACAGTAATATTCAGTCCAAAACATGTACACAATAACAATTTACACCAACAATGCACATCAAACTTATAAATTTAGCACTAATATTTATAAGTAAATTTCTTATCCATTTGGGCAACAATTGAGCAAGTTAGTAACTTGGAGTATTCTTCCACACCTCAGATATTCAGAACAATGTGAGTTTAAAAACAATACATGCTCAGAACTTTATATTTTACCAGAAAGGAATAGAAACTCACTTGAAATTTGAATAGGATATGTACAAACACTAAGCTGGCGCACCAATTTCACCAACAAACTTTGTAGTTTTTGAACAGCTCCCAAAACCCTTCTGAAACTCGATTTCTCCCTCAATACTTCATATTATGTGAATAAATCTCACATGCAAGTCTCAATCTAACATCTAAAGCTCCTAGCAACGACACACAAAGAGAATGGAAGGCCACATTGTAGATTCTACTCAAAGTTAATTAGTGCTCAAACCCTCCAAGGAAATTCGAATATGGTAATGAGAGTGAAGGAAAAATAGTGTTTCTAATGATGGAAATGAGAGTTAGTATTCATTGTAAAAGTTATGGAGAAGTGGTTTTCCTCTCCTCACCCTCGAAGTCTTCCTCTCCCACTCTGTCAATTTTCTAAAATTCTGAAATGTGTGTTGTGTTTTTGTGTAGGAGTGAGGGTATTTATGTCCTTTTATAGTAATGTTCAATGAAGGGAAGAAGGGTAATTTGTAATTAGTGTGAGTTATAACTCTATTTCCCCTAACTAGAGCATTCAAATAAATAAACACCACTATAATTCATTCAACAATTTCAATTAAACATTCATGTAAGAATCAATGTATTCATCAATCAAAACAATTAAAATTATTTTGGGTGTTACATATTGTATATAGAGTAAAAGGTTTATGTAATTGTATAGACAAAACCTAGTATAAATCTGTCTGAGCAATCTATGATTCTAACTTAGTGATCCTTGAAGTAGCCTTTTCATTCCCTCTAGTCGTCAAGAGTACCAAATAAGGCCTCAATTTTTTCCATATCCAAATCCTGCATTATTATTAGAATATAGTAATTCCATATTAGAAGTATTTCCATGTTCATTTCAATAAAAAATATTTTTTAACAAATTAGGAAAAGTTGAACAGCAACGTAAATTAGAAACGAAAAGTAATGAGTGCAAGAAGGAGGTCCTGGGTTCATACCCGGGAAACTAACATTTTCTCCACCTCCACTAACATTTCCTATAAAAAAAAAGAAACGAAAAGTAATTGCTTAAAAAAAAAGGAATGACTCACCAGCTCAGTAGTCGAACTGTTTGACAAACCAATAATGTCCCCCATGAACTTGTCATCTAGGTCCCCCTTTGCAAATATGTCACTACCTTGAAGCTGGATTTAAAAAAAATGAGTCATTTGAATGACAAACTAAATAGTTCAAGAATATATTGATTTTGTAAATAGTTTAAAACATTCATTTGGATAATTAAAGTAAAAAAATATATGATTAGTAAAAGTTGTGTATTTATTGGTTGTTAAAGAAAATATTGGTAAAAACATACTTCAAATAGAAAAGTATGATAAACACCGAAACTTGCCTGAGTAGAATTTTCTTCACAACTTGTTGGGGACACATTTGTCAAATTGGATGTGATATTAGCTGGTGGAATTGAAACATCTTCAGCTCCATCAAACTATTGAGTAGAGGATTTTGAGTCAAAGTTTTGTTTTATACGAGAGGAAGACATAAACATGAATTAACATTATTTGGATTCTCTAATTAATGTTGGTTACTAACATGGCATTAGAAAATGACATTAAATGATAGAAAAGAAACTATAGGAAGGTCCTCCATCTAGGGCCTTATAAAGAAAATAAAAGAGAAATGTACCCAACAATAAAAACTGTTTTGGTGTTATTATTGCTACCCCAGTTTTGTTGAACATCCCCAACAAAAGAAAATCACAAAATGTGAGATGGTGCTTTAATATTTGCCAAAATGTTGTGTTTTTGGGTATTAAATATTCCATGATCCTTTTTATGTTTTCTTCATGGCCTTTTTGATAGTCCATTATGAGAAATATTCCCCCCAATCAATAATACGTTCACAAATTGTCTAAAAGTCAGGAAAATGTATGTTCAATTGTCTTACAAAAAATTATAGGTTTTGCTTGGGGTCCTAAAACAAAGATTTTGATAGCCTTACTTTTACATCGACCCTAATATTGTAATTCTACTTATATAATTTTATCTCGTATGATATGGTGACATCATGTTAATAAGTAATATAAGAAAGTTTAAATCTCATATAATGTTGCATAAAATAATGGAATCACTTGTGTGATAGACACACACACACACACACACACACACACACACACACACACACACACACACACACACACACACACACACACACACACACACACACACACACACACACACACACACACACACACACACACACACACACACACACACACACACACACACACACACACACACACACACACACACACACACACACACACACATATATATATATATATATACACACACACACACTTTACATAACTCACTATACAATGCAATAGTAATGCCTAAAATAACATAGAGAATAAATGAACCTGATAAAGGGGTTGCAAAATGTTGGATGAGTTAGAGAACTCAGCATTCGAAAAATCACTTGCAATAAGGTTATTCTCTTCCATCTGAAATAAGACAGGAAACATGTCAACACACTCACCGAGATATATAGCACATTGAAAACTTTATATATATGCTTGTGTGTGTCAACGCTAAAATCGAGAAGAAAATCTGTGATGGAAAATGGGAAATCACACTAATTCCATCAATAAGTTTTATGACATTAAAATTATGAATATATTTCAATTTTTTCCTCACTAATTTTGATCATTAAATTAACTTTTCTAGTAGTGTCTCATGTTCATTCAATATGTTTTTTGAAATCAAGCATACCAGATCATTAAAAAGACCCATGTCTTCTAACATCAAGAAAAGCTCAGATGGGTTCTCTTCTATTAGGTTGACTTCAAAGATCACTAGAAGAAATCGCATTGATGAACTCATTTCCTACAACATTTCCTTCCTGCTTCTGTTGAGGCATTTTCGTGACCCCGAATTGGTTTCTTGCAGTGATTAATGTCGTGAAAAGCTCACTTTCACTCCCACCTCCAACATTAGAACCAAACTGAGAACCAAACCCTCCTTGTAACCAACCAAAGTTCTCATTCCCCAAGGATGTCACATTAATATTTCCATTTTGAGTCCCATTAATGAATCCAGTGCTATTGTTATTTTCACTAGAGCCCAATAGTGATCCATCACTCATTTGGATTCTAGAAAAGTTATTGTTGGGATGATATGCCCTAGTTTGAGGCAAAATCTCAGAGTTGCTCAAAGATCCCAGATTGCAATTTACTAGACCATAGCTAAAGTTATGATTTCCCAATGAACCATAGTTTTGGTACAAAGGGTCACCGTATTTTAAATTCAAACCATCACTTAGGAATTTTTGAGAAGTCATTAAACCATGTCCCCCTCCATATGTTGAAAGCATAGCACTATTTTCTACATTATTATTTTGGTGGACATAATTAATGTTGCTTCTGAGGTTTGACTTTCCTTGTAGAACTTGATTCAAAAGATTATCATAGTAAGGGAATTGACTCCTTCCATGATGATTAGTCGCGTAAGAATTGTTGGTTGAAACTTTTTGATTAACAATGGATGTTACAGCTTTGTTGAACTGCTTTTGTTGTAAAGGATCATGTTGTTTCTCATATCTCGCCTTCATGTCATGGATCATTGAGATCGGTATACTTTCAGCAAATTGTGACTTTAATGCCCTATAGGATGTGCCCTCAATCATTCCTTTTTCTGCAACCTTTTTAAGGAATAGGCGATATTTCTGCAAGTGTAATGTACATACCTAAGTGTTAGAACTTGTAAGATATCTATGAGAACATGTATTGTCAATAACATTTTGTAATAAATATTTGTACTTAAAAATGAATGCGACCATTCTTTATACTCTAATTCAGGTAACTTCTTCTCAACCTTTACTCTAGACAACGAGTATGGTGCTGATACATGTTGAGGATTATGGGGGAAATCTCCACCATAAATTGGAATATTTTTATTTAAATACACTTAATAAAAAAATTGTCCCCGCAATTAAGAAAATGGGTGTTGGCCAATCAAGATTTTTTTTATATAAATATAAAAGTTTATTACATATACAAGAGAAAATACTATATGATGAGTTCTTTCACCCATTATGAGTGTTTCATTACTTATCTCTTTTTTCCTAATAAAGCCCCAAAAATTCTCTACACCGCTCTGATTGACAAGTTGAAATTAACAAAAATATATTCAACACTGATTACATTTAAATAGAATAAATAAGCGAACCCACAAATTTATCTTTTTCTTGATGGAGACATATATCTGTAAATTAATGGTTAATTAGAAGTTTTATTTTTGCTTGATACAAATTTATGGGTTTTCAAATGCAAACTCATCGACATTAACATTTTTATAGAAAAAGGAAACACCAAGTGAATAAATCATTTTAAAAATTTTACCATGTAAAAGGAATATATAAACTAAGTTTAGAAGCAAAACCTGTAAGTGACTTGCAACATTTTCTCTTGTCAAGTGTGGTACATTCATGACCTCGAGAATTTTTTTTGGCACTACCTCTGAATAAATAGAAAGATGAGCACATTAAAGACACCGATGTTAGCTACAATATATAGTTGCAAAGCTATTATATATATTGTGAACATAAATATTTTCTTTTAAAAAAGAAAAGAAGAAATTTGCAAAAATTACTTACTCTCAGCTCCAATTTGTTTTATGGCAAGCAGGAACAAATTGTGAAGATGATTGTCCCAATAAACCTTTGGCTTCTTTAGAACTTGAAACCTTCCTTCATTGTTTTCTTCATCTAGAGTCTTTCTCTTACAATATTTTCTATTACTCTCAGTCTCATCTTGTACAACAACATTCTCACTCGTTGACTCTCCTTCAAAATTTCTCAAATCTTTTGGAAGGATTAGTTTTTCATTGCTTGAAGTTGAAGCATACTTCCAAATGTCTTTGAAATCATTTTCACAAAACGGTTTTAAAACATAGAGTGCAACACCATTTTCTAAACTCTTGGAGATGATATCCTTTCTATTGTCCTTTGACATCACTGCATGAAACAAGTGAGAATACTCAATTGCAATAGATCATATTCTATTATCTTTAAATACTTCACAATATCTATGATATGATGCTCCCTCTTGTAAAATTGACTGCACTTTCATCATGTGAAAATTAGGCACAACACACAACAAGTTGTACAAAGTACAAGTATATCACTATTTTTTTGAAGCAGTACAAGTATATCACTATTAAAAAAAACAAATTATAGAGGAAAATAAGTTCATAACTCTTTATATTTGTATACCTCATTAAGTTTACTAGAAATGGTTAAATTACTTATATAGACATGAAGGTTACTATGAAAAAAATAGAATCGAGGGGAGAGGTGGTTTAATGTCCAAAGTGACACTTACTTATAATAGGTAGTTGGAATTCATCTTTAATACACTTCTGAAATTCAAAGCCATCCATTCCAGGTATGTGGAATTCTGTAATGATGAGATCGAAAAAGCCTTCAAAATTCCGAAGAGTCTCCAAAGCATTATGGGCACTGTTGGCAGTGAGGACTGAAAAACAAGAAGTCAATAATGTATTAGTTACATATCTAAATTACACAAGCCATTGACTTAGGACTATAGTGGTTAGAGATTTGAAATAGTAAACATAAAGATTATGCAAAAAAAATAATAATAATAATAATGGCGTGTGATAGCACAACCTTATATTAATTGAATTTTTTGTATAAACAAAATATTATGAATGAGTTATAGATATTTTAAGGCTTAAATATATTTTTAGTCCCTGCAAATATAGTGTGTTTTGGTTTTAGTCCCTGCAAAACTTTTTTTAAACGATCCCTAGAAAATCAAACTTTTTTAAATAGGTCATTCTGTTAGTTAAAAATTACAAAAAATCTGAGTTGATTTTTTTTTGACAAAAATAAAAATCTGAGTTGATTAACAGAGTTCCTATGTGCCTTTTGTATTTATTTCTAATTTTTTTAATCCTAATTATTTGGCATCCACATCATCACTCACCTCCTTCATCTCTCTCTCTCTCTCTCAACTTCTTCATCTCTCTCGATCTTCCAACTCTTCAGAACCAGAAAAACCACCACCTTCCCTCTCCTCTTCCTCCTCCTTCCACTCTTTCATTTACGAAATTGAGTTTGGGTTTATCATCTTCATCTCTATTAAATCACATTATAACCCACGGTACAATACCAGGTAAGAATATGCAAGAAACCAAAAAGAAATTGGATCCAAAACACTCATTGCACAAATATGTAACCCCACGAACATGAGGGTTTTGTCAAAAAAAAAAACAGAGAAACATGAGGGGATTATGATGCTTCTGCATATTGTGACTTCGACAACAATAGGACCATTCATTTCCCTTTCTTGTTATCCAACAAAAGAGAAAGCTTTAGTGATCTATAGGATTCATCATCCTATAGAGGATTTACGGTATCCATTTCTTTCATTTTCTGGGATTTATGATTTGGGGGTTAAGGCTCCTTTATTTTGTGTTTGGCTCTTTTTTAATTTTATCCATGTAGTTACGCATTAGAAGTATGAAGGTAGTTTTTTTGAACTTCCAGTTTACTCCCCAAGGTGATTTATTGGTGATTGTGGGTGAGAGATGGTTGTGGGTTAGAGAGAGAAAGAAAAGGGTAGTGAGAGAGAGAGATGAGGTGGTTTCTTTTGAGAGAGAGAGAGGTGAGAGAGATGAGAACTTAGTTTGCTATTTCTGGGTTGTGGCTGAGTTTTTATTAAGGATGGTCATGGAGATGGGGGAATGGAGAAGATGGAGAATAATGAGGAATAATTTAAAAAAAAAAATAATAACAACTTTGCATGCCAAATAAGTTTTTAAAATAAATAAAAATTAATATTAAATGACACATAGGAGCTCAGTTAGCCAAGTCATCTTTTTTTTTTTTGTAACAGTACACTAAAAGAAGGACCTATATGAAAAAGATTGATTTTACAGGGACCAAAAACAATTTTAAACCTAATTTTAATGTATGCATATTTCATATGAGTTGTTTAAAAGGTGCTTTCGTGCGCACAGATATTTGTGTACTACATAATACGGCTATAAAGACATATTATTATTGAAAGATTTATTTAATATATATATATATATATATATATATATATATTTGTGTGTGTGCGCACGCGTGTGCATGCGTGTGTTTGTTTAACATCTGCAACAACAATTATATGCACATCAAAATTCATCAATATAACCGCATCAAAAAAAAAATTCATCAATATAACAATATTTACTCCATAGCCATCCATAATGTATATTACTTGAGATTCTATACAAAGATTTAATTTTCCTTTGTATGCATTTTTTTTTACAAAATATAACTGTGAGGCAATGATGCCCCGGTTTAAATAAGGCAGAGAAATATTTCTTTTAAGCCCATAATTCAATCAAAAAATAGTGTTGATTTTCAAAATTGAGCATAATTGTTGGTAATGACCCATAAATGGACTATGTAAATAAAAAAAATTCAGCCCAATTTTCATAGATTTGAAAAGGATGACCAAAATCCAAATCCCATAATATAGAGCCAAAAGTAATTCATGTATGCACCATTTGAAATTAAGTAAACAAAATGACCCACATATTTTTGATAATCAACAAAAACAAAAATAAACACATACCTTTATACTTCCAACCAATGAGTATCATAACAAGATTGGCCAAAGATCTTTCATCATTGTCCACAACCAACACAGAAAAACCAATAGTTTGATCCATTTTCTCTAGATCTCTCAAGAAAATCGATCACTCAACAAAATCAATCACTCTAACAAAGTGTACAAACTTTAAGAATTTAAAAAGAGAATTTAGGGTGAGGGGGATGGTTAACTAGTAATTAGGGATGACGAGTGCCTTCAATGTGTTAATTCAATCAGTTCTTTAAATTGAGAGAGAGCAAGAAAATTAGAGAGGCTTTTGAGCGTATCTACGACCAAAATTTATCCCTTATTTACTCTGATTTGTGTTTATCTCATTTTATGCTTTTTAGATTGATATCAAACACTTTTGTAAAATGAGCAAATGTACAATATTCAGTCCCATTTATTTAATGTAAAATATCTTACATATATAGTCAACATATGTTACATTTTTCCAATTATGGATTGGTTTGGTTCACAGTGAATACCATGTATAGAAGATTTTACTACCTTTCATTTACACACTATCACTTTTATGTTCTAAACATTTTTAACATAAAAATAAAAAAGGCACACAAATGTACATGTTAAACTTATGGGAATAAATGATTTAGTTCAATCACTAAGGTAAAATATAAGATTTGAAATTTTTATAAAAAATCTCAGACCTGTAATAATTAATCAAAAAACTATCTCATGATTTAGTACATGTAGGTATGAACCTAGTAATATTTTATTATTACTTATGACAAAATGTGTGCATGTGATATATCGACAAAATGAAAATACGTATTTTTTAGTAATATCTACCATTTTTCTTAAAGTTTGCACGATGGAATTTGTTCCGGGGCGTATTAGCAAATACAAGAAGGTGTCACTAGCGATGGGCGGCCCATTGATTCAGTAAAACGGCCCCAAGACCGTGCCTTGGTCCGCAATTCTGCCGTGACGGCGCATTTAACGCAACGGTCGGTCGCCTGGTGGTATAAATACCACCTCCATCCACACCGCCGTGCACGCACCCTACCCCGTGATTCCTCGCCTCGCTAGCACACACCTCGACTAGAGCGTCGAGTGTCTTTACAGGTACCACCCGAGGTGTTCCAAGACCGGTCCTCACCCTTGTGCAACGACCGGACAAAGAAGCAGCAGACTACATCCATTTGGTGATCCAGGTACGATCAATTGGCGACCACAGTGGGAGACCGAGCGCTATCCCACCTTGAAGATGGGCCGAAGAAAATCACTACACGGGCATCCACGCAGCAAGACCTGCCGGGCGGGCGACGCCGTCGCAGCGGCAGACACCGGAGGGTGTACCCCTGACTATTGACGAATCCCAAAGCAATCCTCGCCAGGAGCCTTCTGTTCAGGGCGGGCAAGGTGCCGCCGCGGGACAAGTACATCAGCAAATTCCGGACGAACTGGTTGAAGCCGGAATCATGGAGCCCTTGCCGGAGCAAGTCGCCCAGGCCGTCCTCCAATTGCTCCAAAGCAAAAACCAACTTATAGCTGACCGGGACGAAGTAATATCTCGGCTCGAGAGGGGATCCATGCCTAATCATCCGCAGGAGGACCGCGGAGAACCTTCCACCCGAACTCACCCCTCGCGAAGAGCTAGGACTCCACCTCGAAGGATCGCCCGCCATCGGGGAAGTACATCTCGTCGCTCCCCAGCTCGAAGAGTTCGGGCGCGCAGATCACCCGCTCGAAGGAACGTGCGCAGTCGCCGTTCCCCTTCACACAACTATGATTATTCAGACTCGCCATACCGGCCTGAGTCAGACCGTTCTTCTACAAGATATTCTTCATGTGAATCCTCTGGCTCCAGGCGCTCTAGAAGCCGTTCGTGGGACCCCTACGACGAGTTGAATGAATACCGAAATGGTGAAATTAGAGACGTTTCACGGCGACCGAGGAGGCATCATTCTGTTAGAAGCAGAGGCCGGTCGCCCCAAGGGCCTCCTATGTACGGACACCCAACCGGCGGAGGTTTCTACGGAATGTCGACCGGTGAGGCCTATCTCACCATGCAGCCCTTTGGACCGAATGATTTTCCGATCGCCAAGCGCCCTTCACAAGGGAAATTAGGCGTTATCGTATCCCCGTGGATCTCGTGAAGCCGCCCAACCTCAACAAGTTTGACTGACGAGGCGCGACCACGACAAACATATCGTACTTCAACAACTATCGTAGCTACGGGGAGTTGGGTTCTACAATGAAGTGCCGCTTATTCCTCGATCGGCTGGACGGACGGGCCCTGAGTGGTGGGAGTCCTTACGGTAGAACACCATTTCTTCTTGGGGAGGCCCGATCGTAATCTTCTTGGCAAACTACATCGCCAACCGGTGCGATGATCGTCCACGAGGAGCACTTGGATACGATTATCCAAGGGGATAACGAATCATTGAGACAAGACATAGAGCGGTTCAATCACGAGGCCGATCGGTGCGCGACCGACCGAAAAGACAAGCTAAAGTACCTCAAGAGGGGTATCCTACCGACCACGAGTTTGTTGAAGAATTCACTTTGAACCACATCTACGATCTCAGCACATTCCTTCGCAGAGCCAACGACCATATGGCTTATGAGGAAACTCTTGCTGCAAGAAAGGCCGCCCGAGCGCGACCTAGAGAAGAGGACAGCAAGCGGGGCAAGACTCAGGAGAATCACCGAGAAAGTAAGCCAGAGTACCGGCTCAAGAAATATGAGCACCGGACCAGGCTCAACGCTCCCTATAGCTCAAATCTTTGCGAGAATGTCGAACAATGAATTCGTTGATGTCAAGAGGCCCGATCCACTGGTACTCAAGAAAGGTGCCCGGCCGACTAAGAGATATTGCCGATACCACAAGAGCAAAGGGCACGATACCAATGATTGCATGGCCCTAAAGGACGACATTGAAGACCTCATTCAAAAGGGGAAATTGAAGCAATACGTCCGAGCTGAGGGCGCCGAGCGGATCGAGGAGAAAGTCAAAGCGAAACCTCAATCAAAAGGCAAAGCAACGATCGCAGCTGCCATAGAAGCAATAGCGAGACAAGAACACCTCCGAGAGAGGACGTCCGGATGTCCAAGCCTGGAGAGTGGCTATGGTAATTCAAGGTGGAAACCCTTTGGAACAAAGGGATTCAAAGAAGGCTTTGAAAAGAAAGTGGAACGAAGTTTATGATGGTTGGATCAACGCCCATCAACGCGCCTCGCCCTCGACTAGGCCGCCCATTTCTTTTGGACGAAGATCGCTGAGACGGAAGGACCAATGGCTATGTCTCGTTGGTAGTCGAGCGGTCATGGCCAACACCGAGGTACGCCAGTATTCGCAGCCGACTCAAGGCGGTTCGGCCGACATTATATTTGAGGAGCTAATCGACAAGCTCAATGTGGATCGGGCGAAATCATTCCGCAGCCAACCCAACCCCACCGATGCGGGGTTCAATGGGCGGTCACTTACCCTTTGGGTACAATAGAACTATTGGTCACTTTTGGGGACGACACGAGAGCAAGCACAAAGTACCGAACGGTCAAGTCAACGTTCTGGTCTTACCCATCAAGTCCTCGCTATCGCGTGCATCATGGTAGACCGACTTTGGGAAAATTGGAGGCCGTGGCCTCAACATCCATCTAAAGATGAAATTCTACAACAAGGACGGCCAAGTGGTAACTCTGATGGCCGACCTAGAGGCGGCCAAGCGGAGCCATTATTTGTATCAGGATATATGCGACGAGCAAGATAGAGACATCGACCCAAGGAGTCTGGAGAAGAGGCACCAAGTCAATCTTGCTGACTTGGACGCCCGGTATGATCCTGATAGTGACCCTGAGGACGACGACGATGATTTAGCCCGTGAGCTAAAGAACAGGATAAAAAGGCCCGAGCCACACGGAGAGCTAATTGACGTACAATTGGGGGACGACCCAGTAAGGACGGTCAAGCTTGGGAGCGGTCTACCTGAGCAAATCGAGCAGGACCTCATAGCCTGCCTTAAGGAGTATGCAGATTTGTTTGCATGGCAGGCATCCGACATGCTTGGTATCCCAACAGAGATTGCATGTCATCAGCTCGCTGTGGACGAAACAGTCAGATCGGTCGCCCAAAGGAGGCGGACCCAAAATCTGGAGAAATCACAAGCAGCAGCTCAGCCGTGGGCGACCGGTCGGCGCCGATTTCATTGAGGAAATTAAATACACGACTTGGCTGTCCAACGTTGTGTTGGTTAAAAAGAAGAACGGCAAATGGCGCATGTGCGTTGACTATACAGATCTTAACAAAGCATGCCCGAAGGACGCCTTCCCAATGCCGAGCATCGACAAGCTGGTCGATGGGGCATTGGGCTACAAGTTGTTGTCGTTCCTAGACGCCTACTCTAGATACAATCAGATTACGATGTATCCTCCAGACCGGCACAAAACTGCATTCATGACCGATCGTGGCAATTTCCAATACAAAGTTATGCCGTTCGGTTCAAGAACGCCGGGGAGCAACCTACCAGCGAATGATGAACAAGATTTTCAAAGGGCAGATCGGTCGGGTAGCCGAGGTCTATCTAGATGATATGATCATTAAGAGCAAGGCCGACCAGGATCATGCGGCCGACCTGAGAGAGGTCTTTGAACCCAGAAAAGTGCACCTTCGGAGTCAGGGCCGGAAAGTTCCTGGGGTTTCATCTTACAGAGAGGGGGATCGAGGCCAACCCCGACAAATGCAGGGCGGTCGCCGACATGAGGCCGCCCTCTACAAAGAAAGAGATCCAACGGTTGAATGGCATGGTCGCCGCCCTGTCAAGATTCATACCTAGATCCGCTTGCAAGTCGCTCCCCCTATTTAAGCTCCTAAAAAAGGAAGTGGAGTTTGAATGGACCGACCAGTGTCAGCAAGCACTGGAGCAGCTGAAGGAGGCTCTGACCAATCCGCCCATCATCACCAAGCCAGAGCCGGGGGAAACCCTATACTTGTATTTAGCAATAACTGAAGAGGTATTGAGTGCCGTCCTGGTCGAGAGAACGACCTAAAAGCGTAACCCGGTCTACTTCATCAAGCCAGGTGTTGCAAGGACCGACTGAGATACCAGAGAATCAAGAAGTTAGCACTTGCACTACTGGTGGCTGCCCGGGCGTTTGAGACCTTATTTCGTGGCTCACCGGGTCGTGGTGCGGACGAACCAACCCATAAGACAGTCCTCCATCGGCCGACCTGGCAGGACGAATGATCAAATGGGCAGTGGAACTTAGTGAATTCGGCATCAAGTTCGAGTCCAGATCGGCCGCTAAGGCTCAAGTTTTGGCCGACTTCATTGCTTTGAGATGACCCCAACACAGACGGCGCCGGACACAATGTGGACATTGCATGTGGGCGGTTCCTCCAACAAAGAAAGGCGATGGGCGGGCCTTATACTAGAAAACTTCGAAAAGGCTCGCGCGGAAGTGTCTTTGACATTTGCATTCCACACCTCAAACAACCAGGCTGAGTACTTCAACGCCGACCGAGTAGAGCTACACTCAGATTCCCTACTGGTCGTTTCCCAGATCCAAGAATTATATGATGCGAAGGACGAAGTGTTGAAGAACTATTTGCCCAAAGTTAGGGAGCTCCTCCGTCAGTTCGACCGGGCAGAGGTTAAACACGTGCTGAGGACGTAAAACGTCCCGGCGATATATTATCAAAGCTAGCAAGTACAAAGGCACCGCAATCATAGAAGCTTAATTCAAGAAACCCTCACTCTGGCCGTGAGCGCCTCAACCAAGCCTACCAATCCTTGGCCGTCCTCACCATCGGCAAGAAGATGATTGGATCGCTCCCATCCTACGCTACATCACACCTTGGCGAAGAGCCGACCGATCCAAAGAAGGCCAAAACCTTAAGATTACGGTCTACCAAATATCCCGTGATCGGGCGGAAGCTATATAGAAGAGGATTCTCTTGCCCGCTCCTCGTGTGTTATCGTCGCGACCGGCGACCATGTTTTAAGAGATATTCATGAGGGGATATGTGGCGACCATCAAGGCGCGACGATCAATAGCGAAGAAAACGCCGAGTCGGTTACTACTTGGCCGACCATGGACGAGGACGCAAAGAAGCTAGTGCGTAAATGCAAGAAATGCCAAGTGCACGCCGACGCTTCATGTCGCCTCATCGTAACTACAAAAGCCTCACCTCACCTTGGCCGTTCGCTGGTGGGGCATGGATTTGCTCGGTCCCTTTCCACCGCACCGCCGCGCTTCAAATTCTCGATCGTGGCCGTGGACTACTTCACAAAATGGATAGAGGCCGAGCCTCCGCAACCATAACTTCGGCAAAGGTCGCTGAAGTTCTTCTGGCCGAATATCTTAGCCCGGTTCGAGTTCCCAACAACTCATAACGGACAACGACACCCAATTTGCGGATAGAAAATTCGTGAGAAACGCTGGCGGCTTAGGGGTGAAACAACGTTTCACTTCTGGTCGAGCACCCCCGTAAGAACGGCAGTGAGGCGCCAACAGAGTCATCTTACGAGGGTTGAAGAAGACTTGACGGCGAAGGGAAATTGGGTCGAAGAGCTTCAGTCCGTCCTTTGGGCGTATAGGACGACCCCCCATTCATCAACCGGGGAGTCACCTTTCAAACTAGTCTACGGAATGGATGCTGTAATCCCCATAGAGATGAACGAGCTAAAGCGAGAACGCCAAACCCTCCAACGATGGGCGACAACGATCGGGCATTGAGAGAAGAATTAGACTTGGTTGAAGAACTACGCAACCAAGCATCCTCGAAGAAGCATTGATCAGCGTAAGGTCGCCGCTAGGTACAACGCCCGTGTGCAGAAAAGAGACTTTCCGATCGGACAGCTGGTCCTCCGGAGGGCGGACGTTGGCAACAAGAATGCACACCAAGGAAAACTAGCCCCAAACTGGGAAGGCCCGTACCGTGTCATCAATAAGACCGGCCGTGGGGCGTACGAATTAGAAACCATGGAAGGGGCGATTATCCCCAGGACATGGAATAGTGATAAATTAAAGCAGTACTATGTTTAGTACCCCATTTTGTAATCGATCGATCAAATTAAATGAATAAATGTCAGGCGGGCGCTCTTTTTCCCCACTGGGGTTTTTTACAGAGGCCCGTCCTTTAATCCCATGTGTTTTAAATCATTTTGCAATACTTAATGAACGGTCACACAACGGAGCGACCGTAGGGCCCCCAACGGGCCCAAAAATAAGTAGATCACGAGCGGTCTACAACGAGCGCCACCGAGTTGGCCGATCAAAGGTCACCGTGTGACCTAACGAGGCCGATCTTGACCCATGGCGATCGTAGAACGGCGCGTGCGACCTACAAAGAGTGCCATCGAAATGGCATAAGGGTTGTGATAACCCAGTGATTCGATGGTAGGCATACCGCGACCTACAAAGAGTGCCGCCGAACGCCCACAATGACCTCATCGAATTAGGGTCAAGTAGTGATCCACACAATGAAAATAGGGTGCCAAGCGGCTCAAAACGAGTGCTTCGGAAAGCGCAAATGGACCTACGACCGCCCAGATTCGCAACTTAGAAGATTTCGTAACTTAGAAAAGTGCGAAAATAACGATACATTCAAACGCAAGAAACAAGTTAAAAGTTGAAATTCATTACAAGACAAGACGCCTTGGCCGGCCGACGCACAAATTGTTCAAATCGCTCAAAGATGGGGTGTAAAACAAAGAAAAAATTACAAAGCGAAAATTACAATCGATAAACCGCTCGCAGCGGGCAAAACAGAAGAACTAATCATTTCTTGCACGGCGAGGATCACGCATCGCTTATGCGACCATCTTGCCATCATCATCAAACCTCGCAGCAAGATGATCTCTCACCTCGACCACGTGGTGGTTTGGCCGCACTGCACGGCCTTCGCATGAATGCCCCGAGCGGCGAAAGCGCTTTCATTTGAGCTACGACATTGTCGAACCGGTAGAGGCCGCCCCTTTTGCCACGTAAGCTACCTCGGCGACCTTCTCCGGATGGCGCCCACCTTGATCTCCTAAAAGCGAGCGGTCTCGGCGCGAGAGTCTTCACCGATCAGCCGCTTCTTTGTTCTTCCCCCAACTTGGCCTTATCCTCGGCCAACAACTTCTTGTCCTTCTCAGCGGCCGCCAGCTTGATCTTGGTTTGTTCCAGGGCGGCTATCTCGGGCTCCAGCTCTTTGAGTCTCCGATCGACCGCCTCAAGCTCTTTGACTCTCCGCTGGGCCGCATCCCGCTCTGCCTCAGCACCTGAAAATGAAAAGCAAGGTTAGCGGACGAACATAAAATATCCTACCGAGAAGTTAAGCGGGACGAGCAACTCACGTGTTTGGTTCCTCTTTATATCCTTCATAGTCCTGTTGGCGGACTTGAGCAGGTCGCCACAGAACTCCATGGGATCCTTCTTGAAAAGCGCCACCTGAGCATCACCGAAGTCTTCAAGCTCGAAAATGGGGGACTCAACCCGATCCTCCTCCTCTCCCCTTGGTCGCTTAGAAGGATTGCGACCGCCCCGCCATGAGGCGCCCGCACTCCTATCATGTTGACCGCCCCAACATTCCTATTCGGTTTAGGAGTGTTACGCGTTCGTTCTTGAGAGACGGGCGAGTTTTCTTTTAGGAGCTTAGGTGGCGAGCTTCTCAAGATTGAGCGATCCGAGGTTGACATCCTCAAAGCTTTTCTTTGCAAAAAAAAAAAGAGGTCGGTTGACGGAGCGATAAAAAGCAATCATACAAGTAGTCAAAAATACCGACCGAGCTCGGACACTAATTTATCCCCTCGAATGCATGCGAACGGCGGCAGGAATATCCCCTTCGTGATTTTGTGGCGGTACGGGCGACACGACTCCGAGATCATACCCAAAGTGGCGGTATCTTCCTCGTCCAAGGTGGATACGGCGAAAGTATACTCACCCGGCTTCACGATAAAGTGGGCGCCCGCCACGAGATTGGAAAAAGGAACTCCTGCGGTGCGTCCGCGCAAGAACCTCCGCGATATCCTTAGCGGCCTCTGCATCGAATGACCCAAAAAAGTATTGATTCTTCCATCCGCCCAAGAACAAATCCGAGCACGCCTCAAGAACTTGCGGGCGAACGACTTCTCGTTCTTGAAATACACTTGCTCCTTGCGGGCCATATTGGTGCCATATTCCCGTGCTAGCTCGGTTCAAGCGGGGCAAGAAAGAGCTCGGTCGATACGCTTTACCAACCGGTCGCATGCATTCTCGAACGCCTTCATGAAACCCCACCGCTCGGGTGGATCTCGAGATGGGCAACATTCAAATACTTAAGAACGCCCCGTTGAAAGTCGAAAAAGGAGGAACGATCCCCATCTTCTCAAAAACCACTCGGTGCATGGTGAACTTCAACTTTGCAGGGACAGTCGCAATGTTTTCGTCTTCTCGCATACCCTTCACCTTCCACCTCGACTTGGTGAAGAGGGCGTTCAAGTCGTCAATCCACGGGGCCTCCGGGCAGATAAAACTCTTAAAGGTCCTCATTTTTTCAGACACCCAAGAAATATCATTCACATCAATAATCGTGGACGGGCCGGCCTCTTCTTCCATCCGATCGTCAGCGACTTTGTTTGGTCCGGCCGACTCCTCAACTGTTTCACCGACCCGTTCAGCACCGTCGCCTACGACTTCTGTTCGTTTGGGACCTTCCCCATTGGCCGCCCGATCTTCAACGTGCATAGGCTCGGGCCCCGGAGGGTCGTCTTCTAAGTCAATGATGTTGAAAAGATTTCCCGCAGATTGAGCAACATCACCCATCTCCTTGTCGCCCAATATGTCAATCAATTGGTCGCTACCTTCGCCGCCACGCAGATTGTTTCAGTGGCACAAATTGTTTGTGTGGGCGCGGGGAACCCATGACTTCGATGACCCCGTCGAGGTAGATAGCGACACACTACCACTCGAGCCGAGTCGGACGCCGGCCGACGCACGGCGAAGCGTCGCAGAGAGAACACCTCTACTCTTCAAAGACTTGGGAGGGTCCGGGCGACCCTCCAGAGGACGCGGACTCGGCCCGCTCTGGTTCTTGTTGGGGACGCGTCGCCATGAGCGCGAGACTTTGCTGGGGAGCACCAGAAATTCGAGCGGTTTGCTTAGTTCTGGCCAGATCCACCTATGAAAGGGACATCGCGTCAAGGTCGACCGAGCCGCCGCTCGAGAGAGAAGGGCGGCGTGGTCGCCCTCGACCGACGCCTCCCCTTTCACGAGGCGTGGAGACTAACTAAGCAATAAAAACTAAAGTAAAGAAAGAAAGCTAAGAGGAGCGGCTTACTTGGAGAAGAATGCAGAGAAGAGTGGAGCGAACAGAAAAATCGCACAGTTCTAGTCGCTCGCAGAGTAGCTCGATCGGTAGCAGAGGTGTGAGTTTTAGGTGTGGAAGTCGTGCTGACCAAGTGTCCTATTTATAGGAGGGCCCACCAGCGGTTGCGTCGCGGTCTGTCTGCAGACGCCCTCCCCCATCCGCTTGTATGGGAACACCAAAAGGCACCTCGAGACACGCAAAAGTCACCGCAATCATTGCGCATTAATGGCGGTCGGCCCAACGCCACGCCGCGGTCGGGCGCCATTCCGCACAGTCCGACCTCACGGGGCATGAATTGAAGCCTCGGCCTCACTACTAAAGCGACCTAGGCTTGGGGGGCAACTGTTCCGGGGCGTATTAGCAAATACAAGGAGGTGTCACTAGCGATGGGCCAGCAGCCCAATTCAGCAGAACGGCCCAAGACCGTGCCTTGGTCCGCAATTCTCGGCGGCCGGCCGCATTTATCGCAACGGCCAGGTCACCCCAGTGGTATAAATACCACCTCCATCCACACTGTCAGGTACGCAATTCCTACCCTGTGATACCCTGCCCGTTAGCACACCTCTGACTAGAGCGTCGGAGTGTCTTTGCAGGTACCACCCGAGGTGTTCCAAGACCGGTCCTCACCCTTGTGCAACGACCAGGACAAAGGAGCAGCAGACTACATCCATTTGGTGATCCAGTACGATCAGGTAGGTTCTAAACATTTTTAACATAAAAATAAAAAAGGCACACAAATGTACATGTTAAACTTATGGGAATAAATGATTTAGTTCAATCACTAAGGTAAAATATAAGATTTGAAATTTTTATAAAAAATCTCAGACCTGTAATAATTAATCAAAAAACTATCTCATGATTTAGTACATGTAGGTATGAACCTAGTAATATTTTATTATTACTTATGACAAAATGTTTGCATGTGATATATCGACAAAATGAAAATACGTATTTTTTAGTAATATCTACCATTTTTCTTAAAGTTTGCACGATGGAATTTAACTTTATAAGTGATTTATTCTGATAGATCTTTATCATTTCTCTATAAATAAATTATAATGGAAATACAAAAGTAGATGCAGAAACAATTAAGAGTACATAATTGGTGTTTAGAAAACAATTGTTCTAGTCTAGTCGTAGTGTGATTGGAAAACAGTACATACCATTAATATATAAAACCACATGACCAAACCAATCATGAATATATTCTTAATTTTTCCTTGTTTAAAGGGGAAGATTTACGAAAATAAGTTTTGTTTATTGATCATCCAACGGAAGTATAATTAAAAGGAATTTTGGTTATATTTTATATTTCAAGCTGAATATATCTCAGTGTCTGCTTTACCTATTGTCTTAAACATAAAAGGATCAAACTCTGAAGTATAATTTAGAAAATAATTCTTTTATTCAAATTTTAATATCCAACTATTTGGCCTTATACTGGTCTTAGAACAAGACACAGTTAATTCCACAGCATGCTCCAGAAGGTAAGTACTAGTTCATATGTTAATACTTATATTTCTGCAGAAACCAAGTGAAGGCGACGATATTTATGGGTGTGGAATTTAAAGTCTTTTATCAAAAACAACGTTTTCCTCACATTCTTACTTTCTCCTTCATGTCTCCTATTCTCACACCTACATCTGATTTAATGCTTTCTTCAAACCAATCTTTTGAAAACAACAATCAAGATCTTAGTAAAGATCTTAACAATCAAGATCTTAGTAAAGATCTTAATCAATCTTTTGTCATAGATAAAATTTCCCTCAAAAAGGATTTTTATTCTGAAGAATGGTCTCTTCATAGAGAATGGTTCTTCAAACATTATCAAGGAAATAATATAAAGTCCATTCAGGAAGAATTCTATAAATTTCTTGAAAATGTCAAATATAATATTCATTTCTTTGATTGGTTTCATGCATATACCATCAAGAAGAATATCAATTATACTTTCCAAGATGACCTGATTGGAAGGAAAACCTTAGATGTCATCACAGTTTGGCATTTAAAGGATGGTCAAAAGGTTCAATCTGAACTACCTCCAAAAACCACTTTTGCGCTTAATAGCCAAAGTCAATCTACCCCTGTCATGGCCTCTCCCTTCAAAACCAAAATAGACGGAGAAGCTATAACTTCCAAGGATATTAAGGATCTTATGGAACAATCCAATTATACAAACAAGTATCTTCAAGCTATAGGAGATGCTGCTAACAAAAGTAGAAACAAAGATGCTGACCCTAAATCAGAACCATCTTCTTCTACCAAAATAGAAAAACCTCTTTTTCAATCCTTATAAGGTTTCCAAAGCCTTTAAGAAACCCCTCCAACAAGAAGGTAACATCAAAAGGGAATCTGATGAGGCTAAGAGTGAAATTTTAGCAAAAATAGAAGAACATATGAATCTTCTTAAAGCAACCATCCCTGAAACACCTCTTTCTAGAGGAAAAGAGATTAACATGTTAGATGAAACCTCTTCCAATCACTCAGAGATTAACTGCCCTGAGAACAAACTCAATCCAGTTATTCACAATCCTAAAAACCAATGGCGTAGGGAAACTAAACTTTACTACCCTAGAGCCACTGCCCCTGATCTTCTCTTAGAAGAAAAGGAAACCAATTTTAAAAGTTTCAGTGCCAACAATGTCTATGAATGGAACATTGATGGTGAAAATGAGCATGGCATAACCAAAATCCTCCAAAACATGACCATGGTTGCCACTACTTATGAAACTACAAACAATTGCTCTGAAGGCATGATCGTGGAAATCCTTGTTGCAGGATTCTGTGGTCAACTCAAAGGTTGGTGGGATAACTATCTCACTATCAAAAGAGGACCTAGTGGAGAACCCATATTAGAGGGTGATGCTCATATCCCTGATGCGGTCAATACCCTTATCTTCACTATCTTGCAACATTTTGTTTGTGATCTGTCCCTAATAAAGGATAGGTCGGCAGAATTGTTGTCCAATCTTAGGTGTAAAACCCTTGGTGATTTTAGATGGTACAAAGACACCTTCCTTACAAGAGTCTATACCAGAGAAGATAGCCAACAAGCCTTCTGGAAGGAGAAATTCCTTGCAGGTCTTCAAAAATCCTTAGGTGATAAGGTTAGGGATAAACTTCGCAATCAAGACCCCAATGGTAACATCCCTTACCAACAATTGAGCTATGGTCAGCTCATAGCTATCATCCAAAAGGTTGCTTTGAAAATTTGTCAAGACGACAAAATTCAGCAACAGCTCTCCAAAGAGAAGGCCCAAAATCGTAAAGATCTAGGAACCTTCTGTGAGCAATTTGGTCTCCCTTGTGCCAAAAAGACCAAATCCAAACCAAAACCCAGTAACACCTTACCTAGACCTGACTTCTATAGGGAAAGGCGTTCTGGAAAACCCAGACTTAAGACTACCAATAGGAATCATTATGAAGATAATGATAAAAAACCACCTATTGTCTGCTTCAAATGTGGCACACCAGGGCACATAAGCAGAAATTGTAGGGTTGTAAACAAACTCAAAACCCTTAATCTTGGTTCAGATATTGAAAACAAGATTAACAATCTTTTAGGCCAATCTTCAGAAGAATCCTCTGATCAAACCTCTGATAATCTAAACCAAATCCAGGATGATGATTTATCTGATTCCTCCAATCAAATCAATGTCCTCACCAAAGAACAAGACCTTCTCCTTGAAGCCCTTAATGCCATTCCTGATCCCCAGGAAAGGGAAAAATATCTTATCAAACTTAGGTCGACCTTCGAGGAGAAACCCCCTAGGAATCCCCTTGTAACCAATCGTTTTAACCTCAGAGATACCTTCAAGAGTTTAGAAAAAACCAAAGATCAAACTCATACTATCCAGGACCTTCAACATGAGGTTAATAAACTAAAATCTGAGGTCAACAAACTTAGAGAAAAACAGGATAGTCACCAATCTATCATCAATTACTGGACCAACAGAGCTAGTCCTTCTTCGGAAGTCCCTGATTCTAATAAGGAAGAAGATCCCCCAGAACCTCAGGAAGATTTCCTTGGTCTTATCAATTATGTAAAAATTCAAAAGTTTTACAGAAACATCAAAATTGTCATCAAGGACTTCATATTTGAAACTGTTGCTCTATTTGATACAGGAGCAGATTCAAATTGTATCCTAGAAGGTCTTATTCCAACAAAATATTTTGAAAAGACCTCTGAACAACTTAGTGCTGCTAATGGTTCTAAGTTGAAAATCAATTTCAAGTTGTCTTCGGCTATTATTGAAAATCAAAATTTCAAAATAGATACCTCTTTTCTTCTAGTTAAAAATTTGAAGAATCAAGTAATCTTAGGAACTCCGTTCATAAGATCACTTTTTCCTTTTCAAATTACTGAGGAGGGTATAATAGCCCAGCATTTGGGACAACCAATCATTTTTAAGTTTTTGAGAAAACCTTTTATCAGAAACTTAAACTCAATCTCCTATAAGGAAAATCAAATCAATTTTAGAAATATTGATTATCAATTGCTCAGAGATGAGAATCAATTAAAAATAAAAAGTATTTTAGAACAAATTCAATCTACTATTTGTTCTGATCTTCCTAATGCTTTCTGGGAAAGAAAGCGTCATATAGTGGAACTCCCTTATGAAAAAGATTTCCAAGATAGGCAAATTCCCACCAAAGCAAGGCCCATTCAGATGAATCAAGATCTTCTTTTGGTTTGCCAAAAGGAAATTGATGATCTTTTAAAGAAGGGTCTTATTCGCAAAAGTAAGAGTTCTTGGTCTTGCTCTGCTTTTTATGTTAACAAACAAGCAGAAATAGAAAGGGGAACTCCCAGGCTTGTTATCAATTACAAGCCACTCAATCAAGCTCTTTCTTGGATTAGATATCCTATTCCCAATAAGAAAGACCTTCTCAATCGTCTTCATGACGCAAAAATATTTTCAAAATTTGACATGAAATCTGGTTTTTGGCAAATCCAGATAAAAGAAGAGGACAGGTACAAAACTGCTTTTACTGTCCCATTTGGTCAATATGAATGGAACGTCATGCCTTTTGGCTTAAAAAACGCTCCTTCTGAATTTCAAAGAATCATGAATGATATTTTCAATGATCATTCAAAATTTGCCATTGTCTATATTGATGATGTGTTAATCTACTCACAATCTTTTGATCAACACATCAAGCACATCAACACATTCATTTCTATCATAAAGAAAAATGGTCTTGCTGTGTCCAAATCAAAAGTCAGTTTGTTTCAAACTAAGATTAGGTTTCTTGGTCACAATATCCATCAAGGAACTATCACTCCAATCAATAGGGCTATTGAGTTTTCTGATAAATTCCCTAATCAGATTATTGACAAAACTCAATTACAAAGATTTCTTGGTTGCCTTAATTATGTCTCAGACTTCTTTCCGCAACTTAGCAATCTCATCAAACCCCTTCATGATCGTCTTAAAAAAGATCCTCCTCCCTGGACAGACGTTCATACTAAGAGCTACCTTGCCTTTACCTTCCCAACCCTGAGGCTTTTAAAATTGTCGAAACTGATGCTTCTGACATTGGTTATGGTGGCATTTTAAAACAAAAAATTTCTGGAAAAGAGCAAATCATAGCTTTTACTTCTAAACATTGGAACCCTGCCCAGCAGAATTACTTCACTGTCAAAAAGGAAGTTTTGGCAATTGTCTTATCTATTTCAAAATTTCAATCTGATTTATTAAATCAAAAATTTCTTGTTAGAATTGATTGCAAGTCTGCAAAAGATATCTTACAAAAGGATGTGAAGAATCTTGCATCAAAAAAAATTTTTGCCAGATGGCAAGCAATCTTAAGCATATTTGATTTTGATATTGAATATCTCAAAGGTACAGACAATTCTCTTCCTGATTATCTCACTCGTGAGTATTTACAAGGAAGTTGATTTTTTCAAACTTGTCCTTAAACAAGACAATTGTACTACTTTTAGTAGGAAAAACTGTTTATCTTCCACCCTTGAACATGGTGATTTTAGTGTCAGTAATGGCATGAAAAACTGTTCAAAAACCACCCTTGAACATGGTGATTGTAGTGTCGCGATGGCATGAAAAAGCTGTTCAAAAACCACCCTTGAATATGGTGATTGTAGTGTCAGCAATGGCATGAAAAACTATTCAAATCTTATTTGTTTTAATTAACAATATTTCAAGTTTGCTTAGCTTTGCTTTTCAGGTATTGCTAAGTCCTAATCTTCAATCATGCATGCGCATATTCTCCACCATTTTTAGTGGAATAATCATGACAAGCACTTTGGCTTTTTAGACAAAGCATAGTGGTCAAGCCTCAGTGGACCCCTTGTCTCCCACTTTCAGAAGGTGACAAGCTTGCATAATGGAATCCAAAGCTCCATTATTTCGCCTATGTCTCCTCAACCTGCTGAACAAGTCAGAATTCTTTGGATTCCCAACAGTTCAGGTCAATCAGTGCACAGTGCAAGTCACTTAAGTGTACAGTTCCAGTTTAGTAACTGGTAACTATTCGTCTTTCAATCTATATAAGTGTGCTTAGGCAAGTGTTAGAGAACACACATCTTACACTTCAGAATACACTTCTCTTACATTCTCTCCTTCTCTCCTAAGTCTAGTGAGAAGCAAGAAGCTCAATCTTCTTCTTCTCTCTTCAATCTTCAATCTTCAAACTTGTAACTCATAGATAGTTCTTCAACTATCTCAATCATGGAAGGCTTTGCCTCCTAATCTATGTTATATATTTGTTTTTAGTTTTCTGCACTCTTTTATTTAATTTTTGTTGCATTCCGTATGCTACCTACTTCCCTTCTGTCTCTTTAATTTAACTTAACTTCTGCTTCCGATCCCCTCTTGGTATCAGAGCAACAAAAACAAGGAAAAATTAAGGAAATATTCTCCACCATTTTTAGTGGAATAATCATGACAAGCACTTTGGCTTTTTAGACAAAGCATAGTGGTCAAGCCTCAGTGGACCCCTTGTCTCCCACTTTCACAAGGTGACAAGCTTGCATAATGGAATCCAAAGCTCCATTATTTCGCCTATGTCTCCTCAACCTTACCCTCTTGGTATCAGAGCCAGATGGTGGAAGTAGGAATGTAGTTATTAACTTTGAACTGTTGGTTACTTATCTGGGTTATGCTATGCAATTATTTTTACTTTGTTCATAATCATATAAGTGTCGGTTCTGGATATTAATTCAAAATACCCATTTTAATGGTGTAATGAATTGAGTATTATTTCTCTATGTTTATTCTTTACAGATATTTCCTTTTGTTCTTAAGTCAATTATTTAAGCTTTCTGTTATATATTCAAAGTCTTGAATTACTTATTTATATAATCATATTATTCTGTTTATGAAAGTTGATGATCATAAACATTTTATAAAACTTTTTTGATATGAAACTTCACTTATTCTTTAAGACTCTTTAAACTCAGAGGATTCTTGTGAAGGATATCGGGACCCTCTAACGAGCGGTATAACGTGAAATCAGCAGCCTTTGTTTTGTAAGTCTGGTTACCTTACCCACCTGAAGGGTGAATATATCCTAATTTTTCCTAGTTTAAAGAGGAAGATTTACGAAAATAAGTTTTGTTTACTGATCATCCAACTGAAGTATTATTAAAAAGAATATTTGGTTATATATTACGATTCATATTGAATATATCTCAGTATATGCTTTGCCTTTTGTCTTAATCATAAAAGGATCACACTCTGAAGTATAAATTAGAAAATAATTCATTTATTCAAAGTTTTAATATCCAATTATTTGGCCTTATTTTGATCTTAGAACAAGACACAGTTAATTCCACAGCATGCTCCAGAAGGTAAGTACTAGTTCATATGTTAATACTTATATTTCTGCAGAAACCAAGTGAAGGCGATGATGCTTATGGGTGAGGAAATTATTTGTTTTTATATAAAAATGTTTAAAGCCCTCTCCTCACGTATTTCTTGCAAATCCTCTGCATCTTCATCATCATCATCTTCTCGTAATGAGAATCAATCAAATCAATCTCTTTCAAACAAAATCTTCAAAGAAGAAATTCGTTTTGAAGATATCAATCAAGATTTTGATAATTGGGAGATCCCTAGAATATCTCATAAGGATCTCTACATGAATCAAAAATCTTTTTCTCCAAGTCCGATTTATAGTTAGAAACTGTGGAACAAAAATTCATACTCAAATCAGACGATGAAGAATTTCATCTTCTCTCTGAAAAAAGTATGAAAGATCACAAAGCTAAGGACTTCAACTACTTACACATTGGAAGTGTTCAAGTAGGTATGAAGCCTCTTACCGAAGAATCTCTTAACTTAGCGCTTTTACTGCGCTGGGGGATGCTCGTCACAATCAGTTTCATGATTCCTTACTAGGAACGGTGGAAACTAGCCTTATTCATGGCCCAATCTATTTCAATTGTTTCCCAGACTTAACTGTAAGTTTGGATGATAAGAACATCCTTGATGTTCTCCATCTCAATGTTAAGTGTCATGGTTTTGACATGAAAGAAGGATCTATCCCTATATACATCTCATATACGAGTTCATTACAAAGTTATGAACTCAATCAGATCCAATTTCCTAAAAACCAAATGTCAGAAATCAGGAGAGACTATCTTATTTCTCACTGATCAATCTAAGGCTAATATTATAATGCCTAAAACTATACAATGGAGCGATGTAACACTCCCAGAAACCTAGACCCTAGAAAAAGTTGCCCCAGTAGCACCTAGGTTAACACCAGAATTCCAGGATGTTATCCAACACCAATCTGGAAGAGTTGACCTTATGTTTAACAGAAGCAACTCTTTCACCATCCCCAGATCACTTAGATCTGAAGAGGACGACTACAAAACAACTATGTCTAGAAGGTCTTTCTCCAGAAGATCCTTCTCTGTAGCCAGAGAGTCCTCCAAACATCATACTGGAACCTCTCGTGACGGTTCTACTATCCATTTACAGGGATTTAATCTACAACCCCTGTAAAAACCTCCTACCAAAAGGAGGATGAGGACCATAGGTCTATCCAATCGCCAACCTATTCATCCTTTAATGCACCTTTTGATGATGTCTGAGTTCATCATTGATAAGGAATCCCTAAGGAAAGAATTCTATTCTGAGGAAAGGTCTCCTCAAAGAAAATGGTTCTTCCTGCATTTTCAGGGACACAAGCGTAGAACAATCCAAGAGAAATTCTATGAATCTCTCAACAAGATCAAAGCCAATATCCCTTTCTTTGACTGGTTTAGTGATTATGCCACCAAAGAAGGTATAGTTTATCCTTTCCAATCTTTCTTAGCGGATAGAAAACAGGATATCCCTGTCGCATCTGCTAAAGAGCTCAAAGATGACCTAGAGAAAAATAGGTATCTTCAAGCTTTAGGTATTCCTACCCAGATAGTGAAACCTATTACCAATCAAGTTCTTCAGTCTACGGATAATGAAGAATTTTTTACCAAGATCAAGGAGCATCTAGAGAACCTTAAGACTAGAACTCCTAAACAAGCTCCTAAGCGTAAGGCCCATATCAATATGGTTAGAAGATCATCCTCTGATGAAGATAGCCCTATTAGTATTGAGGCAAAACTTATCTGCTTCAAATGTGGCATTCTTGGTCATATTGCCAGAAAATGCCCCAATCAACCCCAACCTGGTTACAAACCAAAAGTCTACAAAAGGAAACAGGCCAAGAAACCTGAAATCCTTGATAGCCAATTCTCAGGTAATTGTTGTATTTGCAATAAACCTAAGAATCTGACTACCAACCAAGCAACCAAAAGAAAGGCCAAAAAGCTTGATAGGAAAAAGGCTACTTGTGTCACTTGTGGCGTTACTGGTCACAAGAGTCAAAACTGTAGGATCATTAGAAGGCTTAAAGCTTTTAAGATTGACCCTATCATCAAAAACAATATTCGAGTCATCTGCAGGGATAGCAAGCCTAGTAGATACAATAGGATCTTAGAAGAGTTTAGGACTCTTAATAATCCTAATTTGAAGACTCGTCAAAGTTTTTACAAATGGCTTAATCAGTTTTTTAGTAAACCTAGTAGTGAATCTAGTTTTATTAATCTATCTTTTGCCATTAGTAATTTCAATATTAGTATCTCATCTATTATCAAGAATTTTGAAAATAGAGTAATCTGGGAATCCCCAGCTCTGCTTTTCTCTTTTCACATATCTATTAATAGAGTAGATATTTTTTATCTAGGGCAGCCCATTATGTCTCATCAATTGGGTAGATTCTTGTATAAGAATCAAAAAATCTGCTCTATAACCAATCTTTCTGATTCTATTATCAGAACTAAAACCCAGGAGGATATTAGAGAAACTATTAGTGTTTTAGTCACTCATGCTCCTGTTAATCTTGTTAAAACTTTTCCCTTTAAAAGAAATGTTTTGACAATCAATCTTTTTATGTTACGAGACCTAATTAATTTGTTTTTTATGAATAAATTAATTTATTTCTTTAAACATATCAATTATAATGATGTTCAGATTAGTCTTATCATCATTAATCATACTACCTTGAATATTCATATGAAGATTTTACTAACAAAATCTATTATGTCTTATTTCAGGGTTACGATCGATATGTCCACCAGGGCTTCCTCCTCGAGAGGAAGAGGAAGAGGGAAGAGTAAAATCGACCCTAACACCTTAGCAATCACTACAAGGTCTTCCACCCTTAACCAAACTGGAAATCAATCAGGGTCTTCCTCTCAGAATACCCAAAACAAACAAACTAAGAAGGACTATGCCTTCCCAATCCAAACACTCCTTGCCTTTCAAGAACAAGGACTAACCAATCTCCCTACCAAAACTTGGGCTAGCATAGCTGAAGAAGAAAGTGACCAAGACATCCCAGCCTTGGAACTTGCTATCCAAACCCAAAGGGACCAAAGAATGCAGGTTAACCCTAAAAACCAAGTTATCACTGCTCAAACACCTTCTACTCTGGCTATTGCTCAGAGGCAAACCACAATCGCTCCGGCTCAAACCCAGTATATACCCAAAGAATTCTATTTCTTTATGGTACATCTGGAACCTGAGTTCTGGGATAAAGATCCTAACAGATTCCCGCCAAGATCTTTCCCCTCAAACCCGCTTATATACCGCTTTACTCCAAACAAAACCCAGAAGTTTTATGAGTTTATCCTCGTAGACACTGAGTCAATCTCCCTTAAACACTATAGGGATCCAAAAGATGAATCTTTCATCACTCACTCAACCCTCCAGATTTTGAATGTCATGACACCTTCAGAATTTGGACAAAATCCAAATCAAACAAAGAAGTTTTCTTAGCTTTTTGACCCCATGGGTTACAATTACTGGGATTACGTCAGGGCTTGGGATTTTATTTTCCTTGGCTTACAAAAAAAATCTTTCAAACACTCTTGGTTAATCTATTTTAAAAGAAAAACCAAGTACTCCTTCCCAAATTGGTTTCTTCAATGGTGGGATTTCTTTGGACCAGTTCCAGAGATTTTACCTAACGAAGTCCAGGAAGGATTTCAAATATTTTCAAAAAGATTCAACAAAGAGTTGAACAACTACCCAATCTTTTTAAACTTCTCTACCACATTTTCACTATCATGGATAGTTTCATGGCAGTACAAAACTGGTAGATTTCACAAACCAAAGACTTTATTGTCTTTGTACAAACAAACCTTTGTCAAATGGTGGCCTCGTTTTGATGCTTCCATGGAATCACCAATAGGTGTGACCAATTGGTTTAAAGGCAATCCTAAGGCTTTGCAAGTGGCTGATCCAGACACCTGCAAATTCCTCAATCAGAAGGCTAGAATTACTGCAGCTCTTGCAGGTTCTACCTCTCAAGAAGATGTTCTGGAAAAACTCCAGAATATTGTTCTTCTCCTTCAGGATCAAACTGGGGACAAAGATGTTCCCTCATCTTCAAAAAATGATAAGGGGAAATGTAACACCCCCTTATCTAATCAATTCGATCTACTAAATTAAAATCAGAGTTTCAAAATTCCACTCAAAGGAGGGCTACATTTGATGATTTAAAAAGGAAAACAGAAATTCAATTAAGTTCAAACAACTGCACAACATTATACTAAACATGTAATCATGCGCATCACATCTAGTGCGGGTCTAAGGCCATAACATAAGGCACCTCGGCCAGTAAGACATCAAGTCATAATACATAGTAAAAAGTTACAACAAAATGTGATAGTTTTAGTTCAAAAGACTATCTAGCAAAAAGTACACAAGATCGGCATAAGAAGCACTAAAATCTACTCGGCCCCAACCCAGTGTTACACGACCAGAGCAGACACAACCGACTTGAGCTAGGCACAACTATCACTCATGTGTACCTGCAAGTTGTCGACATGAGAAGCAACATAAAAGCAGCTAGGGTGAGTCTCTTAACACAAGTAATATAATGTGAAAAAGCTTAAGGTTAGAGATAGCACTAAAGCACCTCGGTTCAAATAATACAACCACTCACCGATAGTTCAAATAACCACAACAATTATCAATCACCAAAAAAACACATTAAATTATGAAATGCATGCATGTATGCAACCCAACCACAGGGCACTATGCAATGAGGTACCTCCACTGTCGTTATTTAGCCTATCGGCTCTCCGTCATTATTTACTCCGGCCGTTATTTGATATGGAGACCAAGTCCTACCACATCGAGGCCAAACCTCCTCCGTCGTAATATGCACATGAACATGTGACTTCATGACAAATGCAATCACACACCAATCAAACATAACGCATGTGAATGCTTACACCGCCGCTCACCGTCGTTACTCCATCGCTCTACTCCGCCGCTTCTACTCGTCGCCACACCGACGCCCACACCATCTAGACATCATCACAAAGCTAAGGTCGACCTCTACTACACCTAGAGAATCACCCTAGGACCTACAACCGACCTCTCAATCACCTCGGCAATCCATGGTGGACTAATTGTCACACCGAGGACCGCAACGACACTTTAGGGACCAAAGTGTCACCTAAGGACCAAAATGGACTTAATCGCCCGCATTTTTGGCACACTTGGTGCTAAAATAGCACTCACAAAGTGGCGTCCCACAATGTGCTAGGCAACATTGGCGCTAACATCACTTCGCACACTATGTGTGTACCTCGACTAACTACTCCAACTCGGTATTCTACATCACCTCGGCACCTAGCTCGGCTTTGGCACCTCGGCATGTTACACGCAAACCCTCAATTCGGTGAGCACGCTCACGATTCACGCACTCCCTTAGGCTAGAACCTCTCACTGCGTGTGGATTCACCTCGCACAATCTCGCCTAGTCACTTCCACTTAGGCATTTTGGCGTTTCACCTCTGTGACGCTACCTCCTGCTTGAAGACTTCTGGTTCGCTACCTCTACACCTCAGTAACCTTAAGGCAAAACACCTACACTTCTGGTTTATGCGCCTACCCCCTCGCTAATGGTATTTGGACACATACTCTCCCTCAAACTCACCAACAGACTCTCAACACCAAGACACCCTAGGCGTTGACTTCCTCAACCTGCGGTTTCTCTCACTCTAAGTCAAGGGTACTTCGGTTTACGCGCATAATAAAGGCGCTTAACTCCCATTTTACTTCTTTTACTGCTTTCTTTACTTAAACCCAACATGCAACCCATTTCAAAGATACCACACTCATGCACACTCGGATACTCACTCCATCGCCTCCGATCCTCTCCTAACTCTACATGCAAACTCATTTTCTTCACACTACGCCGATTCACCCTCGATGCCTCACCATGCAATGCTCCCTCGCACTACCACGTAACGTAGAGAGTGTTACACTCCTCTCTCTTTCCCAACCGATCCACCATCGTACTCACCACAAATCACAAAGAAAGAGCAAAACACAAAGAAAAACACGTTATGAACAACACATAAAACACACATGCAAGGTGATCAGAACCACTCACACCAAAATACTACCAAACACAAAACATTACAAGGATTAAAAGAGCCCCCTAACCTCGATTATAATCAGTAGACACACCCTCTTCACTAGCACTTCTAGGAATCCTTCAAGATTCACTCACTCTTCCCTTTTTCTCTTGGTTCTCCCTTCGGTTCTCTTCCTTCTCTCTAAGTCTCACTTCTCTCTACTTTCTTAATTTGGTAACTTTGACTATTTTTGGAAAAATGTAAATGGTCTCTGTAACACCCCAAAGTAATTCAATTATTTATTTAATTGGGTTATTTAAGGTTTACAACATTTTAATTAAGCTAAGTGAGTAATGTAGAGTGTTTATTTTATTTAGGAGGTGATTAAGTAATGGAGGAGTGGGATTAGAAGCCCATGATCCATTAGAAGCCCATTTTGCATGCCATTAAGAGAAGTGTCGAAGGAGAGGGAGACACATTATTCCAACAAATATCTAAGAAAGTCAAAAGGAAAGTAAGAGAGAGAAGTTGGTAGGTGAGATTGTTTTAGAGAGAAGAAGAAGGAATCAAGGCGTGGAAGAGCTCCAACCCGAGGAGAAGAGCTAGGATTGTTGGTGATTATTGGTGGGGAGAGTACTCGCTTTCTTCATTAAAGGTTGTGGGCTCTCTTTCATCCATAATAATATATATGATGTGTGTTGTGTGTGAGTGAGAATCTAGTAATGGTTTCGAGTTGTGTAGTGTGTTTGATGTGTATATTTTTGCGTTACTTCACTTTGGTGAAGCTCGTGGTGTTTGTAATGAGTTGGTCGTGTGAGAGACCAAGGAGAGGAGTGGGAGCCGAGGAACACTCACCCCAAAGTGAGTTGTTGTTTGTGTTGTCATTTTCGTGGAGTTCTTGAGAAGGGTTGGATTAGTTTTGAAGGTATGAGTATATAATAGTGGTGCGTAAGTTGATCATAGTGTGAGAACCCGCAGAGGCGGTGTGCGCGCGGTGGGTGTGTGCGTTGTAGGTGTGTGCGTTGTGGGTGTGTGCGTCGTAGTTTGGTGCGACGTAGTATGTGGGAGTCAAAGTATGTAGTACCGAGATGAGTAGTGACGAGGTGTGTCATTACGAGTGACCGAGGAGTGGTAGCCGAGTTGAATGGTGATAAGATGTTGTCTCTAGGAGTAACCGAGGTGGTTAGTACCTAGGTGGGTGATGTGGCATAGATGATGAGGTGTAAGTGTGGCTAAGTCCCAACGTAGGAGTCGAATTGTAGTTGCCGAGGTGTAGGGTATATGTACCGAGGTGTATGTGTTGAGGAGTAGATGTAACGAAGTGTTGTGCTTAGGTGTAGTGTTGCCTAAGTATAGTGGCCGAGCTGAGGTGAGGTAGTAACCGAGGTGGTGGTAGAGGTGAACGATGATTAGGTGTTATCCCTAAGTGTAACCGAGGTGGTGGTAGAGGTGAATAATGATTAGGTGTTGTTCCTAAGTGTAACTGAGGTAGAGGTAGAGGAGAATAATGATGAGGATTAGTTGTCTAAGTGAAGTGTTGTGCTTAGGTGTAGTGTGCCTAAGTGTAGTATCCGAGGTAAATGAAGGTGAATTAAGTAAGTGTATGGTTAAGAGAGGTAGTGGAACCTAGGTGATTGGTGGTGAATTAAGGAAGTGTATTACCGGAGTGCAATAGTTGTATGTTAAAGCTAGTGCAGCCGAGGTGAGTGATTGGGGAAGTGAGTTGTATCTAAGCCTAAGTGTGGTTGATGAAGTGTAGTGCATGGACGTCTAAGCTAGTATTGTCGAGGTATAGGGTGTGTATACCGAGATGTATATGTAGTGGGGATAGAAGGTGCAATGAGGTGCGCTGAGGTACTGAGTGATGCCGAGTTCTGAGAGTATAGTCGAGGAGAAACGAGGTAGTTGTAGAGATGAATAGTGAAGAGGTGATGTTCCTAAGTGTATCCGTAAGTGGCAACCGAGGTAGAAAAGCGAGGAGGATGAAGATGAGGTGTAGCTGTCTAAGGGAAGTATCAAGGTGTAGATTAAGTATGCCTAAGGGTAGCTATTTAAGTGAAGTGTATGATGATCGAAGTATGTATTGTCGAGGTGTAGAGGTGTTAAGGGTAGTGTAATCATGCCTAAGTGTGGTCACTGAAATGAAAGGGGATGTTTGTCGGGTCGCGATGGCCGAGATGTGTAGGAAGGTCGTAGTATATTGAAGTGTTGTATACGTAGTGTACTTAAGTATATTAATCGAGATGAATTGTTGTGCTTAAGTGTAGTGTGCCTAGGTGAAGTAGCCGAGGCGAGGTGTTGAGCTTAAGTGTGGTGTGTTCAAGTGTAGAGTAACCGAGGTGGTGTTGTAGGAGTACAGTGAGTGTGTGCGAAGTGAAATGTTGTGCGCGTTGTGTTGGTGTATGTTGCGCGTTATGTTTTGGTGTGGGTAAGGGTCACGGTGAGGGGCACCAAGTGTGGCATGCCCTCGTGCCGTGAGGTCTCGGTGAGGCGCCAAATGTGGCGTGCCCACTGCGCCAGTCCCGGTGTGTGGCCGAGGTGATGCGAGAGTCCGAGGTGTGGGATGAGTGTCTTGAGGTGCCGCCGTTCGACCCCGAGTAGCATAGGGCCGCCGACGCAATCGTGAGTGTTGTCTAGTGCCGAGAACGATTAAGTGGCTGAATGGTGTAGTCAGGTTTGGTCCCTAGGTGACGTTGTGGTCCTCGTTGTGACTGCGTAGTCCAATACCTTTGGGGACAAAGTGTCCAAAGGGGTTGGACGCTAGCTGTAGAGCTAGGGAATGAGGTGTGGAGATGTCCAGTGAGTTGGACGCTAGCTATAGAGCTAATGGACGATGTAGAGATGTCAGCCTTAGTGCAGTGATGATGTCTGAGTGATGTTAGCCTTAGGGTTATGAGCAGAGGACTTCGGTCCTATTGATGAGCAGAGGACTTCGGTCCTAGAGGTGAGCAGAGGACTTAGGTCCTATTTATGAACGAAAAGGCTTGGTCCAACTTCGGTCTTGGTGATGGGTCTATGACCTGCTATTTTTGTGAAAAGGCTGCGGTCTTGGTGATGGGTCTATGACCTGCTATTTTGTGTAGAGGCTGCGGTCTGGTGATGTGCCTTTGAGTCATTGTTGGTAAGTATGCATTGTGCGCATTAAAATTTGCTTGGTGTGTTAGGATGCATGTTTCATTGTGTCGCATAAATCATATGCATATTACCCGTGGAGTTTGGGTTGGACTTCGGTCTATTTGACGAGCAGAAGACTTCGGTCTTATTGATGAGCAGAAGACTTCGGTCTTATGGATCCACATGCATATTACCCGTGGAGTTTGGGTTGCATTTCATGCATATACTCATACGCTTGTTGATGTGTTTATTGAAGGTGAGTTGAAGTGGTGTGGCGTGAGTCTGTGTGAGTGTTCACTGAACCGAGTTGTTCTGGTGTTTCTAGTTGTCTTCCTCTAGCATAATGTTTATCATACATTTTATTATTTATGAAAAGAGACTCACCCTAGTATTTTTATGTTGCCTGCTCTCGTGGCGACAAACAGGTGATGTGCAGGTGATCCTGAGTGAAGGTCCTTCTTCCTCAGTCTAGTTGTGGCGTCTTGCTCTGTGACGTCGAACTGGGGAGCCGGGTAGTCTATTAGTTGTTTAAGATTAGTGTTGAACCGTAATAGATTGATGTATTAGAATTTGAGGGTTCGCCCCATTTAAGTCGTATATGTATCACGCAATTATATTTTATTAATGAAAAGTATTATTGACTAAGTGAAAGTGATGTTTGATGAACGTAGCATTCCCTTGAGGATGTATCTTTGAAAAAGAAAAACAATTTTTGAACTCTGATTTTATAAATTAAAGTATTAATAGTAAGGGGGTGTTACATTGTTGGTATCAGAGCGCGCTCGATGCAATCCGCCCAAGTTTGTCCAATCGTAGTAGTGTCTCGAGAGATCCTTTGTCGATCTCCAACAGAGACTTTGTTGTAGATTTTGTTTGGTTGTTTGCACCGATGATTGTAGTATTGCTTGTAGTTGCTTGTGGATCGTTGTTTGTAATTAAGTGAGGTATGTGTGATTAGAAGAGCATTTTAACGACGCCAACGGAGTAGAGTCGTGACGACGCTTTTCGTACTGGATCACGTTAAAAGTCCTTCAATGTGAAAGGTGTAAATTTTGAAAAGACGTAGTTTTGTGACCTTAACTAAATTGGATGCGTGAGTAGGAGGGGACCGATCACCCCAATAACTCATTCCCAATGAAAGAGGTGACAATAACTCGTAGTTATTATAAATTTTTAATATGTACTAATTTCAACTTGATTGATTGAGTGGTGTGTGCAAGTTTGATTGACTATTAATTTTTAGATAAATAGGTGCCTTATGGATGTTTGAGTTTTGATTTGGGGGTTGATAGTAGGGAGATGTAAAAATAAGGATTGACACTTTGGGTTTGAAGTTCATGCAAAGGAAATAGAGCATGCCTTTTTGGAAAAAGTTTAGAAATATGGTTTCTGGAAAGCCTAAGGTAGAAAGATTGTTCTTAAAAGTATGGTAGTCGAGGGAGTACCTATATAGGATCTGGAAGATAGTGTGTAACTTTGATGATTAGAGGATTAGAATTCGGTACGAAGAATAGGAATGCCGAGCTGATGAAGGCATTGTTTGTGGTTTGGATATAGATTGACGTAGGATAGGAGCATTAGTACTTTAAATGATTGCTATGGCGTAGTTCCCTAACGATAAATTAATGGTGTTTGGATAATCGAGTGAGACTTTGGTAACCTGAGAATAGAGTTTGGTACAAAGTAAAGGTGTAGAGAGGTGTGTATGTCCTAGTCCTAGGTATACAAGGAGGTGTTGATGATAGTTAGGAACAGAAATAAGATTGATGGAGTAGGTGTGTTCATGTAATTGGCGAGATTTTCGAGGACGAAAATGTTCTAAGTGGGGGAGAGTTGTAACACCCCAAAGTAATTCAATTATTTATTTAATTGGGTTATTTAAGGTTTACAACATTTTAATTAAGCTAAGTGAGTAATGTAGAGTGTTTATTTTATTTAGGAGGTGATTAAGTAATGGAGGAGTGGGATTAGAAGCCCATGATCCATTAGAAGCCCATTTTGCATGCCATTAAGAGAAGTGTCGAAGGAGAGGAGACACATTATTCCAACAAATATCTAAGAAAGTCAAAAGGAAAGTAAGAGAGAGAAGTTGGTAGGTGAGATTGTTTTAGAGAGAAGAAGAAGAAGGAATCAAGGCGTGGAAGAGCTCCAATCCGAGGGAGAAGAGCTAGGATTGTTGGTGATTATTGGTGGGGAGAGTACTCGTTGCTTCATTAAAGGTTGGGGGCTCTCTTTCATCCATAATAATATATATGATGTGTGTTGTGTGTGAGTCGAATCTAGTAATGGTTTCTCGAGTCAGGTGTAGTGTGTTTGATGTGTATTTTGTTTGCGTTACTTCACTTTGGTGAAGCTGTGGTGTTTGTAATGAGTTGGTCGTGTGAGAGACCAAGGAGAGGAGTGGGAGCCGAGGAACACTCACCCCAGTGAGTTGTTGTTTGTGTTGTCATTTTCGTGGAGTTCTTGAGAAGGTTGGATTAGTTTTGAAGGTATGAGTATATAATAGTGGTGCGTAAGTTGATCATAGTGTGAGAACCAGCAGAAGGGTGTGCGCGGGTGGGTGTGTCTGCCTGTAGGTGTGTGCGTTGTGGGTGTGTGCGTCGTGCTTTGGTGCGACGTGGTATGTGGGAGTCAAAGTATGTAGTGCAGAGATGAGTAGTGACGAGGTGTGTCATTACGAGTGACCGAGGAGTGGTAGCCAGAGTTGAATGGTGATAAGATGTTGTCTCTAGGAGTAACCGAGGTGGTTAGCACCTAGGTGGGTGATGTGGCATAGATGATGAGGTGTAAGTGTGGCTAAGTCCCAACGTGGGAGTCGAATTGTAGTTCTTGAGGTGTAGGGTATATGTACCGAGGTGTATGTGTTGAGGAGTAGATGTAACGAAGTGTTGTGCTTAGGTGTAGTGTTGCCTAAGTATAGTGGCCGAGCTGAGGTGAGGTAGTAACCGAGGTGGTGGTAGAGGTGAACGATGATTAGGTGTTATCCCTAAGTGTAACCGAGGTGGTGGTAGAGGTGAATAATGATTAGGTGTTGTTCCTAAGTGTAACTGAGGTAGAGGTAGAGGAGAATAATGATGAGGATTAGTTGTCTAAGTGAAGTGTCAGCTTAGGTGTAGTGTGCCTAAGTGTAGTATCCGAGGTAAATGAAGGTGAATTAAGTAAGTGTATGGTTAAGAGAGGTAGTGGAACCTAGGTGATTGGTGGTGAATTAAGGAAGTGTATTACCGGAGTGCAATAGTTGTATGTTAAAGCTAGTGCAGACGAGGTGAGTGATTGAGGAAGTGAGTTGTATCTAAGCCTAAGTGTGGTTGATGAAGTGTAGTGCATGGACGTCTAAGCTAGTATTGTCGAGGTATGGGGTGTGTATACCGAGATGTATATGTAGTGGGGATAGAAGGTGCAATGAGGTGCGTAGAGGTCTTGAGTGATCTTGGTTCGAGAGTATAGTCGAGGAGAAACGAGGTAGTTGTAGAGATGAATAGTGAAGAGGTGATGTTCCTAAGTGTATCCGTGTAGTGGCAACCGAGGTAGAAGCCGAGGAGGATGAAGATGAGGTGTAGCTGTCTAAGGGAAGTATCAAGGTGTAGATTAAGTATGCCTAAGGGTAGCTATTTAAGTGAAGTGTATGATGATCGAAGTATGTATTGTCGAGGTGTAGAGGTGTTAAGGGTAGTGTAATCATGCCTAAGTGTGGCTTCTGAAATGAAAGGGGATGTTTGTCGAAGTCAGCATGGCCGAGATGTAGGAAGGTCGTAGTATATTGAAGTGTTGTATACGTGAGTGTACTTAAGTATATTAATCGAGATGAATTGTTGTGCTTAAGTGTAGTGTGCCTAGGTGAAGTAGCCGAGGCGGGTGTTGAGCTTAAGTGTGGTGTGTTCAAGTGTAGAGAGTAACCGAGGTGGTGTTGTAGGAGTACAGTGAGTGTGTGCGAAGTGAAATGTTGTGCGCGTTGTGTTGGTGTATGTTGCGCGTTATGTTTTGGTGTGGGTAAGGGTCACGGTGAGGGCACCAAGTGTGGCATACCACTTGCCGTGAGGGTCTCGGTGAGGGCGCCAAATGTGGCGTGCCCTCGCGCTGGTCCGGTGTGTGTGGCCGGGTGATGCGAGTGCCGAGGTGATGCGAGAGTGCCGAGGTGTGGGATGAGTGTGCCGAGGTCTTTGTTCGACCCCAGTAGCATGGGGCAGTTGCGCTGCATTTAATCGTGAGTGTTGTCTAGTGCCGAAACGATTAAGTGGTGAATGGTGTAGTCGTCGTTTGGTCCCTAGGTGACGTTTTAGTCCTAGGTGACGTTGTGGTCCTCGTTGTGGATCAAGCGTAGTCCAATACCTTTGGGGACAAAGTGTCCAAAGGGGTTGGGCGCCAGGCTATGAGAAGCTAGGAATGAGGTGTGGAGATGTCCAGTGAGTTGGGCGCTAGCTATAGAGCTAATGGGCGATGTAGAGATGTCGGCCTTAGTGCGGTGATGATGTCCGAGTGATGTTAGCCTTAGGGTTATGAGCAGAGGACTTCGGTCCTATTGATGAGCAGAGGACTTCGGTCCTAGAGGTGAGCAGAGGACTTAGGTCCTATTTATGAACGAAAAGGCTTGGTCCAACTTCGGTCTTGGTGATGGGTCTATGACCGCTATTTTTGTGAAAAGGTCATGGTCTTGGTGATGGGTCTATGACCTGCTATTTTGTGTAGAGGCTGCGGTCTGGTGATGTGCCTTTGAGGCATTGTTGGTAAGTATGCATTGTGCGCATTAAAATTTGCTTGGTGTGTTAGGATGCATGTTTCATTGTGTCGCATAAATCATATGCATATTACCCGTGGAGTTTGGGTTGGACTTCTGGTCTATTTGACGAGCGTAAGACTTGGTCTTATTGATGAAGCGAAAGACTTGGTCTTATGGATCCACATGCATATTACCCGTGGAGTTTGGGTTGCATTTCATGCATATACTCATACGCTTGTTGATGTGTTTATTGAAGGTGAGTTGAAGTGGTGTGGCGTGAGTCTGTGTGAGTGTTCACTGAACCGAGTTGTTCTGGTGTTTCTAGTTGTCTTCCTCTAGCATAATGTTTATCATACATTTTATTATTTATGAAAAGAGACTCACCCTAGTATTTTTATGTTGCCTGCTCTCGTGGCGACAAACAGGTGATGTGCAGGTGATCCTGAGTGAAGGTCCTTCTTCCTCAGTCTAGTTGTGGCGTCTTGCTCTGTGACGTCGAACTGGGGAGCCGGGTAGTCTATTAGTTGTTTAAGATTAGTGTTGAACTGTAATAGATTGATGTATTAGAATTTGAGGGTTCGCCCCATTTAAGTCGTGCTATGTATCACGCAATTATATTTTATTAATGAAAAGTATTATTGACTAAGTGAAAGTGATGTTTGATGAACGTAGCATTCCCTTGAGGATGTATCTTTGAAAAAGAAAAACAATTTTTGAACTCTGATTTTATAAATTAAAGTATTAATAGTAAGGGGGTGTTACATTGTTGGTATCAGAGCAGTTCGGTCTGTCCGGCCAAGTTTGTCCAGTCGTAGTGTCTCAGAGATCCCTTGTCGATCTCCAACAGAGACTTTGTTGTAGATTTTGTTTGGTTGTTTGCAGCTGATGATTGTAGTATTGCTTGTAGTTGCTTGTGACTGTTGTTTGTAATTAAGTGAGGTATGTGTGATTAGAAGAGCATTTTAACGACGTCAACGGAGTAGGAGTCGTGACGACGCTTTCGTACTCTGGACTGCGTTAAAAGTCCTTCAATGTGAAAGGTGTAAATTTTGAAAAGACGTAGTTTTGTGACCTTAACTAAATTGGATGCGTGAGTAGGAGGGACTGATCACCCCAATAACTCATTCCCAATGAAAGAGGTGACAATAACTCGTAGTTATTATAAATTTTTAATATGTACTAATTTCAACTTGATTGATTGAGTGGTGTGTGCAAGTTTGATTGACTATTAATTTTTAGATAAATAGGTGCCTTATGGATGTTTGAGTTTTGATTTGGGGGTTGATAGTAGGGAGATGTAAAAATAAGGATTGACACTTTGGGTTTGAAGTTCATGCAAAGGAAATAGAGCATGCCTTTTTGGAAAAAGTTTAGAAATATGGTTTCTGGAAAGCCTAAGGTAGAAAGATTGTTCTTAAAAGTATGGTAGTCGAGGGAGTACCTATATAGGATCTGGAAGATAGTGTGTAACTTTGATGATTAGAGGATTAGAATTCGGTACGAAGAATAGGAATGCTTAGAAGTGATGAAGGCATTGTTTGTGGTTTGGATATAGATTGACGTAGGATAGGAGCATTAGTACTTTAAATGATTGCTATGGCGTAGTTCCCTAACGATAAATTAATGGTGTTTGGATAATCGAGTGAGACTTTGGTAACCTGAGAATAGAGTTTGGTACAAAGTAAAGGTGTAGAGAGGTGTGTATGTCCTAGTCCTAGGTATACAAGGAGGTGTTGATGATAGTTAGGAAATGCAAAATAAGATTGATGGAGTAGGTGTGTTCATGTAATTGGCGAGATTTTCGAGGACGAAAATGTTCTAAGTGGGGAGAGTTGTAACACCCCAAAGTAATTCAATTATTTATTTAATTGGGTTATTTAAGGTTTACAACATTTTAATTAAGCTAAGTGAGTAATGTAGAGTGTTTATTTTATTTAGGAGGTGATTAAGTAATGGAGGAGTGGGATTAGAAGCCCATGATCCATTAGAAGCCCATTTTGCATGCCATTAAGAGAAGTGTCGAAGGAGAGGAGACACATTATTCCAACAAATATCTAAGAAAGTCAAAAGGAAAGTAAGAGAGAGAGTTGGTAGGTGAGATTGTTTTAGAGAGAAGAAGAAGGGGAATCAAGGGCGTGGAAGAGCTCCAATCCGAGGGAGAAGAGCTAGGATTGTTGGTGATTATTGGTGGGGAGAGTACTCGTTGCTTCATTAAAGGTTAGGGGGCTCTCTCTTTCATCCATAATAATATATATGATGTGTGTTGTGTGTGAGTCAGAATCTAGTAATGGTTTCTGAGTTGTGTAGTGTGTTTGATGTGTATTTTGTTTGCGTTACTTCACTTTGGTGAAGCTGTGGTGTTTGTAATGAGTTGGTCGTGTGAGAGACCAAGGAGAGGAGTGGGAGCTGAGGAACACTCAGTCCCAGTGAGTTGTTGTTTGTGTTGTCATTTTCGTGGAGTTCTTGAGAAGGGTTGGATTAGTTTTGAAGGTATGAGTATATAATAGTGGTGCGTAAGTTGATCATAGTGTGAGAACCAGAGAAGGGTGTGCGCGGTGGGTGTGTGCGCTGTAGGTGTGTGCGTTGTGGGTGTGTGCGTCGTACTTTGGTGCGACGTAGTATGTGGGAGTCAAAGTATGTAGTACCGAGATGAGTAGTGACGAGGTGTGTCATTACGAGTGACCGAGGAGTGGTAGCCGAGTTGAATGGTGATAAGATGTTGTCTCTAGGAGTAACCGAGGTGGTTAGCACCTAGGTGGGTGATGTGGCATAGATGATGAGGTGTAAGTGTGGCTAAGTCCCAACGTGGGAGTCGAATTGTAGTTGCCGAGGTGTAGGGTATATGTACCGAGGTGTATGTGTTGAGGAGTAGATGTAACGAAGTGTTGTGCTTAGGTGTAGTGTTGCCTAAGTATAGTGGCCGAGCTGAGGTGAGGTAGTAACCGAGGTGGTGGTAGAGGTGAACGATGATTAGGTGTTATCCCTAAGTGTAACCGAGGTGGTGGTAGAGGTGAATAATGATTAGGTGTTGTTCCTAAGTGTAACTGAGGTAGAGGTAGAGGAGAATAATGATGAGGATTAGTTGTCTAAGTGAAGTGTTGTGCTTAGGTGTAGTGTGCCTAAGTGTAGTATCCGAGGTAAATGAAGGTGTATTAAGTAAGTGTATGGTTAAGAGAGGTAGTGGAACCTAGGTGATTGGTGGTGAATTAAGGAAGTGTATTACCGGAGTGCAATAGTTGTATGTTAAAGCTAGTGCAGCCGAGGTGAGTGATTGAGGAAGTGAGTTGTATCTAAGCCTAAGTGTGGTTGATGAAGTGTAGTGCATGGACGTCTAAGCTAGTATTGTCGAGGTATAGGGTGTGTATACCGAGATGTATATGTAGTGGGGATAGAAGGTGCAATGAGGTGCGCCGAGGTACTGAGTGATGCCGAGTTCTGAGAGTATAGTCGAGGAGAAACGAGGTAGTTGTAGAGATGAATAAAGTGAAAAGGTGATGTTCCTAAGTGTATCCGTAAGTTGCAACCGAGGTAGAAGCGAGAGGATGAAGATGAGGTGTAGCCATGCCAAGGGAGTATCAAGGTGTAGATTAAGTATGCCTAAGGGTAGCTATTTAAGTGAAGTGTATGATGATCGAAGTATGTATTGTCGAGGTGTAGAGGTGTTAAGGGTAGTGTAATCATGCCTAAGTGTGGCTGCTGAAATGAAAGGGGATGTTCGTCGAAGTCAGCATGGCCGAGATGTAGGAAGGTCGTAGTATATTGAAGTGTTGTATACATAGTGTACTTAAGTATATTAATCGAGATGAATTGTTGTGCTTAAGTGTAGTGTGCCTAGGTGAAGTAGCCGAGGCGAGGTGTTGAGCTTAAGTTTGGTGTGTTCAAGTGTAGAGTAACCGAGGTGGTGTTGTAGGAGTACAGTGAGTGTGTGCGAAGTGAAATGTTGTGCGCGTTGTGTTGGTGTATGTTGCGCGTTATGTTTTGGTGTGGGTAAGGGTCACGGTGAGGGGCACCAAGTGTGGCATGCCCTTGTGCCGTGAGGGTCTCGGTGAGGGCGCCAAATGTGGCGTGCCCCTTGCGCCAGGTCCGGTGTGTGTAGCCGAGGTGATGCGAGAGTGCCGAGGTGATGCGAGAGTGCCGAGGTGTGGGATGAGTGTGCCGAGGTGCTGTTCGACCCCAGAGTAGCATAGGACGCTGCCAGACGCAACTGTGAGTGTTGTCTAGTGCAGAGAACGATTAAGTGGCTGAATGGTGTAGTCAGGTTTGGTCCCTAGGTGACGTTTTAGTCCTAGGTGACGTTGTGGTCCTCGTAGTGACTGCGTAGTCCAATACCTTTGGGGACAAAGTGTCCAAAGGGGTTGGACGCTAGCTGTAGAGCTAGGGAATGAGGTGTGGAGATGTCCAGTGAGTTGGACGCTAGCTATAGAGCTAATGGACGATGTAGAGATGTCAGCCTTAGTGCAGTGATGATGTCTGAGTGATGTTAGCCTTAGGGTTATGAGCAGAGGACTTCGGTCCTATTGATGAGCAGAGGACTTCGGTCCTAGAGGTGAGCAGAGGACTTAGGTCCTATTTATGAACGAAAAGGCTTGGTCCAACTTCGGTCTTGGTGATGGGTCTATGACCTGCTATTTTTGTGAAAAGGCTGCGGTCTTGGTGATGGGTCTATGACCTGCTATTTTGTGAAAAGGCTGCGGTCTTGGTGATGGGTCTATGACCTGCTATTTTGTGTAGAGGTTGCGGTCTGGTGATGTGCCTTTGAGGCATTGTTGGTAAGTATGCATTGTGCGCATTAAAATTGGCTTGGTGTGTTAGGATGCATGTTTCATTGTGTATAAATCATATGCATATTACCCGTGGAGTTTGGGTTGGACTTGGTCTATTTGACGAGCGTAAGACTTCTGTCCTTATTGATGAGCGCAAAGACTTCGTCTTATGGATCCACATGCATATTACCCGTGGAGTTTGGGTTGCATTTCATGCATATACTCATACGCTTGTTGATGTGTTTATTGAAGGTGAGTTGAAGTGGTGTGGCGTGAGTCTGTGTGAGTGTTCACTGAACCGAGTTGTTCTGGTGTTTCTAGCTGTCTTCCTCTAGCATAATGTTTATCATACATTTTATTATTTATGAAAAGAGACTCACCCTAGTATTTTTATGTTGCCTGCTCTCGTGGCGACAAACAGGTGATGTGCAGGTGATCCTGAGTGAAGGTCCTTCTTCCTCAGTCTAGTTGTGGCGTCTTGCTCTGTGACGTCGAACTGGGGAGCCGGGTAGTCTATTAGTTGTTTAAGATTAGTGTTGAACTATAATAGATTGATGTATTAGAATTTGAGGGTTCGCCCCATTTAAGTCGTGCTATGTATCACACAATTATATTTTATTAATGAAAAGTATTATTGACTAAGTGAAAGTGATGTTTGATGAACGTAGCATTCCCTTGAGGATGTATCTTTGAAAAGAAAAACAATTTTTGAACTCTGATTTTATAAATTAAAATATTAATAGTAAGGGGGTGTTACAGTCTCCTACGAAGGCACCATTTAACATGTCCTAAGGGACTTAAATGAGGCCTTGGCCTTATTAGGCCGTGGGCTTCTTCTACCCACACCCTTTCCTAACTTAAACATTTTCCTAAAGAGTAACACATGCTTAACACTCACTTAATGAATTACTTGACTTAAAAGTAAAATGTTGCAAACCCTTAATAACTCAACTAAGTTAATTAATTGAATTATTTTGGGGTGTTACAGGAAACAGGTTTCTGCCTCGTCTCCTTCTCCCTCTCCAAAAGAATCTTTTGGAGAAGATTGTATTGATTATTATTCTCCTGATGATCTTTGTTGATCTTCCAAGGGAATTTTAATTATTACTTTTTCAAACTTGTCCTTAAACAAGACAATTGTACTACTTTTAGTAGGAAAAACTGTTTATCATCCACCCTGGATCATGGTGATAGTAGTACCAGTAATGGTATGAAAAACTGTTCCACCACCACCCTTGAACATGGTGATTGTAGTGTCAGCAATGGCATGAAAAACTGTTCAAAAACCACCCTTGAACATGGTGATTGTAGTGTCAGCAATGGCATGAAAAACTGTTCAAAAACCACCCTTGAACATGGTGATTGTAGTGTCAGCAATGGCATGAAAAACTGTTCTATTTTTAATTGTTTTAATTAACAATTTTTCAATTTTGCTTAGCTTTGTTTTTCAGGAATTGCTAAGTCATAATCTCCAATTTTTGGTCATGCATGCGCATGAACTCCACCATTTCTCAATGGGCAATCATGACAATTACTAAGGCATCCTGACAAAGCCTAGTGGACAATTCTCAGTGGACCCCTTGTCTCCCACTATCAGAAGGTGACAAGCTTGCATAATGGAATCCAAGGCTCCATTATTTCGCCTTTGTCTCCTCAACCTGCTGAACAAGTCAGAATTCTTTGGATTCCCAACAGTTCAGGTCAATCAGTGCACAGTGCAAGTCACTTAAGTGTACAGTTCCAGTTTAGTAACTGGTAACTATTTGTCTTTCAATCTATATAAGTGTGCTTAGGCAAGTGTTAGAGGACACACAAGTTTTACACACTTCTCTTACATTCTCTCCTTCTCTCCTAAGTTCTAGTGAGAAGCCAGAGCACTTGTAAGCTCAATCTTCTTCTTCTTTCTTCAATCTTCAATCTTGTAACTCATAGATAGTTCTTGAACTATCTCAATCATGGAAGGCTTTGCCTCCTAAATCTATGTTATATTTCTGTTTTTAGTTTTCTGCTCTCTTTTATTTTATTTCTTGTTGCATTCCGTATGCTACCTACTTCCCTTCTGTCTCTTTAATTTAATTTAACTTCTGCTTTCGATCCCCTCTTCGTAATATATATATATATATTCACACTATTAATAAGCAATATTTTACAAATAAGCAAAAAACTCAAAAGTTTATAAAATTAAAAAGATCAACTTCCTTTTACTTATATTTGAAGTGAATATTCACTATCAATAATTCATTTTAATTTTTCTCAAAAAAGTATTTCTAAATTTGGTAATTAAGCCTTTTGAATAGTTTGAAAATTTATTTCCATTTTTATAGTCTTTAAAAAATTCTTTGGCTTATATGAAAATATTTTACATATATTATTAATAAAATAATATTTGACAATTGATTAAAAAAAAATTTAATGGTTTATAAATTAAAAATATAAACTCTCTTTTATTTAAATTTGAAACGAATATTTACCATCAATAAATTATTCATAACTATTTTTAAAATATAATATTTTGTTTAGTAACTTATAATATTTAAAATGTAATTATTCATATTGAATAGTATGAATATTTATTTGGATATTTTATAGTATTTAAAAATATTTGGTCATACATAATTTAGTACTTTAACATCAAAATTGAGAAACAAGTTGGACATGTGTTATGTTAAATGTATTTCTCGATATGGATTTCCAAACCACTATTAGTGAAAACTACTGTCTATGAAAAGCTATATCACCCAGATGCAAGCACATAACTGTGGGTATTTACATAAAAGGAATTAGCTTCATCATTTAATAATATAAACCTTTTATGATATCAAATATATTTTGTCGCCCTATAGAAACTTTACAAATATGATTAAAATTATCTAGAAGTAGTATATTATAGCACAAATAAGGTGTTTTTGGAGAATATATGATTAAAGAAAAAGGAAACATAATAAACAATAAATGGGGTATATATATATTATATAAGGTATCTTAGGATTCTGTATCTTAGAAGAGATCAGCCCCTACGATCGGCTGGATACTCCTTGAGAAAGAAAAAAATGAGACATGGTTTAAAACTTAATTAGTGATAATAGTTTATGGCATTAATTGGTGAACATCATCACTGTAAAAAGTCATACCCCATCTCAATAAAAAATCATGATGTGAGTGACTTTTAAGGTAGTTGAGACAAAATTAAATCTTTATTATGATGTATTATTTCGTGATTGTCTGACTTGTAAAAAATGTTGTACAACAACAGTGAAAATAAAGTAAATCCATAGTTTAATAAAAAGTATTATAATTATTATATTAGTGTTAAAGGGAGACCAGGGCACCGAGGTAGGCCACTTAGCAATTCCCAAAAGATATTTGTTGAAGGGACAGTCTTAAAGGAAAGGGCTCAAGGAAAAAGACAATACGAACACTACGAAGACGGAGTTGAGCCCGAGGAACAATGGATGAAGGCTAGGGAGAGCAAGTCCTAACCTATAGAGTTCCACGACCACAATGGCTCGGTTTGCCCAAGGACGATGGCTGCAGGCCGATGATAAGGATCGGCCGAGGTATGGGAGATGTGCTTGGAAGGCAGCACATGAACAAAACGTGGGAGTAGTTGAAGATCAAGCGAAGATAAGAAGCCTTGAGGTGTAGAGCAAGAAGTGTTTCAACCCACTAACCGTGTTAGTGAGATCGTGGGTTATTGGCTCTGATTTCTTAGGGCTTAGAAGCGAGATTAGGTTTTGATCTTCAATTGATCCAACGGTAGGAAAATGTAGGCTCGCATAAAGCTAACGAGGGCCTATATATAAAGAGAGAGAGATAGAGAGAGAGAAGAATACTTGTAGAAAAGACACACATCAGTCAATTTACAAATATAATTTTTCTCGCATTTTTATCTTTACTATTCTTTACTACGCTTTACTTTATTTTCATGCATTAGCCAGTAGATAATCCAACCCTCGCATCCCCTCTACCCAACCTAACCCTCTTGGGAGGAGCTGGGAAACCTAATGTTGAGGAGCAGAGTTCCCTCCTCAACACAATTACTTGAATAATTGAGGAATCAAAGACTGTCCTAACCCCCGGTCGATCACACAGCTAGGATATAAGCGTTTGATGAAAACAAAAATTGACACGCCCGGTGGGACAGACACGGGTTAACAAACTGTCACGTTTGGTTCGCGTCGACTAGATTATTGTTGGCCTCTGGTAGAAACCTAAGTATGGAGCCATATTCGGCGTCAAAAATTCATCCGCCTCCAAAACTAAGACCACAGAGCCGTAAGTGTGCTTGTGGGGCGACCACCCTAGTGGTTACTACTGATTTGAATGAACAAACCCTTCAAGATCATGAGAAGCCAGTGGTCATGACCAGATCATTCATTCGGCAACAAATCGACATGGGGGTACACGATACAATGTATCAAATGTCCCAACCATTGGCTGACATAGTAAAACCTATAGTGCACAATGAGGTGTAACAGGCCAAAGAGATGGAACAGAGGCGTTCTATGCAAGCTGCCAGCACAACAAACCAGGGTTTTCTCGGCCAATTACAAGGAGGACAACCTAACTCTCTAGGAGGCACACATTAGACGTACCGTACACCAACCCAGTTGGACCTCAGCAGGCATCTTGTTATAACCAAATGGGAAGCATGCAACTGTGTCCATTGAGTGGGAGCATGGTCGGGCCTCAGCAGTCGTTCTCTCATCAGGTAAATCCTACCTATGTAATTCCTCAGCCTAGTACTTTTACCACTGCCAACACTGTGGGGCATTTTATGGCGAATGTCACTAACACAACTTCTCTTCAGCATGGACAAGTGCAATTGCCCAAAAGGTTTCCCGAGGCCACAGGCTCGATAGGTCTGCCGCGAGGATCTTCCTATGGATATTCTGTTTCGGCTAACTATCCGGCCTATGCAGTAATGCCTAGGAATCCTAGGCCCCTGTACCAAGAACTGGCTTTGTTAATCTGGCCCAAGTAATGCCTAGGAATCCATGGACAGATGCTCCACCTCAGTCATTGATAACTCTATTTTATATAGAGTATTTCATATGTTTAAACTTAGTATTTGCTCTCTTTCAAGTAATAATAAAAAGTTTATATAGTATTTACTGTGATATATGATAACTTGAGTGATTTGAATGGTTATAGTTATTATTAGGCCATTTTGGATATATTGTGGTATGTTTGATGTTTTTGTTCAGTGCAGTCTCAATGCTAACTGCATCAAATGCTCATGCACTGATCCTGCATCAAATCTGCACTACTTGATGAATAATCAGTTTGTTTCATATGAATTGATGACCTCCTGCCTGGTTCTCTGATGCCATCCCACCTTGTATAGTAGGCGCCTACCATTCACACATAGCTATAGGCATAGCTTTGAAGAGTCACCAACATAGGGACACATGTTCTACCACCATGGAACCGCCCTATGTATTAAGTCAAAGATTTCAACTTGGGATCAACCTCTGAAAAGCAACTACAGCTATGATCCACTCAAGATTACTTCAACATGAAGGAAGGAAGCACCTCACTTGAAGGCTATAAATGGACCTCACATCTTCATTTGGAAATATATCACAATCCATAAGTTAGATCAAAATTTGAATATACATAGTTAGTTTTTATATTTTTAGAGGAAGAGGAAGGAAGTGACAAATCCTCCTTAACTCATTTTCATAGTGTTTGTATAGTGCTAAGGAGTAATGCTAGTGCATTGCTAGAAGATTTCATACAAAGTGTTTTAACATTTGTAACTTTGCTCTTGTTGTTCTCTTTTGTGATTTCTATATATATAAACATGGTCTATTCAGTTTATATATATCTTGCAATGTCTCTTGTTAGCTAAACCTTTCTTAGTTGGAATGTTCTAATCATTTAATGAGCTTTTAAGTAAGTATGATGCATGTATGTATGTTTGTACTTCAGTTCTTGCTTGATAATCTTTCAAAACTTATTTTGAACTTGATCACTTAGAATAAATAAGATTTGTAAATGACCAGAAATGGCTTACAATTAAGAACTCAAGAACTAATATGGGTGAGTGTTTTACATAAAGAAAACTTTGTGAAAACCATGCTAAGTCCTAGAGATAGGATAGTATAGTCCATAGGATAATTGTGGGTACTTAAAATACAAGAGTGAATTTTTTTAAGCAAATTGGATAATTGTTAGGAGGCAAGATAGGCATTGACACCCCTTTCTTTACTGCATAGAACAAGGATCATAAGAGCTGGTAATGATACTCTGAAGAAAGTGACCGAAAGGCACATAGCTAATGCAACAACATTCAGTGCAGCTGCATTACATACTGCATCAAACACTTATAAGTAAATTACTTGATGAAGACATTCCAACTAGCTTTTCTCTTTTACACTATCAACATTTTTTACTTTGCTTTCTAACTTAGTTGTGATCATCAAACAAAATTCAAAATTATTTTGTTACTTAGTTACTTTACACTTTATTACTTTATATTGATTTTAAAAGTGAGTTTTTCAATCTCTGTGGGTTCGATCTTTTTACTACTTGTTTTTGGACTGTGTATACTTGCACACAAGTGTATGTGTTTTCCATACACCAGTCATCACTGCAGCCAGGTGCACAATGTCCCCCAGATACAATGTGGCGACTAATGCTTCAACCTGAGAGACCATCGGGGCCCCAACTCTTTGACTCGAATATAATAGCTGACACCATCAAGAAGTTCTTTAGTGTGCAGTTGTAGTTGCTTGATAGGATGGTGTACAGGAAGCATTACCCCGAGTGGGTGGATAAATTGGTGCCTCTGCCTAGAGGATTCAAAACACCTAATTTTGCTACGTTTTTCGGGGGCGATGGCAAGTCTACAATGTAGCACAGCGGTCGATTGACGGACCAAAGTGTTGAAGGGAACCATAATGAATATCACAAGCTGCAGTTGTTCCCCTTGTCACTAACATGTACTTCTTTCTCATTGTACTATTCACTCCCACCTAATTCTATTCAGACCTGGGCAGACATGGAAAGGTGCTTCCAAGACAGATTTTATTACCCACAACCCGAAGTCACCGCAGTCGATCTCATGAATTTGTGGTAGAAGGTGGACGAGACTGTGACAATCTTCATCGAGAGATTCTGAAAGATGGTCGGGATGCTTCTGGAAATGGTACATGGATGAATTGAATTGACATTTAAATTAGAGTTATCTTGAGATTGTGCGGTATATACGATTGAAGGAATGGTAATCAAAATTGTCTTGTACTATCTGACCAACAAGACACGTCTTCTTTTTGGGAGCTCAGAACATAAGAAATACATTGTTAACATGTTTGACACTACAACAGATTTATAAATGGGTAGCGCTTTTATTGGCCCTCAGTAGCGCTTTCGAACGCTACTGTCATACCCTAATTTTGTCCGCCCAAGTCATAACTTTTTCTTTTCAAACAAGAATGGAAGCAATAAGGGTAATTCATAATTTGTGTAGATTAATGGACTTTCGCATTTATGTGTATTTGTCCCCTATCTCGCATTTTTATTTGAATTACGCACGACGCGCCTACCAGAATCGCGTGAGTCCCCCTTTTGCCCTTGCCATTTGGCACGCATTTTAATCTTCAAAAAGGTCATTTATTGATTGTTATTAATTTTTGGCACCCAAAAATATTTTTATTAATTTTTGAGAATTTTAGGGAATAAAAAATAGTGCATGTTTCAATATCTGTGGGCATTCAAAGGAGAGCAAGTTAATTATTTTTGAACTAAACCAAGTCAAGGATGGAAAATACAATTTATTCTATCAAGGATAATTCTCATATAATTTTTTGGAAGAAAATCCTAGTTCAAAATAATTAAAAGGCATTTTTCACATTTTTATTGCAAAAGAAGGCTGAAAAAGGACCATTAAATATTCCCCAATTATTAAATGACAATTTTTTATTGTCATGAATAATTAGAGGGATATTTTTATGGTGCCCAAAAATATGTGACACATTTTCAATAGGTGCACTATCATTTGCATGCCCATCAAAATTCAAATAAAAAGTACAAAGTGTCTTCAATAAGACAAAAGACCAAAAAAGAGAAGCAATTTTCCCTCCCCATTTTTCTTGTCATAGCCGAATTCCCTCTCTCTCTCTCCATAATTTCTTCCACATTCTTCTATTGTACAATTATTCCTTAAGAATATTCTTGTACTATCATTAATCCTACCCATTTCATACACATCCCTAATTCCCACACACTCTCATGTAGATTCATACCATTTTTTGTAAATGACACCATCCTCTCACACTCACTCCTTCATAAGAAATTGCAAACTTACTTAAAATAGAACGTCCTGTTCCTATTCTACCCTTAACCCTAATTTCACCCAAGACCATATATAAGCCAACTCTCCCAAAATACAAGAAAAAGAAGTGAATTTTGCACACAAACCTCTTCTTCCTCCCCTCCTTGGAAGAATACCTCCCTCTCTCCCTCGCCTCATTTTCTTCAATTTCTTCACTAAATTTTCCATCCTTCTTGCATTCTTCTCAAAGATTCACCTTCAAATTGATCAAGTTCAAAGTTGAAGATTGAAGAATAGATTAAAGGGGTTTTGCATTCATTCATCTCATTTCCTTCCTTATTCTAGCTTGGAGTTGAGGTATACTTTGAAACCTAACATCATCTTCTAATTTTAGCATCAAAGATGTAAATCATCACTTCATTTTTGCATCCCATTGCATTTTAATGTCATAATGTTAGCATAGTTGTTGTGGTTGAGTGAGAGAGGTATTTCAAGTATCTTGACAAGCACTTTGGGAGGCTTGGGTGCTTGAAATGCTTCTCTCTTTTAGAATAAATTGTGTCTTGTTGTAATTTCACTCATTATTTTGTTGTTTCCATGAATAAATGGTGTTTGAAGCTCATGTTCATTTCGCACCTTAAGGGAAAATTAGGGTTTATGAGATTTTTGATGAGTTGGTTGTTTAATCTTGCAATTACTGGGAATTGAACCTTGATTATGATGTTTGTTTGCTTAAAACTTGTTGTTCTCATGAATTTGCTTGCAAATCATGCCCTATGTTGATGATTGGCAAGAGGAATCTCACTTGTGCTTTGAGGCACACTTTAAGTGTTGAGGATTGCCTAAGAAGACTCAATGTCTTTTGTGATTGTTAGTGAACAAAGATGCAAATTTAAGTTTCCTTTCCTTACCAGTTGCTTTGATTACCAAAAACAACTTATAAATCATTTTGGAATGCTCTTGGTCTTGCAAATAAGTAATTGATTTGAAACAATTGTTAGTTATGTGTTGATGATTTGGTAAGAGTATTTGACACTTATGCACTTGTGCATATCCCAAGTGTCAAAGGTTACCTAAAGGGATTCAACACCCTAATTGCCTAAACTTGTCAATTTAGTCTTAAGACTTGCCTATGATCTTGCATGAGGCAAATTCCCCTTTCAATTTATTCCTTTCATGTGGTTGATTGAAGAAATGTATTAGACATTGATGACATCAAAAGGATACCACATGGGCGCTTATGTCTAAGGTTGATGTGAAATTAACCCTTAGGGTTTTGCAAGTGATTCATTAGAAGTTTGATATCACTTGTGTTTTGAAATGCCTTTGCCTTTTCCCATATTGTGTCATAAATGCCTAGTTAGGTTTATTCCATTGCCTAGCATATTCAATAAGATGTGCAACTTAGGTTCATTTTCTTGCCTATTCATGCATTTTTGCCAAAGTGTTCAACTTGGGTTCATTCTTTGCCTATCTATGTATTGTGTCATAATGTGTGTAGTCTAGGTCCACTTTCAATCAAAAGCCTTTTCAAGCATCGAAATCATTCCATAAGCAGAATTAATCCAATTGCGAAAACTTCAAAAACGTTGTTAGTAGTCTTGTGAAGCCTTTGCTTGCATGATTATTAACAACGAGGTACTAGTGGTGATCACTTGGAGCCTTCACTCAATTGATCACCGTGAATGCCTAATTTTCCTAAAGATTTTCACTAAATCAAAAACTTTGTTAGTAGTCTTGTGAAGCCTTTACTTGCATGATTATTAACAATGGAGTGCTAATGGTGGTCACTTGGAGCCTTTGCTCAATTGATCATCATGAAAGCTCAATTTTCACAATTAAACAAGATAAAAAACAAAAACCTTTTCTAGACAACCCGAACTACGTAGCTTTGAATTCTCCATCGCCTTTGAGATACGTAGGAGCGGATACTCTCCGCCAAGCACAACAAACCGAAACATTTTTCCTTTCAAAATCGAACACTCTTCCAAAATAAAACATTTCTCAAAAAACAAGAACTACGTTGCTTTGAATTCTCCATCGCACCGGGAGATACGTAGGAGTGGATCCCCTCCATTAAGTCATTCATAAACAAAAGAGGTAAAAACAAAGCATTTTTCCGAATCAACTTTGCAAATCACATATTTAATTAAGGTAACCCTTCTTTGAAGGGACGTTATGGGGTGCTAATACCTTCCCCATACGTAATTAGACCCCCGAACCCAAATCTAATGGTTCCAAAGACCATTGTTTTTTCCAAATTTTTTTTTTCAATGTTTACCTTAAAAAATATTGGTGGCGACTCTAAAATACCGTTGTGCGAAGAAAAGTCCCTCCAAGGATTTTTCGGGGTGCGACAACTACTTAACTTGGCGCTACTGATGCAACTCTCCCAACAATAGCGCTCATTATTAAGAATGGGTAGCGTTTCTGGATAAAGCGCTACTCATCATGTTAGCGTATTTTGAGAATGGGTAGCGCTTTTTAGAGAAAGCGCTCCCAAAATGCGCAAACACCATGCGTAGCGCTTTATACTAGAAAGCGCTACCCATTCTCTTAGCGTCTTTTTGGAATGGGTAGCGCTTTCTAGAGTAGCGCTACGGGAATGAGTAGCGCATTGTGTGGAAAGCACTACCTTTTTAATATTATCTTTTTAATTTTTTTTTTCTATTTTCGTTTATTCTCCCTTTTACATTAGAAGTTTCCTGGTCATGTATATTTAATCCAATCCAATATATACACATATAAACATATATGAAAAACTATCTAACAACTAATTACAACATATATATATATATATATATATATATATATATATATATATATATATATATATATATATATATATATATATATATATAAAATCATGCACCAAATTCAAACTAATACAGTTAACAACTTACATTACATTACTTCCAATTCACGCACCAAAAGATGCACCAAGTTCAAACTAACTATAGCTAACAACTTACATTAAAGCGCACACCCCACAATTGCTAACAACATTACATTAAAGCGCTATTGATCTATGTAGTGTAACACCCCAATTTTTTTTATTTATATGTGTGCAAATATTAGTAATTTCGCGTATGCATATTTTCATAATTTCACGTGTACGTATTTTAATAGTTAATTTATTTTAAAATATATGTTATTATTTGATCCTTTTTGTTCTGTACCTAGGTTTTGGAGTTGCTCCTCGACCAGGGGTACTTGAGTGGGTGTTCCGTGAAGCCATCGATCGTAATTCAGAGCTGAATTCCGGCATGAGATGTGGAGCTCCGAGCGTAGCCACGTTGGGTGGGGGGTACCTGCAAAACACTCTGGCGCTCAAGTCAGTATGTATCTGAGTACTATCAGACTAATGAAAAGAGAGGGTGAGAGAAAGGGGAGGAAGCTCCCGAGTAGCTAATGCGCAGAGGAAAGAGCGCGTATGACAAAATGAGAAAAACATACCGGAGTAGAGGGGCAGACCTCTATTTATAGAGTACAGGGGCGTACCATGGTCGTTGGATCTTCCGGTGGGATCTTGACCGTCAACTTTGGTGGAACTGAGCGGGCAACGCTTAGTAGTGGCATGTTGTGGATTGGGCCGGCCCAATATCCAGCGGGGCCTTGCAGCCCAGTTCAGATTAGTGGCCCCCCAAGTCGGGGACGAGCGTGAAGCTTGTCCTCGGCTTGAGTTGCCATCTCGTCTTCGTGGAGCCACGTGTCGCCTGGAGAATGGCGAGACAACAGTACATCGTTTGGTCTGTTCAAGGAGATTCTGTCTTGATGATGTCGGGCAGGTGATTTTAATGGTGTGACGTTTCGTTGTAGGCGAGAGGAATGGACATATATAAGGATTGAGGGGAGGATTCCCCCTCACTTGCAACTGAGAGTCAGTTTCTTAGAGAGAGAAACAGCGCAGAATTCTTGAGAGAGAAACTTCCGACCACCGCCCGAGTTTAGCACCGCTGCACAAGTTCGAGCTTCCACCGTACAGAGACCGAGTCACCTCAAGCTTCTTTTTCTGCACTGGTTAGTTCCGAGCAACTTATCTCATAGATCATTTTTAAAGTTTAATACATGTAGAGTAGTGTAGTTAGCCGGGGTGGTCTCTTGCTGTGGAGATCTGCTTCGATTCGTCTTGCCTCGGTCTTGATTGTTCCTAGGTGGATAGAGTCTTGTAGGAGCAGAGAGTGACTTGGTAGCGTGCCCCATGTTGTAGATGGTCCGGACGAAGAGTGAAGAGAGAAAAAGATTCATTCCGCCGGGAAAGCCAATCCTCAAAAGGAGGGCGGATGGGTACCCGATGCCGGTGCCAGAGGGTTCCCGTTCTCTACTCAAAACTACGTATCACAACATGTCGGTGAAGTCTAGCTTCTCGGTTCCCATGTCTGGATGGGAGAGGCCGCAAACACCAAGCTTAGAAGATGATGAGGTGACGTCGCGTCTAGCTGCGGCCGAGGTGACCATGGAGAATCATTCCAAGAACTTCGAGGACGTGTATGACTGGGTGTCGTCTGAAGTCTGCAAGCTTCTTGCACGTGCAAAGTCAGACAAACCTGCAGAGTTTTATGAGAAGTATTATGTAACACCCCATTTCTACCCGGTAATTTAAATCAAAAATCAGAGTATATAAAAATTTATTTCTCAAATGGAATGCTACACTTATCTCTTAAAAACACTTAAACAGCCAATTCAACTCATAAATATAATCAAATACGTAACACCATAAAAACACGTGGAATAATATCTCATATCACGCAACGGAAATAAAACTACATCTCAAAAGAGTGCTCAGCAGTCTCAAACAGTACATAACACATATAAAAGCTCAACAGTGAGCAAAACAAATCAAACTAGGGTCTATATCCCATCCCCTAGGTGCTACGTGACGAGAGCGCACCGACTCGGGAAATAGTGAAGGTAGCAAGCCCTCACTCATGACTACCTGGTAAAAAACAACAACGAAGGGTGAGTCTCGAACTATATAATAAAGGTGATAATAAGCAATATATATACAACCATAGAATCACACAGAGCCTGATTTACTGACACACAAACCAAACCATTCTTTACACAATAGCACTTATGCGTTTATGAGGATGTATGCAATGTGGTCATGCATGTGGTACCATTTGCCCCCATGGCAGTATCATTATCACATTGAGCCCTCATGACTCTGGCCCCCATGGCCTGGCCCTCATGGCCTCACAATCAATTTATAAACGTCGCGACCAGCGAATGTATGTATGCATCGGACTCCATGAACACATCACAAGCACATTTACAATATCACAAATTCACAAATTATTTCTCACCTCATTGTTAATCTCATTTATAGCCCCCATGGCTCATGCCCCCATGGCATCATCAATCACCTCAGTCACTACTCAACACAATCAAGTCCCAAGGACTAATCTCAACTAGGGGACTAAACCTCACTCACGGACCTAAAACACCTTTTAGGACCAATTCAACACCTAGGGACCAAAATGACACCTTTTGGACCAAACTGGCATCTAGGGACCAAAACCACACCCTTAGGACCAAACAAATACCTAGGGACCAAACTCACACCTAAGGACCGTAACAACACACACCTAGACACAAGGCAAAGACTAGGCGCCATTTTTCCCGATTCTCGCGCCACCACAGGTAACACAAAGACTAGCGCCTAAAACTTCAAAGAACTTGGCGCCCGCAGGCAACACATGACCCATGGGCGCCATTTTCCTAGCAACTGCGCCTGGGCAACACAGTCATAGACACAAACTAAGACACAAATCGAGACACGATCATACACAGCGCTGATGGCGCCTGGCAAGACTTCTTTGGCGCCACGCACTTGGCACAAAGACACACATCACATGCAAAAAGAAAACTACTCGAGCCAAAATGTTTAAAATTGATTTTGGGCGAGCAAATCGCAAAAGATGGCACGGTAAAATATGCTCGTAACTCTAAGTTTCACTCAAACCACCCCATAGGCGCACACATATAGCGCCACAACGAAACCCCACCGAACATCTCTCAAATGACACATGCTAACATAAAACTACTCGAGCCAAAATGTTTAAAATTGATTTTGGGCAGGCAACTGCAAAAGATGGCACGATAAAATATGCTCAGAACTCTAAGTTTCACTCAAACCACCCCATATGTGCACATGAACAGTGCACAGGGCGCCATATTCCCAGCAGATTGGCGCCCAGACAACACACACACACCCCGGTCATTGCTACAAAGTGACACAGCGCGCCATTTGGGCACCACAGGGGTAGCATTTAGCGCCCGCCACAGCACACACCCACACCACACAAGCGAAGGGGCACAGAGCGCCATTTCCCCAGCAACTTGGCGCCCTGGCAGAACACACCTGCACACAGACACATAACCAGTACATGAACAGTACACAGGGCGCCTTATTCCTAGCAATTTGGCGCTCCATACCCCAAAAATCCCAAATTCCCCAAATTCCCTTAAATCAGTTCACTCCATAATCATTCTAATCCTCCTAATTTCTTATTCTAACAATCAATTGCATGTTCAATCATCAATTACATCACAAATCACGAAATCACATGTTATAAACCCTAATTTAAGCCCTAAATCGATTTCAACATGTAATTCATCAAATTCAATGGTTCAAATCATCAAACAATCATCAATTAACATCAAACAAGACCTATGATCTACATATAACCCATTATCCTCCCTATTATAGAGTGAGACTCCCCTTACCTTAAATTACACCGTAGAAAGTCTCTTTCTCCGAGTCACGTACAAAACCCACAGCAACAAGAGCTCTTTTCTTTCCTCTTTGATTGGTGTGATCCCTCTTCTCCTTCTTCTCACTCTCTAGCGCCGTTCTCCTCTTCTCCTTTCTCTTCTCACTTTCGTTTTTTCTTTCTTTCTTTCCTTTGGTGCGAAATGCACAATCCCTAGGAGCCTAAGTCATTGGGCTTGGGCTCTTGGGCCCAAATCTGCAGTTCCGGTATTTCCAATACCACTCCCTTCAATTTAATAAAATACTATATTATTAAACACTATATTATAACTTAATATAATTAAATAGTGCAACACTTTAAATAATTTAATCAATTGCTTAATTAAATCATTTAGGGTGTTACAACTCTCCCCCACTTAGGAAATTTCGTCCTCGAAATTCATACCTGAGTCAAATAACTCTGGATAAGACTCCCGCATCCTGCTCTCCATCTCCCAAGTCATGCTCTCACCAGTGGCTCCCAACCACACTACCTTGACTAAGGCAATGTCTTTCCTCTCAAAGACCTTCACTTCTCTATCATCAATCCTCACCGGCATAGTCTCCACGGAAGAAGGTTCTCACGCACCTCCACATCATCCATGTGAATCACGTGAGACGGTTCAGAATATACTTAGGCCGGCGTGACACGTGGAAAACATCGTGCAAGTTCGAAAGATTAGGTGGCAAGGCCACCCTATAAGCAACTTTTCCAACCCTCTCAGTGATTTGGTACGGTCCAATAAACCTCGGAGTTAACTTCTTTGCTTTCAGGGCACGCCCAACACCAGTCATAGGCGTGACCCTCAAGAAAACATGCTCACCAGCCTGAAACTCCAAGTCTTTTCTCCTCCTATCATGGTAACTCTTCTGCCGACTCTGGGACTCTTTCATTTTCTCTCTGATCATCTTTACCTTCTCTGTAGTCTCCCTAACCAATTCCGATCCAAGCACAACGCTCTCACCGGACTCATGCCAACACAAAGGAGTCCTACACCTCCGACCATACAATGCCTCAAATGGAGCCATCCCTATACTCAAATGGTAGCTGTTATTGTAAGTAAATTCAATCAGTAGGAGATGTGTATCCCACGCACCTCCCTGCTCTAGCACACAAGCTCTCAATAAATCCTCCAAGGACCGAATGGTTCTCTCAGTCTGTCCATCAGTCTGAGGATGATAAGCTGAACTCAACCTCAATTTAGACCCCAATGCCTCCTGCAAGTTCCTCCAGAACTTAGATGTAAACCTCGGGTCTCTATCTGACACAATACTCTTCGGAACCCCATGCAGTTTCACTACCACCTGGATATAAATCTTAGCCAACTTCGGCACAGGATAGGTGATGTTGATAGGAATAAAATGGGCAGACTTGGTCAACCTATCCACAATCACCCAGATAGTGTCAAACCCCCTCATAGTGTTTGGCAACCCAGTCACAAAGTCCATGGAAATGCTGTCCCATTTCCATTCCGGAATCTCTAAAGGTTGCATCGACCTGCGCAGTCTCGGTGCTCAATCTTTGACTTCTGGCAAGTCAAACATGCATATACAAACTGCGCAACATCCTTCTTCATCCCAGGCCACCAAAACAGTTTCTTCAAATCATGGTACATTTTCGTAGCACCTGGGTGAATACTTAGCTTGCTCCTATGGCTCTCCTCAAGTATCATTTTCTTCAACTCAAAGATCGCCGTGAACACGATGTCGCCGCCCCGAATCTCAACACACCATGGGAATCCAACCTGTAATCCCCATCCACAGCCTGATCACCAGCTACCAACAAATCAACCAGTTTCACATCCAGCTTCTGGGCGTCTCTGACACTAACCAAGAAGTCATTCCCAATCCTCAGCATACCCAATCTGACACTTTGGGGTGTCACTTCACAAACTAGACTCAGATCACGGAATTGCTCAATCAACTCCAATTCCCTCACCATCATAGCTGACATATGTAAAGTTTTCCGACTTAAAGCATCAGCCACGACATTAGCTTTGCTGGGATGATAGTTCAAGCCGAAATCATAATCCTTCAACAGCTCTAACCAACGCCTCTGCCTCATATTCAGCTCCTTCTGGTCAAACAGATACCTCAGACTCTTGTGATCACTGAACACCTCGAACCTGGTACCATACAAATAGTGCCTCCAAATCTTAAGCACAAAAACAATAGCAGCCAACTCCAAATCATGAGTCGGGTAGTTCTTCTCATGTGTCCTCAACTGTCTGGACGCATAAGCAACTACCTTCCCATCCTGCATCAATACACCTCCCAAACCCATCTTGGAAGCATCACAGTATACAACAAAAGGTTGATCCGGCACAGGTAACACTAACACTGGAGATGTTGTCAACCGTCTCTTCAACTCTTGGAAGCTCTCTTCGCATTTTGCATCCCACACAAAGGCTCTTCCCTTACAGGTCAATTGGGTCAACGGAAGGGCTAGCTTAGAGAACCCTTCAATAAACCTCCTGTAGTAACCAGCCAACCCCAAGAAACTTCTGATCTCAGTCACAAACTTTGGGCTCTCCCACTGCAACACTGCATCAACCTTGGCTGGGTCCACAGCTATACCATCACCAGAGATAATGTGACCCAAGAAGCTTACCTCACGTAGCCAGAACTCACATTTGGACAACTTAGCATAAAGCTTCTTCTCTTTCAGGACCTCTAGCACCAATCTCAAGTGCTCTGCATGCTCCTCCTCAGACTTAGAGTACACCAGGATATCATCAATAAAAACAACCACAAACCGATCCAAGTAGCTATGGAAGATTCGGTTCATGTACTCCATAAACACCCCTGGTGCATTAGTGACACCAAACGGCATTACGGAGTACTCATAGTGCCCATACCTCGTTCTGAACGTTGTCTTCTGGATGTCTTCATCTTTCACCTTTATCTGATGATAACCTGACCTCAAGTCAATCTTGCTAAAAACCTTAGCACCCACCAGCTGGTCCATCAGATCATCAATCCTCGGGAGAGGATACTTATTTTTAATAGTTACCTTGTTCGGTTATGCAGAATCCACACCTGCACGCATACTCCCATCCTTCTTCTTAACCAACAAAACTGAGCTCCCCATGGTGACACACTAGGCCTCACAAACTTCTTCTCAAGTAACTCTTCCAACCGCTCCTTCGGTTCGAACAACTCGTAAGCCGACATCCCAGACGGTGCCATGACACGTGCCTAGTACTGCACAAGCTCAATCCCAAACTCAACTTCCCTCTCTGGTGGCACACTAGGAATCTCATCCAGGAACTCACACACCACCCTGCAACCCATCAACCACAGCTTGATTCTCAAAGCGGACATAGAGGCCATCAAAGCAAACAAACGACCACCCTCTTTCATTACCTCACGCGCATTGATCGTGAGACAAGAAATGCACTCTTCCTCTTCTCGGAGGAAGGAAACTCACTGAACTTGTTGAAATTGATCGATGTGTACATGGTTATCTACTAACCAGTCCATACCCAGAATCACATCCAACCCACCCAATGGTAAACAAATAAGGTCAATCAGAAAATCTCTGCCGAAGACTGACAGAGGACACCTAGCACACATTAGAGAAGTAGTTACCGAACCCTTAGCTGGAGTGTCGATAACCACCCCCCTCTCCATAGTAGACAATACTAAATTCAACTTTTCAGCACAGACAGAAGCAATAAAGGAGTGCGTAGCACCCGTGTCAACAATAGCAACTAAAGGTGTACCATAAATAAAGCAAGTACCTCTAATCTCATTGGGTCCCTCTAAACCTGCCAATGCAAAAACTCTCCCAGTGGACCTCTCCTTCTTTGGTTTGTGCACTTGGAGCTAAAGTGACCAGCTTCTCCACAATTGAAACACACTGCTTCCTTGCGATCACAATCGGACGCCATGTGACCATCCTTCCCACACTTGAAGCATATCTTTCCCCCAGACTTACAATCAAAACTCTTGTGACCCGGCTTGCCACACTTGAAGCACACAATATCAGCAGGAGCATCTCCCCCACTTGGTCTCTTGCCCTCAGCAGACCTCTTACCCTCAGCTGACCTGCTACCACCAGCATACTTGCTACCACCAGCATACCTCTGTTTACCCCTATCAGCAGATGTCTCATAAGGCTTGCCCCTGTTCTGGAATTTACCCCTCTGATCTCTCATAACTCTAGAGCGAGCAATACCGTCCTCCTCAAAGATCCTGCAGCAGTCAACCAGATCAGCAAACACCCTGATCCTCTGATACCCAATAGCCTGCTTGATATCAGCTCTCAACCCATTCTCGAATTTAATGCACTTCGAGAATTCAGAACCAGCCTCAGCATAGTGTGGATAGAACTTAGCTAGCTCGGTAAACTTAGCAGCATACTCGGTGACAGTCATACTACCACCGCTCACCAAGAAACTCCACTTCTTTCTTACCTCGACATCCTCTGCGGGAAATACTTTCTCGAACTCCTCTTGAACACACCCAAGTAACCTCCTCATGGGCAGCCCTAACCTCTCACCGGTCTCTAGCCACGGTCCATCGACCTCCTCGGCTAAAGTGTGCGTACCATACCGACCTTCGCTCATCATTGCGGTGATCACCCCAAGATCCTCTCAATCTCCTTCAGCCAAGCCAGCGCACCATCTGGGTTGTACCTCCCCTTGAATGTAGGAGGGTTCTTGTAACACCCCCTTCTACTTAATATTATTTAATCAATAAAAATCAGAGTTTTCAAAACATTTTCCACGCACCTCAAATAAAATGCTACATTTAATAAAAACGTCATCAAGGTATAATTAAAAATTCAAACGCATCTAGTGCGTGAAATGCATATCATAGCCACGTGGGTTAAAACCCTCAAAACCTGTTTAATGTTTACAATAATCCAGAAACAGTTCACAACAGCGGAAAATAAAATTGAGTTCAACACACTCAATACATAATTTGAATCAGTTTAATCCATAACATAAAATAACAATGCTAAAACCCCAATCCCCGGGTGTTACTAGATCGGAGCCGACACAAATTCCCAAGGAGCCTAGACATCTTCACTCAGAAATCACCGCATGTCGCCACGAGAGCAGGCAACATAAAATGCTAGGGTGAGTCTCTTTACATAAATAATAACAAGTAAGATAAGCATTATAAGCAGAAAGCATCTAGCAACATTAACCCTTCACCATTAAGACATTTACCATTCAATTATAATGCTAAGAACTACAATCACAAATTAATTAAGCATCAGCAAGCATTCCATGAATGTATGAGTTTATGCATGTGGATCCATCACCTTCGCTGTAAGCCCAATGGGCACCCGTCGCTTTGGCCGAAGCCCCCTTCGCTTTTTGGCCGAAGCCCCCTTCGCTTTATGCATATGCTTTATGCGACACTATGACAATGCACCATACACAATACATTACCACCACATTCATTGTCACATCACTTAAAACATCTCCACAACACAACCCGTCGCTGGGTCAAGCCCCTTCGCTTTATTAACCCATCGCTTTGGCGAAGCCCACATCATTTATTAATTCAACACCTCAACATTAACCACCACTTTATCAATTATTAATCACCACCTCATCAATTATTAACCACCACTTTATCAATTATTACTTAAATCCCACCTAAGGACCAAACCACCTCATAAGGACCTTTTCTACACCTAAGGACCATTTGACACACTAAAGATTAATTTAGTACCCAAGGGTTATTTTAACACATTATGATTAATTTAGTGTTTAGGAGCTTATGTTAACCTATTAGGATTAATTAGACACTAAGGGATTATTTTGTCACGCCAAGGATTAATTTAATTCTTAGGGACTATTTAGTCACACCAAGGATTAAATTAATTCTTGTGGGACTAAACCATCCCTTAGACACATTTTTGGGCACCAAGGCGCCAAGACACACACACCTTAGCACAGTGTAGCCGAAGTTTCCAAAGAACCGGCGCCCCCAGACGCACGCAACATCCATCCGCGCGCCGAGCGAAGACACACGAGCGCACTGGCGCCGCCTGGCGCCACGCGCACCGTGCCATCCACAGGCGCACACACGCACGCAGGGCTGCCCATTTTGGCGCCCTGTTCCGTGCCTCTCCCAGCACACACATGCCACACACACTAGTCACAAGCGCCATATTCCTCAGGAATTGGCGCCCTCTACTGCACCACCTGCATCAAGCACAACTTCGCCAAAACAGAAAATCCAGGCGCCATTTTGCCTAGAAAATGGCGCCCCTACCCTGCACAACCGTGACAACCAGAAACTTCAGCCCCTAGGCGCCATTTGCCTAGGCATTTGGCGCCCCCCATCAAACACCCTCACCCAAAACACTTCAAACCTAATTTTCTTTCCAACAATTTATTTCCCACACAACAACACACATATAGACATTAAATCCACTTCATTAAATTATCATATTCACACACTTCTCTTCATGGCAACATTTCCTCAAACATATAACATGCATAATTCACAACACACATTTTTCCAACAACAAGCAACATGATATCAACAAAATTAAGCATTTCATACATTAACCAACATACAATCACACCAATTTCACACAACAAAACATTCCTAGAGCTATTTCACCTATAAAACATATCCTACAAATCATTATAGATGTAATGGAGAGTCCCCTAACCTTGTTTAAGTTAGAAGCTCCAAGCCACCAATTTCACACAACAAAACATTCCTAGAGCCTCCAGGTAGGAACACCGGCGACAGTTCCCTTATGTCTCACGGCAGTTCTGATTTTTTCAGAAAAAAAAAAAACAAACGGGCGAGAACTTTTCATTCCCCACGAATTTTCCCTAAATCTCTCTTCTGAAACCGCTCTATTACAGTTCTATTCGTCTCTTAGGGTTTGCTAACAGAGAAGAACACAGTAATCCTCTTCGATTACTTCAGGTACAGTCGCTATTACAGTTCCGCTCTTTCTCTCTGTTCTCATCGCTAATAGGTACAGCTGCGATTGCTTCAGGTACAACTACTATTTCCATTTCCTCTCTTCCTAATCTTGGATTTTTCTTGTTACAGGTAAGATTTCCAAGTTCTGTTCTTGTTAGGGTTTGGTATCTTCAACATCTCAGCAACTCAACTTATCTCTTCATCACCTCAACAACAGGTTAGATTTCCAAGTTCAGTTCTCCTTGTAAATCTTATTCGCTTTTCCCTTTTTGATTTATCGTTCAAAATTATTGCTTGGGGTCTTTGTTTGAGCGAGGTATATTTGTTGGATCGTGAAATGTTGTTCTTAAAGAACCTTCTCGATGATAAGGATATGTTTGAATTAGCGTAAAGAGATAATAGTTTTCTCTGAATGGTAGTACTAGTAATGAAGGGGAAACTATTTTATTCCATCAAAACATGCATTTTTCGTTTACATGAAATCATTTTATGGTTTATTAATCGATCTCTCTATCATTTTGTTCAATTCCAAACAATGGAATAAAATTACAAGAGTTATTGTCCATTCCATCAAATTAAATATCCAGATTTAGCCTAAGAGGTCATTATCTCAATGGTTGAAGACAGTATGAAAAAAAAATGGGGTCATTGTACACTACAAAATGATCTAACAAGTAGTTTTATTTGGAATTATATGAAAAGAAACAGGGGAATGTTAGATGTGTTGAAATTATATGTAAAGAAATAGGGGAATATGAGATGTTCGCAAGATTTGTATAAAGACTAAGGTGTAAATATTTCAAACTATAAAAACATGATTAAGTTACTTGATTTCGTTCGCTTCGTGTGCTATATAGATGTTGACGTGTTGTCGCGTCGCTTTGTCTAAAATTTGCATAGTTTTATGTCTCCATGCTTTACCTCTTAGTCATGTACATGCTAGCAGTTGATAAATATATCTCGATTAAAATTTTAGCATATATATGTTTCATAAATATATCTTGAATAAAATTATTCCATTTTTGTGTGGCAAGCTTTGATTACTTTCGTAACGTAGTCAACTTCGATACGCACAAGCTTTTGTCAATAAAATTATTTAACAAATATTTGGTTATTGGCTACAGAGTTTAAGTTTAGAGCTTAGAACATACTATATGGAGTCATGGACTATAGTCTCTAGAGGACCTCTATTGTAAGGCAAAAATTAGTTTTGGCATTCTATTTATTTCAATGTTATCCACTCTTTCGACATCTCTTTCTTTTACTGAGTAATGTATTTGAAGTAAACTAAGATTCGAGATTTCACTTTTAAAATCATTACTTGATAATTGTGTCTTTTTTGGATATCAAAGTTTATGCTCTTTACAATATGCTATTATAGAGTTCCCTATATATCATTGAGGTTAGTGGCAATGGGCGTGAGTTTTGATCAGATAGGTGTGTGTATTAGAAGACTGTATCATATTGCTCCTAATCTAATGTTTTGAAACCACTAGATGTTATTCATAACTTTAGTAATATTGATATTGCAAGTGAGGGAACGTGTGCTAATGTTTTAGTTTCTTAATACTTTGTTGATTAATTTGTTTTATGTTGGGTTTTATGTGATTAGTTGGTTTTTGCTTAGTGTGTGATATTTATTACACATTCCTCTCTATTGTTTGTATAATATCTTTAGGAATATTCAGGAGGTTAACTGTAGGATATTAAGTATGAATTATTCTTCTAGACTGATGAAATATTTAGATCAAATGCATGAATAAATGATAATCAATTTGTAAACTTTATAAGCTTGGCTTATCTTAAGCCATATATGTTTATTCTTATGTTGAATTTACTTAGCTGCATTTGCAGTATTTATGTCCCTTTGGAAGATACTTCAGTTCAGGTCGTCTCTATCAAGTTTGGGGTAGCTAAGAATAACACAAAGTACACCTCTTTGTCAAAAGCCTTTAGCTCATTTACTTTTGCAGCTTTTAAAAGTGTTTTGTTGTTCCTCTTTTGTTATGTAGCTACATTGGCTGAATGCAGTGTTTAGTCTCTAAAAGGTGATTAGATTAAATTGCATAGAGTAAAGAGCTTGAATTTTATAGATAGTTAAGACAAAGAAAGTGGTGGAACAGAAAATGCAATTATGTAGATTGCCCTTTGATTGATTCTTGTACTTATTTGCTTCCTATTTTAACTTTTGGATTTAGGGTTGGAAACACAGAGATGTACAATCACTAAAGGCTAGATTCGGTTTCCATTCTTTGTTTGTTGCTTGTACAATTCTCTTCCTCCTCTTTGTATCATTCGAGATCTCAATATATTTTGTCTTCTTGATGTTTATCCTACTTACTTCATATTTATCTTTAATATATGTTGTTTACAATTGTTCAAGCTATTAATTAGAGTGTTTTTGTCAAAATTCCTTAAGTATGAAGTTTAGTATTTACTGCTGTTATTAGTGGTGCTATAGGAAATCGTGCATGATGTCACACACCAATTTCATGTTATATGTTATGCCTTTGTTATGAATCATAATTGCATCTGTCTTTTTGACTGGTTAGTAGTATTGAAAAATAACGAATGCTTAAGAACTAGAGTTTCAGCCATGTAAACATGTACGCATTTGTCCCCTGAGTTTGATTACAGTGCTTGAATTATGCTTATGTATCATGATTGTGAATTGATATTGTGGATGCAGAATTTTTTCCCTATTATATCCTTCAGGAATGAAACATTAATAATTTTTTCCCTATCATATCCTTCAGGAATTAATATAAATTACTTTGTTAATGACTTTGTTCATAGGCAATGGCAGATCAAAATGCTGAAAACCGCTCGAAGCAACAGGTTCCTCATACATTAGGGGCTAAGACAATTGCCAGAAAGCAACATGAGATGGTATCATATCTCATTTTTTCTATTGTTTGAAAATCATAGAAAATGGTTTAACTATATTTATATGGTGATACGATTTAGGAAGAGCGAGATGGGCGGACTTATACTAGAGCAGATATGTATGAAATTGCTCATAAAAAATCAACTGGTGATTTTGTTAATGATGAAGCAAGACAAAACCATGTAAGTCCAATATCATATATGTATAGCTATGTTTGATTGCAACATATCATATTATTGGGCACATCGTAAATCTTTATGTCTTTCTTCAATACATGTAGGAAAAATTACAACAAGCAGTTCTTGAGGGTTCTTCTGAGCATGAAGCCTTTATTGAAGTTTTCGGAAAGAACATCCCGGGTATAGTCGAGGCATGGGACTCGGTGTAACACCAACTCGACTCTCTGTGCTGCTTCGTTCTACGACAGATTCATATGATTTTCAAGCTCACGAAAAGATGTCACGATGCAGAGTCAAATTGATTCTTTACAAGCACAAGTTGTTGAGGTTGAAAGTTTAAAGGCAAAAGTCTTTGAAGTTGATGCTCTAAAGGAACAAGTTGCTGAATTACCTCTTTTGAAGGAACAACTTGCTTTTGTTATGCAACTTCTTAAGCAAAATCCGGTGAGACAATATTTGTCTTAATGCATTAAATCATGCTTATTGATCCAATGGAAAAGTTGCTAATTTATGACGATTACTGCTTGATTATTTATGACGATTACTATCATGATTATTTATGACGATTACTGCTTGATTGGTTATGAAGTCAATTATGGTGCATTTTTCATTGGCACATACTCTTGTTATAAATGGGGTGAGCACACTGACACATACTCTTATTAGATGACTGGTTTCGTTTGTCCGTATAAGCCTATTTTAAGTCAAGCTTACGTTTTTGAATGACCTGTAGTAGCGAGTCGCTTTCTTCTCTTAGATGAATTCGGTTTGTGTGATTCTCGGTTTTTTTAAGGAACAGTAAAAATCTTCCATTACCGTAATGACACGTAAGCATAGTGCAAGAACCAAGTTTATGTTATTATTATCATTTTCTCTTGCAAAGTTTTGATTTGTTCATTTTTCTTCATTGGTGTGAAGGGTTTTCATTTTTTGAATTGGGATTCTGTGAAATCTAATAATGGGTCAATTTGGATTTGTCTATGTGGTAAGGGATTCATGTTAGTTAGCTCACCGTGTCTTTGTAGATTCTTTTATTCTTTGTTTTTGGGAGATTGATAGTTACCCTCTCGAATGCTTTGAGCTCTTTCTGCTATATTTGCTCTATCTTTGTGTATAAGGAATTTGGTAATTTTGAACTTGTGGTGCTTGAGTTTTGAAGAAATTTAGTCTGGTCTTAGTTTTAGTGCTATTGTTTGAATTGAACTGAATTGTACACTCTGTAGCATCGACACTCTGTATGGGAGAGTTTGTGGTTTGGATTTGTATTGTGAAATGGAGAAAACATATATGTCGTGGAGGTTAAGATAATTAAGAGATCTTAATTAATTATTCATATTATTAATTGTCTTATTGGGAGGTTGTGAAGTCAACAATAATTGTTCATTACTTGGGTTTTAGTTTTGGCTACAATATTGATTCTAACTTAATTTATGGCTCTTTTTTCCAGCCGCTTAACTTGGCATCACAAGATGATTTGAGACGCTCTTACGTGCCACCACACAGACAAAATGAAGCAAGCCCATCCCGTAGGACATCTAGATAGATGATTCTATTTGGTTGTATTTTGATGTTATGAACTAGTTTTGCTAGTTGGTTGTACTTTGAGATTTTATGAACTAATTAAGTCGGTTGTACTTTGATGTTATGAACTAATTTAGTTGGTTGTATTTTGGTGCCATGAACAACTAGATTTGGATGTATGAACTAAGTTCTAGTTATTATGAACTAAATTTGGTTTCTAGAAGGTCAGATGTGATTTTGGCATAATTGTAGTTTCTTTAATAGGTACAAGTTGGGTTAAAAAGGTACAAAACAAAAATCAGGTTTAAAATTTAAAAAAATTATTTTTAACTTGCGTGTTGCAACCGCCGCTAGTGTTGGTGGGAAAATTTTGGCGCGTAGCTTTGCGGCGCTTAATAACCGCCGCTATCGTTGGTGGGAATTTTTGGCGCGCACCTTGGCGGCAGATTATGAACCGCCGCGAACTCGCTGCGAAAAATTCAAAATGCTTGTTGACGGCATATAACCGCCGCCACACGCGCGGTTTGTTGTGCGACAGCTTCTTGGAACCGCCGCCAAAACTACTCGGCGACGCTTAGAAATAACGGCGCGCTACAGAACCGCCGCCAGCATAAATCCACGGCGGTTAGAACCGCCGCCGCTCTCACTTTTACCCGCCGCCGTTCCTCCGTTTCTATGTAGTGTATTTCCACCCTCCCTAGCTGCTGGAAAACCGTGACCCTCCTACTCCTTGGGGTAAAACGCAACAATCAACAAAATGGAAGGAATGAGACACTAAAACTTAAGGAAATGGAACAAGGAGAAGAAATGATGGAGATTGGGACCAAAACTTACTTACTAACACAATATTTTCAAGGAAAGCTTCTTCCTTTCCTCTCCACCCCCTTCACGCGGCTGTTCTCCTCCTCCCTCTCTATTCCTTTCGTGGCTTTCCTTTCAAATGAGGGTCATGAGACTTTGTGTAGGGTTTTTGGGGTTTTTAGGCAATTGGGCTTGGGTCATTAAGTGACTTGGGCCCTTATTTGCACCACTCTTTTTACTTATTTACATACCCCCTGAAAATAAAATAAAATGAACTCTAACTCAATTATTCCACTTAAATAAATTAGACCCCTCATTTATTTACTACACCTCACTCTTTAAATAAATTGATTACCTTATTATTATTTAAATATGGCCAACTAACATATTACTTAATTAAATTAGTCATAACCACTTAATTAAGTAAATTAAATAATCACCTAAATAAATTGGTTAAATACTCACCTAATTAATTTTTGGGGTGTTACAACTCTCCCCCACTTAGAATATTTTCGTCCTCGAAAATCACGCTAATCTCAACAACAAGATGAATCTAGTTCGCACTTAATCTCTTCGAAAACTTACACGATTTGAATCCTAATGTTAACCCCGGTACATCCACCTACAACCCTTTCAAAGTTCTATTCTTTGGTTTGTGAAATACTAACGTATGCGTCTACTTCTCCTCATGGGTCTCAACCTAGTATATTGACTCCACCGCTTAGGTTACATAACCGTGTACTTTCATTCTAAGCATAAATCGCCACTACAGGTTCAAGAATGACACACAATCCCCGCAGTAGCGTCTCCCCCACTTGGCTCTTTGCCCGAACTCTCCTCTCCCTTACCACCAGAAACATCATACGGCTTTCCACGAACTGAGAACTCCTCTTCCCCTTCACTATCTTATATGAACGATTGCTATCCCCCTCGAAAATCTACGCTAAACTCATGAAATCAACATCCACTCTTCTTATCTCCGCTAACCGTTATCATCCAAGTCCTATCGTACACGCAACAGATCAAACACTCTTACCTATATTCTTACTCCCCAATTTGGTATTCTAACCTGTAGGTTGTCACAATCCTACCCGATTACCCAACACAAGGAACAACAACAATTATGGCCAGAGGCCCAACAACCTAACAACCGTAATTAACACAACAATACCAGTCTCAACAATTATCATGTATCCCATATTATTCACATCAACAATTAGCACTATCATAACAACAAAATTCGAGTTCAGCCTATTCTACAATTAATCATTTTACTCAACGTTCAAATTATTCTTTCTAAACTCAGGTGCAGAAAATTCTGCAACTTTGCGCCTACTTTGGCGAATTAATTAAAATAGTAAACGACCTCGGATTTCGACAAACAAATACTTATTGGAAAGCCACAGATGTGTAGTTTCTGAATATATCTTTAAAGTTTCAAAACAATGAGCCAATTAGTACAGTTTTTAGAAACAACCCGAACAGTCCCCAGACTTGACAGATTCTGTCCTCCTACTTCATCTCACGCTAAACTGACTTAAACTTGACCCAATGGGACAAAACGTTAGCCCGATTAAAAACATTTTAAGTGTAGTTTCTCATGAAAAAAAGAATCGTTCAAAACGGAGTTCGTTTGAAAACATAAAACTTGCAAAAACCGAACCTACTCACAGTTTGATTCTAGAAATTTGACTCGACTTTGGAGATTAATAACTGGAGCTACACAACTCCGAATTTAAGAAACTAGTGCCAAAACGACCGGCTCTAAGTCTATTTTCGAAAACACTCAGCCACATAATTTTTGACTCGAGCAAACAGCACCAGTTCTCAAAAGACTGAACAGCGTCCAGATTGTTTTCCACAATTTTAACCTAACTTGTTTCACCTATAACTCGAGTTCTACAACTCCGAATTCAACCCAATCAGTGGCAAATTAACAAGCATTCAATCAAGTTTTCGAAAAGACTCACCACATAATTTTTCAATTGACCAAACAATACCAGTTTTTACAAGACTGAAACAGATCCAATGAGCACACAAATCATGCGCAAGTAAAACTCACCATTATCAATCACCAAAACTAATTACAATCATCACATACTTATGCATTTCATCAAACATCAAATAAGCATAACCAATCATGCAATTAATTTAAAACACACAATTCAAAAAGATTAAACGTATCGGCATTTTCTTCGATTTCTTCATTCCTAAGGGTTGGCTAACAAGCGATTTTACAACTTCTCTATGGAACATATGATTCTATCAAATCGAATTGATTTCATATCACAAAAGAAACATAATTCAACACATGTATTATGATACGATTACTTCGATATTTAGACTTGCTATTTGTTTTACACAAATGGAATTAAATACTCTTGTCAACATTTAGCAAGGAAAAACAAATCAAGACATAGAATTACACAAAATATCCCGTTACGCTTTTCATCATTAGATTTATATTCCACGTAAAACAATTTTCAAGAAGTGACAATTAATACTAGTGATAGCAACAACAATGCCAAAGTTAAGTCATAAAACGAACGCAATTACACAATTGTAGTTCACATTCATGAAGTACTTAAAATAGTTTACTTTTGTTTCTAAAATCTTGCCAACTACGATTGGACTCACATTCTCGTAGCATAAAAATTTTAACTCCCTTAACCATACATTCAGTGTGACCCCCATAGTTTTCAAACAACACAAGACCACAACCTAATTGGTGCAAAAACCGAAATCATGTCTCATTTTGAAATAAAAATCTTAGAACAACTTGGAAACCAAATTCAATACTAATTTGACATCCCATTTATTCCCAATGGCACAAAGATTTCCAAGTATCGTTTTTTCGAAAACCTTAGAACTCAAAGTTTGTTCAAAAAGAAAATTATATGCGAACTTCAACCTTACTCAAGCATGCATCCAAATTTAATAATAATCTTGAGTTATTGTCGCCTCTTTCATTGGGGATGAGTGATTGGGGTGATCAGTCCCTCCTACTCATGCAACCAATTAATTAAGGTCACAAAACTACTTCCTTTCAAATTTATAACTACCGCATTAAAAGAATTTTAACGCATCCGAGAGTCGGCGCGTCGTCCCGACTTTCACTCCTTTGACGTCGTTAGAACTCTTTTAATCACACATATCTTAATGATACAGGCAACAGTCACGAACAAACAAAATCAATGCTACAGCCACCAGTTACACAGTTCAGTCACATATACCTCAATAATGCAATATCACTTTCAATCGTAATCTAACAAGTAAGTCACAAGGCACGTCAATGAATTAACAAGCCAACAAAGTTAACAGTAATAAACAGCAACACAATTATGATTTAGAACGAGTACCAAGACTCGAGGGTTGACAGACTCGACAACTTGGCCGGACAGACCGAACTGCTCTGATACCACTAATGTAACACCCCCTTCTACTTAATATTATTTAATCAATAAAAATCAGAGTTTTCAAAACATTTTCCACGCACCTCAAATAAAATGCTACATTTAATAAAAACGTCATCAAGGTATAATTAAAAATTCAAACGCATCTAGTGCGTGAAATGCATATCATAGCCACGTGGGTTAAAACCCTCAAAACCTGTTTAATGTTTACAATAATCCAGAAACAGTTCACAGCAGCGGAAAATAAAATTGAGTTCAACACACTCAATACATAATTTGAATCAGTTTAATCCATAACATAAAATAACAATGCTAAAACCCCAATCCCCGGTGTTACTAGATCAGAGCCGACACAAAATCCCAAGGAAGCCTAGACATCTTCACTCAGAATCACCTGCATGTCGCCACGAGAGCAGGCAACATAAAATGCTAGGGTGAGTCTCTTTACATAAATAATAACAAGTAAGATAAGCATTATAAGCAGAAAGCATCTAGCAACATTAACCCTTCACCATTAAGACATTTACCATTCAATTATAATGCTAAGAACTACAATCACAAATTAATTAAGCATCAGCAAGCATTCCATGAATGTATGAGTTTATGCATGTGGATCCATCACCTTCATTTGTAAGCCCAATGGGCACCCGTCGCTTTGCCAAGCCCTTCGCTTTTTGGCGAAGCCCTTCGCTTTATGCATATGCTTTATGCGACACTATGACAATGCACCATACACAATACATTACCACCACATTCATTGTCACATCACTTAAAACATCTCCACAACACAACCCGTCGCTTTTGGCCGAAGCCTCCTTCGCTTATTAACCCATCGCTTTGGCCGAAGCCCACATCATTTATTAATTCAACACCTCAACATTAACCACCACTTTATCAATTATTAATCACCACCTCATCAATTATTAACCACCACTTTATCAATTATTACTTAAATCCCACCTAAGGACCAAACCACCTCATAAGGACCTTTTCTACACCTAAGGACCATTTGACACACTAAAGATTAATTTAGTACCCAAGGGTTATTTTAACACATTATGATTAATTTAGTATTTAGGAGCTTATGTTAACCTATTAGGATTAATTAGACACTAAGGGATTATTTTGTCACGCCAAGGATTAATTTAATTCTTAGGGACTATTTAGTCACACCAAGGATTAAATTAATTCTTAGGGACTAAACCATCCCTTAGACACATTTTTGGGCACCAAGGCGCCAAGACACACACACCCTAGCACAGGGCGCCGAGTTTCCAGCAAACTGGCGCCCCCTTGCACGCACACAACATCCATCCGCGCGCCAGGCAGCAAGACACAGGCGCACAAGGGCCGCTCAGTTGGCGCCCTGTTCCGTGCCTCTCCCAGCACACACACGCCACACACACTAGTCACAGGCGCCATATTCCTCAGGAATTGGCGCCCCTCCTGCCAGACCAGCCCAGACCGAAGCACAACTCGCCAAAACAGTAAACTGGGCGCCATTTTGCCTAGCAAATGGCGCCCCTGCCCTGCACAACCGTGACAACCAGAAACTTCAGCCCCTAGGCGCCATTTGCCTAGGCATTTGGCGCCCCCCATCAAACACCCTCACCCAAAACACTTCAAACCTAATTTTCTTTCCAACAATTTATTTCCCACACAACAACACACATATAGACATTAAATCCACTTCATTAAATTATCATATTCACACACTTCTCTTCATGGCAACATTTCCTCAAACATATAACATGCATAATTCACAACACACATTTTTCCAACAACAAGCAACATGATATCAACAAAATTAAGCATTTCATACATTAACCAACATACAATCACACCAATTTCACACAACAAAACATTCCTAGAGCTATTTCACCTATAAAACATATCCTACAAATCATTATAGATGTAATGGAGAGTCCCCTAACCTTGTTTAAGTTAGAACCTCCAAGCCAACACCAAGAACCACAAGAATGGAGTATTTCCACCCTCCCTAGCTGCTGGAAAACCGTGACCCTCCTACTCCTTGGGGTAAAACGCAACAATCAACAAAATGGAAGGAATGAGACACTAAAACTTAAGGAAATGGAACAAGGAGAAGAAATGATGGAGATTGGGACCAAAACTTACTTACTAACACAAGATTTTCAAGGAAAGCTTCTTCCTTTCCTCTCCACCCCCTTCACGCGGCTGTTCTCCTCCTCCCTCTCTATTCCTTTCGTGGCTTTCCTTTCAAATGAGGGTCATGAGACTTTGTGTAGGGTTTTTGGGGTTTTTAGGCAATTGGGCTTGGGTCATTAAATGACTTGGGCCCTTATTTGCACCACTCTTTTTACTTATTTACATACCCCCTGAAAATAAAATAAAATGAACTCTAACTCAATTATTCCACTTAAATAAATTAGACCCCTCATTTATTTACTACACCTCACTCTTTAAATAAATTGATTACCTTATTATTATTTAAATATGGCCAACTAACATATTACTTAATTAAATTAGTCATAATCACTTAATTAAGTAAATTAAATAATCACCTAAATAAATTAGTTAAATACTCACCTAATTAATTTTTGGGGTGTTACAGTTCTCCCTCTGGAAAGTAGCCAGACTACGGGTTTCATGCTGAGTCCCCATAACCTGCGCTATGGCTTGCAAAGCCTCAGCAAGAGTAGCATCAACTCCTCTGGCCATCTCAACCTAGCACTGCAGCATAAACAACCATTTCAGAACTAAATTAAGACACCTAATTGTCATACACAATATGACAGATGACACACTTGGCCTTATTGCACCGAACTTTTGCTCGATACCACTAATGTAACACCCCATTTCTACCGTAATTTAAATCAAAAATCGTGAGTAAATAAAAATTTATTTCTCAAATGGAATGCTACACTTATCTCTTAAAACCCTTAAATGTACCAATTCAACTCATAAATATAATCAAATACGTAACACCATAAAAACACGTGGAATAATATCTCATATCACGCGGCGGAATTAAAACTACATCTCAAAAGAGTGCTCAGCAGTCTCAAACAGTACATAATACATATAAAAGCTCAACAGTGAGCAAAACAAATCAAACTAGGGTCTATATCCCATCCCCTAGTGCTACGTGTCGTGAGCGCACCGACTCGGAAATAGTGAAGGTAGCAAGCCCTCACTCATGACTACCGTGGGTAAACAACAACAGAAAGGGTGAGTCTCGAACTATATAATAAAGGTGATAATAAGCAATATATATACAACCATAGCATCACACATGCACAGTTTACAGCACACAAACCAAACCATTCTTTACACAATAGCACTTATGCGTTTATGAGGATGTATGCAATGTGGTCATGCATGTGGTACCATTTGCCCCCATGGCAGTATCATTATCACATTGAGCCCTCATGACTCTGGCTCCCATGGCCTGGTCCTCATGGCCTCACAATCAATTTATAAACGTCGCGACCGCAGCCGAATGTATGCATGAGACTCCATGAACACATCACAAGCACATTTACAATATCACAAATTCACAAATTATTTCTCACCTCATTGTTAATCTCATTTATAGCCCCCATGGCTCATGCCCCCATGGCATCATCAATCACCTCAGTCACTACTCAACACAATCAAGTCCCAAGGACAAATCTCAACTAGGGGACTAAACCTCACTCACGGACCTAAAACTCCTTTTAGGACCAATTCAACACCTAGGGTCCAAACTGACACCTTTTGGACCAAACGGCATCTAGGAACCAAAACCACACCCTTAGGACCAAATAAATCACTAGGGACCAAATCACACCTAAGGACCGTAACAAAGACACACCTAGACACAAGGCAAAGACTAGGCGCCATTTTTCCCACATTCTCGCGCCACCTGTGCAACACAAAGACTAGCGCCTAAAACTCAAGAACTTGGCGCCCCAGGCAACATTGACTGCCCACTCGGGCGCCATTTTCCTAGCAATCTGGGCGCCCCACAGGCAACACGGGCCTTGAGACACAAACTAAGACACAAATCGAGACACGCTCATACACAAAGCGCTTTGGCGGCGCCACAGGCAAAGACTTTTGGCGCCCGCACTTGGCACAACACACACAAAGACATGCAAAAGAAAACTACTCGAGCCAAAATGTTTAAAATTGATTTTGGGCGTGCAAGCCGCAAAAGATGGCACGGTAAAATATGCTCGTAACTCTAAGTTTCACTCAAACCACCCCCATAGGCGCACACATATAGCGCCACAGCAATACCCACCAGAACATCTCTCAAATGACACATGCTAACATAAAACTACTCGAGCCAAAATGTTTAAAATTGATTTTGGGCAGGCAACTGCAAATGATGGTGTTGCGCCCCGAAAAATCCGGTTTGGACTTTTCAGTTTGACAATGTGAGAATAGTAGAGCCACCACCAATATTTATTTAGGAAAACATTAAAAAAACCTTTTTTGGAAAACGGGTGGTCTTTTGAAAACACAGAGATGTAGGTTCGGGGGTCGGTTGCGCATGGGGAAGGTATTAGCACCCCACGCGCCCTTTCTACCGAAAGGGAACAATTAACTTGATGTGGTTTTGAAATGTTTGGTTTGAAATACATCGTTCTACTTCTTTTCTTTTCTTTTCTTTCTTTTGAGAGATTGCTTTATTGAAAACGGGGGAAAAGGAATGTTTTTGGTATCTTTGTAAAGCGGAACAAAACAAAGATTTTTTTGAAAAGGGGTGCTTGACGACATGAACCTTGGTCCTACATACCCTCACCGGGTGAGGATCAAAGCTACGTAGTTCTCGCTTTGCGCCCAAAACGGCTTAGGAGTTTAAGTTTTGGAGTTTTTGAAGTAAGACTCGAGTGTTCGCGAACACCAAACAAGCAAAGGCTTCGAGTGGCATTCAATACTAACTCGAAAGAAAAGAGAGTTGGAACCGGTAATCAAACAAGCAATGGCTTCGAGTGATTACAAGTGACAACGCTGTATTATTCTTTTTTTGAAAATTGTTTTGAAAAAGGGTGGTGAGCCTCTCGATGATGATTATCACTTAATAGCTCATGTTATTTTGGAAATTTGAATTAGTTTTTATTGTTTAATTAATGTGCGGGAGCTTTCATAATAGTCAAACAAGCAAAGGCTTCGAGTGACTATCACTAATGACCCCTCATTAACGATCAAACAAGCAACGACTTCGAGTGATAATCATCACTCGAAGTCAAGAAAGTGTCGACTCTCAGTAAGCCAACAAAGGCAAGAAATAGATTGGTGCCAACCCTCAGGCGGCAAAAAGCAATTAAAAATAAAGCAGTAAAGAAAACAGTAAAGAAGGTATCGACCTCTGGGAGGCCGATACTGGCAGGAAATCAAGAAAGTGATAAAGAACGCAATAAAGAAGGAGCGCTTGTGGCTCTGAAAGAACACTTAGGTTCTGAAGGAGCACCTGCGGCTCTGAAGGAGCACTTGAGCTCTGGAGGTGGCCTGTTCGAGCGGCCTGAGGTTCAATATCAAGTTGTAGGACTGATACATTTTACCTTGATGGACTTACGCTATGCTTTATACTGACACAGCTAGTCTGAAGGACGCGAAGTCTGGGGGGCCGATCCGTCATGCTCCGTGATGACTTGGCGAAATGAAGGACACGAGGTCTGAAGGGTCGATCTGTCATGCTCCGTGATGACTTGGCGAGATGAAGGTCGAGTTCAAAGTCGCTGCTTGGACTATTGATTTGAACTAAACTAAAGGACCCCAGGGTCTGATGATTCGTCGGTTCTCGATAACGACGGGATCTCGAAGGGACGCATTGGTCCTAAAGGGATACGCGAGTCCCGGCGGATTCGCAAATCTGATGATTGACCGATTGAGATAACTCATCGCATGCCTTTGAATTGAGGTACCTACATATGTCAGTTGATGCAAGGGATGATGCATGAAGCATGGGTGCATGTTATGCAGGAACATGTTATGCGAGTGCATGCAATGTTATGATTTTGGTGTGATGATGCATGTGATAGATTGCTTTTTTTTTTTTTTTTTAATTCTTTTCGACCACCTTTCTTTTTCCTGGTCGCTTGATTTTTCTCGCTTTTTTTTCGATCGACTTTCTCTTTTACGATCATTTGTTTTCGCTTTTTGACAAAGGCTTATTCTTTTCTTGGTTCATCCGACTCGATACTCCCGCACGAGACCGAGAAGCCGATGGAGATGCGCAGGCTCATGAATCGAACGCAAGTTTGCTTTATGGTTCGCCATCTGGAATGGTCTGCGAGGGCAAATTTCTTAGTAAGATTGATTTTCTTTAGGAAATCGCTTGTTTCCCGTGACTTTTAAAGATTTCGCAATGATTTGTAATGCTCTATGATGTATGCACAGTTTTTCTGATTCGGGATCATCATCATCATAAAACGCTTATTTTGAGCGTAAAAGCGAAAAATAACAACAAACAAGACATGAGAAAATTGAGATTTATTGATGTAGAAGTCGATCGCATGTAATGTTACGACGACTGTTCAATACATTTGAAAGTTTTAAACTACAAAAAGACACAAAAAAAATAATAGAGAAGCTGAATTACGATCGTCTGTCTCGTGGAATAGTGCCAACATTTGTGTCTTTAACCTTGATCACTCCCTCATCGAAGTCTTCAGGGGAGTTGTATGCCTTTCTTTACTTTTCATGCTCAAGTTTTCTGACGCTAATTTTTGCCTGGATCGCCCTTTGCGGGTTTTCAATCCACCGGGTCACTCTGATTTTGCCTAGGCCGCCCTTTTCGGGTTTCAACCTAGCGAGCTAATTCTTACTTGGCTCGCTTTTTCTCTTTTCACTTATTTCTTTTAGGCATAATATTTCTTCACCGAGTCCGCATTGACCGGGTTCTTGAGGTCTTCTCCGTCCATGTTTGTGAGTATCGCGCTCCTCCGTAAAAGGCTTTCTTGACTACATACGGCCGCCATAAGTGGGTGTCCACTTCCCTCGGGGTCACTTTGGATGGGCGAGAATCTTCTTGAGTACCGCATCCCCTTGCTTGAATTCACGAGGTCGGACTTTCTTGTCGAAAGCCGTTCTCATTCTCTGTTGAAACACGGTTGCGTGACACAAGGCCGCAATTCTTTTCTCCTCAATGAGATGTAGCTGATCCGCACGGGCTCTGTACCCACTCTCGGCTTCCTCCAACTTGGTTTCCATCAAGACCGCAGTGAGGGTATCTCAACCTCGATAGGGAGGACTGCTCCACCCATATATACTGCAGAGAAAGGGGTTGCCCCAGTTGAAGTGCGCACTGAAGTATGGTAGCCATGCAAAGCAAAGGGAAGCATTTCATGCCAATCCTTGTAGGTTACCACCATCTTTTGCACAATTTTCTTAATGTTTTTGTTGGTCGCTTCTCTTCGCCCCATTCATCTTTGGGCGGTAGGGAGAGGAATTATGATGCTGAATTTTGAATTCTTTGCACAGGTCCTTCATCATTTTACTGTTCAGGTTGCTGCCGTTATCAGTGATGATTGTAACACCCTAAATGATTTAATCATTTATTTGACTAAATTATTTAAAGTGTTACATTATTTATTTAACTATATTAAATTGTAATGTAGCATTTTATTTTAATTGAAGGAGGTTGTAGGAGAAATGGAGAAGGGTGCAACTAGGGCCCAAAAGCGCATGGCCCAATGTTTAAATACCTAAATTAGGTATCACTTCTCATTTGGGAGAAGAGAACGAAAAAGAAAAGAAAGGAGAAGAGAGGGAGCAGCTGCGCCGTGCCAAGAGAAGAGGAAAAGGAGAGGATTTCGTGACTTGAAGTTTGGATTGTTGCGGTGGTTTTGTTCGTGACTCCATAAAGGTTCATTTCTACGGTTAAATTGAGGTAAGGGGAGTCTCACTCTATAATAGAGGGTATAATGGGTTGTATAGGGATCATAGAGGGTTAATTTGATGTTAATTGATGGTTAATTGAGTTGTTGTTGAGTGAATTTGAGAAATAGCATGATAGAAATCGAGTTAGGGCTTTAATTTGGGTATTTTGTGTTTTTGATGAGTATTGCGCATGATTTGAATGTATGGACTGAGATTGAATGTGTTTTAATGATTATTGAGTGGATTGGAATGATATAACATGATTTGAATTGAAAAAAATTGAGAATTGGGAATTTTGATGCATGGGGCGCCAAATGGCTAGGATTCGCGCCACGTAATCTGAGCAAGATGGACATAGGTTGTGTTGTTGCTTACAGGCGCCACTTTGGCTTTGGGAATTGGCGCCTAGATTACTGCTCACTTGAGGGGTTGTGTCTCTCGAGTGCGAGGTGTGTGTTGTTGTCCGGCGCGCCGAATGTGGGTATTTTGGGGCCCGGGAAGTGCAACTTAGTGTTCTGGCACTTTTTCTCGTGCCAAATTTTGTATTCACCGCCAACTTTCATTTTTAAGTGTTTTGGCTCGAGTAGTTTTCTGTTGCAGTGTTGTTTTGAAAATGTCCCTGGGGGCTTGTTTTGTGTGTGTTTTGGGGCCCGGGGAGTGAAACTTGTATTTACGAACATATTTCCTCGTGCAACTTTTGTATTCACTCGCCAACTTTCATTTTTAAATGTTTTGGCTCGAGTAGTTTCTCGAGTACAGGTCTTATTTTAAAAATGTCTCAGTGGGGGTGATTTTGGGCGTGTTTTGGGGCTTGGGAGTGAAACTTACTTTTCTAGGCATATTTCAATGTGCCAAATTTTGTATTTACACCCAAATTCATTTTTAAACATTTTGGCTCGGGTGGTTTTGGTTTGAAAGTGTTGGGTGAGCTGGTCACAGTGGGGCGCCAAACCGTGGCTTTGTGTCTTAGTTTGTGTCTCAAATCGTGTCCGAGTTTGTGTCTAGGTCTGTGTTGCCTGTGGGGCGCCAGATTGCTAGAAAGTGTGGCGCCAGTGGTCGTGGTTGCCCGCGAGGGGCGCTAAATCTGCCGAGTTTCGCGCGCTAGTGTTTGTGTTGCACCGGGCGCCGTAATGTGGGGAAAATGGCGCCTAGTGCCGCCAAGTGCCTAAGAGGGTGTTTGTTTTGATCCCTAGGTGACAGCTTTGGTCCCTAGATGGTTGTTTTGGTCCCAAATGGTGGTTTAGGTCCTCGGGTGAGGTTGAGCACTCTAGAGGAGAATAGTCCGGTGGGACTTAATGGTGTTGAGAGTTTATAATGAGGTGATTGAGCATGCCATGGGGGCATGGGCCGGAGGAGCCAAGCCGTGAGGGCTATAAAATGAGATTAACACCGAGGTAAGAATTAATGGGTGTATTGAGCTGTTTGAAATGGTGTTTGTGATGTACATGGAGTCTCATGCATACATTGGCTGCGGTCGTAGAGTTTATAAAATGATTTGTGAAGCCTGAGGGCGGCCGGGGGGCCTTATAAAATGATTGTGAAGCTTTGAGGCGGCCGGGGCCGAGTCATGAGGACTCCATTATTGATGAGAATGCCGGTGGGCAAATGGTACCACATGCATACCGACATTGCATACATTCCCATTAGTGCATGAATATTGTTGATTGATGGTTGGTGTGTTTGGGTATCTTTGTAGCTATGATTATATATTGCTTATTATCACTTTTATTATATAGTTCGAGACTCACCCTTTCTCATTGTTATTTACTACAGTAGTCGGGAGTGAGGGCTTTCTACCTTCACTACTCCCCAGTCGGTCCGCTCACGATACGTAGCACCTGGGGTTGGGGTTTAGACCGCTATTGCTTGTTTTGCTCCATGTTGAGCCTTATATGTATTTGTTTTGAGATTGCTGTGTATTGCTGTGAGACATGCTGAATTATTTTGTTGGATTCCTGATTACTTTCCACGCATTATATGAACCTATAGTTCCACGAGTTGATTTCTTTGGTGTTACGTATTTTGATTTTATTATGAGATGTGTGACGCTCCATTTTATTGAGGATTGTTTTATGTTATACTATTAGTGTGCTGAATGACTATGGCTAAACTGTGGTTCGCCACTAAGGCCAGAATTTCTTTCGCTGGTGTATTTACAAGGGCATCACTGAGAGCCTTGCAAAGGAGGCCAATGCCTGTTGCAAGTAGTATCAGTTACCTGAGTAATCCCATAGTCAATCAGTCCACTATTTTATAGCACACTAAACTAAAAGATGACCTGAAAAGATTTTTGTATACTCTGATTTTTGATTTAAATTACCGGGTAGAAATGGGGTGTTACAATGATCTTGTGTGGAAGACCATAGCGGCAAATCAGGTCTTTCTTTACAAATTTGGCAACCATCGAATCAAGTTATATCGAGTATGAGGCGCTTTTCAACCCACTTGGTGAAGTAGTCAATTGCAACTAGAATGAAGCGATGCCCATTTGACGCTTTGGGTTCAATAGGACCAATAACATCCATTCCCCACATTGAAAACGGCCAAGATGTAGTCAAAACATTTAATTTGGCAGGCGGCACATGGATATGATCAGCATAGATCTGGCATTTGTGGCACTTCCTTACAAAGCTATAACAGTCTGATTCCATCTGGAGCCAGTAATAACCCGCCCTTAGGATCCTTCTAGCCATGGTGTGTCCACTGGAATGGGTTCCGAACGAGCCCTCGTGCACATCTCTCATGATTCTTTCAGCTTCTTCTTTGGCAACACACCTCAGGAGAACCATATCATAGTTTCTTTTGTAGAGAACTTCACCACTCAAGAAGAAATTCCTTGACAATCTTCTGAGAGTTCTCTTGTCATTCTCTGATGCCCCAGGTGGGTATTCCTAATTAGTGATGTATTGTTTGATGTCATGATACCAAGGCTTCTCGTCGTTTCATCTATCTATTGCAGGTGCAAGATAGTGATGCGCAGCAGCTCCGGTCTTTGAATAATGATATTAGTCGAGCTCTTGTCACAAATGACATTGAACATAGAGGAGACAAACACACCAATGCATCGCCAACCGGTTTTCACCTCGATGGATATGCTTGAAGGTGATTTAATCAAAAGATTGCATCAACTCTTGCATATAATCACAATAAGGAATTAGTTTAGGATCTCTGGTTTCCCAATCGCCTCTTACTTGATGTATAACCAGTGCTGAATCCCCATACACATCTAGCCTTTTAACTTTCCATTCTAGGGCTGCCTGAATACCTAGGATGCACGCTTCATATTCAGCTATGTTATTCGTGACATAGAAACTCAATCTTGCAGTGACAGGAATAAAGCGGTTGTCAGGAGATATCAACACAAATACCGCCTGCGCCCCCCATACATTTGACGCACCATCGAATATCATTCTCCATCTTTCACTTTCTTGGGACTTCCCCTCGTCGAACAGTGCCATAATATCTTCATCAGGAAAATCATGCCGCATTGGTTGGTAGTCCGGAATCGGTTGACATGCCAAATATTCAGCAAGTGCACTACCTTTAACTGCCTTTTGTGTGACGTACAGTATGTCGTATTCGGACAATTGCATCTGCCAACGGGCAATTCGTCCCGTAAGAGCTGGCTTCTCAAATATGTACTTGATTGCATCCATTTTTGACACCAACCAAGTTGTGTGACTCAAAGATGTACTTGCTCTTAAACGATGAGCAGCCCAAACTAGGGCACAACAAGTCTTTTCCAGCATAGAATATCTTGTCTCACAGTCGGTGAACTTTTTGCTTAGATAGTATATTGCATGCTCCTTTTTCCCGGATTCATCGTGCTGCCCCAACACACAGCCCATTGAATTATCTAGCACTGTAAGGTATAAGATGAGAGGCCTGCCTGACACAGGTGGCATTAAGACTGGTGGATTCTGCAAGTACACCTTGATTTTCTCAAAGGCAGCTTGACACTGATCATTCCACTTCGACTCTTGATTTTTGCATAGCAATTTGAAAATTGGCTCGCAAGTGGCAGTCAATTGGAAGATGAACCGGAAGATGTAATTTAACCTTCCGAGGAAACCACGGATTTCTTTTTCTGTTTTGGGCACTGGCATCTCGAGAATGGCTTTGACTTTGTCTGGATCCACCTCAATTCCCTTCTGGCTGACAATGAAGCCTAACAACTTCCCTGATCTCACCCCAAACGTGCACTTGGCTGGGTTTAACTTGAGTTTATATTTCCTCAATCATTCAAAGAGTTTCTGCAAATTGACAACGTGCTCCTTGTCGGTTTTAGATTTTGCGATCATGTCATCAACATAAATCTCAATCTCTTTATGCATCATATCATGGAATAAGGTGACCATGGCACTCTGGTAGGTTGCGCCAGCATTCTTCAAACCGAATGGCATGACCTTATAACAGAATGTTCCCCAAAGTGTTACGAAAGTTGTCTTTTCCATGTCCTCAGGGTCCATCTTGATCTGATTATATCCCGAATATCCATCCATGAAGGAGAATAAAGAGTGTTGAGTTGTACTATCCACTAAGACATCAATGTGAGGCAAAGGAAAATCGTCTTTAGGACTGGCACGATTCAAATCTCGGTAGTCAACGCACATTCTGACCTTCCCATCCTTCTTGGGAACTGGGACAATATTGGCAACCCACTGCGGGTACTTGGCCACTGCTAGGAACCCTCCATCAAATTGCTTCTTCACTTCGTCTCGATTTTGAGGACATCTCCACTTCATCCTTCTCAACTTCGCTTGACAGCGACATTCGGGCTTGATCGGTAACTTGTGTACCACAATGTCGGTGTCAACCCCGCATATCTTGGTAGGACCATGCAAACACATCCACATAATCGTGCAACAACCAACCAACTTCATGCGATCTTCCTCACTCATGGTGGTACCCAAGTTGATCACTTCAGTAGATTCTTCGTGTGGCTGAATTACCCTTTCTTCTTGTTCCATTAACCTCATGAGTTCGGAGGAGCTTCCCGCCTTCCTCAACATCCCCTCACTTGATTGATAGGGTGATCAAAGTCAAAAGGTGGATCGTTGACACCGCTGCTTTTTTTCGAGACTATTGTTGTGGATCTCGCATTTTGCCGGCGAAAAAGCGAGAATGAAAGGCGAAACAAGAAAACAAACAAATAACAAACACGAAAAAAGACTCATGTAATGAAGAGAAAATGATCTTTATTGATTGAGAAATTCAAAACAAACGCTTTTATTGATGATGATGATGATTTAGAAAATAAAAACATGTGTGCCTTTAACAATCGATCCTATGGCCTTGGGCGAGCCACGAGGTTGCATTACAAATGATTACTTTAAATTAAAAGTCACGTAAGAATCGCCACCTTCCAATTCTTTAACTCTTCACCACCGGCAAATGACGAAACCGCACTCGCCCCACCCTTTTCGCACTCGGACCATCTCCGAGGACAAAGAACTTGGTTAGGATCCAATAAACCAAAGACTCACAAAACTCGATCGATGTCGCAAATCGGGATCCTCTCGGGGCCATGGATCTTCACCTCTCGGATTTGGCTAACCATCCGCTCTTTCATTCGTCCCACCATTATCCGCCTTTCCTCCTCTCACTTGGAGTGTATCCCACCGCAACGGTCCTTGTTTTCCTTCACCGATGGGAGCCAAAATTCCTCGACTGCACTTTCCCAAGCCAGAACCAACCCGGTATCCTTGGGCCAACATAATTTTAGCGATCATCTCCTCTTCCTTGGTCCTTTCAAATACTGCATTGGCGATCTCCAAGGACTGAAAGGCTGTTTCCAAAGACTCTTCAGCGGCTTCCACATATTTGAACTCTGATGGCTTATTAACCAGAGTCTCTTCCTCACCAAATACTACCACAACCTTGTCATCAACCATAAATTTGACCCGTTGGTGTAGAGAAGAAGGATTGCCCCGCCATATGGATCCGTGGTCTTCCTAGCGCATAGACTATATGAAGAGGTAATGTCCATGATTTGGAAATTGATACGTAAGACTTCAGGACCAATCACGGATGGGAAATTCCATCTCTCCCAAAGACTTCCTTTTTGGACCCATCAAATGCTCGCACCAGCGTCGAACTTGGTTTAATGTAAGAGCAATCAACATCCAACTTATCCATAGTTGACCTTGGCATTACATTCAGTGAAGACCCATTGTCAATTAATACTCGCCAAAGACATAGTCTCCACATTTTACCGAGATATGCAGAGCTTGATTGTGCTCTTTTCCACTCGAAGGCAACTCATCATCAAGAAATGTTAGGTGATTTGCAGCCACTACGTTCTTCACAATCCCATCAAACTGATTCACTGAGATATCCGCTGCAACATGGGCTTCGCTGAGCACTTTCATCAAAGCTGCTCTGTGTGCTTCCGAAATGAGCAACAATGATAGCATGGATATCTTGGATGGTGTCCGCCTTCAACCGATCAACCACTCGATAATCACTTTGCCGGACGATCTTCGAGAATTCATTTGCTTCTTTTTCCATTACTTTCTCTGAGCAACCTCCGCTCTTTTCCTTTCTCCCTACAAATTTTCTCGCCCTCTCTAGATGTTTCTCGCAAGAAGGGTTTCGAGCATACACCCTTCTCGCTTCTTGTGATCCCACTTGATCCTACTATGTTGGTCACAATGGTAGCGTTTGGAGAGCATTCTCATGTATTTCCCTCGGGGCCGCCTTATTTGACTCATAAAGAAATGGAGCTAGCACTTCAATCACTATCGGTTGAGCATTTGCTCGCACTCAACCCGGGATTGAAATTGTAAGGGATTTCAATGGGCTTTCGATTCCTCTATCTTCGTGTGGGTATAGTGTCTACACCTCTTCGATTCGTAACTATCCATGATGACAAACCACTGGGTGGTGTTGCTCATCTTCCTCACCCCATCCTCGTAGGATGGATATCTTCCATTCGGATTCGAGCACTCTCGTGGAGCATCATATCCGACCAAGTAATCAAACTTTCCACCGGGCTCCCTAGGTATCCCAACATCCCTCTTTGTAGGTACCGCCATTACGCCTTCATTGATTTCTTCCTCGCATGAAAAGGGAACTGGATCTTCAGTGACTATCGGTCGAGCCTTGCTTTGAACCAATCTCGGACCGTGATTGCGCGAGAATTTCAATTGGCTTTTTGGTCTCCCGCCATTTGTCCGAATGTAGAGTCAACACTTCATCTTCCATGCCATGGGTTCCTATCTCGACCACACACCGATCCATCAGTCCTGCAGATCATCTTGAAGCTTTCACAACTTCCCACGCAAAAAGAGTCAAGACACCCTTCTTCGTGGCAACACCCTCTTTAACAACCTCACTCGGCATAACTCAAATAGAGATAACACTCAATGGAGTTTTGATCTTCACGCGCATCTCTTACCAATTCCCGACGAGACTTTCTATAGCGTTGGCGGTACCCCCGACCGGCAAAGGATTGATTGTTGTATACGGGCTGTTCGCTTAAACGAGATCCAACCAAGGATCTATCAAGTCTTGCACCACATGTTTAAAGGCTTTACATTCTTCCACAAAGATGACCGACCCGCTTTTCATGGAAACTGCAGGTAGCATTAGCATTGTACCCTCTGGGAAATGGTGGCTGAACGACTTTCATTGGCCGAGTGTTGATCAGGTTGTTGGAAGTCAAGTGATTAAACAGCTCAGTGTATGTCATTGGGATTGGATCAAAACTGGTCCGTTTCTTGAACTGATAACCCTGAGCTTTGTGACCGTCACTGCCTTGCTGGGGTGGCACGGGAGCAGAGAATGGAACAGTTTGTGGTGGAGGGGTACCAAAAGATGAATTTCCTCCTGAGATGACATTAGTTTCTCCTTCTTTCTTCTTAGCGAAATGGGGCTGGTACTTCTTCTGAGTGTTTGAACCGCCAGAATTTCCTGCATTACTGAGGTGATTCGAAATCTTCCCACTTCGAAGGCCATGTTCAAGTCTTTCCCCGAAGACTATCATATCGGAGAAGCTAGTCGAAACACTCGTAATCAGCCTGTCATAGTAGATTGCTGGCAGGGTTTCCAGGAACATGTACACCATTTCCTTCTCAGTCAGAGGAGGTTGAACCTGAGCAGCTGTGCTTCGCCATTTCTGAGCATACTCCTTGAAAGTCTCCTTTTCGCCCTTACTCATGTGTTTGAATCGTGACCTATCCGAGCCATGTCCATGTTGTACTTATATTGTCTCATGAAAGCTTCAGACAAATCCTTCCAACAGCGGATTTCAGAGGATTGCAACTTCATGTACCAATCTAGAGGAGCTCCAGCCAAGCTGTTTTGGAAGCAGTAAATCAGCAGTTTGTCATCATTGGCATAAGGACCCATTTTTCGGACAAACATTGTAACATGGCTCTCTGGACAGCCGATCCCTTTGTATTTGTCTACCTCAGGAGCTTTGAACTTCGGTGGTAAGACCAAATCTGGGACTAAACATAGCTCACGGGCTTCCTTGGCTCTAACACCAGTACCCTCCATTGCCCTTACTCTTTCTTCGAGTGCGCGAATCAGATCATTTGGCTGAGATCCCTCAAACATGTGCCCTTGGGGGTGACTCCCCATACTGTAATAATATCCTCCTCCTGGCTGAAGAACATTTTGAGGGCGTGCTGCAAACCCCGGAGTGGGACTGAGCATAGCATGAGGGCCAGGAGTCTGAATTTGCGGTCCTCCCAGCCTCCTGTGCACGCGTGGATGGTGACTTGATTAGGTGTAGCCACACCAACAGGAGTAGGTCTAACAGACTGCGGCATGTACCCCGCAGGCATACCCCAAGGATATCTCTGTGAAGTGTACTGACTTGACACATTCATTTCTCGGCGAAAGGGGTGACCGCCCCGATCCCGAGGGGCTGCACCGTGGCGTTTGCTGATACTGGAGGAGGAACGAAAGAAGTGACACCATCAGGACCTTGCAGCGTGACCATCATCTCATGCATCTGAGCCTCCATAGCACCCATCTTATCTTTCAAGGCCTGGTTCTCCTGAGCCAGTTGCTCAGGGTTGAGTATTGCTATAACCGGGTCATCTGGATCCATCTGACTCTCAACGTCGACCTCTGGATTCTCTGAATTACTTGCCATTAATCTCGCTTGAAGCCGGGTGTTGTAACGGTGAAAGTGAACCAGCGTGCCTTTTCTGCTTATTTAAACATTTATTGCATAAGAATCAAAATGAATGCATGAATGAATGTATGCATGCACAATGTTTGCTTGATGCCGGGAAACACAGAACACCTTGTCTTGTCATAAGCGCATAAACATTTCTTTGATTTTGGAATTGTAGTAAACGAGGAATCGAAATAGCATACTTCATTCATTAAGAATTCAAAGCTTCACCAATTTCCATTAAAGGGAAAAGACAGCACAATGTTCATAAAGAAAAGGTACAATATTCTTGAATATAAATCTCAAAATAAACGCTTAAGCTAAAGAGTACAAGTAAACAAATCAAATACAAATAGCTTCAAGCTCCCCAACTCTCTTCCTTTTATTGCCGACACTTGCACCTTGAGACTGCTCCTTGAACTCTGTGATCAATGCTCAAAGACTTCACAAACTGGTACACCTCGGGTGGGGTATTGAAGAAATGCATCTCAGCCTCAGCCATCCTCAGATTCTTGGGAACCCCCAACATGGCTGATCGCCACTCGACACCGAGAACTTGCTCTTCCACAGCTGGATTTCATCCCTGAGCTCCTTAATGATCTCTTGATCTTCAATCTTTCCGATCAAATCTAGGAAGCGCTTTTCCCAATAATGTCTCTCAGCTCAGACTTGTCTGTAGGCATCCTCTAGACAACGGAGGTCCCTCTTCAATTCATCGAATACTCCTCTTTCAAATCTCAAGGCTTGCTGATATTCTTTGAGAGTCTCATCAATGGCACCTCTTTCTAGCTCGAGGTTTCTCAGCTGACCCCTCAACTCTGCCACCAGATGGTATTCTTGTCCTGATTCAATGGCCAGTGTCTTCCACTCTTGAGCTTCTTCAAGTGCCTTCCTTGTCTTCTGTTTATACCTTTGGAGCTCCTCTCTGGCCCCCTTCAGATATCTTTGGGCTTCTATCTTGCCTTGCTCTTCTTTCTTGAATCGCTTAACACTTTCTTCCACAAATGATCATTTTGACATTGTTTTCTTCCTCTAGCTTTTCCTTCTCTAAAGCCATCTCCTCTAACTTAGCCTGCAATGCTTTCTTTTCCTCTTCTACCTTTGCTAAAGCGGATTTGACTTCGTTCAGCTCCTCATAGGTAGGGACATAAGGCTCTGGTATCTCCTCCTCAAGGGGAAATGTCCTTTGACTCAGTGATTTTGTACTTTGAAGCTTCTCCTTGAGCCATTGATTGAATGTGGTGTCACTGGTTCTTTTTGACAGCTCTTCATTTCCTTTTCGCACTACGGATTCCCATGATTGCTGAACTCTTCGAAGCAAATCACCGCATTTAGGCATCCCCTTATAGAGGTAAACACGGGACAACATGCTTTCGGAGGGTGAGTTCCTCATCTGAAACCGAGTTGCCTTAGGGTCAATGAAGGATTGTAATTGATACACCCTTGAGTCCCCATGAGAGGCACGTTTTGAAAGCTTCCACAGCTGAATACCACCGCAGGTTTGTCATCCCAACAAGCAGCTGTATACCATCGGATTTGGAGATCATTGAGGTTTTTCAGAAACTCAACCCACTCCAGAGCGATTCGACCTTCACCTCACACCTAGAGCATAAGAAATTAGCTCCCAACATCGGTTCGGTTATGGATCACATGGGTAATGAGCCGGCATAGAGAACATGAGAAGAAAGACACATCTTCTTTTTATGGAACCGATCAGAAGGTGAGAGCATGGTATGTGTTAGCAAGAACAAAGAGCACGAGATTGATAGGGTTCTTGGTGTCCTTGAAGGCCAAGAATGCACCGATCGCATCTTCATCAACATACCTTTCTATTTGAGGAAAGAGAACAACCCCAAATATGGTGAGAGCAAGCACTAACTTGAATGGACCCCACTTTTTAGCCAAAGCATAGGATTGCATCAGGCCCTCAAAATACTCTTGCGGATACCCAACTATACCATTTCTTTTTAACTTTTGCAACCTCAATTCGTCCACATCAATCCTAAGCAACATTGCAAGCTTCTCATCAGTGTAGTATTGTCCCTGATATTGGTAGGGTCTAGCATGAGATCTGGAGAACCCCAAAAGCTGCTCATATTCCTCTAATGTAGGTGATAGATGAAAATTCTTGAAGAAGAAACATCCTCTTGAACATTCAACTGCAAAAGCCTACGAATATTCCCATATGCCTGATCAAAGGAATCCCTCTCAATCGGGCCCATAAGGGCTGCACACTGTCTCAGGCTACCAACCTCAACCTTCTTCATAACTGGGAAGCGAGAAGTGAGTGAAGTCTTGCTATTCAATTCCATTCTGATGCACCTATGACAAGACGGTACATTATTCAGTGGTTCCCGGAAGCAAATGCAAATGAAATGCAGTATGAATGCAAATATTTACAACATTTAGCCTTAATGAATGCGGCATGATGCGGTTATGATGTGAATGATGCATGTGGAGAAAATAAAAGCGATGCATATGGACGGAAGTTCAAAAATTTAGGAGACACACTACGTGCCGCCTCACGCAGTGGTTTATTTGAAGAAGGAAAATATTTTTGTATTTTCTTGGAAAAAAACTTGGAAAAAGTTCCTTTTGAGGAAGACATGTCCTAAATTACCATGCAAAGACACAATTCGTATGCCCTCGTGTCCTACAAAGGTGGGAATCCCGAGTTCTAGGGCAACTTCACGAGTTCCTCCCATGTAGTTCTAATTCACACCCTCACAATGGCTACCGGCTATAGAATCCTCATGCCGACACCCACAAATGTAGAATGCTACCAAGTGTGGGGCGTCATGAGAAAGCGTGATTTCGGTTGAGACTTTCGTGAGTATCGATGCACAAAGGTCTTGAATGACAGTCACTAATCGCCTCCACTCCCTAAGTGTTTGTTGGATCCGGGTATAGAGCCCACTCATAGCACACAAATCATAAGGTGTGAAAGTGTGGGATCGAGGACATACTTCCTAAAATCTACCCAACCCCACCCGCAAGGAAAACCGAGCAGTCCAGACAAAAGGTCGTCTACCCTGGGTTCAACACGCATACATCATTTTAATATACAAACCATCCTAAGAAGTCAACAAAGAATTACACGCATTGCTTACCTCAAGAAAGGGAGCTAAGAAGGAGGGGACATAATAGAATGGGGGAAATGCATGTTTTTACCTTAAGAAAAGGAGCGGAGAAGAGGGATCATGGGAATTGAGGAATGCATGCATAAGCATAATCATAGACATATAGGAGAAGAGAAAAGAAAAGAAGAAAGGGAAACCAATTTTCAAATCAAACAAATAGAACACACAATCAGGTTAACTAGGCTTGACCCTTATCTCTCTTTTTTTTAAAAAAAAAAAAAAGAAAAGTTGTCCCCAATGGAGTCGCCAGCTGTTGCGCCCCGAAAAATCCGGTTTGGACTTTTCAGTTTGACAACGTGAGAATAGTAGAGCCGCCACCAATATTTATTTAGGAAAACATTGAAAAAACCTTTTTTGGAAAACGGGTGGTCTTTTGAAAACACAGAGATGTAGGTTCGGGGGTCGGTTGCGCATGGGGAAGGTATTAGCACCCCACGCGCCCTTTCTACCGAAAGAGAACCATTAACTTGATGTGGTTTTGAAATGTTTGATTTGAAATACATCATTCTACTTCTTTTCTTTTCTTTTCTTTCTTTTGAGAGATTGCTTTATTGAAAACGGGGGAAAAGGAATGTTTTTGGTATCTTTGTAAAGCGGAACAAAACAAAGATTTTTTTTGAAAAGGGTGCTTGACGGGACTTGAACCCAGTCCTCACGCACTTCTCATTTGGCCGAGGATCAAAGCTACGTAGTTCTCGCTTTGCGTCCAAACGGCTTAGGAGTTTAAGTTTTGGAGTTTTTGAAGTAAGACTCGAGTGTTCGCGAACACCAAACAAGCAAAGGCTTCGAGTGGCATTCAATACTAACTCGAAAGAAAAGAGAGTTGGAACCGGTAATCAAACAAGCAATGGCTTCGAGTGATTACAAGTGACAACGTTGTATTATTCTTTTTTGAAAATTGTTTTGAAAAAGGGTGGTGAGCCTCAGTGATGATTATCACTTAATAGCTCATGTTATTTTGGAAATTTGAATTAGTTTTTATCGTTTAATTAATGTGCGGAGCTTTCATAATAGTCAAACAAGCAAAGGCTTCGAGTGACTATCACTAATAACCCTCATTAACGATCAAACAAGCAAAGACTTCAGTGATGGCTAATGATTTGTTTAGGAAAATGCCTTAGGGTTTTTATTTGGAAAAGCATGTAATTTTGAATTTGAAAAGAAATATAACATTTCAAATCCTTTTTCAAGTCAAAACCGAGACAACAATTAGAACACAAGCAAAAGCAATCATAAGGAGTATTCACAAGTTGCTATGAACAATTGAAAAAGAGTGCAAGACATAGCGTGCATGGTCATATAATAATGAATGCAAGACATGATATTAATGAATGCATGGTCATATAATAATGAATGCAAGACATGATATTAATGGATGCATGAACATGTAAGAGAGTATGAGAATGCAAGAGGCATAGGCATATATGAATGCATGAACATGTAAGCACAAGTGATGAAATGCAAAGTGTGAAAATGTTTTGGGCATTTTTGCAAATAGACAAGTAGTAAAACTTTTAGTAAAAAGTTAGTGAATGGTAAAGTAAACATGCATGAAGTGAATGGTAATTATTTAATGAGATAGTAAAGTAAAAAGTTAAAATATTTTTTTACTTTTTGGTAAAATGTTAATGAGTGGTAAGGTAAAAATAAATGAATGGTTAAAAATTAAAGGAACACACTAACACAATTGCATTTGTCTACACAAGATCAAACAACACAATTTGAGCACCAAAACATGCACCAAAATTGGCTCTATGACCAACCCTATATGCACAAAAACACCAAGTTTTCATGCTTAAATTCATAATCAAATCATGCAAATCAAGCACATCATGCATTTATTTACATAAGATTAAGGAGTGAAAAGAAAGCAAATAAAAACCCTAGATTCTAAGGTTCAAAACCGAAATCCCTACACCCCTAGATCAAGACAAAGTTCAACTTGCTAGTCATGGTATGAACAAGAAGATGCATATAATGTATGAAAGTTCTTTATTCATGAAAAAGTGAAAAGATGAGTGTGAAAATGCAAAAAAATATGGTTAAAAACACAAGAACCCTCTCATCAAGGCCAAGGGTCCACTTCAAACACCCAAGGCTCCCAATGTCCTTGACATAGTGTTTGAAATGAACCCTCTAAGCCTCTTTGAGAGAGGAAAGAGGAGTAGGAGAAAGATTCACATGCTAAAAATTAAAAATGCAAGAGATAAATAGGCTTACCTCAAGAAACAACTAGAAAAGAGTAGAAAGCAAAATAGAATCAAGAACAACTTGAGGGAAAACTCCAAGCTAATCTTCAAACCACAAGCTTTTGATGATGCAAGGATGAACTAGAATAGGAGAGGATGGAAATGTATGGAGTAGTAATGGATTTGGAGATGAAAAGGAGGAAGAAATCAAAGAAAACAATGGAGGAGAGTGAGGGAGAGGCTACGGCCAAGAGAGGGAGGAGAGGAGGAAGAGTGCTAGCTAGGGTAAAATGAGAGTGTGTGTTTTTCTTGGTCTCTTGCTTTTGGGTTTTTATATGGGGTGCAAACTCAAGGGTATTTATGACAATGTGCTTCTTGCAAACCAATAGGATTTGAGATAAAATTTGAATCAATGGTCAAGATGCAATGTCACATGGATTGAGGGTAATTAAAAGGCACAAAAGTGAGGATAGAGAGGGCTGGGTGCGCAGCTAATGGAGGGTGGTGAAGGATAAGTCTATTTACAAAATTGTAATTTTCCATGAAGCTTATTACACAAGTGCCATTTTTATTCAAATGAAGGGTGAGGATTGCACACAAAACTTGAATGGAAGGCCAAGATTTAAACACAAATTGCAAACAATAAAAATAAATCAAAATGGAGTGGATTGGGGCTGAAGTATGCGCAGCTAGGTAGTGGGAGAGTGAGTGGAATTGCAAATTGTACTATTGTACTATACTTGACCTTTCAAAATTCAAAAGAATATGGAATATTCCTTTCTAGATAATTCTTCTAAATTCATGCCATTTTGGCCCATATCCCATGATTCAATGATTGGGCTCTGAATTTTATGATCTCACCAATCCCAAAATTGATTTATTTACCCCACCTCAAAGGAAAAGACCATTTTACCCTTCTATCCAAGAATTTGATTTTTATGCCAAAAGGCTTAATATTTATGGACAAAAAATAATCACAATTAAGCACAAATATTCCTCAAATAAATCATTGATGATTGTTCAGTGATTTGGGACAAAAGACCGTTTTTATTGTGAAATGACCAAAATGCCCTTTCACTCTAAAAACCCTAGTTATTTGCCCAAAGCACATTTTTACTTCAAAAAATGACTTTTCCACCTAAGAATGACCTCTAATATCTCAAAAACGCATGTTGATGATTTGTCCTGAGAAATTGTCCCTTATTTGCAAAATGACCAAAATACCCTTTTGCACCGAAAAACCCTAATTTGTCCAAGAAGTGCATTCCAACTCAAAAAAATGATTTTAGAAGCTTTGAAATGACTTTTAGAACCTTAAATGCAATGCATGATGCTCTCCTCTCCTCTGGTTATTTATTTTTGGGGAAAATTAGGGTTTTGACCTAAGCCGGACAAAATTGGGGTATGACAGATGGCACGGTAAAATATGCTCAGAACTCTAAGTTTCACTCAAACCACCCCATATGTGCACATGAACAGTGCACAGGGCGCCATATTCCCAGCAGATTGGCGCCCAGACAGCACACACACACACACCCAGTCACTGCTACAGTGACACAGGCGCCATTCTGGGCACCCTGGGGGCAGCATTTGGCACCCCTGCCACTGGCACACACCCACAGCCACACAAACAGTGCACAGGGCGCCATTTTCCCAGCAACTTGGCACCCTGGCAGAACACACCTGCACACAGACACATAACCAGTACACAGGGCGCCTTATTCCTAGCAATTTGGCGCCCCAAACCCCAAAAATCCCAAATTCCCCAAATTCCCTTAAATCAATTCACTCCATAATCATTCTAATCCTCCTAATTTCATATTCTAACAATCAATTGCATGTTCAATCATCAATTACATCACAAATCACGACATCACACAATTATTATGAAATTAAGCCCTAAATCGATTTCAACATGTAATTCATCAAATTCAATGGTTCAAATCATCAAACAATCATCAATTAACATCAAACAAGACCTATGATCTACATATAACCCATTATCATCCCTATTATAGAGTGAGACTCCCCTTACCTTAAATTACACCGTAGAAAGTCTCTTTCTCCGAGTCACGTACAAAACCCACAGCAACAAGAGCTCCTTTCTTTCCTCTTTGATTGGTGTGATCCCTCTTCTCCTTCTTCTCACTCTCTAGCGCCGTTCTCCTCTTCTCCTTTCTCTTCTCACTTTCGTTTTTTCTTTCTTTCTTTCCTTTGGTGCGAAATGCACAATCCCTAGGAGCCTAAGTCATTGGGCTTGGGCTCCTGGGCCCAAATCTGCAGTTCCGGTATTTCCAATACCACTCCCTTCAATTTAATAAAATACTATATTATTAAACACTATATTATAACTTAATATAATTAAATAGTGCAACACTTTAAATAATTTAATCAATTGCTTAATTAAATCATTTAGCATATTACCTGGCCCCACCCGAGGACGAGAAGTGGAGAATCACGTTGGTGCCCGGTGTTCCGGTCTGCAGCGAACATAGCTATGTTGGATACTTCTTCTATGGGGCAGCCCTCGAGGCCATGAACGTCCGACTGCCACTAAACTCCTTTCAACAGCAAGTGCTGAGGTATTTGAGAGTAGCGTTGTCGCAACTGATGTCAAATTGTCGGGGTTTTCTTCGAGGATTCGAACTGACCATGAGGTATCTCGGAAGAAAACCAAGTGCCAGAGTCTTCTTTGCTCTCTTCACTATAACTCGCAAAACTGAGGCTTGTGCCGAGGGCACCTGGTATGGGCACATAGGATTCAAGAACAAAACGGACCGATCATACTTCTTTCCGGCGAACGACTCAAATCGCAACTTCAAGGAAAACTTCTTCTTCGTGCAAGCAGTGAACAGGGCGGCGAAGAAGTCCATTGCTGAGATGGCGGGCGGAATTGTGTTGAAACCTCACTTCCCATTCAGCTGGAGTTGTGACCATTACTTCACTGGAGGTGGGGATGTTATCATTAATGCCGACTACCTTGTAGAGCCGGGCGCTCTAGAAGTGTACGACAAGGAGTCATTTCGATTGATAGACGAGTGGGGCAAGAAACTGGCCGAGAAAAACATGAAGCTGAATTGTGGTCAAATGTTCGATGCGTTGGCCAAGTCCAAGAAGGAGTTACAAGATTACTTTGAGAAACGTAGACCTTGTTCTTATGTTTATTTGCTTTTATTTCGTTTTTCATTTTGCAGATAAAATGGACGAACTTGACCAAATTTTGAATGAGACCACGGTAGATATGAATGTGGAAATTCTCACCCTCGTGCCGAGGAGCACGCACAAAAAGAATAATGACGGGTAGATCTCCTCTACCCGCGCCGGGCCAACAGACAAACCAAATTCTTCGACTGGTGTGAAAGTCGCTAATCCGAAGAAGAAGAGAAAGGATCAAGAGAAGAGCTCTTCCAAAGTTGTATCTCCCAAAGGCCGGCAAGGGCCTAATGAATCTGAAAACCGCAGCCAGGTCGAAGGCTGAGGATCCGGGGTGCACCTGGATAAGAAACAGAAGAATGTGGTTGCGCCGGCTGAGGAAGTTACTGAGGCCGATTTTGCTGCTGTGGCCAAGGTTGCCAGATTGGGCGCTGAGGCCATAAAAAAGATGAAAGATGTTATCTTGGCAAATACTCCGGCGAACCTGGAAGGTAAGTACTCCGAGTCCCAAACATAACAATCGTTTAGCACACAAACTTGCCTAGACTCAGCAATAAGACGTTATTCTCTCGAATACTTCACACTAGGTTTCCTTGCAAGAGTTTATCTCTAAACCCTAAAGAAGTACCTTCTAGGCTGCTTGAGCACCGATAGTATTCACCTTATGGGTTATGCTCTCCTATCTCTAGGGTTAAGCAAGAAACATCAAGATCTCTCGTTAATGTCCACTACCCATATTACCTTGTGAGATTAATTTACAAACCATCTCTGAATTTATAAATGCTCTTTAGAATAGACGGCCAATCCTACTCTAAAATGGAAATATTGTCACACACAAGGTAAAATGCAAAACATTAAACACACTTCATTAGTTGCATAATAAATCTAGCTACATCAGATCCAACATCTCAACTATGAGTATTTAGCTCATATTGAGCTTACAAAACATGGAAAATAACTTAAACAAAAGAGTAGAAGTCATATTACAAATTTCAAGGTAAGAAATGATACTATAACGAAGAAACAGAGAGAGCTCCAATGGTGACAATGGATTTCTGATCCAGCTCTTCTAAGTAGAAATCCACCAAGAGAAATGCAATTCCAGTGATGCTGTCGGAATCGTCTCAGCAATGTATCAAATTTGGTAATGGAGGTGAGCTAAGCACGCGATGAGGAGCTATCTCTAAACTTCCTCTTGATGGCAGAGCAATGGCTGTCCCTTAAACAAGAAATGGAGGTTGGCTTATATAGCGTCTCCTTACACGCAACCCAAAAAAATATCTTCTTTGGGGAATGCATCCTAGGTTAAGGGGCAATTGTGGGAAATCCACATGAGGTCATATCTTTCCGTGCCATCCAGCTCTGACAGCTGTCCTTGCCTCAATTTCCGTGTTTTCCGCATTCCCTTGAGCTTTCTCTCTCATCTAGCGCATTTTTGCTATTGCGCGCACCTATTGCTGCAGCACTACACAAAACACAATTAAAAGCACAAAGGGCATAAATATGCCCAATTCACCAATTCATCCATACACCATTAATTCTAACCTAAACACTTATTTACAAGCTAATTCACACAACATGCTAACAAATTCACTTAAAAACAAGCTTAGAAAGCAAGTAATAACCATCATAAATGAGGGTTATCACGTACCGTAATCGTCGGATCTTGTGGAGAGATCTTGGCTGTCGGCCTTGGTGGAACCGAGCGGGCAATGTTGAGCGGTGAGTGGAGCGGTATGGACCAAGGTATTGGGTTGGCCCAATATTCAGCGGGGCCTTGCAGCCCAGGTCGAAACAATGACCCCCCAAGTCGGGGGCGAGCGTAAGGCTCGACCTCGGCTTGAATTTCCTCTTCGTCTTCATGGAGCCACGTGTCATCTGGGGAATGGCGGGACAATCATATATCGTTTGGTCTTCTCGAGGCGTTGTTTGGCAGACAGGTCTTGATGATGTCGGGCAGGCGCATTGATGGAGGTGACGTTCCGTCGCAGGTGCGAGGCGGGAAAGTATATAAAGAGTGAGGAGAAGTCTTCCCTCACTTGTGACTTTGAGCGAACTGATAGAGAGAGAAATAGCGCGGAATCCTTGAGAGAGAAAGCTTCTGGCCACCGTCCGAGTTCAACTCGTCAGACGAGTTCGCCTCTCCGTCAGAAGCGAGACCGAGTTATCTTAAGCCTCATCTGCAAATGGTTAATTCTGAGTAGTTTACTGTTTGTAAGTAGTTCCCAGCCAGTTCATTCCATGTATGAATAGAATTGGGCTCCAAAGAGTTTAACCATGATTTAGCTCCATCTTTCAATGAATATGGAAATAACTTAAGTGTAAATGCATCCTCACTAACCAGGAATGATAAAGTTACTACAAACTTCTATGAATTGCTTTAAATGCTCATGGGGATCCTCATGAGGAGATCCACCATGACCAATTATTTGCAACATTTGAAACATCATTGGTTTAAACTCAAAATGGACAGCATCAATACGAGGTCTAGCAATGCTAGTTTGTATATGTTGCTGATCATATTGGGCATAGTCCCTCATAGGCCTATCCCTATCATTTATCATACCTATTGGTCCCATTTGAATGAATTGTTGCCTGTGATCTGCTTCACCTTCAGGTTGTTGTTGTTGTTGTGAGTTAGATCCTCCTCTCACTGAGGCTCCCTCACTGTGATGTGACATATTTATGCACCTTTGTCTTTGTCTTTGTTGTCTTAGAAATATCCTAAATCTTCTTTCAAATTCTGGTGGTCTATTACTGGGCATAAGCTAGTGCATCAGCACTAGGTGTGTCTGCACTAAGTGTTTCTGCACAGAAAACAGAATACCAGTAGTAACAAAATAAAACACTAAATTAACAATCTAAACAACTAAATTTTACTATAATCCCCGGCAACGACGCCAAAAACTTGGTGTGGAAAATAGTATGCAAGTATACATAGTCACACAAGTAATATAACGATAAGAAAAGGTCGAACCCACAGGGATTATGTAAAACTTTGTAGAGTTTAGAGTGTACACTTAGTGTGTCTACACTATTCACAGTTGGTTGGAGTGTACAAGGTGAATAAAAACAATATAAACAATATATGTGTGTAAGGAATCCGTGATATAAAGTAGTTGAGATGTTTTCACCAAGTAAATCACTTCTAAGAGTTTTAGTGGAGTATACAGTGTAGGTACACTAGATGCAGCTGCAATAGTATGTGCCTTTCATTCACTTTCTTCAGAGTTTCATTACAAGCTTCCTATGTCTAGGCATGCTAAATAGGTTCACTCCTGTCTCTTAAGCATCCACCGTATCACCCTAAGAACTATGTTATCCTATATCTAGGACTTAACACAGTTTTAACAATTAATTCCTTATTAAAGCTAGTTTAACAAAGATGTTGTTACAAACACTCATTGTTATTAACTCTTGATTTCTTAAATGTAACTCATGTATGCTGCTACAAGTCTACCTATTCTAAAGTGATCAAATTCAGAATAAGCTTTGAAAGAAGTATTACACAAGAGTTAAAATGCATACACTACATAAAACACATTTACTTACTTAGAAGATCGTTACAAGGCTAAAACATCTCAACTAAAGGAATTTAGCTCATATTGCTCATAATATAATAGAAAGAATCTGCAAAGAGCATAATCAAATGATTAATATAACAAAAGAACTCAAAAGGATAGAAATTACACAAAGGAGAGATCTTTTGCATGAGCTTTCAAAGTTGAAGTACAATACTAATGCCTTACACAAATTTCCTCCAAGTAGAAGTGAAGGGAGTGGTTGTCAAGCACCTCCTTACCTTCCTTCTCTTCAGAAACTTAAATAAAAACTAAAACTAAATTACAAATAAAGAAAAATAAATGATCCTTTTAAGAACTTGGATGAAGGATGATTTTCAAGTGAAGAGATGGTCTCTATTTATAGGCAAGTGAGTTTTCCTCCCTTGGAGGGTTTCCTTTGGCGCGAATTTGTAACTGAGATCAGTAACCATAGTTACTTGTAGCCTTCCCATCAAGCAAGTTGCTCTTTTGCATGAAGTTCACATGGGGTGGTCCAATAAAGAAGTGCCACATGTCCTTGAGTAAGTGAGCTTCTCAACTTGTCTTTCATAGTAGGCGCCGAATTCTGCAAGTGGATCTTCTCCATATGACTAGGCATGACGTCACATATCAAGTGTTGAAGCATCAATTTTGTCCTTGGATGTTTTGGTGCAAAGTGCTGGTTTAGCAGGTGTAGGCAGTGTTGGCACTCCTAGTGCAGGCAGAGTGGGTACACCTGAAGTAGTTGCACTGAACAAAACATCAAACCTAACAATACATATGTATTTTGCCTAATTCATTGTCCTAATCTATTTGAATCCTTAAAATGTTGTTTCTTTAGTTATAAACTATATTTACTTATTAATTTACTTGAAAATAAGCAATAACCTAAGTTTAAATGTATGAATAACTCTATATAAAATAGAGTTATCACACCCCCAAACTTAAATTGTTGCTTGTCCTCAAGCAATGACAAAGAAACAAACACAAGACTACTATAATAATGAAGACATCTCATCTCATGCTTTTCAAAAAGAGTGTTTGAAGTGTATACTCTTATGAGCCTCATTTTTCAGGAATTTTTCTGTGTCTTTGCTTTCTTAAAACATTCAGAGTTATAAAAACTCATTTGTCTGAGTGTGTGTCCCATTGATTATCAATTGGTTCCACAACTAAATAAAAGTTTCTCTTTAGCTTTTGAAAAATGTGGAACACTTTTAGTCACCTTTAGAGATATTTCAAAATATAGCCGAGACTAACAAATTCTTCAAGATTTGGGGGACTCTTAAGCACAACAAAGGGCTTTTGGTGTTTCAAACTTGTTGAGCCAATTGCCTTATTTCTACTTTTGGTGTTTGCTTTTTGTTGATGCAATCTAGTGAGTGCAAATACATCATTTTTTCTGGAGTGTGGGTACACCTTATTTTAGTGTTGGTGCATTTTATGTAGGTAGTTTAGGTACACCTTATTTTAGTGAAGGTGCTTTTGATGTAGGTGGTGCAGGTACAGTTTGTGTAGTTGCATTTGTAACTCTTTGAGAATATTTGTAGCGTACACTCGCCTCCTCACACCGACCTCCACATGCATTTCTTTGAACTTTTTGTTCATTTTCAACTTATTTGCACTTAAGGGACAGGTTCAGTTATATGACTCAGGCAAGTGTAGCTTTTTGAAACTCTGTGACACATTTTGAATGTTTTTGACACCTAATGTCATTAACTCTCCAAGCTATCACACTTTTGCCTTTGTATTCATGGAATTTCCCCCAAACTTAATTCTTTATGCTCTTCTATATTTTTAGTAAAAATCTACTTTTGACCTTAGTTTACCAACAATTCCTTGGCCTTAGATAGTTTTCCATCTAGCATGGTTCTTTTCAAAAACTCAATTTTGTTGTGTCAAAGGATTTATAAAACTGATCATTTCTAGAAAACAAAGCTTTTTCTTTTCCTTTTCATCATTAAAACTTAGCTATTTGATACACTTTGAAAATAAATTTTGAGAAAAGCAATATGAATTGATCAATATTCACATAACACTAACACATTACTTAAACACCAAATAATTTACTTAAACACACATAGCATATATATAAATATATCAGTACTGAAACATAGTGTATGATACTTACTTCAAAACACATAACTATTTCTCCCCCCTCCCAACTTAAATATGAGTAGTGTCCTCACTGCTCTAAGTTGAGTAAACAGAACATAGAGTTTCCAAAAGTGGGGGAGATTACTCAAAAGTACTTAAAACATAATATCAAACTTAACACATAGTATTTAAAACATATAATAAACTACTTAAGCATATTATAAAACTGAAACAACATTAAAAAGGTCCTTTTACTCTTTCTTCTTGAATCTGGGACTAGCCCTCATAGCAGGAACATGCTTGGCTCTCATCTTTCTGGGCTTTGCTTTGGTGGCAGTTACACAACAGTAGTAGGCTCATTAGGGTTCTCAACTGTTGCTTCAGGCATTTCTGCAACAGGTGTAACTTGTGTAGTTACCTCAGGTGTAGCCTGTGTAGGAACTTCAGGTGCAGGTATACTACTCTGCACTGGAGTTTGTTCAGGTTGTTGCACCACTTGCTCTGGTTGTTGTTCTCCTTCCTTCTCAGCTTCTTTGTTTCCTTCTGTGTGCTTCTCTTTGATCCTCATGTTCAGAATTTTCTTGGCCTCCTTCTTTCTCAGGCTCTTCATTGAATACCTGCAAATGATCTTTTTCAACAACATGGTTAGTAGGCTCAATAATTGGTTCTTTGGTAGGTGTGGGAGATTTTTCCTGTGGAGATTGGAATGGGAAAGGGGTAGCTCTAGTGAATTGGGTTGTGTTCTCTGTTTGTGGATTTTTTTTCCTGGTGGAGGGGTGGGTTGTTTTCTGGTGGTGATGACTCAGTGTGTGGTTGAGGTGTTGGTGATTTTTGAGTCTGTGGTGATGAATGAATGGGTGATTGGTGAGTGGTGGGGATTTTTGTGGTGGTGGTGAAGGGATATTAGATTGTTGTTGTGATGGGGGTGATTGTGGTTGAGGTTGATTAGTTGATTTCTTTCTGATCTCATATTTTTGCCTTGCACTTGCCTCCATGTTGTCACTTCCATTATCTTCATCTTCACTTTCCTCCATTGACTCAGAATCATCTTAATCTACTTCCTTGTCAATATCTTTCACTGTTTGCCTTGCTTCCTCATCTTCCTCAGTATCTTCCTGACTCAGTATTTCTAGCTCTTCCTCCACTCTTGGTTACTTACCCTTGTTGTCTTTCTGAGTGTCTCTCTTCCTTTTTGTCCTTCTTTCTTTCTCAACTATCTCTTCCTCTTTTTCTTCTTCCTCGTCAGCATCAATTACCCAATTAGGGAAAATTGGGGTCTCTTGTTGTGCCTCAGGGTCACTCAATTTCAATTGCAACCATTCACACTGTTCTTTCTGAAATTTCCACACTGCCTGGAGTTTCTGCATTAAATGTTCCTGCACTTCCTGCTCTGCAGTATTTCTAATTCTTACAGGCCTTATTCTTTCCTTTACTTCTGCAGATAAACCACTAGGTGGTGTCTTTCTTTGTATTTTCTCTATCTCAGTAGCAAGAACTCCTTGCTTTTGGCATAGCTCAGTAATCAAACAAGGAAAATATAGAAATCCAGAGCCCTTAGTTTGGCAATCTAAAATTTCCCTAGTGATCAATTTCCCTATGTCAACATTATCTTCAATTAAGATTGCATCTATGAGGATCAATCTTTCCTTAGATAATGTGGATGTGTGTGAGGTGGGAGAATTGATGCATCAATAAACAAGTGCCAGTTTCCTAATTCAGGGATTAAATCACCACTTTTAAGCTTAAACTATGTGTTTGAGAATTTTTCCCATTGAGCCCCTTCTATTGCTACTCTATCCTTAATCTTTGTCATTTGTTTCTTTCCATTTGTTTCTAATTTTTCCTCAAAAGCATCACCATGATAAGTTAAATCAAAGTGGTTGTTTATCCTAGTAGGATCAAAGAATACTTTCTTACCTCTGACCATTGAATAGAAGATAGTACCTCCTCTTGTGTTCTGAATGCCTGAGTAGAATTCTCGAACCAATTGTTCCAAGTAGTAGGCTCTTTGTTGCACAAATCTTTCCCAGTGTAGATTGTTGACAGTTGATAGAAAGGAGTGGTGTGCCTTTGCAAAGTGGAAACCACGTTCTGGTAGAAACTTCATGTTCCAAAAATGCTCGCTCCTTGGGATTACAGTCATTGATGCAGGTGCTTTTGATTTCTTTGATTGTGTTGGTGTTCCTGCACCATAAGCTTTCCCAACGGTTTTGGTTGCTGATTGCTTTTTCGCCATTGTTGAGCTTTGAAATTGAGAGTTTTGATTGATTTGGTGAGAGGTTGAAGGTGAGTATTTTGTGAATTTGACTAGTTTCGCAAGGGAAAGTGAGAAAGGTAACTTGTGAGAATGTGAGCGGTTTTATGAAAGAATGAAGGAGTTAGTGGAGAAGTTAGCTGAGAAATATAGTCGTTAGGCTATGTGGATTGTGGACTAACATGCAAGCCAACACGTGTAGTCATTTAGCTTTAACAACTTATTATGTAGCTTTTAATCAGATTTCCCCCAAAAAATTTCACCCAAGTCTTTCACGGTTTTGAGAAAGGAACATTGGTGTAGGCAGTGTGGCTGCATCAGGTGTAGATACTTCAAGTGTAGCCACACTAGCTGCTCTATTATCTTGTTTTCCTACAAAACACTTAAAACATAAAATTGCACAAAATAATAGCATTAATTATATAAAATGATGGGTTGCCTCCCTCAAGCGCTTGTTTTAAGAGTCTTACAGCCTGACTATCTCTTTGCATTTGATATTTTCAATGAGTGGTGACTTTATCTCTCACCACTTTCTCTCCATAATACATCTTTACTCTTTGGCCATTAACTTTGAAAGTCGTATCAGTTGTTGCATCATACAGATCAACTGCACCATGGGGGTAAATTTTGACTAATTGGAATGGTCCTGACCATCTTGATCTTAATTTTCTAGGGAACAATTTCAACCTAGAGCTGTATAACAAAACCATTCCTCCTTCTTTAAGCTCTCTCCTTTGGATTTTTCTGTCATGCCATCCTTTGCTTTTTGCTTTATAAATCTCTGCATTCTCATAAGAGAATTGCCTAAGTTCTTCTAATTCATTTAGCTCTAAAAACCTTTGTTCACCTGCTATTTTGAGATCAAAATTTAGCTTTTTAATAGCCCAACTGTTCCTGGGTGTATAAGCAATTACAAGAACAGCCAACAGCAATTGGGCCGTCGGCCCAGCCCAACGTAACCGGCCCAAACACGCTGCTTGGACCGCAATTCTCATAACCGCCGAAATCTTCGCTAACTGGTCGACACTTTCTACAAGATATATATGCCATTCGCACACGGGCATCGTGCACGCTTCTCTTACCTTGTGTTATCGCGGCGACCACTCACTTGATCGTCGGAGTGTCATTGCGTACCACCCGAGGTGTTCAACGTGAAGCCGGGGGCCGGTCCTTCCCATATTCAACGACCGCCCACCGGCAGGACAACAATAACTTCAACACTTCATTGGTCAAGGTACGATCAATTGGCGACCACAGTGGGAGGCCCGAGCGCTATCCTACTCCATTCATGGCTCCACGCGACCGCCCCGGACGCGGCCTCATCTCTCGGCTCAACCCCTCCGGCAAAGATCTCAACAACAAACCCCGGAGGGCGTAGCAGTAACCATTCACGAATCTCAAGGGAATCCGCGGCAAGAACCCTCGGTGCAGGGTCGCGGACCGATCTTGGAGCAGGTACAACCGTACGCTCCACCCCAACTACCGCCCGAGTTGATGGAGGCAGGCATTGAAGAGCCATTGCTCGAACATGTCACTCAGGCCGTTCTGCAGATCCTTCAAAGAAAAAACAAGGTCATTGCAGACCGTGACGAGCTGATCTCTCGCTACGAAAGAAGGTCGATTCCGGGCCGCCAGCGTGCGGAAGACGGAGAACCTTCTGCCCGACGCCGACCTACGCGTGCACACCGCTCCCCTCGGAAGGAGCCTTTCTCGCCGAGCGCGCCACCCACCGGTCTCCCGTAGCGACGAACCAGAGGCACGTAGGTCGCCCCAAGCCAGGAATGTGCGCAGACGCCGTTCATTATCTTATGATGAATATGAGGACTCTAGCTACCGCCCCGATACGGCCGCTTCGCCCACCGTACTCCTCTAATGAGTTATGCGTTCACGTCGGTCGAGAAGCGGTCACGGGATTCTCGTGAAGAGTTGGAAGATTATCGGGATGGAAGAATAAGGGACGTCTCGCAGCGGCCAAGAAGAGGTCAAAGCGAGCGACCCAGAAGGCCTCCTCAACCTCCGCCATTTGGCCCATCCGGAGAGTTCTATGGAATGTCGGGCAACGAGGCATGCCTCGCTATGCAACCCTTCGGGTCGAACGACATTCGCAATCTGGCCACACCATTTACTAGAGAAATCAGGCGTTACAAGATTCCAAGAGACCTGAGAAAGCCACCTAATCTGAATAAGTTTGACGGTCGTGGCGACCCAGATAAGCATCTCCGGTACTTTAATAATTATTGCAGTTACAGAGAATTGGGCTCGACAATGAAGTGCCGGCTGTTCCCTCAGTCGTTGGACGGCCGGGCATTAGAATGGTGGGAGACACTTCGCCCCAATGTTATCTCCTCATGGCAATACTTGATCAGGATCTTCTTATCTCACTATACGGCCAACCGCTGCCAATATCGATATGAAGAACACTTGGACACGATTGTTCAAGGCGATAATGAGACGCTGAGACAGTACATCGACCGGTTCAATACCGAGGCCGAGTCTGTTCGTGACTTGTCAGATAAAGACAAATTGAAGTATCTAAAGCGTGGTATTCGACCGGACCACAGGTTCGTAGAGGAATTAACGTTGAACCATTATCAAGATCTCAGTTTCTTCCTAACAAGGGCCAACGTTGGCGTATGAAGAAACTTTAGCCGCAAGAAAGGCCGCCCGTGCGCGACCAAAAGAAGAGCAAGACAGACCGGCTAAAGCTCGTGAAGGTCGCCGAGACAACCGGCCTGATTTCAGAGACAAGAAGTTTGATCATCGCACTCGTCTCAACACCTCTATTGCACAAATCTACAGTGAGTGCCAGAACAATGAGTTTGTGGGTGTAAAGCGACCCGATCCACTCGTGCTCAAGAAAGGGGCACGACCGACCAAAAGGTACTGCCGTTACCACAAAAGCAAGGGTCATGATACTAATGACTGTATGGCCCTCAAAGACGATATTGAAGAGCTCATTCAGAAAGGCAAGTTGGGCAAGTATGTGAGGTCGGAGGAAGACGACTGACCTCAAGAGAAGACGAAAGAGAAAGATCAGGACAGAGGAAAGGGTGCTCTAGTCATAACGAGCACCCAAGATAAAGATCACTCTGAAGATCGAGATACTCGACGGTCCAAAGGCCGCAACGTAGCAATGGTTATTCACGGTGGAAATCCGTTGGATCGTAAGGAGTCCAACAAAGCTATGAAAAGAAAGTGGGACGAGCTCCTAATGGTTGCCTCAACTTCTACAGAATGACCGGTCTCGAATAGACCGCCCATTTCTTTTGGGGACGAAGACCTGCTCGACGGCAGGCCGAACAGTTATGTTCCATTGGTGATCAGAGCAGTTATGGCCAACACAGAGGTTCAAAGAATTATAGTCGACCAGGGTAGCTCGACCGACATCATGTTTGAAGATTTGATTGACAAGATCAAGGTTGATCGGAGCGAGATAATTCCCGTGCCGAGCTACTACTCTAACGGGCTTCAATGGAGCGATCACCTACCGCTGGGAACAATCGAACTCATGGTCACATTTGGTGACGACAATCAAGAGAGCACTTTGTGCGGGGCCGGTCCGCACGACGTTCCTCGTACTCCCCATCAAATCATGCTATCGATTGTATCATTGGTAGGCCGACCTTGGGCAAGCTAGAGGCCGTGGCATCGACGGTGCACTTGAAAATGAAATTTTACAAAGAGAGACGACCGGTAGTTACCACGCGCGCCGACCTAGAGGCGGCGCGGAGCCACTACTTATATCAAGAAAGTTGCGATGAGGTAGATCGTGGCCCAAGTTCTCAAAGCACCGTGAAGGTCACCAGGTCAATCTCGCTGATTTGGATGCTCGTTATGATCCAGATAGCGACCCAAAGGATAACGACGATGACTTAGCCCGAGAGCTAAAGAACAGGTTGAAAAGACCAGAACCTCATGGGAATTGGAAGATGTGCGGTTGGGAGATGACCCAACAAAGACGATTAAGCTTCGGTAGCGACCTACCAGAGCAGGTGAAGCAAGACCTTGTGCAATGTTTGAAAGACTATGCTGACCTGTTCGCATGGCAGGCATCAGACATGCCCGGCATTCCTACCATAGCCGACAACGACCGGGCGATACGAGAAGAATTGGACCTGATCGAAGAGCTGCGCACTCAAGCATCACTTAGAGAACAACTGATCAAGCAGAAGGTCGCAGCTAGATACAACGCTCGAGTTCAGAAGAGAGATTTCTCAATTGGGCAGCTCGTCCTAAGGCGTGCCGACGTTGGAAACAAGAACGCCCGACAAGGAAAGCTCGCACCAAATTGGGAAGGTCCATACAGGGTCGTTAAGAAGACCGGCAAGGGGGCATATGAGTTGGAAACCATGGAAGGGGCGACTATCCCCAGAACATGGAACGCAGAAAAACTTAGAAAGTATTATGTCTAAATGTAATAAACGACCGATCGATTATTAATAAAAGACAGGCAGGCGCTCTTTTTCCCACTGGGTTTTTTACAGAGGCCTGACCTTTGAAAAATTGTTATTCTTTACTTTCTCACAAAGAATGTATGCCCGGTCGCTCAAGCATGCTCATGGCAAAGGAGCGATCGAAGATTTATCAAACTTAAACAGGTCGTCGAAACGATCTACATCGAGTGCCATCGAAATGGCCCAAGGGTTAAATAACCCGCAAGCTTCAGGTCGTCGAAACGATCTGTAGCGTGTACCACCGAGCCGGCACAAACATCGGTCACCGAGTTGACTCGAACGAGCGCCATCGAAAATGGCCCACGGGTTAAGTAATAACCCATCATAATAGGCCGTCGAAACGACCTACCTCGAGAGATCATCGAAATGATCCCAACAGGTGCCATCGAAATGGCCCAATCGAAGGTCGCCGAGCCGACCGGGTACCCCGTTGGATTACTCTTATCTTTAACGAGTGCTTTCGAAATGGCACAAAACGGTCGTCGAGCGGCCTACAAGTTCGAAAACTTAGACGAATAAACGTACAAGATGGGTAGACGTAACAATGCGAATTCAAGTAAACGAAATAAAAGACAAGTTAAAAGGTCATTACAAAATAGAAACGCTCGGTCGAAACCGAGCGCTCAAATATCTCACTGCTCGAAGGCAGCTTATAAATTGTCGGGCCCGAAGGCATGTTAAACTATTACAAAATTTACTCCGCTCGCAGGCGGGCTTCAGAAGAGAACCGAGCTGGGGCGAACAACGTTTCCCTATTCGTCGCGTTTCTCGGGCAGCATGATCTTGTTGTTCTCGACATAGTGGGCGGGCTGTATCATATTGTCATCAAAATTGATGTTCAAATCTGCGTTCGCGCCCTTTGGCACCGAGCATTATAGAACCGCTCGATCGGCGCATTCGGCATGCTCGGCTATTGATCGAACTTGAGCCTCCACTCGCCTTCCTGTACCCCCAACCGGCCTTCTCCTTCTCCGGACTTCAAGGTCGATCTTGATTTGCGACGACCGGCGAGCTCCTTGTTCCTCTTGGAGAGTTTGGCCCGGTCATCCTCGGCCCGCTGCAGAGCATCTTTTTTGGACTTAGCAAGTTTTTCATACTTTTGTTGCGCCTCCGTCAAGGCCTTGCCCTTCTCGGCCCGCGCTCCTGCAAACAGAGATAGTCATGATCGGTTAGTCGGTCGAAAGTGAGGCAAAAGGACGACGGGCTAGAAAAATAAAATACCTTCAGCTTCGTCCACCAGCTCTTGCATAATCTTGTCCATTCCCATACAGAGGGAGGCACAGACCGCCATGGGCTTCTTCTTGAACCGCTCAAACTCGACCTGCCCTAGACCTTCGAGCGAGAGAATAGGGATATCATCCTTAGCAAGGTCCAAGTCCCGACTATCAAACTTGGGCCGCTTAGCAGAACGATCATTGGCGTGAGGGGGCGACCGAGCAGCCGGTTTCTTCCCTTGACTCTTTGGAGTTTGAGGCACCTTTGACGGGCCATCCAAGTCGACAACCTTACGTGGTGGCGGCTTGGAGGCACTACCCTTGATGGGGTTCAGAACGGCGTCGATCACTGCCCACGACTTACCGGCCATTCTTTCTGCAAAACAACGAGTTAAGGGTTAGAAGAGAAGAACGACAGCACAAATATAAAGGCAAAGTTTAAAAGCGAACCGATCTCGGCCTCCAGAGCCCGGCCGACGAGCAAGACGAAGGGACGGCAAGGTATATCGCCCTTAGGGTCTGGGGGCAGCATGCCCGCCAAAGCTTTGATCATCTCTAGAGACTCCACGTCGGCCGCATCCAAATCCTTAACAGAGTAAATATAGTCACCGGGCCTCCTGAAGAAGTGGGCCTCGTTCCACATGATTGGAAAATAAGGGGGACCGAGCATTCCGTCAGGTCGGACTTCAGATATGGCCTTGCCGGCCTCCTTGGTCGGAACGATCCAGAAGTAGTGGCTCTTCCAGGTCGCCCCCAGTGACTCTTGAAACGCCTTAAAGTAATCTGTCTTTGAGTTTTTGGGCTTTGAAGGACACCGCTCCTCTTTCCTTGTTGGCTTTTTCCCGAGCCACTTCACCTCGAAGATAGCAAAAAGAGCATGATCGACATCGCCCACCAAGTTTGGTTAGAAGAACTTCAAAGGTTTTCAAAAACGCCCATGCATTTGGATGGAGTCGAGAGGGGCGACCGATGTGACGGAGAACGTCGCATTGAAATTCGGTGAAGGGTGGCACGATATTCATCCTCTCGAACACGATTTGATGCATCGTGAACTTGAGGTTGTCGGAATAAGTCGCAATATCCTCCCCGTCTTTCATGCCCCTTACTCTCCAACCCGGTAGATGGCGGAAGGAAGCTTAGAACGAGCAGCGCCAATGGCCGGCCGTGATAACACTCCTATTAGAACGGCGGGTGTCGACACCCGGACATGTCGAAGGGTCCCGTGCTACGCCAGTGGGACGTCTTCGCACACCCTGGCCGCTCCTCCTTCGTTATTTACCTCCCGGCCGAGGAACTAGCCGCAGTGAACAACCTCCTCATTAACTGTTCCAGCTCGGCCTGCTCCGACCTCGACCATCTCCTCGTCTGCGGCCTGGACGGCACTCTGCACTTCGTCATCCTCTATGACCACCACTTCATCATTCTCCGGGGGTGGAGGATCACACGACTGAACGTTGGAATGAACGGACTTTGAGTCAGAGCTCCCCGAGCTAACTGACCACTGGCTGGAAGAGCTAGAAGAGCTCAAACTCGAGCTGCTCGAAGAATCAGAGCTTTTATCGCCCGAAGACGACTTAGATTTCTCCTCTTGCGAATGAGCCTTGGACGGCCTCGACATGTGGCTAGCAAAGGATTGGGACGGCCCTCCGGGAATACGAGCAGTCATTTTCGTCCGCGGCATACACAGACACCTGCGATAAAGGGATCGGGTCAGGTCGGTCGAGCAGCGCACTCGTGAGAGGGGGCGACTTGGTCGTCCCCAGACCTGACATCCCCTATCACAAGGCGTGGAACAATATATTCGAGGAAAAATTGCAGAAGTTAAAGAGTAAGAGCAGAGATCGATTCATACCTTAGAAAATGTTGGAGATCGGTCGCGAAAACAAAGACGAGCAATACGAGAGCAGCTACAGATACAGGTTGGCGGCAGACAAGTCGGTCGCTGGTAGAGCAAATCGCGAAAGTGTGAGGAATAGTCTTCACTGAAGGGGTATTTATAGTGCAGACCCCAGCGCGAAAGGGGACCGGGAGGCGAAGCGTCGCAACGCTTTCACCTTCTCACCAATAACGCCTTTTAGACAACCTCGGAGACACCAAACGACATGTCATAAATGTCGATGAAGACCAACTGCCGCGCGTCGGTAGCGCGCCGTGGTTTGCGAAAGGTCGAAACCGGCCCAATCAAGAGAGTAAACGGCCGCGTCCCGTCCCATCACTTGAAAAATATTCAAAACAACGCTACTCCGGGGCGATTCAAGCCTCGGCCGCTCTTGCTTACCTAGGCTTGGGGGCAACTCGTTCGGGTGTATCGCAAGAATTACAAGAATCGCCAGCAGCAAGAATGGGGCCGCCGCCCACCAAATTTAACGTAATCGCCCAAACACGCTGCTTGGATCGCAATTCTCGCAACCGGCCGAAATCTTCGCTAACGGTCGGCACTCTAGAGTATATATATGTCATTTGCACATGGCATCAGGTACGTTCTCTTACCTTGTGTTATCTGCCCGAGCGACCACTCAATTGATCGTCGGAGTGTCATTGCAAGTACCACCCGAGGTGTTCAGCGTGAAGCCAGGATCGGTCCTTCCCCATATTCAACGACCGGCCCAGTCAGCAGGACAACAATAACTTCGACATTTCATTGGTCAAGGTACGATCACTAACCTATAGGGGGACATACCTAATGGAGTTTTAAATGCAGTCCTATATGCCCATAATGCTTCATCTAAGTGCAATGATCAATCTTTCCTATTTGGTCCAACCATTTTCTCAAGCATTCTTTTTATTTCCCTATTTGAAAGTTCAGCTTGTCCACTTGTTTGTGGGTGATAGGCAGTAGCAATCTTGTGTTTTATCCCATATTTTGCAAGAAGATTTTCAATGAGTTTATTGCAAAAATGTGAGCCTTCATCATTGATGATAGCTCTTGGGAAAATGTTTCTTTGAAGAAATTTACTAACTGATTTGGCATCATTATTTGGAATACAGCCTCAACCCATTTGGACACATATTCTACTGCTACTAAGATGTACTCATTGCCAAAAGAAAGTGGAAAAGGACTCATGAAATCCATGCCCCAAACATCAAAGAGTTTTATTTCTAGAATATTAGTCCTAGGCATTTCATGTGTATCTGATATGCTACCACTTCTTTGACATTTATCACAGGTTTTGACCATATAATAAGCATCTTTAAATAGAGTAGGCCAGAAATAACCTGATTGAAGTACCTTAGCTGCTGTTCTTTGGCTTCCAAAGTGCCCTCCATAAGGTGCAGCATGACAATGCATAATCACTGCTTATTGTTCCTCCTCAGGGATGCATTTTCTCATGATTTGATCTGGACAGATCTTGTAAAGATAAGGATCATCCCAATAGTATTGTTTTACTATATGGAAGAATCTCTTTTTCTGTTGGTAGTTCATGTCACTTGGTACAATTTTGCTTACAAGGAAGTTCACTATATTTGCATACCAAGGTGCTGATGCATGAGGTGTAGCTACACTGAGTGCAGAAACACTAGTTGCATTCAAGGTAATTGCTAGCAATTTCTCATCAGGGAAACTATCCTTGATTTCTTCATTTGTACCTGCATTTTCAGTTTCAAGTCTAGAGAGATGATCAGCCACTTGGTTCTCCACCCCCTTCTTATCTCTAATTTCAAGATCAAATTCTTGAAGGAGGAGAATCCATCTTATTAGCCTTGGTTTTGCATCTTTTTTGGAAATCAAATACTTGATAGCAGAATGATCTGTATACACAATCACTTTGGTGCAACCAAGTATGATCTAAATTTTTCAAAAGCAAAAACCACGGCTAATAACTCTTTCTCTATTACACTGTAGTTCATTTGAGCTTCAATTAGTGTCTTACTAGCATAGTATAAAGAATGAAAAACTTTGTTATATCTTTGCCCTAGGAATGCTCCTACTGCAAAGTCACTAGCATCACACATAAGTTCAAAAGGCTTACTCCAATTTGGAGTTACAACTCTTCAGTCTTTATCACGAATGCCTTGTTAAGTTTTTGAAAAGCTTCCATACAAGATTCATCAAAATTAAAAGGCACATCATGTTGCAAAAGCATACACAATGATTTTGAAATTTTTGAAAAGTCTTTGACAAATCTCCTATAGAAACCTGCATGACCTAAGAAACTCCTAATCCCTTTGATTGTTGATGGAGGTGGTAGTTTCTCAATTACCTCAAATTTGGCCCTATCCACTTCAAGACATTTTATGACCAAGCACAATGCCTTCTTTCACCATAAAATGACATTTTTCCCAATTAAGCACTAGATTGGTGTCTTCACATCTTTGGAGAATTTTTTCTAAGTTAGACAGACACAATGGAAATGTTTCTCCAAAAACAGAAAAATCATCCATGAACACTTCCATTGATTGCTCAGTGAAGTCAGAAAAGATTGACATCATGCATCTTTGAAAGGTAGCATGTGCATTACAAAGTCCAAAAAGCATCCTTCTAAATGCAAAGGTGTCATAGGGACAAGTAAATGTAGTTTTCTATTGATCCCCAGGTTTAATTTCTATTTGATTGTATCCTGAATAACCATCTAAGAAGCAATAGAACTCCTTTCCTACTAACCTATCTAACATTTGATCTATGAAAGGTAAGGGGAAATGATCTTTCTTGGTGGCCTTATTGAGTTTTCTATAATCCATGCAAATTCTCCACCCTATTACAGTTCTTGTAGGGATTAATTCATTGTTCTCATTAGCTATTACTGTTACTCCCCCTTTCTTAGGAACACATTGCACAGGACTAAACCATTAACTATCTGAAATAGGGTAGATAATACCAGCATCAAGCCATTTTATTATTTCTTTCTTTTCATGATGGGATTTAATCTTCTTTGCCCTTCTATGCTATTTTTAGAATTTTCTTCTAAAATTATCCTATGCATACATATGGAGGGGCTAATCTCTTTAATATCTGCCATTTGCCAACCTAAAGCTTTCTTATGTCTTTTCAAGGTGTTAATTAAATCTAGCTCTTGTTCTAGTGATAGATCAGAAGCTATGATTACAGGAAGTGTATTATCCTCACCTAGAAAAACATATTTCAAGTGGTTAGGAAATTCTTTTAATTCTAGCTTAAGAGGTTGTTCTATAGAAGGTAAATTCCTTTTTAAGATTGGGATCTTCTAAATTAAGAGATTCATAAGTTCTAGCCCATACCTTAGGTGTAGCTTCTTCCTTGGGCAGAATGCTTTCTTCAATAAATTCCTCTGCAGACAGTGTAGTTGCATCAGGTGCTAGTGCGTTGGCAAGGTGATCATACTGCTTTTGGAATTGTTTTTCCACCAAATGGTCAAGAGAAATTGTTGAACACTCTTCACTCTCCTCTGTGGGATACTTCAAAGCATTCAATACATTGAACTTCACCTCTCGATCATTTACTCTCATGGTTAGCTCTCCTTTCTGTACATCTATCAATGTCTTTCCTGTTGCCAAGAATGGTCTTCCAAGTATGACAGGTACTTCCTCATCTGCAATGAAATCAAGGATAACAAAATCTGCAGGAAACACAAATTTGTCAACCTGTACCAAAATATCCTCAATGATTCTTTCTGGATATGCTATTGATCTATCTGCAAGAGATAGTGTCAAAGTGGTAGGCTTAGCATTTCCAATTCTAGCTTTGTGAAAATAGATTTACGCATCAAGTTGATGTTTGCACCTAAATCACACAATGCTCTACCTGTATAGAATTTGCCTATTGAGAAAGGAATTGTAAAACTACTTGGATCTTTTAGCTTTCTTGGAATTTTATTTTGCAAGATCATACTACATTCTTTTGACATAGCAATAGTTTCAAATTCCCCTAGTCTTTTTCTTTTAGAAAGCACTCTTTCGTGAACTTAGCATAGTTAGGCATTTGTTGAAGTGCTTCAATCAAGGGAACATTGATATGCAATTGTTTTAAAATATCTATAAACTTACTAAATTGCTTCTCCTCATGTGCTTTTTTCAGTCTTTGAGGAAAACGAGGAGGAGGATATTCAGGAACTAGCCTTGGAGTTGGAACTTCATGAGATGCAGATGCATCAGGCGCTGCTGCATCTTGAGAATTTTTTTCATTTTTTTTTCTCCCTTATCTGTACCTTCAATCTCATATGGTTCTGTTAAATCCTTACCACTCCTTAAAGAAATGGCTTTGACTTGTTCTTTTCCTTGCCTTTGTGAGGTTGAAGCTTCTGTATTTGAAGGCAAAGTACCTGTAGGTCTTTGATACAAAGCAATTGCTAATTGCCCCACTTGGTTCTCTAGGTTCTTAATTGATGCATCTTGGGCTTGCCTAGCAGTTCTAGTTTCACTAATGAATGATCTAAGCAATCCTTCTAGAGAATTATCATTGGCAGGTGGGTTTGGTCTTTGTTGGTTTTGAGATTGGAATCCAGAAGGTGTAGCTGGTGCAGGTGCACTTGGTGCAGGTGCATTAGAATTGTTCCACCTAAAATTTGGGTGGTTCTTCCATCCTAGATTGTAGGTATTAGAGTAAGGGTTGTTATTCCTATTGACAGAGACAAGGTTGCTAGGACACTCCTCATACAGATGGCCTCCCCCACAATAGACACAACTTGTAGTTCCTGAAGGGGCTTGTTCTATGGCTGCTGCGGTGCTTTCTTTAGGTGTAGCTGCACTAGATACACTAGTTGAAGTGAAATTTTTGAACATGTTAGTTAAAGTGGCTACTTGAGCAGATAGGGCTGATATGTCATTAATCTCATGTACTCCAGAGGTTTTCTTTTGGGCACTCACCCTCTCAGTAGGCCAACTAGAACTATTTGTAACAATTTTAACAATGAGATCACATGCTTCATTATAAGACATATTCAAAAGAACACCACCAGCTGATGCATCAAACATCACTCTAGTTTGGGGTTCTAGAACATTATAAAAAGTTTCCATTTGTATAATGACAGGTAAACCATGATGTGGACATTTTCTAAAAATCCCTTTCCATCTTTCCCATGCTTCAAATAATGATTCGAATTCTTTTTGCCTAAAAGATGTAATATCATGTCTCGTCCTAGCATTTTTAATTGGAGGAAAATATTTACCTAATAATTTCTCAGCCAGTTCATTCCATGTATGAATAGAATTGGGCTCCAAAGAGTTTCATGATTTAGCCCTATCTTTCAATGAATATGGAAATAACTTAAGTCTAAATGCATCCTCACTAATATCAGGAATGATAAAGTTACTACAAACTTCTATGAATTGCTTTAAATGCTCATGGGGATCCTCATGAGGAGATCACCAAATTGACCAATTGTTTGCAACATTTGAAACATCATAGGTTTAAACTCAAAATGGACAGCATCAATACAAGGTCTAGTAATGCTAGTTTGTATATGTTGCTGATCATATTGGGCATAGTCCCTCATAGGCTTTTCCCTATCATTTATCATACTTATTGGTCCCATTTGAATGAATTGTTGCATGTGATCTGATTCACCTTCAGGTTGTTGTTGTTGTGAGTTAGGTCCTCCTCTCACTGAGGCTCCTCACTGTGATGTGACATATTTCTGCAGCTTTGTCTTTCTCTTTGTTGTCTTAGCAATCTCCTAAATCTTTTTTCAATTTCCAAATCACAATCAAATTCTGGTGGTCTATTTTTGGGCATAAGCTAGTGCATCAGCACTAGGTGTGTCTGCACTAAGTGTTTCTGCACAGAAAACAAAATACTAGTAGTAACAAAATAAAACACTAAATTAACAATCTAAACAACAAAGTTTTACTATAATCCTGGCAACGGCGACAAAACTTGGTGTGGAAAATAGTATGCAAGTATACAAGTCACACAAGTAATATAATGATAAGAAAAGGTCGAACCCACAGGGATTATGTAAAGCTTTTTAGAGTTTAGAGTGTACACTGAGGGTGTCTACACTATTCACAGTTGGTTGGAGTGTACAAGGTGAATAAAAACAATATAAACAATAAATGTGTGTAAGGAATCAGTGATATAAATTAGTTGAGATGTTTTTACCAAGTAAATCACTTCTATAAACAATATAAACAATTTAGTGGAGTATACAATGTAGGTACACTAGATGCAGCTGCAATAGTATGTGCCTTTCATTCACTTTCTTCAGAGTTTCATTACAAGCTTTCTATGTCTAGGCATGCTAAATAGGTTCACTCCTGTCTCTTAAGCATCCACTGTATCAACCTAAGAACTATGTTATCCTATGTCTAGGACTTAACACGGTTTTAACAATCAATTCATTATTAAAGCTAGTTTAACAAAGATGTTGTTACAAACACTCATTCTTATTAACTATTGATTTCTTAAATGTAACTCATGTATGCTGCTTCAAGTCTACCTATTCTAAAGTGATCAAATTCACAATAAGCTTTGAAAGAAGTATTACACAAGAGTTAAAATGCATACACTATATAAACCACATTTACTTACTTAGAAGATCATTACAAGGCTAAAACATCTCAACTAAAGGAATTTAGCTCATATTGCTCATAATATAATAGAAAGAATCTGCAAAGAGCATAATCAAATGAGTAATATAACAAAAGAACTCAAAAGGATAGAAATTACACAAAGGAGAGATCTTTTGCATGAGCTTTCAAAGTTGAAGTACAATACTAATGCCTTACACAAATTTCCTCCAAGTAGAAGTGAAGGGAGTGGTTGTCAAGCACCTCCTTACCTTCCTTCTCTTCAGAAACTTAAATAAAAACTAAAACTAAATTACAAATAAAGAAAAATAAATGATCCTTTTAAGAACTTGGATGAAGGATGATTTTCAAGTGAAGAGATGGTCTCTATTTATAGGCAAGTGAGCTTTCCTCCCTTGGAGGGTTTCCTTTGGTGCGAATTTGTAACTGAGATCAGTAACCATAGTTACTTGTAGCTTTCCCATCAAGCAAGTTGCTCTTTTGCATGAAGTTCACATGGGGTGGTCCAATAAAGAAGTGCCACCTGTCCTTGAGTAAGTGAGCTTCTCAACTTGTCTTTCATAGTAGGCGCCGAATTCTGCAAGTGGATCTTCTCCATATAACTAGGCATGACATCACATATCAAGTGTTGAAGCATCAATTTGGTCCTAGGATGTTTTGGTGCAAAGTGTTGGTTTAGCAGGTGTAGGCAGTGTTGGCACTCCTAGTGCAGACAGAGTGTGTACACCTGAAGTAGCTACACTGAACAAAACATCAAACCTAACAAGACATATGTGTTTTGCCTAATTCATTTTCCTAATCCTTTTGAATCCTTAAAATGTTGTTTCTTCAGTTATAAACTATATTTACTTATTAATTTACTTGAAAATAAACAATAATCTAAGTTTAAATGTATGAATAACTTTATTTAAAATAGAGTTATCAGGTACCTCGGGAGAAAACTAAGCGCCAAAGTCTTCTTCACCCTTTTCACCATTACTCGTAAAGCCGAGCCCTATGCCGGGGGAAGCAGGTATGGTCACATAGGTTTCAAGAACAAGTCGGAGCGTTCATATTTTTTTCCGGCGAATGACTCAAACCGTAACTTCAAAGACAATTTCTTCTTCGTGCAAGCAGTGAACAAGGCGGCGAAGAAGTCCATTGCCAAGATGGCAGGTGGAACCTTGCTGAGGCCTCAATTTCTGTTTAGCTGGAGTCGTGCTCATCACTTCACTGGAGGGAGAGATGTTATCATCAATGTCGACTACTTGGTGTAGCCGGGTACATTGGAAAGGTACGACAGAGAGTCGTTCTGATTGATAGACGACTGGGGCAAGAAATTGGCCGAGAAGAGCATGAAGCTTAACTACGGCAGCATGTTCGATGCGTTGGCTAAGTCCGAGAAGAAATTGCGAGATTATTTTGACAAACGTAGACTTTGTACTTTGAGTTTATTTTGCTTTTGTTTACTGGTTGGACTATTGCTAATTCCGAGTCCCCTTGCTTTTCTTTTTTGTAGATAAAATGGACGAGCTTGACAGACTCCTGGATGAGACCACGGTGGATACCAACGTGGAGATTCCCAAAGTCGTGCCGAAGGGCACACATAAAAAGAAAGAGGACGGGCAAACAGGGTCTTCCTCCAAAGATGCATCTCCCAAAGGACGACAGGGTCCTTCTGAGATTGAAGCCTGCAGCACTGACAAGGGCCGAGGAGCTGGATAAAAAGCAGAAATCCGTAGTAGCGCCGACGGAGGAAGTCACGGAGGCCGACTTCGCTGCTCTAGCCAAGGTCGCTGTTGCGTCAAAGACACACTTAGAGCAAGTGTACTCTTTCGCAGAAGTAGTATAAAAGATTATCGTGTCCACAGGGATTAATTAACAAGTACTAAACTAGTCAAGATTATATATTGTTTAGACGAAACAATAATTTGAAGATTAAGAAACAAAATAAAAAGAAATAAATAACAAGAATTAAAATGCTAAATTTAATTAATGGAGAGAGACCTAGGTTTCACTTGCAAGCTTTGATTCCCCTATGTCTAATTCTACCTGAATTCCCTTATTTTATTTAATTACCAATCCCTTTACTAAAACTATTAATCTGTTTAGTCATTCGCGATTAATATTCTTTTTCCTAAATTAACCCCCGTTTGGTCATGCAAGAATTTAAATTCAGGAAACACTAGTGCAGAAAAGGGATTTAAAGTCAGACAAATTGGACATTTAAAGTCACGCGCCAGCGTGACTTCTATTAAGGCGACTTCGTATGTCAGGAGATTTAAAGTCGCGCGAGTGCCTGACTTCATAAGTTTGTTTCTAAGTCAGACTTTTAACCGCCTGACTTTAATTCCTCGTGTTCTCTCTAGACCAGTCTCTGTGGATAACTTTTAAAGTCACACGCCAGACTTTAAAGATGTTTTTAAGTCAGGCGTTTTAAATGCTTGACTTTAAAAGTTATGTTTTTAAGAAATACATTTTAAATGCTTGACTTCAAAAGTGTTTATTTAAGTTTTAATTCTTTTTAGCTTTTGGATGATCCCTCGTGCATATACTAATTTGGCCCCACATCAAATTCATTAAATCTAGCAACATACATATTCTATAGAAAATAAATGTATTATATTTTGCTCAAAAAATATCATTAGCAAACTAAAAATTACTTTAGCAATTCAACATTCATTTGACTAATATCTTGTCAACCAAAGATATATGATATGATGTTGACACCAAAATATTAAAAATACAATAAACCGTAAGCCCAACCACTTAATACGGAACATGGTCTCCAAGTTGAGTAGATGAAATGATCAATATGGTTCATATTATCAAGCTTCACCCTAAAACTTGTATCACATTCCAATATCCTAAATAAGCAACCTATTGCATGGTTAGGTAAAAAGTAAGATCAAAGCCGGAATAAATTGCTCAAAAGAAAGAAAAAACACGCAAAGAAGTTAGAAGAACAAAAGAATAAGAATGGAATATTATCACTTACCACGCTAGATCGGCCGAAAGTGCAAATGACGCTCAAAAACGCCATTCAAGATCAACGCAACAATGCTGCAATGTACTCGTCAACGTTAGCAAACAAATCAGGAAAATAATAATCGTGAATTGAAAAGATAAACAAATTCGACTTCTCAGATGCTTGTAGCTTGAATCTAGAAACTGGTTTTGAAGGTTGAGAACCGTAAACTCACAAGGTCAAACCCATGATGGTTATTATCACACGATTTAAGTCAATGATGAAACCGTAAAGCATCAAGGTAATAAGCAAATCTTTTATCTCCGATCACAATACCGTGTGAAGAAGTTGAACTTGAACTTGAACTTGAAGTTGTTTGTAAATTCACGCAATGCTCAACTATGGAGCTCAGAAAGCCCGCAGAAAATATTCATTCAAGAAAATTATCGAGGTCATGAGATTAATTGCATGGATTATGACTCGAGAGAGAAGATCATAAGACTAAACAAACCTTTCTACTATCAAATGATGGTTGTGAAATTTTATGTTGTCCTGTAAAGGAAAAAATTACATGTCAAGGATCAACTACCCCAAACCTTAAGCACTTAAGTAGTTTTGGTTAACTTCTATGAAACAACATGTTAAGGAACTAATCAAGAGAATGATCTGCAATGCATACCTCACTACTCGATGTAGAAGTTGCTTGAGATATCTTCTCTTTAGGAAGAATGGGAGGCTTCGATTAGGATCAATGGATTTTACAATTTGTGCTATTTTTTCCTTTCTCGATAGATCGCATACGCAGAAAATTCAATTTCGAATGGATGTAAACAACACATGCAACCATGTAGAGATACACTTGTGTAAACCATGAAACATGCATATACAAAGAAATTTGGAGAGTCAAAAACTTATTGAAGATCGACTCTCGACTTGTGATTGCAGAGCCATGCTTGCAAACCGCATTTTCACAAAGTCATGTGCTTCTTCACCATTTGAGTGGTTATATAATATAATAGACAACTTTAAAGATGAACAAATATAATAGGAGGATGCTTTCTTACATTCAACCGATCAGCTATATTTTCTTGATGATTATGTTTTTTGGAAGCTCGATTGCTAATGTCTTATTGTTAGTCCGTCCGTGGTATGGCTTCATGGATATCCCGCTTGAGAAAACATAGAAAATAAATTATAAGCTATCACAGATTCATCGTGCTCAATGCTCATATAGCCTCTAAACAAGATTTCTAAACCGTAAACAATAAATTGATTAAGATATTACTTCTGGATTTTGCTGATTGTTAAAAGTAGGTCTCTGAGACGGAATAACATCAATATCAGCAGTAGTTTCCTCATTTTGATCACCATTATCACCATTTTCTGCAGCAAGCTCTTCTTTCTCAAGTTCATCCAGTCTAGACCATATAGGAGCAAAATCCACATCTTTGGCTGCATTCACAAAACTAGCTGCATCTTCCGTGGGTGGACCTGGAAAAAAATGTATTAGGATCCCAAGTTTACTTGTAATATCATATAATACTGAAATGATCTCCTAGATCCATTGGGCTCAAACTCAACAAGCTACCTCTAAACTAATCTCATATACTGCCTCATAAATCTCAGTAGTAATTATTTCAAAATAATCCCTCTCCTCTCATATACCCCAAAAACCCCTGAACTGAAAGCAAAGGCAACAAATCCATATAAATGAAAATCAAATTACAGAATAGGTAAACAGACAAACAAGCCAACAAAAACAACAAACAATTACACCATTTACAAGATCTGATTAAGAAATTATTCAAGAGATGAAGTAAACTAACCCTAAATCAATCAAAATCAAGAAAGGGGAAAATTATTCAAAAACTAAAATCAACATAGAAAGCCAGATTAGGGTTTAGCTTACAAGAAATTAGATGTAAGCCAAATTAGGGTTCAACCTTCACATATAAAAGAGCAAGAAATAGACAATCGAGATTCTCACGAGAATCTGCTGAAGAAGAAGTTGTACCGAGTGATGAGCGAGAGTGATGAAGTGAGAGCGGAGTGATAGTGAGGGAGTCAGATCTCGTTCAGTACCGAGTGATGAGCGAAAGTGATGAGCGAGAGTGATGAAGCTGAGCGAGAGTGATGACGACGCGAGAGCGAGAGAAAGAGCCAGAGCGAGAACGAGATGGAGATGAGATGGAGATGGAGAAAGAGCCAGAGCGATGCGAGAGCGAGAGTGATGAAGCCCGTGTATTTTTTTTAGAACCCGTTTTCTTTGGATCCTCTCTAACAACGTTTTTTTTGTTACAAGTTTGCCACCGCGTCAATGTTTTTTCATCTTTACAAGTCAGACCATATACCTGCGTGACTTCAAAAGATGCGGGCCAGATAATTTTTTTCATCTTTATTACAAGTTTGCCACCGCGTCAATGTTTTAAGCCAGACATCTGAGCGCTTGACTTTAAAGGTCTACTTCTTTTCCTGATTTTGTACTAGTGAAAAGCATAAAGAGCAAAAAGGTTGAATGATTGAAAGACTAAATTATGGTTTGGTCATGCCCTAATTATAGCCCCAATTATCCTATAGGTCCACCAACTAATTGCAGTACGGTCGCTGATCAACTAATTGATTATAAACATGCAAAGGGTAGCTAATCCTAATCATGTGATAAAAACAATAGGACAATATTAATTAAAATAAAAAAAGGAATTCAAAATATAATTTAGAACATAAAATAGTCTCTAAGCATGCAAGATCCACCTAAGACCCTAGAAGAGGACTTAGGTATCCATAATAATTAAGAACAATAAAATAGCAATAGGTTCATGATATTACAAAGATTAGAATAACCCGGAAATAGAGAAAGTCTTAATTTTTGTCTTCAATCTCCTTCTTCTGCTCCAGAGCTCTCTCACGATGTCAAGAACGGTACCCAAAATCTTCCTCTCTCCCCGTCTATGCGTCTGTGTGTGTGTCCGTTACTGTGCGGCTACCTCTTTTTAATTCTTGCGCAGTGTGTCTTGCGTGAGGTGATGATGCACAGCTTCCCCCTTTTATAATAATGCTAGCCACTTGAAATTTACCTCACACCTAGGGTTTTGTGCTTCCCAATTGAAAACAACATGATCTCCTTTCTGATTCTTCACATGGGCCTTACGGGTTGAATTTCAACTAATTGAAATTCACATCACTTTTAATTCTTTTGGGCCTTTCTTTTTAATATATCCACACCCAATTCTATATTTGCTAGCCCATATAAATAATTGATGATTTGATTGCCATTAGATTGAATTTTTGTTCTTTTCACATTATCTTCTTCTCTGCAAAAATAAATAGGAAATGTAAGTCAATGATTCATATAACTGCTAATAATTGTTCTAAAAGTAATTCAAAAACATTTCTAAAAATGCACTTAATTAGAGTTTATCAACTCCCCCACATTTAACCTTTGCTTGTCCTCAAGCAAATTTTCTAGGTCAAAAAATTTTCAAATAAATAACAGAGACAGTCAGATAAGAGACCCAAAATTAGAAGCACAATGACAGACAATAGATAATATAGCACAAATGAGATGTCAAAAGGTTGCCCAATTAAAGGCTCATGTCCCTGAAGAATACATTTCTGTGAACATGGGCACTCGCTCACAATCTCTCTAAGTGTTTAGGGACTAGTGAAAATATACACTCAAGTTTCCACAAAATGCACATTACCATATGTTTGTAATTTGACCAAATCTCCACTAAATAGTTCACATGCATACAAAAGATGGGGTTTCATGGGTTGTAATGGGGCAGGGTGAATTCATGCAGGGTAGGAAATAAGAAGAGGGAGATAATCAAAGGGCTAAAAGAAAAAACAAGAAGCAAACAGTAACCATTGAAACCAAATATGGAGCTCCTATCTATTTTACAGTTTTTGTCCAAACTACAAATTAATTTCACTTTCATTCTTTTTGAAAACTTCTATTTTGATTCTTTTGTAAGAAAATATTCTTGTAAGCACATGATTCACTCCTTCTGTTTTCTTCATCCTAACAAGATAGACAACTAAAGTATAGGACGTAATTGTAATTTTCAATAGTTGCTCCACATTCAATTTCAATTGGTTACCAAAAAAATAGAAAAAGAAAAAATTATATCTGGGTACCAAAGAAGAAATATAACAATTAGGCTCAAGGGGGGCAACTAATGGGTAAATTCAACAAACAACTCGAGGCCGAAAAATACCTAAATTCCCAAATCTTTTTACATGATGCAAATCAATTTTCGCCTTTGAAATGGTCAAAAGACAAATTCTAGAATGTAGCAAATTGGGAAACACACTCATAGAAAGAAAAAAGGGGTAAAAATTTATGATTTAGTAGCAATCCCCTTATGAAGGCTCAGATCTCACATTTAGAAGCTAGTTCACAAAAAGTACTCAAGAGGGACAAATGCTAATTATCAGCTTCCTAAGGACATCCTCACAATTACAATCAAGCACAAGTCTATCAAGTGAATTAATTATGGGATCCCCTAAAGACATAATCTCTATTTTCTTTTCAATATAAGCATAATTCATGCAAAACAAACCAGAAAAAATGCTATCAACATATATAGTGGGTATGTGCATTAATAGAGACCAAGTGACAATATATAATATCCTCCCCCACACTAGCATGAAGCATGATCCTCAATGCAAAATATCTGATTGACACAAAAATAAATGAGAGAGAGTCAAAGTGACTTCCCTGAGAGAGCTTGTAGTTGGAGCTTGTTCCTAAAAACATAAGAAAACAAAAAGAAAACAAAAATAACTGAAAATAAAACACAGGTTGCCTCCTTAATGTAACACCCCTCCTATCTCCATTAATTAACTAAGTTAAAATCAGAGTTTAATGAAATTCTCATGGAAAGATGCTACATTATCACACAAACACCTTAGCATAAATTTATGAATTTAAAAACAACAGCATACATGCATACATAGGCAACTCGGCCAAAGGGACTACGCCCATCAAAACATGGTTTGAAATGTCCACATCACAGCGGACATAAATATATATTAGTTGGACATATACATTATAACTGAATAGTCCCAAAACAAACACTACTCTACCCTACTCTACTCGCCCCAGTGTTACAACTACCAGAGCAGACCGACTCCAACAACCAAAATGCAAAGCTGACCTCTACTCAGGGGTACCTGCAAGTTGCCACAGAGAGCAACATAGAAAGCAGTAGGGTGAGTCTCTAAACATTTGTAATAAAGGTTCATGACTAATGTAATTACATAGAATGCATTAAGCACCTCGGTCCACATATCAAACAAAGACACAAGTATAAACCAAAGACATATAGCTAACTCGGGCGATAAAACAAAGATTTCAACATAATTCACATGAGTTATGCATGCAATGCAATGCAACCCAAACTCCGGGTATAATGCATGAGGATCCATCTCTTTTAAGCCACGCAGTATATCCGTCAAGTCGCTAGTGATACTCGGGATCAAAGTCTTTCGTATCGAGACCGAAGTCTATAACCGTCGCTGATGCATATGAATTCATGAGACTCAATGAACAAATGCATTCACTCAGAAATTACAACTCTTTTGTGCAAACCGCACCGTCGCCTTACGTTGCCTAGTCCTCTTAGACAACCACCATAGCACTAAGCTACTCTTCCACTCACAGGCATCTCAGCTCCTCAGGCAGTGAGCCACTCCATCACTACGAAGGTCTCACAACACCTAGGACTGAACCATCACATAGGGACTAAACTGGACTAGGCCAATTCGTCCCTTAAACGACTCTTGACGTTAAACGTCACTTTCAGCGGTGGCGCTAACACTCTACGTCATTATGCGTCAAAAATAGGTCACCTCGGCACTCTTAGTCACCTCGACACCTTCACTCTTCTCGGTAGGCTCGCTCGTCACCTCGGCACACCTACTCATCTCGGTACGCTAAGCTGATGTAGTATCGCTACCCAATACGTTACCAATACTCAACTCGGTTGCATCTCACTTCATCATCTACACTAAGTCATTTCTCACCTAACCACACAACTACACCCTTATACTCCTACTTACGCTCCTTCGACTCATGTATATGTCGACACACACATATCTCTCGACACTTACATTACTTCGACACACACATATCTCTCGATACTTACATTACTTCGACACACACATATCTCTCGACACTTACATTACTTCGACACACACATATCTCTCGACACTTACATTACTTCGACACACACATATCTCTCGACACTTACATTACTTCGACACACACATATCTCTCGATACTTACACTTCGGTATACACACTCTATACTTTGGCAATATTAGCTTAGACGTCCATGCACTACAACTCGACTCCTCGGCAACTACTTGACGACACTCGCACTGGGTTCTAATTACACCTACGCACCTTCGTCCATCAAGTACAGTTCAACTCGTCCTCTTCAAGTCTAGAACTACGCTTTAACACTTACGGCGCGCGTTAACCTTCATGCACTTCGGTTTTCTCTACGATCACGTGCGCCTAACTTCTCTTTCCTCTCTTTAGGTGCTCCTGACTAGGATTAAGCTCAAGAACACACTCTTAAACTCTCACGCTCACTGAGTCTGAGAGTTCTCAGCTCTCATCTCCTCTCCATGGTCACTTACGTGACCAGCTCAGAGATCAACTATTACAATCTTCACTAAAGTGAAGTAACACCACCGTAATACATAAGCACACATGCGTAACTCAAGCCAAAATCATTCATGCAAAACATTCAACATAAACACTAAATTACGCGTGGAAGAGAGCCCCCTTACCTTGTTCAGTTGAGTAGAACACTCTCTCTTCACCGAAATCCTCTAGTTAACACTCGCAGCAACAACTTCTCCCTTTAGCTTGAGCTTCTTCTTCGCTGGAAGCTCCTCCTTCTCTCTAGAAATGATCTCACCTACCAACTTCTCTCTCTTACTTCTCTTTGACTTTTCTTAGATTCCTTTCTAGTGAAACATGCTCCCTCTCCTACGACACTCTCATTTAAGGCACACGCTTGGCTTCTAATGACTCATGGGCCTTCAATGGCTCATGGGCCTCTATGCCCACCTTCTCCATTCACTTAAGCATCTCCTAAAAGAAATAAACTCCTAATTAATACTTGGCTTAAATAAAAAGTTGTAAACCTTAAATAACTCAACTAAATAGTTAATTGAACTGTTTTAGGGTGTTACAACTCTCCCCCACTTAGAACATTTCGTCCTCGAAATCTTACCTGAAACAAATAACTCTGGGTAAGCATCTCGCATCTTACTTTCCAATTCCCAAGTTGCATTCTCACCAGCTGCTCCTACCCAAATCACTTTCACCAATCTGATCTCCTTTCCCCTTAGAGTCTTCACCTCTCTGTCATCAATTCGAATTGGCCTTGTTTCCACGGTGAGGTTGTCCCTCACTTGCACATCATCTACTTGAATTACGTGAGACGGGTCTGGCACATACTTCCTCAGCTGAGATACGTGAAACACGTCGTGCAAATTAGACAAATTGGGTAGCAAAGCAATTCGGTAAGCCACCCTCCCAACTCTCTCCAAAATTTGATATGGTCCAATGAAACGAGAAGACAACTTCTTCGACTTCAATGCTCGCCCAACACCGGTTACTGGATTGACTCTTAGAAACACATGATCCCCGGCCTGGAATTCTAAGTCCTTCCTTCTCTTGTCATGGTAGCTCTTCTGCCTACTCTGCGAAGCCTTCATTTTCTCTTGAATTTGCTTTACCTTCTCGGTGGTCTCTCGCACGACCTCGGGTCCGAGTACCACACCTTCTCCTGACTCACTCCAACACAATGGAGTCATGCACCTCGTACCATACAATGCCTCAAAGGGTGCCATCCCTATACAAGAATGAAAACTGTTGTTGTACGTGAACTCAATCAGTGGTAAATACGAATCCCACGCTCCTCCTTGCTCAAGAACACACGCTCTCAGCAAGTCTTCCAACGACTGGATGGTCCTCTCGGACTGACCATCAGTCTGTGGGGGATATGCCGAGCTCAAGCGCAATTTCGTACCCAACGCGCGTCTTGCAAACTTTCCTGACTGCAAGTAAACCTTGGGTCTCTGCTGCGAAATAATACTTCGAGGAACCCCGTAGCTTTACGATCACTTGGATGTATATCTCGCCAACCTTGACATCGGATAGGTGAGGTTGATGGGGATGAAATGAGTAGACTTCGTCAATCTATCCACCACTACCCAAATGGTATCAAACCTCCCATCAGACTTCGGCAAACCGGATACAAAATCCATCGCAATCTTGTCCCACTTCCACTGAATCTTCAATGGTTGCAACAACCTGCTGGCTTCGATGTTCTACCTTGGACTTCGACAAACCGCATAAGCGCATACAAACCGGGCTACATCACTCTTCATACCTTGCCACCAAAACAACCCCTTCAAGTCTTGATACATCTTGGTCGCGCTGGGTGAATACTCACTTACTCTTATGACACTCTTCCAAGATTGCTCTCTTGATCTTCTCGTCATCGTGACACAAATCGAAGTTCTATACCTTAGCAATCCTTGCGCATCCAACTCAAAATCTTCGTTCTCACTTCGGCCTCGGCCAATACCTGCTGCCACGTCTACAAGCTTGACGTCTAGCTTCTGCGCCTCCTTGATGTCACTCAAAAATTCATTTGTGATTTTCAGCATTCCTAACTTAATACTTTGAGGAGTTAGCTCACACACTAAACTTAGGTCTCTCGAATTGCTCAATTAGCTCTAGCTCTTTTACCATCATTGCTTTGATGCATGCAACGATTTCCTACTTAGCGCATCGCCCACCATATTTGCCTTCCTGGGGTGATAATTCAACCCAAAATCATAGTCCTTCAATGAGCTCCAACCACCTCCTCTCGCCTCATGTTCACTCTCCTTACGATCAAACAAGTCACCGCAAACTCTTATGGTCACTAAACACTTCAACCTTGAGCCATATAGATAATGCCTCCATATCTTCAATGCAAACACCACTACAGCAAAGAAGCTCCAAATCGTGTGTAGGGTAGTTCTTCTCATGAATTTTCAATTGCCTTGAAGCGTACGCAACTACCTTACCTTCTTGCATCAGTACGCAGCCCAAACCCAACTTAGACGCATCACAGTACACCACGAAAGGCTCATTTGGATTAGGCAACGTCAGGACAGGAGACGTTGTCAATCTCTTCTTCAATTCTTGGAAACTTTCTTCACACCGCGTCGCCCCACACGAATGCCTTCCCTTACAAAGTCAATTGAGTTAGTGGCAACGCCAACTTGGAAAACCCCTCAATGAACCTTCTGTAATACCCAGCCAAACCCGGAAAACTTCTCACCTCAGTGGCCGACTTGGGTGCTTCCCATTGCAACACAACTTCGACTTTGGAAGGATCAACTGCTATACCTTCATTGGAGATCACATGACCTAGGAAATTCACTGCCCTCAACCAGAATTCACACTTGGACAACTTGGCGTACATCTTCTTATCCTTCAATACCTCTAACACCAATCTCAGATGTTTGGCGTGCTCCTCCTCTGACTTGGAGTAGACTAAAATGTCATCGATGAATACAACAACAAAACGGTCTAGATACTCATGAAATATACGGTTCATATACTCCATGAACACTCCAGGAGCATTTGTCACACCAAATGGCATTACAGAATACTCATAGTGCCCATACCGAGTTCTAAATGCTCTCTTAGGAATGTCCTCGTCCTTCACCTTGATCTGATGGTACCCTGACCTCAGGTCAATCTTCGAAAATACTTGCGCACCCACCAATTGGTCCATCAAATCATCAATTCTTGGGAGTGGGTACTTGTTCTTAATTGTTACCTTGTTCAACTGTCTGTAATCCACGCATAATCTCATACCTCCATCCTTCTTTTTCACCAATAACACAGGTGCGCCCCAAGGCGACACGCTTGGCCTTATGAACCTCTTCTCCAGCAACTCTTCCAACTGCTTCTTCAACTCGGCTAGCTCAGCTGCTGACATCCTATAAGGTGCCATAGACACCGGCCTAGTTCCTGGTACTAACTCAATGCGTCAACTCGACCTCTCTTCTCGTGGAACCTCAGGAATCTCGTCTGGGAACACTTCGGCGAACTCTCGCACCACTGGCACTTCACCAATCCTGGCTTGACTCTCCACTGACAGCGATGCCCACAACGCGAACATAGTAGCCCCCTCCTTCAGCTCCTTGCGCAACTGCCCAGCAGGCATCATAACCGATTCTTCCACCTCAGAAGTAAGAAAACTTAACGACCTACTAGCGCAATTGATATGAACTCGGTTAGCCACTAACGATCCATACCTGTGATGACGTCCATCCCTTCCAAAGGTAGACAAATCAAATTAACTATGAAGTTTCGCGCAAAGGCTAACAGAGGACACTTCAACAAACGAGAGAGGTAGTCATCGACCCTTTGGCACGGAGTGTCAATAACCATCTCCTCACCATAGTAGACAAAACTAAATCCAATCTTTTAGCACACAATGCGAAATGAAAGAGTGTGTGGCACCAAAGATCCACGATTGCAATCAAAGGAATTCCATTAATGAAGCACGCACCTTTTATCTCGCTTCACCACTTCGGACTCAAATAAGCGCGAACACCTTCCCACCGCTCTCTCTCCTTCTTGGGCTTGGGACACTTAGGACCGATGTGCCCCACTTCTCCACAATTAAAGCAGACGACATCCTTTCGCCTACAATCGCGACTCGGTGGCCTCTTCGCCACATTGATAGCACCTCTTATCTCCACTCTTGCACTCGCTTCTTCTTATGTCCCGCTTCCCACACCGAAAACACACCACATTTGCAGGGCGTCTCCCCACTTGGCCTCTTGCCATACCCAGCCTTCCACTTGCCTTTGCTGCCAGAAACCTCATAGGGCTTTCCCCTAAACTGAGTTCTGCTTCTCTTTACCAACCCTGTACCTTGCTGCAGTGTTTTCCTCATATATCCTGCAACTATCCACCAAGTCGGAATACCCACGATCTTCGATGCCCAATTGCCTGCTTAATCTCAGGCCTTAAACCGTTCTCAAATTTCACGCACTTGGAGAACTCGGATGTAGCTCCTCATAGTAGGGGTAGAATTTCACCACTCTTCAAACTTTGCAACAGACTCTACCAGCGACTTACCCCTTGCTTCCAGCTTCTAGGAACTCCATCTCCTTCTTTCCTCTCACATCTTCTTGAAATATTTCCTCGAAAATTCCCTCTTGAATACCTCCCACGTAATCACCTCTCCAAAGACTTCTAACCTTGGCATGACTCGACCACCAATCATCCGCCTCCTCGCCAAAGCATATGTGTTCCATATATTACTTTCTGAGCCATTGTACAGTCCATCACCCTAAAAATCCTCTCTATGTCCTTCAACCACGCTAACGCCCCATCCGGATTGTACTTCCCCTTGAACGTTGGAGGGTTCTCCCTCTGAAAGGTAGCTAGGCTACGAGCTCCAGCGTCCTCGGCAACTTGATGAGGCTGATTCCCCATAGCAGCAGCCATCGCTTCCAAGGCAGCAGCTATCGCAGCGTCGTTTCTTCCAGCACGTCCAGCCATTTTTACTTACTCTCTGAGACAAGACAATTTAAAACGAGCATTAATACTCGGAGACTGGGAACTCAAGACTCAATACTTGGTCGGACAGACCGAACTTTTGCTCTGATACCACTTAATGTAACACCCCTCCTATCTCCATTAATTAACTAAGTTAAAATCATAGTTTAATGAAATTCTCATGGAAAGATGCTACATTATCACACAAACACCTTAGCATAAATTTATGAATTTAAAAACAACAGCATACATGCATACATAGGCAACTCGGCCAAAGGGACTACGCCCATCAAAACATGGTTTGAAATGTCCACATCACAGCGGACATAAATATATATTAGTTGGACATATACATTATAACTGAATAGTCCCAAAACAAACACTACTCTACCCTACTCTACTCGCCCCAGTGTTACAACTACCAGAGCAGACCGACTCCAACAACCAAAATGCAAAGTTGACCTCTACTCAGGGGTACCTGCAAGTTGCCACAGAGAGCAACATAGAAAGCAGTAGAGTGAGTCTCTAAACATTTGTAATAAAGGTTCATGACTAATGTAATTACATAGAATGCATTAAGCACCTCAGTTCACATATCAAACAAAGACACAAGTATAAACCAAAGACATATAGCTAACTCGGGTGATAAACAAAGATTTCAACATAATTCACATGAGTTATGCATGCAATGCAATGCAACCCAAACTCGGTATAATGCATGAGGATCCATCTCTTTTAAGCCACGCAGTATATCCGTCGCTAGTGATACTTAGACCAAGTCTTTCGTGATCGAGATCAAGTCTATAACCGTCGTCGATGCATATGAATTCATGAGACTCAATGAACAAATGCATTCACTCAAAAATTACAACTCTTTTGTGCAAACCGCACCGTCGCCTTACGTTGCCTAGTCCTCTTAGACAACCACCATAGCACTAAGCTACTCTTCCACTCACAGGCATCTCAGCTCCTCAGGCAGTGAGCCACTCCATCACTACGAAGGTTTCACAACACCTAGGACTGAACCATCACATAGGGACTAAACTGGACTAGGCCAATTCGTCCCCTTAAACGACTCTTGACGTTAAACGTCACTCATGCGGTGGCGCCAACTGCCTCTGTTGTTATGCGTCAAAAATAGGTCACCTCGGCACTCTTAGTCACCTCGACACCTTCACTCTTCTCGGTAGGCTCGCTTGTCACCTCGGCACACCTACTCATCTCGGTACGCTAAGCTGATGTAGTATCGCTACCCATTACGTTACCAATACTCAACTCGGTTGCATCTCACTTCATCATCTACACTAAGTCATTTCTCACCTAACCACACAACTACACCCTTATACTCCTACTTACGCTCCTTCGACTCATGTATATGTCGATTGCACACATATCTCGACACTTACATTACTTCGACACACACATATCTCTCGATACTTACATTACTTCGACACACACATATCTCTCGACACTTACATTACTTCGACACACACATATCTCTCGACACTTACATTACTTCGACACACACATATCTCTCGACACTTACATTACTTCGACACACACATATCTCTCGATACTTACACTTCGGTATACACACTCTATACTTTGGCAATATTAGCTTAGACGTCCATGCACTACAACTCGACTCCTCGGCAACTACTTGACGACACTCGCACTGGGTTCTAATTACACCTACGCACCTTTGTCCATCAAGTACAGTTCAACTCGTCCTCTTCAAGTCTAGAACTACGCTTTAACACTTACGGCGCGCGTTAACCTTCATGCACTTCGGTTTTCTCTACGATCACGTGCGCCTAACTTCTCTTTCCTCTCTTTAGGTGCTCCTGACTAGGATTAAGCTCAAGAACACACTCTTAAACTCTCACGCTCACTGAGTCTGAGAGTTCTCAGCTCTCATCTCCTCTCCATGGTCACTTACGTGACCAGCTCAGAGATCAACTATTACAATCTTCACTAAAGTGAAGTAACACCACCAGAATACATAAGCACACATGCAGAACTCAAGCCAAAATCATTCATGCAAAACATTCAACATAAACACTAAATTACGCGTGGAAGAGAGCCCCCTTACCTTGTTCAGTTGAGTAGAACACTCTCTCTTCACCGAAATCCTCTAGTTAACACTCGCAGCAACAACTTCTCCCTTGAGCTTGAGCTTCTTCTTCGCTGGAAGCTCCTCCTTCTCTCTAGAAATGATCTCACCTACCAACTTCTCTCTCTTACTTCTCTTTGACTTTTCTTAGATTCCTTTCTAGTGAAACATGCTCCCTCTCCTACGACACTCTCATTTAAGGCACACGCTTGGCTTCTAATGACTCATGGGCCTTCAATGGCTCATGGGCCTCTATGCCCACCTTCTCCATTCACTTAAGCATCTCCTAAAAGAAATAAACTCCTAATTAATACTTGGCTTAAATAAAAAGTTGTAAACCTTAAATAACTCAACTAAATAATTAATTGAATTATTTTGGGGTGTTACACCTCCTGCGAAGTGCTTGTTTAACGTCATGAGCCTGACGATAGTTGGTGCTCAATCAGGTGGCTCTCCAAGAGCAAATTTTACATCTAACGCAGTGCACCTTCTTAGTTTTCTAACCATGTGGTTGACATTATTTTTTCTTTTTCTATGTGGTGGTTGAAATTCAAAGGATTGTGGAATATTTGTTTTGTCTCCATCCACCCCTATGCTAGGATCCTGCAACATAAGAATTTTTTCTGAAAGGTCCTGCATCTTTAAATCACTAACAATGTTAGTTTCAACCACATCATCAAAATAAGGAGAGGTTAAAGAAGATAAATTTTCGTTGGAATTTAAAGTTTTAATAACATCGTCTTCTTTACCACTCCGTAAAGTTACCTTTCCCTTATTAACCTCAATTACAGCATCACCAATGGTTAAAACAACTTGCCCAAAAATTGGGGCTTTCTCCTCTTTCTCCAACTCATGAACCAATGGGGCTTTCTCCTCTTCCTCCAATTCATGAACCAATGGATGTTTCTCATTCTCCTCGCAACCGCTCTTATCAGTATCATCTTTTATTTCAATATAACTTCCTTCAGTAGGAGCTATTATTTTGATTTGACTCCTGTCATACCCCAATTTTGTCCGGCTTAGGTCAAAACCCTAATTTTCCCCAAAAAATAATTAAATTAAAAAGAAATAGCATCATGCATTGCATTTAGGGTCCTAGAAAGTCATTCCAAAGTTTTTAAAATCATTTTTAAAGTTGAAATGCACTTTTTGGACAAGTTAGGATTTTTTAGGGTAAGGGGCATTTTGGTCATTTTACGCGACAGGATAATTTTCTCGTCAAAAATATGCACATACCAAAAGTACATTTTTCTCTTATCCAAGAGAATTTTTGTACAATTTTTTTAGAAAGAATATCCTAGCCTAAAATAATTAAAATGCATTTTCCCTATTTTTATTGCATAAAAAAATATTAAAAGATCATTAAATATTTTCCCAATTACTAAGTAACAAATTTTGTTGTCTAGAGTAATTAGGGGGGTTATTTTGTGATGACCAAAAATGTAACATTTTTCTAGTAGGTGCATTCCCATTTTGCATGCCCAAAATTTAAAATTCAAATTCAAAAAAACAAGGAAGTGTCCTCAATAAGACAAAACACCAAAAAATAAGCAAGTTTTTTTTTATTTTTCCTTCCCATTTCAGCTCACTCATGCGCAACCCTCTCCCACTCTCCCTCCTTCTAGAAGCTTCTACACACTTCATTTCTTATTCACTAAGATTTGATTTATTCCTATCCTTAACCTTGCCTCTTTGGTAAATTACCTCACTCCCTTACACTAATGCTTCCACCCAAAAATGCAAACTTACTTCTTTGGTAACATCCCATCACAAAAATACCCCTAACCCTATTTCATGAGACACTCCTTTCCCAAAATAAATAAAAGTTTATTTCATTTCTCTTTTTTTTTTTTTTGGCTTGCGCCCACTCTCTCACACACTCACCTTCACTTGTGTTTTCTAAATACCCCTAATCCATGTGATGATTCATCCCAACCTCCATTTAATTTTAAGACTCAATCCTAGAGGCTCATCAAAAACAAAAAGACCATGATACCCCAAACCTCAAAAAAATCTATAAATACCTCTTCCTTTTCACCCATGAAGGACTCTTTGCTTCTCATTTTTCCTAAAAACACAAAAACAATTCTCCTCTCCTCTCCCTCTCTCCAAGGCCAAGCCACTTTCCTCCTCCTCTCCTCCATTTCTTTCAATCTTTTCTCTTCTCTCTTAGAAATAAGGTAAAAACTCTAGACTCCTTTGCATCATCTTCAAGCATTATACATTAGAACCCATTTTCTTCTCTTCATCTTGCATTTTCCTTCATCATTTCGCATAGTTATTATATTGATTTTCATAATGTAGTTTGTTATTGTTGGTGGGTGAGATTTGGTATCTCACCCTTAATAAATGGTCTATGATGCTTTTTCACTAAACAAAAAATATATGTTCAAGTTAATTTCATGTTTTTTTCATTATGAGTATTCTACTTTTGTGTTAATGTTGTTTTTGATGATCTAGTCACATGATCTATCACTAGTGCTTAAGGCACTTTGATTTGAGTGATGGAGATGACTAGAAAGGATTCAAGTGCATTTCATAATATGTTTATTTCGCATGCTTTAAGTAAATTAAGTTTGATTTGATTTTTAGTGTGTTTTGTTGATGATCTTGTCAAAGGATCCACCACTAAGCATTTAGTTGCTTTTGATTTAAAGTGGTGAAGATGACAAGAAAGGATTCAAGTTTGTTTTCATAATTATGTCCATTTCGCATTTTGAAGATTAAATTAGGTTTTGCTTGATTTTTAGTGTGTTTTGTTGATGATCTTGTCAAAGGATCCACCACTAAGCATTTATTTGCTTGTGATTTAAAGTGATGGAGATGACAAGAAAGGATTCAAGTTTGTTTTCATAATTATGTCCATTTCAGATTTTGAAGATTAAATTAGGTTTTGCTTGATTTTTAGTTTGTTTTGTTGATGATCTTGCAAAAGGACTCACCACTAAGCATTTAGTTGCTTTTGATTTAAAGTGGTGAAGATTGCAAGAAAGGATTCAAGTTCATTTTAGAGTTTAATACTATGTTCATTTCGCATATGTTTAATAAATTGGGTTTCATTTGATTTTTAATATGTTTCTTGGTTTTGTTGATGATCTTGCAAAGGATTCACCACTAAGTACTTGGTACTTTTGATTTAAAGTGGTGAAGATTGCAAGAAAGGATTCAAATTCATTTTAGAGTTTAATATCATGTTCATTTCGCATATGCTTTAATAAATTAGATTTCATTTGGTTTTGATATGTTTCTTAGTCTAGCTATTGATGATCTTGCAAAAGGACTCACCACTAAGTACTTAGTACTTTTAATTTAAAGTGGTGAAGATTGCAAGAAGGGATTCAAATTTATTTCATAATTTGATGTCATGTTCATTTCGCATTGTGTGCAATAAATTAGGTTTAGTTTGGGTTTTGATGATCTTACAAGAGGATTCCCACTAAGTACCTAGTACTTTTGATTTAAAGTGGTGAAGATTGTAGGAAAGGATTCAAGTCTATCTCATATTTTAGATGTTTAATGTTCTTGTAAATTAATCATGTTATTGTTGGTTGATGATCTTGCCAAATGATTCCCCACAAAGGGTTTAGAATATTTAATCCAAAGTGATGAAGATGGCTAGAAAGGATTCACTAGGTTTAATTTTGTACAAGTTGTCTTCTCACCCTTTACCTTATCTCTTAATAATTCTTGTAAGATAGTCATAGATTTTTGTTTAATACTCAAAGTTTTCTTTGCATGTTTAGTCTTGGCCATGGGCCTATTTTCATTGGATAATACTTTCCATTGTTTGACCTATAATTAGGGTTTGGTTTAGGGTTGGTGCCACTATGTGTGCCTTTAGGTTAAAGTTTAGGTTTGAGGTTTAGGTTGCTAGATTGTTTTTTTAGGTTGAATAAAATACATGCCTTGCTTGGAACTTATTTTGCAATTTCACATGTTAGCTTAGATTCCTATATCATGATACTCTTGTGTATTAATTGCTATTTGCTTGTGAATTTGCAATTGTTGCGTTTTGGTTTAGAATAAAAAGATTTGCAAATGTTCTACTTTCTTTTCAAAAGCCCCAAGTCAAATGTTTTCTTAATAAAACCCTAAAGGCGTTTTTAAGTAAATAAAATCATTGACCATCACTCGAAGCTTCGCTTGTTTGATCGTTAATGATGGAGTTACTAGTGGTAGTCACTCGAAGCCATTGCTTGTTTGACTATCATGAAAGCTCCTACACCTTAATCAAAAACAAATTAATTAAAAAAACTCAAAAACAATATGAGTCATTAGTGGTAATTACCACTAAGATTCATCCTTTTCCAAAATAATTTCAAAAAGATAATAAAACGTTGCGACTAGTAATCACTTGAGTATTTGCTCGATTGATTATCGGTTCCAACACTTTTCTTTCAAGTTAGTAGTGAACGCCACTCGGCCGAAGCTTGTTTGGTATTCATGAACGCTGAGTCATATTTCAAAAAACCAAAAGATAAGATAAAGATAAAACACAGATTTCCAAAACAAAGAATTAAGAACTACGTAGCTTTGATCCTCGGTCATTGAGGTGCGTAGAGGGACCGGTCATATCCCGTCAAGCTCGCTTTCAAAAAAACCCCAAAACAAAGAATTAAGAACTACGTAGCTTTGATCCCTCAGTCATTGAGGGTACGTAGGACCGGGTCATATCCCGTCAAGCTCACTTTCAAAAAACCTTAGTTTAGTTTCACTTTTCAAAAAAATCCAAAAAGATTCCTCTCTCTTGTTTCTAAAAACATTTTCAAATAAAAAAGAAAAGAAAGAAGTAGAACAAAAATTATCTCAAATCAAACAATCTAAACCACACATCGAATTAATGGTTCCCTTTCGGTAGAAAGGAGGTGTGGGGTGCTAACACCTTCCCCACACCTAACCGACCCCCGAACCCACATTTCGGTTTTCGAAAGACCACCCGCCTTTTGTAAAAAAGACCTTTTTCTAATGTTTTGGTCTATAAACTAAAATATTAGTGGCGGCTTCACAATTTTCACGTTGTACACTGAGAAATCCCAAACCAGGATTTTTCGGGGCGCAACAGCTGGCGACTTCACTGGGGACAAAAAAAAAAAAAAAACTTTTTTAAGAGGGTCAAACCTAATTAATCCGATGTGTGGTTCAAAGTGTTTGATTTGAATTAGTTTTCGTTTTACTTCTTCAATTCCTTACCTTTTTCTTTTCTTTCTTTATATGCTTATATGATTATGCATGCATTCCTCCAATCCCCATGTTCCCTCTTCTTTGCTCCCTTTCTTAAGGTAAGACATGCATCTCCCCAATTCTATCATAATCCCCTCTTCTCTGCTCCCTTTCTTGAGGTAAGCTCTATATGATTGTTGATGACACCTTAGGTTAGTTCATTTGTTTTGAAGTGATAAAACCTTAGGGTAGACGACATATTATTGTTTGCTTCTGTCTGGACTGGTCTGGTTTTTTCTTTGCAGGTGGGGAGGGTAGTTTTTAGAAAAGTATGTCCTCAATCACACACTTTCACACCTTACATTTTATATGTTATGAGTGGGCTCCTATACCCGGATCCAACAAAACCTAGGAGAGTGGAGACGATTAGTGATCATCATTCGAGACTCACTGTGCATGCGATACTCATGAAAGTCTCAACCAGAGCACGCTTTCTCATGGCGCTTCACACTTGGTAGTTCGCTACATTTGTGGATGTCGCCATGAGGATTCTATAGCTCTGGTAGCCATTGTGAGGGTGTGAATTAGAACTACATGGAAGGAACCTTTGAAGTTGCCCTAGAACTTAGGATCCCCACCTTTGTAGGACACGAGGACATACAAATTGTGTGTTGCATTGTAGTTTAGACATGTCTTTCTTAAAAAAAAAAAAAAATTTCAAAAAAAAAAGAGAAAAGAAAAGAAAGGGTTGCATTGTAGCCTTTTCTTTTTCCGGTCCGTACAAAGCGACATATAACCCACTTTTCAAAAAAAAAGAAGAAAGAGTTACTTCTGTAGCTTTTTCCTACCGGTCTATATGAAGCGATTATGCGGTCCGTATTTTCAAAAAGGGAAACTCGAGTTATTGCAAATAAAGTTTTTCTAACCCCTGCATTTGCATAAAGCATCATTGTCATTTATGTACATTCCCGCATTGCATAAAACTTAAGTTTCTGCAACTCACGCATCCATAGTGCATCCCATTTGCATTTGCTTGTCGAGGACCACCGAATAATGCACCATCTTGTCATAGGTGTATCAAAATGGAATCAAGTAGCAAAGCTTCACTTACTTCTCGCTTCCCAATTATGAAGAAGGAAGTATGTCGATTTGCTATTTCGATTCCTCGTTTATCTCTTCCAAAATCAAAGAGAAAGTTTTTGCGCTTATGACAAGATAAGGCATCCCGTGGTTCCCGGCATCAAGCAAACATTGTACATGCATTCACATAATCATTCATGCATTCATCTTGATTCTTATACAATAAATGTCTAAATAAAAGGAAAAGGCGCGCTGGTTCTCAGTCACCGATATTACACCCGTCTACAAGCAAGACTGATGGCTAGCAATCAGGATCTCGAGTGAAGACCCACGAGTCGAGATAAGAAAGTTGGGAAGGGGCTCACCCCGAGCGATTAGTTCGGAAAGATCGAGCTCACGAAGGTCGAAATGGAAGCACAAATGGTCGAAGAAATGAGTATCTTTGCAGGATCGGAGGGTGGGGCGTTCACGGGCTATCGCCGTTGTAAATCCCGAAGGAGTTGTCACTTCTTTTTCTTCTCCCAGATCCGCCGGTTACAACCACTCCCATTTCTCATGGACAAGGAGACGATTACTTCACCCATCATCCGGGGTAGATGCACGAGTTATCTCAAGACTAAAGCGGTCCTGTGGGGTCAAGTCAACTTGCCACTGTTACACCTAGAGGAGTTACTCTTTGGACCACAAATTCATACTCCCGGTCCTCGGTATTATCTTTGCCAAGAAGTTCATCTAGTCCTACCCCGGAATTGCCGTGAATCCCGTAAAGTAGTTTATCACGTGGAAAACCCTACTCGGTATGGGGTGTTACCACGATCAAGAGAGCACCACTCCCTTTCCCAAGCGTAAGAAAGGGGAAACGAATGTAATCTCGGAAGAAAATTCGGCCTTTGGTACTCCTCCACAAAGAAACGGCTCCATCCGCTATTCCCGCGTGCCGTCCCAAGCAGGCAATGACGGTCGAGGGCTCGGAGTTATCGGTCTGAGGGCAAATTAACTTTGATCCAACATCGATGACATACTGATGAATTGTTCAATCACCGCTTCCGAAACTTGATCAACACTCGCCAATGAAAGCCCGTCACCGCCATTTCCCGTGGTTACAACGCTAATGCCACCGCAGCTTTCATGAAGGCGGGGTTGGTCATATCATGTAGAAGAATGCGAGTCTTCAAGCGGTGGTGAAAGACACGGTAGATCTTTGTTGGATCTCGAATGGTCCGAATACAACAATCAATTCATCGCCAAAGCCACGAAAAGACAATCACTAAGGCAAATGAGATCCTGTGGACAATTGGTAAGGAAGGTTGGGAAGGTTAAGACTCCTTAGAGGTCATTCATGCGAGAGATGTGCAAATTCGAGTCATCAAGAGGGGTTGCACTCGGGAAGGGGTGCGTGTTAATGTTAATTCTTGCTGGGGCATGTGAGGCCTTCAAGACAGTCTTGCAAAACTTATTGGATCGTCGGGTAACCCGAACAGTGCAGGAGTACGAGGATAGGCGTGGGTTAGGATATCACCGCCAAGGTGATAGGAAGAGAATGGCCGAGGAAAAGCAGAAAAGAGGCTAGCTAAGCTTGAGGCGGGCACTAATCGGAGGAGGTCCCTATTCATGATCCTTCCCGAGCATCCTGTTTGTGATATCCGCCAAAGCTTTGTGAGCGCTGGATTGTTTGATTACAATTCGGTTGCTGTCATTAAGGATGGATCTGAGGTTGAAGAGGATGGTGCAAGTCTGGTGCGTCGCTGCGATGTTGGTGAAAGAATTAAAGGACCAGAAGGCTGCCAATTTTCCCGTGACTTTTAGTTCAAAATAATGATTATAATGCAACCCTGTGGTTCTGCCCAAGGCCATAGGACAAGTTGTTAGGGGCACGCATGTTTTTATTTTCAGAATCATCATCATCAATAAAAACGTTTGTTTTGAATTTCCATCAATAAAAATCATTTCTCCATATTTCATGTGTCCTCTTTCTGTTTTATTATTGTTTGCTTGTTTGTTTCGTTTTTCATTCTCTTTTTTTCGCCCGGCAAAAGGCAAATCCATAGCAATAGTCTCTGAAAACAACGAGTCTTGAAAAATTCAGTATTTTGACTTTGATTACCCTATCAATCAAGTGAGGGGATGTTGAGGAAGACCGAGAAACTCCCCGGAAATCATGAGGTTAATAAAACAAAAGAAAGAGTTATTCAGCCTCACGGGAATATCTTCGAAGTGATCAACTTGGGTACAAATGAGAGCAAGAAAGAGGTCCAAGTGAGTATCACCACGAGTGATGAAACTCGCATGAATTTGGTTCATCTGTTGCACGATTATGTGGATGTGTTTGCATGGTCCTACCAAGATATGCAGGGTGGACCCGACACATTTGTGGTACACAAGTTGCTTGGCCAAGTCCCGAATGCCTTTGTCAAACGGAAGTTGAGAAGGATGAAGCTAGAGATGTCCTCAAAATCGGAGATGAGGTGAAGGAGCGATGTGATGCAAGGCTCCTAGCGATGGGCTGGTACCCGCAGTGGGTTGCCAATATCATCCGGTTCAAAAAGGATGGTAAAGTCGAAATGTGCGTTGACTACAGAGAGGTCTGCGAATCGCGCTAGTCCCAAAGATGATTTTCCTTCAAACAAAAAAAAAGAAACACAAAAAAACAAATGACTAGAAAAAGAAAGTCGGGTCGGAAAACAAACAAAAAAAAATAGAAATAAAAGGGCAAATATATAGGAGTAAATAGATTATTGTCCTTGAGTTAATTTTTGAGAAAACGAGCAATCATGATTTGAAATAAAGTTTGACCATCTTCCCATATCCTCGAAAAAAAACCTTTCCTACCCACCTTAAGCCAAGAAAAAGCAAAATCCTAAAATCACCCTAGACAAGGATCACCTCAAATATCAAAAAGGTGCATCACTTTTTATCAAGCTCACCCGAGTCAAAAAAAAAAAAAAATCAATCAAAAAAGATCAAAAAGAAAATAATAAGAAAAAAAGGGATTTAAAAATGAAGATCCCAAAAATACAAAAGAAAGATAAGTGGTGAGCTGATACATGTTACCACAATATATAAGAGATCCTTGTCTCAATAAACCTTCAAATATTTCATCATTCCCATACACCCCTCCTTCCATAAACCGCAAACACTTCCCTTTTACCTCAGGTACCTTGCCCTGCACAAACCCTTAGCCAGGAATAAAAATTCCAAACACCTCATCAAGCCAAATAACAGTCATAAACCATCAATCGTCAGCCCACACCAAATAAGACCCATTCTCCCCAACAACCCTAAGCACCTCATTAAGCCCAATCATCCTTCCTCCACAAAACACCACAATCCCAAAAAGTCCATTCCGATCAATGATCGATTGCTTTTGTTTTCTCAGAGTTTTAGCTTTAGGACAAATAAGTTTGCCCAAAAAGAAAAAAAACAAACAAGCAGAAAAAAGAAAGCTGTTCAAAAAATCTCAAAAAGAAAGGGGGGAAAGAAAAATCAAAAGGCTTGCACTCCAAGATTCATTCAAGTTATAATTATATCAGGGCAAAGTTTTAGAGATCACCAAGTGGGTTGAAGCTGCCTCATACTCCAGTATAACCAGTTTAGTGGTTGCCAAATTTGTGAAGAAAGATCTGATTTGCCGTCATGGTCTTCCAAGCAAGATCATCACTGATAATGGCAAAGAACTCGAATAAAGAAATGATGAAGGACACGTATGCGAGTTCAAAATCCAAATCATAATTCTTCTCCTTACTTCGCTTGAAGATGAATGGAGCGATCAAAGCGGCCAAAGAAAAACATCAAGAAGATTGTGCAAAAGATGTTGGTAACCTACAAGGATTGGCATGAGATGCTTCCTTTGCTTTGCATGGCTACCGAACTTCAAGATCGCACTTCAACCAGGGGCAAATCCTTTCTCTCCCAGTATATGGGTGAGCGATCCTCCTATTGAGGTTGAGATACCTCCTGCGGTCTTGATGGAAACCAAGTTAGAAGAAGCGAGAATGGGTTCAAGCCCGTCTGGATCGGCTAAACCTCATTGAAGAAAAAGAATTGCGACCTTGTGTCAGGCGGCGGTTGTACCAACAGAGAATGAGAGTGGCTTTTGACAAGAAAGTCGACCCGTGAATTCAAGCAAGGTGATCTGGTGCTTAAAAAGATCTTGCTTATCGGTGATCCCCGTAGGAAGTAGACTCCAAGCTATGATGGACCATATGTTGTCAAGAAAGCCTTCTTTGGAGGAGCACTGTACTTACCAACATGGACGGCGAAGATCTCAAGAACCCGTCCATTCAAACTCGTGAAGAAATACTATGCCCGAAAGAAATAAACGAAAAAGAGAAAGACAAGCCAAGTAAGAACTAGCTCGCTAGGTTGAAAACTCGCAAAGGCGCTGCTAGGCAAAATCAGAGCGACCGGTGGATTGAAAACCCGCAAAAGGCGATCCAGCAAAAATTAGGTCGAAAAACTTGAGCATGAAAAGTAAAGAAAGGCATACAACTCCCGAAGACTTGGATGAGGGAGTGATCAAGGTTAAGGACACAAATGTTGGCACTGCCCACGAGACGGATAGTCGAAATTCAAACTTCTATTGTTTTTTCGTGTCTTTTTGTAGTTTAAAACTTTCAAATGTATTGAATAGTCCATCGTAACGTGCATGCGATCGACTTCTACATCAATAAAGCTCAAACTTTCTCATGTCTCGCTTGTTGATTAGTTTCGCTTTTTTTCTCGCTCAAAATAAACGCGTTTTATGATGATGGTGATCTGAATCAGAAAACATGTGCATACATCATATAGCATTGCAAGTCATTACGAAATTCTTAAAAGTCACGAAAAGAGGCAATTCCCAAAACAAGTTAGTCATGCAAGAGAAAGTGATTGAGCCCACGATTGCTTGAACGACAAAGTTAAAGCCCACACTTTTGGCCCCATGAGCCCCGCAAGTCTAATATATTCCTCGGTCTCGTGCCATGAGTGTCGCGGATTGGGCCGAACCAAAGAAGAAAATAAGCTAACAGGGGCAAGAGAGCAAGAGAGCAAAAGGGAAAACAAACAGTCAGAAAAGTGAAAGCTGACCAAAGGAAGTTAATCTTACAAAGAAGGTTGCACTCACAAACCATTCCAGATGGCGAATCATAAAGCAAACTTGTGTCCGATCCATGAGCCTGCAGGTTTCCATCGGCCTCTCGATCTTTGTGCCGGGAGTATCGGAGTCGGTTGAACCAAGAAAAGAATGAGCCTTTGTCAAAAAGCGAAAAAACAAACCGTCAGAAAAAAGAAAGCTGACCAAAGAAAATTAAAAATAGCATCTCATTGCATTCATCATTCCATTAAATCATCGCATCGCATAACATGCATTACATCCATCAAGCATAAAATCATGCATTCATTAATCATGCACTAGGAAGTAAAGAAAAAAAAAAAAATTTAGGCGTTTTGCATTACATTCACCATAAGAAAAAGGAAAAGAAAATAACAATCATGGCATTTGCATTGCATGCATTGTTTCTTTCTTTTCATTTTGCAAATAAGTGGGAGAGGATAAACACCTCGGTGTTAATGCTCGCCTTCCGTTTCTAGAAAGCGCTTCCCTAGTTAAGAGTTTAGAAAAAAAAAGAGAAAAAAAGAAAGGAAGAGAAAAAGGAAAAGGGAAAGAGTTCAGAGGAAAGAAAGAGGCAAGAGGAAGAGTTCGAGAAGAAAAAAGAAAAGAAAAGAAAGAGAGCGCCCAAGCGCGTAAGAGAAGAAAAAAGAGTGCCCAAGCGCGCAGAAGAAGAAAAAAGAGTGCCCAAGCGCGCAGAAGAAGAAAAGAGAGCGTCCAAGCACGCAAAAGAGGAAAAATCAGAAAGGAAGGAAGAGAAAAGAGAAAAGAAAGAGAGGCGTCCAAGCACGCAAAAGAGGAAAAATCGAAAAGGAAGAAAGAGAAAAGAGAAAAAGAAAAGAGAGCGTCCAAGCACCCGAAGAGAAGAGAGAGCGTCCCCAAAGACGCAGAAGAGAAGAGAGCGTCAAGCGCGCAGAAGAGAGAAAGAGAGCGCCCAGTGTGCAAAAGAGAGGTCTCACATCGTATACGAGCAACGCGATGGACCGCACCCCATGTGAGGCATAGTGGAATAGTTGTATCAAGCCTAAGATACGATGGGCCGCAGATTGATCTGTATATATCGATTCGAGTGATAACGATCCCCGGCCGCTCGAAAGACCGTAGATTTCGGAAGAACGTGCTCCTCCGCCGCGTGCAAACTCGGATTCGCCAAGGGGTTCGTTTAAGGATTACGAGTTTTTAGGCGACTGTGCATTTTACGACTTTCAAAGACGCCAAGTGCCCATTTATCGCTTTACGCGCCCAGTGCCCATTTACCGCTTTCGACCGTCGGTACCCGCTTTATCTTTTACTGTTAGCACGCCAGTTTTCATTTATTGCTTTTTCAAAATATAGAAGGCTAAGTCGGATGTGCATTCAAGTAGTCATCACAATAGGGCGCTTGAATTGATCACTCAAGTATCAAAAAGAAAAATAATAAAATAAAATAAAATAAAAAAATAAAAAAATAAAAAAAAAAAAAAAAAAAAAAAAAAGAAATCCGAGTTTCCCCAAATGGACAAAATTGGCATGATTTACGAATTCTTTATTTCTATTTTATCTTGAAATATGTCTTGCGCGATTCATATTTCTTGATAAAATCCAAATAAAGAGGCAAATTGTCATACCCCAATTTTGTCCTAAACTAAATCAAAACCCTAATTTTCCCCAAAAATAATTAAATTAAAAGAAATAGCATCATGCATTGCATTTAGGGTCCTAGAAAGTCATTCCAAAGTTTTTAAAATCATTTTTAAAGTTGAAATGCACTTTTGGACAAGTTAGGATTTTTAGGGTAAGGGGCATTTTGGTCATTTTGCGCGACAGGATAATTTTCTCACAAAAATATGCACATACCAAAGTACATTTTTCTCTTATCCAAGAGAATTTTTGTACAATTTTTTTAGAAAGAATATCCTAGCCTAAAATAATTAAAATGCATTTTCCTATTTTTATTGCATAAAAAATATTAAAAGATCATTAAATATTTTCCCAATTACTAAGTAACAAATTTTGTTGTCTAGAGTAATTAGGGGTTATTTTGTGATGACCAAAATGTAACATTTTTCTAGTAGGTGCATTCCCATTTTGCATGCCCAAAATTTAAAATTCAAATTCAAAAAAACAAGGAAGTGTCCTCAATAAGACAAAACACCAAAAAATAAGCAAGTTTTTTTTTTTATTTTTCCTTCCCATTTCAGCTCACTCATGCGCAACCCTCTCCCACTCTCCCTCCTTCTAGAAGCTTCTACACACTTCATTTCTTATTCACTAAGATTTGATTTATTCCTATCCTTAACCTTGCCTCTTTTGGTAAATTACCTCACTCCCTTACACTAATGCTTCCACCCAAAAATGCAAACTTACTTCTTTGGTAACATCCCATCACAAAAATACCCCTAACCCTATTTCATGAGACACTCCTTTCCCAAAATAAATAAAAGTTTATTTCATTTCTTTTTTTTTCTTTTGGCTTGCGCCCACTCTCTCACACACTCACCTTCACTTGTGTTTTCTAAATACCCCTAATCCATGTGATGATTCATCCCAACCCTCCATTTAATTTTAAGACTCAATCCTAGAGGCTCATCAAAAACAAAAAGACCATGATACCCCCAAACCTCAAAAAAATCTATAAATACCTCTTCCTTTTCACCCATGAAGGACTCTTTGCTTCTCATTTTTCCTAAAAACACAAAAACAATTCTCCTCTCCTCTCCCTCTCTCAAGGCCAAGCCACTTTCCTCCTCCCTCTCCTCCATTTCTTTCAATCTTTTCTCTTCTCTCTTAGAAATAAGGTAAAAACTCTAGACTCCTTTGCATCATCTTCAAGCATTATACATTAGAACCCATTTTCTTCTCTTCATCTTGCATTTTCCTTCATCATTTCGCATAGTTATTATATTGATTTTCATAATGTAGTTTGTTATTGTTGGTGGGTGAGATTTGGTATCTCACCCTTAATAAATGGTCTATGATGCTTTTTCACTAAACAAAAAATATATGTTCAAGTTAATTTCATGTTTTTTTCATTATGAGTATTCTACTTTTGTGTTAATGTTGTTTTTGATGATCTAGTCACATGATCTATCACTAGTGCTTAAGGCACTTTGATTTGAGTGATGGAGATGACTAGAAAGGATTCAAGTGCATTTCATAATATGTTTATTTCGCATGCTTTAAGTAAATTAAGTTTGATTTGATTTTTAGTGTGTTTTGTTGATGATCTTGTCAAAGGATCCACCACTAAGCATTTAGTTGCTTTTGATTTAAAGTGGTGAAGATGACAAGAAAGGATTCAAGTTTGTTTTCATAATTATGTCCATTTCGCATTTTGAAGATTAAATTAGGTTTTGCTTGATTTTTAGTGTGTTTTGTTGATGATCTTGTCAAAGGATCCACCACTAAGCATTTATTTGCTTGTGATTTAAAGTGATGGAGATGACAAGAAAGGATTCAAGTTTGTTTTCATAATTATGTCCATTTCGTATTTTGAAGATTAAATTAGGTTTTGCTTGATTTTTAGTTTGTTTTGTTGATGATCTTGCAAAAGGACTCACCACTAAGCATTTAGTTGCTTTTGATTTAAAGTGGTGAAGATTGCAAGAAAGGATTCAAGTTCATTTTTAGAGTTTAATACTATGTTCATTTCGCATATGTTTAATAAATTGGGTTTCATTTGATTTTTAATATGTTTCTTGGTTTTGTTGATGATCTTGCAAAAAAGGATTCACCACTAAGTACTTGGTACTTTTGATTTAAAGTGGTGAAGATTGCAAGAAAGGATTCAAATTCATTTTAGAGTTTAATATCATGTTCATTTCGCATATGCTTTAATAAATTAGATTTCATTTGGTTTTGATATGTTTCTTAGTCTAGCTATTGATGATCTTGCAAAAGGACTCACCACTAAGTACTTAGTACTTTTAATTTAAAGTGGTGAAGATTGCAAGAAGGGATTCAAATTTATTTCATAATTTGATGTCATGTTCATTTCGCATTGTGTGCAATAAATTAGGTTTAGTTTGGGTTTTGATGATCTTACAAGAGGATTCCCACTAAGTACCTAGTACTTTTGATTTAAAGTGGTGAAGATTGTAGGAAAGGATTCAAGTCTATCTCATATTTTAGATGTTTAATGTTCTTGTAAATTAATCATGTTATTGTTGGTTGATGATCTTGCCAAATGATTCCCCACAAAGGGTTTAGAATATTTAATCCAAAGTGATGAAGATGGCTAGAAAGGATTCACTAGGTTTAATTTTGTACAAGTTGTCTTCTCACCCTTTACCTTATCTCTTAATAATTCTTGTAAGATAGTCATAGATTTTTGTTTAATACTCAAAGTTTTCTTTGCATGTTTAGTCTTGGCCATGGGCCTATTTTCATTGGATAATACTTTCCATTGTTTGACCTATAATTAGGGTTTGGTTTAGGGTTGGTGCCACTATGTGTGCCTTTAGGTTAAAGTTTAGGTTTGAGGTTTAGGTTGCTAGATTGTTTTTTTAGGTTGAATAAAATACATGCCTTGCTTGGAACTTATTTTGCAATTTCACATGTTAGCTTAGATTCCTATATCATGATACTCTTGTGTATTAATTGCTATTTGCTTGTGAATTTGCAATTGTTGCGCTTTTGGTTTAGAATAAAAAAGATTTGCAAATGTTCTACTTTCTTTTCAAAAGCCCCAAGTCAAATGTTTTCTTAATAAAACCCTAAAGGCGTTTTAAGTAAATAAAATCATTGACCATCACTCGAAGCTTCGCTTGTTTGATCGTTAATGATGGAGTTACTAGTGGTAGTCACTCGAAGCCATTGCTTGTTTGACTATCATGAAAGCTCCCACACCTTAATCAAAAACAAATTAATTAAAAAACTCAAAAACAATATGAGTCATTAGTGGTAATTACCACTAAGATTCATCCTTTTCCAAAATAATTTCAAAAAAGATAATAAAACGTTGCGACTAGTAATCACTTGAGTATTTGCTCGATTGATTATCGGTTCCAACACTTTTCTTTCAAGTTAGTAGTGAACGCCACTCGAAGCCGAAGCTTGTTTGGTATTCATGAACGCCTGAGTCATATTTCAAAAAACCAAAAGATAAGATAAAGATAAAACACAGATTTCCAAAACAAAGAATTAAGAACTACGTAGCTTTGATCCCTCAGTCATTGAGGGTACGTAGGACCGGGTCATATCCCGTCAAGCTCGCTTTCAAAAAACCCCAAAACAAAGAATTAAGAACTACGTAGCTTTGATCCCTCAGTCATTGAGGGTACGTAGGACCGGGTCATATCCCGTCAAGCTCACTTTCAAAAAACCTTAGTTTAGTTTCACTTTTCAAAAAAATCCAAAAAGATTCCTCTCTCTTGTTTCTAAAAACATTTTCAAATAAAAAGGAAAAGAAAGAAGTAGAACAAAAATTATCTCAAATCAAACAATCTAAACCACACATCGAATTAATGGTTCCCTTTCGGTAGAAAGGAGGTGTGGGGTGCTAACACCTTCCCCACACCTAACCGACCCCCGAACCCACATTTCGGTTTTGAAAGACCACCCGCTTTTTGTAAAAAGACCTTTTCTAATGTTTTGGTCTATAAACTAAAATATTAGTGGCGGCTTCACAATTTTCACGTTGTACACTGAGAAATCCCAAACCAGGATTTTTCGGGGCGCAACAACTCCCTTTAGTAGGGGTCTCTTAATCTTTCTCGAGAGCTTCTTCCTCTATATTATCTTCCACGGAGAACTCTTCATCACTCCTAAGAATATTATCTTTGTATTGCTCAGTTTGTGAATAAGAAGTTTCATGGACTTCTTGAGATAACATAGCAATGATACTTGATAGTTGACCATTCAAGCTTCTAAATTCGTTGTTCATGGTTCCAAGTTGGCCCTTTATGTAGTCAAAGTTTGCTTTTATCTGCTCAAATACATCATTGGTGTATGGTATCTCCTCCTCTTGCCTTTGCACGTGTAGTGTCTCATGATTATCCCAGTGGGAGGAATAAGGAGGTGGCTCGTAGTCATCCCAATTATACAAATAAGGGTCATAAGGAGGAGGAGAAATCGGGATTTGGCATTGAGGCATATACCAATATGACTTCTCCAAATTCCTTTGTGCCTCTGCCTCTCTAATATAATCTCCAAGAGTCTTAACCATGATTTATACTTTTATCTGCAAAACAGGTGAACTGCAACAATCTCTTGGGAAAGTATTAGCAATTTTTTTTTTGTATTTTTTTAATAAAATAAATAGAAAAAAACAAGATTTAAAACTAAAGCATAAAAAAATGTCTAAAGCAATAAAAATCTTTTTCGTTTAATATTGTTAAATTAATCCCCGGCAACGGCGCCAAAAACTTGTTGCGTCAAAGACACACTTAGAGCAAGTGTATTCTTTCGCAGAAGTAGTATAAAAGATTATCGTGTCCACAGGGATTAATTAACAAGTACTAAACTAGTCAAGATTATATATTGTTTAGACGAAACAATAATTTGAAGATTAAGAAACAAAATAAAAAGAAATAAATAACAAGAATTAAAATGCTAAATTTAATTAATGGAGAGAGACCTAGAGTCACGGTTTCACTTGCAAGCTTCGATTCCCCTATGTCTAATTCTACCTGAATTCCCTTATTTTATTTAATTACCAATCCCTTTCCTAAAACTATTAATCTGTTTGGTCATTCGCGATTAATATTCTTTTTCCTAAATTAACCCCCGTTTGGTCATGCAAGAATTTAAATTCAGGAAAAGCATAAAGAGCAAAAAGGTTGAATGATTGAAAGACTAAATTATGGTTTGGTCATGCCCTAATTATAGCCCCAATTATCCTATAGGTCCACCAACTAATTGCAGTACGGTCGCTGATCAACTAATTGATTATAAACATGCAAAGGGTAGCTAATCCTAATCATGTGATAAAAACAATAGGACAATATTAATTAAAATAAAAATAGGAATTCAAAATATAATTTAGAACATAAAAAGTCTCTAAGCATGCAAGATCCACCTAAGACCCTAGAAGAGGACTTAGGTATCCATAATAATTAAGAACAATAAAATAGCAATAAGTTCATGATATTACAAAGATAAGAATAACCCGGAAATAGAGAAAGTCTTAATCTTTGTCTTCAATCTCCTTCTTCTGCTCCAGAGCTCTCTCACGGTGTCAAGAACGGTACCCAAAATCTTCCTCTCTCACCGTCTATGCGTCTGTGTGTGTGTCCGTTACTGTGCGGCTACCTCTTTTTAATTCTTGCGCAGTGTGTCTTGCGTGAGGTGATGATGCACAGCTTCCCCCTTTTATAATAATGCTAGCCACTTGAAATTTACCTCACACCTAGGGTTTTGTGCTTCCCAATTGAAAACAACATGATCTCCTTTCTGATTCTTCACATGGGCCTTACGGGTTGAATTTCAACTAATTGAAATTCACATCACTTTTAATTCTTTTGGGCCTTTCTTTTTAATATATCCACACCCAATTCTATATTTGCTAGCCCATATAAATAATTGATGATTTGATTGCCATTATATTGAATTTTTGTTCTTTTCACATTATCTTCTTCTCTGCAAAAATAAATAGCAAATGTAAGTCAATGATTCATATAACTGCTAATAATTGTTCTAAAAGTAATTCAAAAACATCTCTAAAAATGCACTTAATTAGAGTTTATCAGTCGCCAGGCTGGGGGTCGAGGCTATTAAGAAAATGAAGACTGCTATCCTGGTCAACACTCCAGGAAATCTTGAAGGTATGTGTTCCGAGACTCAAGCACATAACAATCGTTTAGCACGTAAACTAGCTTGGACCCGACTGGAACTTAAATATGCACGCTGTGAATATGCAGAGTTGCTGAAGGAGAACCGACTGATGCGTGAGGAGTGTGACAAGAACTCTGATTTGCTGAAGAGGTTGATCACTGCCAAGAGCGAAGCTGCAGAAAATAAAAAAGAAAGTTGCTGATCTTGACAGGATTTCCACTGAGCTGCAGAGCACTCGGGAGGAGGTAGCCCGATTGCGCAAAGAGGCTGAGGAGGCCGAGCTCAAGGCCCAAGAAAAGGTGGCAGAGGTTGAGAAGAGGTGCCAAGAGCTGAAGAATTCAAAAGTTGAAATGGCCAAGCTCGGGTATACTCGTTGTCTTTCTCAAGTCATGGTGCTGGATCCCGATTTCCCAGCACGCTACGTGCATCTTACCTAGAGGATGGAAGACGGCAAAATCCTGGCGAAGGACGGGAAAGTTGTCTACCCTCCCCCTAAGACCGAGGAGAATGCAGCTGGGAAGGATGATGAAGTGGCCGGCGGCAGAGACCAAACTCCTGAAGCAAATCGAGAGACTCCAAAGGAAAATGCTGAAGAGAATTAAGTTCTCATTGGCCTTTGTAATCTTTTTTCTTTGAAGTAATTTCTTTGGGTGGCCTCGGGCATGTCCGGGGCCATCTTGAATTTGTAAGCACAGTCGGGCCCCATCCCCTTTTTCTGGCTTTTAAGTACCTGCATTTGGTTTTCATTTCATTTATCTTTAAGTATAAGTGTATGTTCAGTTGCGTACCTGCAATTGGTTCGTTGCCGCTCGAGCATGAGAGTGAACCAGAGAATAGGGCAAGTGTAGGAACTTAGCCGAGAAAGAAATTAGGAGACCGAGGCGACCAGTAGATGAGCGCCAAGGAGGCAGGCTCATTGCCTTTGTAAGATAGGAAGACCGCTGTGGGTCCCCTTCTCCTTCTTCTTACCAATGCCGGTTGTGGGCGATCGGCCTTGGTACCGAAGCTGTTGGGGTGCCCGACCTTCACTTTCATCCTACCGAGGCCGCTGTGGGCTTATCGGCCTTCTTCTGCAGAGGCCGTAAGAGACTTCGGCCTTCTTCTGAGTCGTCGCGTGACGCGTCGGCCTTCTTACGGTGTCGCGAAGACGACCGCCTTCGAGCGCAGACCGTGCAATGGGTCTCCTTCCTTCGGCCTCTTGATGGAACTCGTCAGTTCAGGCATCAAGAGGGAAGGTTGGGCTCGCCTAAAGCGAAATTGGGAAACTGTTCGACCCCCGACGGAACTCGTCAGTCCGCGCCGGGAGGAAGGGAAAACTGGATGGACTCTCTGGTGGAGTGTTAGATTCAACAAGTCGGAGAGTCGTTGAAGCCTGAAGAGGCTATTCTGCAAGAGCTCGGAAGCGAGTTGTTGAAGCCTGAAGAGGCTTATTCGCGAGAGCTCTCGAGCGGTAGCCGTTGAAGCTGAAGAGGCTATTCAAATAGAGATCGGAGCGGCCGTTGATCCGAGCGAGTCCTGGATTGATATGAGCTCTAAAAGACTGATTATGTAACGCCCCGAAAATTATTGGATATTTATTTAATAAATTATTGGGGATTAGATTGTGGAAAAATATTAGAAATAAAAATATGGTATTTTTATATGCTATTGTTAATATATGATTAATAATATTATATATTTATTTTATTTCTATTAAATAATAGTGTTGGAGATATTATTTATTTAGGGAGTTATTTTGGTCTCTTGAGATGTTAAAATAATGGTTATAGGGAGGTTGGGTCCTAAAAGTATTTTAAATGAGTTTTTGGGTTGTTTTACTCGCGTGCACCCCCTCGTTACCTACTGGACGCACCCCCACTGTGAATCACTTAAGCCCACGCATCTGCGCGACCCACGAAACGCGATCCACCCGAACCCGACCCGCCACGGTTTTCTTCTCCTTCGAAGAAGGCTGCGTGAGGCAAAGAACTTCCATAACTTCACCTTCCAAACCTCTCTCTCGTTCTCACTCATTCCACCTCGGTTTGACCCAAAATTTCACCACCAAAGTCGAAATCCACCCCCAAACCTGTTTCTGATCTCTGTTTTGGCAAAAAAGACCGCTATCTATAGCATTCAAAATATTCCAGGCGGACTGTGTTTTGGAGATTAAGGTCACCACGATTGTCGTTCGAAGAATCGGACACCGTTTTTGGATTCCTTGCGTCGAGCTCTTCAAGAAGCACTAGCCCTTTGTGCGTTTGGTGTAGTCGGCGTCGGGCTCTTAGCGACTTGTTGTTTGGTAAGAAAGAAAAGGAAGAAAAAATAAGAGAGAGAGAGAGAGAGAGAGGGGAAACCAGCGCAACCAAGGAGGAAGGGAGGAGAGAGAGTCATTGCTTTGTGGTTCTCATTGGTGACTCAGTAGAGAGTGCTCCGTCTTCGGTTAATCAAGGTAAGGGTGAGCGTTTCGTTTAACATAATCGGGTATAGATAGGGTTTTTTGTGGGATTTTGATGCTAGAGTGATGTGATTTTGTTGATGATTGATATTGTTGTTTGAATAATTGATGAATTTGATGTGTTTGATGGTGTTCAATGATTTGAAATTGTTGAAGAGCAATTGATGTTATTGTGGAAATAATTTGGTGAGATATTAGCATAAAACTTAATGGTATTTGGAGTTGTGGATGAATTATAGTGATGAAACGAGTTCTTTGTTGGTTTTGATTAAAAATGTTATTGTTTCAATCACAAAAAATGAGTTTCTTTGTTCTTTGAGGAATTTTATGAGGAGTTGGTGTTTTTTTTTTTTTGACCAAAAATGTGTTGTTTTGTCACAAAAATGAGTCTCTTTATTCTTTGTAGAATTTTATGAATGAGTTGCTGTTTTTTTTTTGATCAAAAATGTGGTTGTTTAAATCAAAAATGAGCTTCTTTATTTTCCTAATTAATATGTTCTTTGTTTTACAAAATAATGAGGTGCGCTTTTGTATTAAAATCTTGCTTTTTTTCTCTTTGTTTTTGGCTCGAAAAATTCTGCGTTTTGGTTACCGTTCTGCGCCTCAAAAAGTCACCGCTTCTCTAGTTTTGTTCTTTGGTCAAGAACCGAATTTTTCTGAATTTATTTTGTTAACGAAAGGGCGTGTTAAAGTGGCTGAATTTATCAATAAAATGGGCTGATATTTTATTTGTTCGTTGCAAATTAAATGGGAAGTCCTCCAATTTAAAATTATGATGTTTTTCTCAAATATAAGTACAATGTTTTCCAAAACAAATGGGTTGTTTCCACTACTAAAAATGTGATTGTTATGTTTATATGATTGAATTGCTGTAAGAGGTTATACTACTAGTGTACTCCTTGACTATGGCTAGACTGTGGTTTACCACTAAGGCCAGAATTTCTTTCACTGGTGTATTTACAAGGGCATCACTGAGAACCTTGCAAATGTGGCCAATGCCTTTTGCAAGTGGTACCAGTTACCTGAGTAATCCCATAGTCAATCAGTTTACTATTTTATAATCCACAAAACTAAAAGATAACCGTAAGATATATATATGCTTATGATGACGTGACTATATGATGTTGATGAATGTGTCGGTTCATGCTATGAGTGATTTTGATGATGTGTATTTAAGATTGTGATGTGAATGACGAATGCACTCTACGAGTGTTTCATGATGATGTGTTATTTAATGATTGTGATGTGAATGACGAATACACTCTACGAGTGTTTTATGATGACATACCTTGAGTGGTTATTTCTTTTATGATGATGATGATGATGATGAGTACTCCGAGTGAGTGTTGGTTGAATTGCACATGTGTTATAGAATCTCATGGCATGTGCATACTATGACTAATATTGATGATGTTATGCCTTGAGTGGTTTTTCTTCTATAATGAAGATATGCCTTGAGTGGTTTTTAAAGATGATATGGTACCATCATGCATATGCCCGCGTGTGGGTTGCATTTTCATACATAATCATAATTGTGAGTTGTTGCTGTTGTGATTTGAGCTGGTGTTGTGTATTTATGATGTGGTGATGATACCTTGTGATTGTCCGTTCTCATCCCTCTATTGTGTATCTGATTATGTTCCTTTGAAATTCTCACCCCTTCTGCTTGGAATGTTGCTCTATTGTGGCAACGCTGCAGGTACCCGCGAGTGAAGGACTTGCTGCCTTACTCTTGTAGTTTTTGGGATGTATTGTTGTGTCGCTCTCTGATACTGTAACACCTAGGGGCGTGGAGTGGGATAATTTGTTTAATAGTTGTATACTGATTTTTACTTGTTACATTGAGACGTGTTTGAGAGTATTTGGTGAGTTGGTGTTTAGGCCGCTGCGATTGTGTTTATGAGAATGGAATTTTCCATAACTGATGTTGATTGCACAAATTTGAAGAGTGCATGTTTGATGAGTTTTTAAGGAAGCTGTAGCATTTCTTTTCTATCCATTAAAACAATTTTATTTTTGAAAAAGAATTACTCTGATAAATGACACGTAATATAAGGGTAGAAAAGGGGTGTTACATTAGTGGTATCAGAGCAGTTCGGTCCGTCCGACAAAGTTGTCCGGTCGTAGAGTCTCTTATTCCTAACTGTTGTTTATGCTGTAGTGCAGGTCGGTCCTAACCGGACTGTTGTATTGTCTATTGTGTCTTCCGATGTGTGAACTCTGAATAGAGTTGTGTGTACTGTTTGTTTGATCCTTGATAGTTGTGAAGCTAACCAGCTTAGTTGGTTAAATCTTCGAGGGAATGTGATGTGTTATAAGTATTCTTTGATTTGTAAGGGGGGAGATTACTTTACTCATGGGTATAACAATGGTTGTGGGTAGATGGGTTAGCCTTAGACCCCAATTCCATCTCTATTTTAGTATTTCTAACTTCTATATAAATTATAATAAAATAGTTGTGTGTCAAAATAACGTTGATTTTGCCGTGATATTTTGTGCTCCCTGTATATTGCTGTGGTGAATGATAACTTACTGTGGTTTTATTCTTTTTGGTGTCTTGGGATGTCAATATATGGTGAAGTAGTGATTCATATTTTATGGCTATGAATTATAGCTAGAAATGTTGAAGGACCTAGAAGATGGTTTGTGGTGTGCAAGCAAACAGCCCCACACTAATCATGAAATAGATAGAAGATCCAAATTATGCTATATATATATATATATATATATATATATATATATATATATATATATATATATATATAGTTAAAGAGAAGTACTTAGGAATGGTATATTACTAGAATGTTATTTGTTAGTATAGTAGTTCTTTTTGAATGCTTGTCATTGTCTTACTCTTACCGAATTTTAAATCCGTTATTTGGTTTTGGAATGCTCTGTTCCTTTTAGTGTATGATAATGAAGAGTCTATCTGACTTTAGATATTTCTGAAAAAAAAAAAAAAAAAAAAAAAAAAAAAAAAAAAAAAAAGAAGGTAGAATTAAAGTTTTATTGAGATTTCTTAAGTATGTCGAATGGTATACCCACTTTAACCTAGATGAGATTAGTATGTGTACTGTGTGTAATAAGCTTAATTCCATTAATCTACATACTTATTTTTTTTGTATCCAACTTTCTCACTTTCTGATTTTGAAATTTCTTGCGACTTTTAAGAAAAGAAAGAATTTTGTTGCCATTTGTAGAACTGATATTTTGTATCTGTTAGATTTAAGTTTTAGTTAGCATTCAATAGTTCTCTTATTATGAGGTTAAGTTTCTTTTGCCAAAATTACCCTGTATTTACATTAGGGGAATTTACAAACAGCAGGCACTGTTTGTATTTAGGGAGGATTAAGGTTTTGGACGTTTATATGCTCTCATTTTGTTTGCAAACTGAGTCCTGTTTCTGGAAACTTCTTTCTGTTCTTCAACTCGTCATAAACTGTAATGTTAGTTATAAAATTCAACTATTTATGCTGCCACAATCCGTAGAGAGAACAAAAAACAAGCTCAAGGTTATAATTTTAGAAGCACCACCTGATAGATTATTTATTCAGTTGTAAGGGAGAACCATCCTACAACATAGAGATTATTTATTCAGTTGTAATTTTGCTTATATTGCTCTTGATTTACTCATCTTATTACACATTATACATGATTCTTAAGAATGCTTTAATTGGGAGAGACGTAGAGTGTAGGATTTTGATTTTTATTTGAGTGTTTTAGCCTAAGACTTTGATTCGTAATGATTAAGTTCCATTAGGTATTTTGTATTTGATATGGCCGAAACTGGGCTGTTAGTTATATGAACATAACCATTAAAATTGGTTTCAACATAATTATTGATGATGTATGTATTTTTGTGATTGTGACTAAGTATATGACGGAGATAGAAAATATGGATTAATTGTAGTTGTAAGTTTAGTTGAGACTAATTAGAAAGGTTATGTGTTATTGAATTTTAATTATATAGAGAGAGCAAAGTTAAGTTAGTAACAATAGAGCGAGGTGAATTTTATATATGAGAGAAGGAAAGTTAAATTGAAGTAGGACAAAATGAATTTTATAAATAGGAGAATGCAAATATCACATGAGTTGATAGATTATATGTGCTATTCGTTTGTAATTTTGAGAGGTCTAGCGTTTAAGATGTTAATGTTATTTTGAACATATTAGGCCAAGACCTTGACTTCTAGTTGTTTATAGAGTAGATTGATTATTTGATATTTTAGTTATTTTAGAATTCGCGTTGTTAGTTTGAAAATATGGGCATTAGATTCTTTACAGTTGTGGGAGTTGTCTTATGTGACTGCGTTTGGAAGAATCAAAATTTCAATGCTATATAGTGCACTTTTACATGAATCAATAATTAATATATGTGGATAGAATCCCTACGTATGTAACCTTTGAAATTGTTCAAAACTGTTAGTATAACCATATCCTCGACGTTAATGTACTCCTTGGATTTGAACGACTTAGGTGTAACGTGGTTGTTGTGCTTGCGTGACTTCCGCCTTCTTGGTATTTTATTTTCAGTAGTGAGTTTATAGTTGCTCCATATTAATTGGTTCTATGTCGGGTTGTGTGACTGTTGCTTGGCTTGGATTTGGTATTATCGTATTTTCCTTGTTGTTGTTTATTAGCCTGTTGAGTCCGATGGGGATGAAGTAGTCATCCCTTGAGTTAAGTTTGTATGAATGAGACTGATTATTATTTCTTGAGTTACCTGGCTGAAGAAGTAGGAGGGACGGCCGCCCAATCACTCACCGCCGGTAATCAATGAAATGATAATCAGCAGGATAAATAGCATTAGCTGTCTAGATGGTTGTAGGTTGTTAGTGGGAAGTTGTTTAGTTTTGGTCGGTAAGTTTCGAGGACGAAACATTCTAAGTGGGGGAGAGTTGTAACGCCCCGAAAATTATTGGATATTTATTTAATAAATTATTGGGGATTAGATTGTGGAAAAATATTAGAAATAAAAATATGGTATTTTTATATGCTATTGTTAATATATGATTAATAATATTATATATTTATTTTATTTCTATTAAATAATATTGTTGGAGATATTATTTATTTAGGGAGTTATTTTGGTCTCTTGAGATGTTAAAATAATGGTTATAGGGAGGTTGGGTCCTAAAAGTATTTTAAATGAGTTTTTGGGCTGTTTTACTCGCGTGCACCCCCTCGTTACCTACTAGACGCACCCCCACTGTGAATCACTTAAGCCCACGCATCTGCGCGCACTTTCACCTAAACGCGATCCACCCCGAACCCGACCCGCTACTGGTTCTTCTCCTTCATGAAGAAGTCTGCGTGAGACGCAAAGAACTTCCATAACTTCACCTTCCAAACCTCTCTCTCGTTCTCACTCATTCCACCTCGGTTTGACCCAAAATTTCACCACCAAAGTCGAAATCCACCCCCAAACCTGTTTCTGATCTCTGTTTTGGCAAAAAAGACCGCTATCTATAGCATTTAAAATATTCCAGGCGGACTGTGTTTTGGAGATTAAGGTCACCACGATTGTCGTTCGAAGAATCGGACACCGTTTTTGGATTCCTTGCGTCGAGCTCTTCAAGAAGCACTAGCCCTTTGTGCGTTTCGGTGTAGTCGACGTCGGGCTCTTAGCGACTTGTTGTTTCGGTAAGAAAGAAAAGGAAGAAAACAGCGAAGAGAGGAGAAGAGAGAAGAGGGGAAACCAGCGCAACCAAGGAGGAAGGGAGGGAGAGCTGTTGCTGTGGTTCTGTTGGTGACTCCGTAGAGAGTGCTCCGTCTTCGGTTAATCAAGGTAAGGGTGAGCGTTTCGTTTAACATAATCGGGTATAGATAGGGTTTTTTGTGGGATTTTGATGCTAGAGTGATGTGATTTTGTTGATGATTGATATTGTTGTTTGAATAATTGATGAATTTGATGTGTTTGATGGTGTTCAATGATTTGAAATTGTTGAAGAGCAATTGATGTTATTGTGGAAATAATTTGGTGAGGTATTAGCATAAAACTTAATGGTATTTGGAGTTGTGGATGAATTATAGTGATGAAACGAGTTGCTGTTGGTTTTGATTAAAAATGTTATTGTTTCGTCACAAAAAATGAGCTGCTGTTTGCTGGGGAATTTTATGAGGGAGTTGCTGTTTTTTTTTTTTTGACCAAAAATGTGTTGTTTTGTCACAAAAATGAGCTGCTGTTGCTGTGGAATTTTATGAATGAGTTGCTGTTTTTTTTTGATCAAAAATGTGGTTGTTTCGTCAAAAATGAGCTGCTGTTTTCCTAATTAATATGTTGCTGTTTTACAAAATAATGAGGTGCAGTTTTTGTATTAAAATCTTGCTGTTTTACTGCTGTTTTTGGCTCGAAAAATTCTGCCGTTTTGGTTACCTTTACGCGCCTCAAAAAGTCACTGTTTTCTCTAGTTTTGTTGCTGGTCAAGAACCGAATTTTTCTGAATTTATTTTGTTAACGAAAGGGCGTGTTAAAGTGGCTGAATTTATCAATAAAATGGGCTGATATTTTATTTGTTCGTTGCAAATTAAATGGGAAGTCCTCCAATTTAAAATTATGATGTTTTTCTAAAATATAAGTACAATGTTTTCCAAAACAAATGGGTTGTTTCCACTACTAAAAATGTGATTGTTATGTTTATATGATTGAATTGCTGTAAGAGGTTATACTACTAGTGTACTCCTTGACTATGGCTAGGCCGTGGTTTACCACTAAGGCGAAATTTCTTTCAATGGTGTATTTACAAGGGCATCATCGAGAACCTTGCAAATGTGGCCAATGCCTTTTGCAAGTGGTACCAGTTACCTGAGTAATCCCATAGTCAATCAGTTTACTATTTTATAATCCACAAAACTAAAAGATAACCGTAAGATATATATATGCTTATGATGACGTGACTATATGATGTTGATGAATGTGTCGGTTCATGCTATGAGTGATTTTGATGATGTGTATTTAAGATTGTGATGTGAATGATTTAATGCACTCTCTACGAGTGTTTCATGATGATGTGTTATTTAATGATTGTGATGTGAATGATTTAATACACTCTACGAGTGTTTTATGATGACATACCTTGAGTGGTTATTTCTTTTATGATGATGATGATGATGATGAGTACTCCGAGTGAGTGTTGGTTGAATTGCACATGTGTTATAGAATCTCATGGCATGTGCATACTATGACTAATATTGATGATGTTATGCCTTGAGTGGTTTTTCTTCTATAATGAAGATATGCCTTGAGTGGTTTTTAAAGATGATATGGTACCATCATGCATATGCCCGCGTGTGGGTTGCATTTTCATACATAATCATAATTGTGAGTTGTTGCTGTTGTGATTTGAGCTGGTGTTGTGTATTTATGATGTGGTGATGATACCTTGTGATTGTCCGTTCTCATCCCTCTATTGTGTATCTGATTATGTTCCTTTGAAATTCTCACCCCTTCTGCTTGGAATGTTGCTCTATTGTGGCAACGCTGCAGCAGTACCCGCGAGTGAAGAAGGACTTGCGCCTTACTCTTGTAGTTTTGGGATGTATTGTTGTGTCGCTCTCGATCTTTGTAACACCTAGGGGTGGAGTGGGATAATTTGTTTAATAGTTGTATCTTGATTTTTACTTGTTACATTGAGACGTGTTTGAGAGTATTTGGTGAGTTGGTGTTTAGGCCGCTGCGATTGTGTTTATGAGAATGGAATTTTCCATAACTGATGTTGATTGCACAAATTTGAAGAGTGCATGTTTGATGAGTTTTTAAGGAAGCTGTAGCATTTCTTTTCTATCCATTAAAACAATTTTATTTTTGAAAAAGAATTACTCTGATAAATGACACGTAATATAAGGGTAGAAAAGGGGTGTTACAGATTAGACTCCCACTGTGGTCGCCATTTTTCGGTACCTTGGCTTCGGAATGGTTCCTCGGCCAGGGGTACTTGGGTAGGTGTTCCAGAATTCTCATATAAGTGTTTAGAGCTTGGACGTCTGGGCTTGGAGAGTGATGTTCCGAGCGCATCCACGCCGGGTGGGGGGTACCTGCAAAACACTCTGACGCTCAAGTCAGTATGTGGCCGAGTCAGAGCAGACTAATAGAGAGAGAGAAAGAGCTCCAGAGGAGCAGGGTGGCATATGAAAGAATGTGCATGTCAACTGAAAGAGACGTACCAAGGTAGTGGAGCAGACCTTTATTTATAGAGCGAAGGGACGTACCGTAGTCGTCGGATCTTGCGGAGAGATCTTGGTCGTCGGCCTTGGTGGGCCGAGTGGGCAACATTGAGCGGTGGCCCAGAGCGGTATGGACCAAGGTATTGGGCCGGCCCAATATTCAGCGGGGCCTTGCAGCCCAGGTCGGAACAGAAAGGTTAGGCCCAAAGATATTCATCATCAACTAAGGGATAACTTACCCTATACTCATCATCTCTAGTCGTAACTATGTCTCGTATGGACCATAACCGATAACTAGACCTTATTAGAATCTCTCTCAGTCACTCCGAGCACCACACCATCACATCGATAGAGAAATCAACTCATACACACAACACAGTAATTTCAAGAAACCCAATCAATCATTCACGAAACAATTTCATCTATCTAGAGCAAACATCTCATCATGGCTCCAAACATAACTTTTTCAAATGACAGACAACACTTAAGAATTGCAAATATTTGTTCTATGCATTTGGTAGTCATATAACCCATCTTGAGCACTATAGCCACTACACGTGACAAACAAAATTTTGAGAAACAACTCATGCCTTTCATAATTAAATCTTGTTTGATTAGGAATTCCATAGGCATCTTGGTTTTAAGTATTGTAATGATCTACAGGAAGAAGAGCCAACTATATTTATGAATTGTTAATGAAATATTACTTGCATCCTATCATTATTGTACATATTAAGTATCGTTGTTCTCATCTATAATCTATAGTATCCTTTTTTATAGTGTCCTTTTTTATCCCCTATTGCATATCAAATTTAAGAAGCACATTATTGAATATCATTAACTTAATCTATATTAAAACAAATTCCATGTAATTGTTCCATCAAGAAGTACATTATTTTTAAAGGCTTTGAGAGCTCTGGAACATGCGATTGTTCATTCAATTACAATTATTCTTCTCATGTTGTAAACATGTACTTGACTTTCTCTTCTACATCTTTATCTACATGTTTCCTACAATGTATTTTTGGGTCAATTCTCTTGATTGTGTATAATATGTCTGACGAATTGTGTTTTATAAATGGTACAATTAGATTTTCCTCAAGCTATGTGATAGTATCTCAGTATCTGTGGCAAACTAAGAGGGTTGACAAATTAAATTGTACAATTAGATTGTCCTCATTCTCTTAAAAAATGTCAATAGAAATATACAAATTTCACTCCTATACCATATGTAACTGCTCATTAGTGTCACAAATAGTTTCTATGTAAGGGCGCATTTGTTACAGAATAAAAAATAAGTGATTTTGTTGTTACATAATTTAGATATTAGTTTTTAGAGATTTTTGAGAAAATGAGAAGTTGTTTTATGTTTGAGTAACATATTGAAAATCACTTATTTTAAATAAAAAAATCATTCTTAAAAAATTGATTTTCTTGAGAAGCTACTCAAAACAACTTCTCATATGAAGCAATTTTTAGATTATTTTCAGTTTTTCACTTTTTTAAGAATTTGTAACAAACAGACAATATGTCGTCTAATAATATATAAAAACCAAGTCCACACCTATAACTTGAGTCATCATTACATTGTAGTTACCTAACTATGAATTAAAGGTTTACTTCAAGCACACCCCTGTAAATGATAAACAAAAATATAACATTAGAAGCGTTGTCATCAAATATAAATCACGAACGGTAATAATTTCAAAGTAATTTCAGTTTAAGGGTAGGATGAAAGCTCCAATGTGATGCATCACTTGTATGTAGGCTTCATATGCCAAATCAAATATGGAAGCAACAGAGGAAAGAGCAGAATATGAAATTCTCTCATTTACAAATATAACCCTTTTGTCAAAAGTCACGCGTGAAATACGTGCAGAAAATTTACCAAATGGAGTTTGGTATAGTCTTTCTTTTCAACTACATGAAATAACAAATCACAAAAAGTTAAGAAGTAAAGAAATCATATTTTTTATTTTTAGAAAATCAACGCATAAACAGAATGACCTTAGAAACCATATTTCAAAAACTCTAAAATCAAATAAACCTTTGCAGGATCAGAATTTGAAGGAGAAGTGACAGTGTGGAGCATTCTGGATGCAGCCTCATAACAAAAACCATGGTATTAGTGTAAACTTACGGAACTTAAATGATGGCTAATAAATGTTAAACTCTAACAGTGATTATAGACAACAACCATAAAAATAAAAAAATGTAAACTTAAAAAATATTATATTTTCCTAATCAAGTGTAAACTTACGGAACTTAATTGATGGCAAAGGGATCCTCAACCTTGATTAAGATATTATCAAAAATCGAGAACTAATTTGCTTTGCATCGATCGATCAAGACAACAAACCAACACATCACCATTCAAAAAATATCAAACTATTGAAACCATTGCAAAATATCCCTAACACTTGTTTTAGGTTTATGCTTATTTGTTCAGAAGTAATGCTGACATTTTGATGCGAATTTAGTTAATCTAATGGATTGATGGAATGGTCAAGGGAATTATTAATATAAATCATGACATATGCACATGGTAAGGTGGATTAAGAAAATTAAGAAAATTACGGGATGACGACGATCATGGGCAGGTAGATGTAGATCGTAGAAGTGCATAGGAGACACTCCTCTAAGTGCGAACACTGATGTTCCAATGTGATCCCGGACCTTCACATCTATTCCAGTCCTACAGTTAAATAGCACAGGCTTGGTAATGATAACAACAAATTTTATTTTTGATTTCTTAGTGATATAACATTAACAAAAGCATAAAATGATGAATCTTACGCGTTGTGTGAAAGTATCTGTGTGATATGTGCCATGACAACATAGGTTGGTTCCTGAAATTATGAAACCATTAATGTACGTTACTTGATACACATCATACAAATAATTGAAAAAACTATTTCATATAGGTTCTCTTTGATAACCACCATATGAATCTTTAAGGTTTTAAATACTACCTGAGTGGGAGGAGCTGCCTGCAATGAATCAAGGTGGCCACGGTGATAGCGAATGAGGAAATCGTAAAAAAATGGTTCTGGCAGATTCATGATGATTTAAGCTTGTTTATTAGGTAACCAATAGATTGTTTATGGTCGTCTACTAGAATAAATTATTGTTTCCTTCGAGAAAATTTATGCTTACCTATGTATCTCAAGTAAAAGAATATTTCTATTCAATTGATTTTTTCGGTTTTAATTGGCAATTCAAATGAATTAATAGGAAGTTTTGATTAGGAAATTTTAATTGGGAATTCAAATGAATTAATAGGAATTCAATTGTAGATCCTTATTTTATGTAAAGGATTTGATTAGGAAGTTTTGAAAATACATTAACCATAACCGTGGGATGATAATTGATTGTGGTATGGAACATCCTGACCATCCACACCAATGTTTTAAAACTCGGGCCGATGACCGACTCGGTGAAGGTACCGGGTCACTGGGTCAAGGGTCGGACCGAAGGGTCGACAGTTAAACCGCATGACCATTAACTCGGTCTTAATTAGAAATTTTATAAAAACTTAATTTACTAAAATTAAGCTTACCACTACGCCAGATTTGTTTAAAAAAGACCCCCCTATAACCAGCGTTTTTAAAAAAACGCTGCACATCGCGTAGAACGCGTGAGCCTTACCCAGCGTTTCTTTAAAAACGCTACGCATCACACATGCGTTCTCACCATATAACCAGCGTTTCTTTAAAAACGCTACGCATCACACATGCGTTCTCACCATATAACCAGTGTTTCTTTAAAAATGCCACGCATCACACAATGCGTTCTCACCATATTCAGTGTTTCTTTAAAAACGCTATGCATCACGCAATGCGTTCTCACCATATCCAGCGTTTTTAAAAACGCCACCCATTGCCTTAAATATTTCTACCAACTAACTGTACCAAATTAAACCCTCCCTCTCACTCGGTTCTCTCTTCCCTCGCTCTCACTCTCAGCAAGCTCTGCGCGCAGTTCTCACCCTACGTCTCTCTCTCTCGCTCACGTCTCTCTCTCTCTCGGTTCTCTTCTCTCCCTCACTCTCATTAGCTCTTCCTCTCTCAGCTCTCCCTCACTCTCGTTCTCTCTAGCACCACCCCAAACCCACAAACCCCCAAACCCACAAACCCCCAAACCCACAATAACCCCCAAACCCACAAACCCCCAAACCCACATTGCTTGTCTCAATCCTCTCCAGCACCCATAGTCCTCATTGGTTGTCCTCATCTTCTCTCAAAGGTTAGTTCTCTATTTTGTTTTTTGTTTTTTAGGTTTTTTGTTAGGTTGGAGATGAATGTAGTTTGATTGGAATATGTTGAATGTGTGAAAAAAAAATATTTGATAGGAGAGGAATATCTTGAATGTAGTTGTATGTGTTTGATATGTGTAAAATTAGTTGAAGTGTTTAATTTATTGCTTGGTTTTGTTGAGATTTTGATTGTGAAAGGATAGATTTTTTTAAGCAAGTGTGTGTCATCTATATATATTAGTAAAATCAAATATGCCTAAATCGAATATGCGAATTGTTTGTTAGGTTTTGGGAGTTTTTTTTGTCGGAGCTTCGCGATCGTTGTTCGAGTTTGTCCTGGTTCGAGAGTTCGTTGTAGTTTGGGTTCACAGCTGGTTGGAGATTTTGTCAGTGTTGCTTCCACTTGTTCAGGTACTTTTTTTGTTCTTTTGTTTATTTTATATGAAGAATTAATGACTATATAGAAGACATCAAAGTCTTTGATTTGTTTAGTTGAAACTACTAGCTAGTTGATCGAATGTCTTAGCTTCAATAAAATTGTAAATTCTCTTATCCGAATTTATTATAGATATTGGGACATTATGGATAGAAAGTGGATGTCTGCCAATCGTCTGTCCAAGGAATATAGAGATGGAGTGGATTATTTTGTGAACTGCGCTGTTCAACGTTTAGGAAGATCTAGTAATATGATATGTCCCTATTTACGTTGTTGCTATGTAAAATCGATTAATGCGAGCGAGTTGACAGGACATTTAAAGGGTAATGGAATTGATCAAACTTACACTTGTTGGACAATGCATGGTGAGGAAAGAGTTGAATCTTCGAATATGGGTAATAGTACTGAGAGATGTGCACCGGTTGACACCGAAATACCTACGTTTGTTGGGGACGAATTTGAAGAGATGGCAAAGGCTTTTGAAGACGATCTTAATGACCGTCCTCAAATGTTTGAGAAGTTGATAACGGTGCGAGAGGCGTCGTTGTATGAGGTTGTCTTGAATTCACAAAATTATTGGGTTTGTGATAAAGTTGTATAACTTGAAAACTTGTCACGGATGGACGGATAAGAGCTTTCTTGAATTACTCACACTATTGAAAGAAATGTTGCCGAAGGATAATGTGCTCCTTCTCGGACGTATGATGCAAAACAAATGTTAGGGTCCATTGGCTTGAACTATGAGAAGATACACGCTTGTCCCAATGATTGCATTCTATTTCGGAATGAACATGCATTTTTAAAGTCGTCTCCTAAATGTAATGCATCGCGGTATAAAAAGAAAGATTCTGCTCCAGAAAAGGTGTTGTGGTATTTTCCCATAATTCCTCGATTTAGGCGTATGTACCGTAGTTCAGAAGATGCAAAACACTTGACATGGCATGAGGATGAAAGGATTAAAGATGGCATGTTACGACACGGCCATGGATTCTCCGCAATGGAAAAAATTTGATATTGATTATCCCGATTTCGGGTTGGATCCAAGAAACCTACGACTTGCATTGTCTGCCGATGGTTTTAACCCGCACGGTATTCAGAGTAGCTCCCACAGTACATGGCCCGTGATATTGGATATTTATAACTTACCTCCATGGCTTTGCATGAAACGCAAATATATGATGTTGTCTTTGTTAATTTACTCGCCCAAGTAACAGGAAATGATAATGATGTATACTTGGCTCCTTTAATTGAAGACTTGAAGCTAATGTGGGAGAATGGAGTAGAGGTGTATGATGGGTTCGAGAGAAAAAGTTTCAACTTGAGGGCTATGATTTTTGGCACAATTAATGACTTTCCAACATACGGCAATCTATCTGGGTACAGTACGAAAGGTCAGTGTGCATGCCCTATATGTGAAGATAACACCGATTGGATGTGGTTGGAACATGGTAGGAAGAATATCTACCCTGGTCATCGTAGATTTTTGCCATCTACTCATCAGTATCGACTGTTGAAAAAGGCATTCAATGGGAATACCGAAACCCGTAAAGCTCCCACGGCTTTGACGGGTGAACAACTGTTTGAAAAGGTGAAATATTTGAACATTAAATTTGGGAAGCCTTTTGCAGGAGAGGTTGCCAAACGGGGGTGGAAGAAAAAGTCAATTTTCTTTGACTTGCCATACTGGAAGTCATTATATGTAAGACACTTCATTGATGTGATGCATGTTGAAAAAAATGTCTTTGAAAGTGTCATTGGTACCTTACTCAATATGCCAGGAAAGACTAAAGATACCATCAACTCGAGGTTGGACTTGCTTAGTATGGGGTTGAGACCAGAATTGGGTCCGATAAAGAAGGGTACACATACATATCTACCTCCCAAATTCATACTCTATCTAAAAAGGAGAAGATCGTGTTTTGTAAGTTTCTTCATGGAGTAAAAGTTCCAGAGGGGTATTCTTCAAATGTTACAAACCTTGTATCCATGAAAGACCTCAAGTTAAAGTCTTTAAAGTCCCATGATTGTCATGTTCTAATGGAGAATTTGCTCCCCATTGGTATACGATCCATTTTGCCTAAGAAAGTGCGCAGGCGCTAACCAAACTTTGTTACTTCTTTAAGGCGATTTGTAGTAGAGTGATTGACCCTAGAAAGTTGCCATCATTGCAAAGAGAAATTATTGTCACTTTGTGTGAGCTTGAGATGTATTTCCCACCTTCAGTTTTTGACATAATGATTCATCTAACAGTTCATTTGATTAGAGAGACACAATTGTGTGGCCCATGTTACATGAGATGGATGTATCCGTTTGAGCGTTACATGAAGATATTAAAAGGATATGTGAAAACCGATCACGACCCGAGGGTTGTATTGTTGAGCGCTACATAGTTGAAGAAGCTGTTGAGTTCTGCACCGCCTATCTATCTAGTCTTGAATATTTTGCGGGACTTCCAAGGTCTCGTCACTTAGGAAGCATTAGTAAAGGGATGTCAGGATATAAAATAGTTATGGTGTCAAGGGAAGAACTACATCAAGCACACTTATATGTTTTGCACAATGATAGTGAGGTTGATTCATATGTTGCCAAGCACATGGACATACTTAAGAGTGATTACCCATATAAGAGTGAAGTTTGGTTAACAAAGGGACACAATCGGAGTTTCATAGTGTGGTTAAAAGACCACATTGATTTCGAGTTTGCTATGAATCCTACTTCGATTTCAAAAAGATTGAGATGGTTAGCAAAAGGTCCAAATATGCATGTTTTCTCTTACACCAGCTATCTAATTAACGGTTACACGTTCTATACAAAAACCCATGATGATCAGAGTAAAATGCAAAATAGTGGGGTGACTCTTGTTTCTCAAGCTATGCATACATCAAGTGCCAAAGACAGAAATCCCGTATACGCGAATATGTCATACTTCGGGATCATTGAACAAATATGGGAGTTGGATTACACCATGTTTCAGAGTCCGTGTTCCAATGTAAGTGGGTTGACAATAATAATGGTTTCAGATTGATGAGTCGGGGTTCATGCGGGTGAATTTCAAGAAGTTGGGATATAAAGATGAGCCTTTTATTTTGGCATCCCAAGCTCAACAAGTGTTTTATGTCAATGATCCAATTGATATCAATTGGTCTATTGTTTTACTGACACAAAAAAAATTAGTGAATTACATTTATGATCAAGAAACCAATGATGATGGTATCGAGGACGACCCTTTCTTGGGGACATCACTAGAAGAGGAAAGTACTTATAGAGAGGATGTTGTGTATGTTAGAAAGGATCATACTGATGGAATTACGATTCGTCAAAAACAAAGTACCAAGGAGCGAATTGCAAAAAAAAATTGTATCGAAGAAAAGGAAAAGGTAACCGACATAGATGTTATTTTATAGACATGAATCTTATTTTCATCTTCTTTGACTGATTATTTATTTTTTTGTTGGATGTTTTTTTTAATTGGATAAATATAACAAACAATGATTATGTTTTATTGCAGGTAACATGGCAGATCATAGTGATAGTGGGCATGACACCGGTGAGGGCAATGATCATGATGTTGCAAACTATATCAGGAAGCGTGCTCTCGTGGAATGACAATAAAAAGGATATCATCAACGGGATAAGTAAAGGAAAAGAAAAATTAAGTGTAAGTTACTAATTAATTGCTAATTAACTTCATTCAATACTAAGTTTTTATTGTTTGTGATCTAATTTACTATTTACATAATGCAGGTCCAATGGAATGTTAAGGGTCTGCCAATTGGAGAAAACGAAGACTCATTTGATTACTTTCCTTGGTCGTAAGGTAAAACAAATGATACCAATAACAATCACTACTTGGGTTCACACAAAAATCCGTTTTGAAGAAACAAAACATGAGTTGTGGGTAACAATACCGATATATAATTTTAGATCTTTTGGTTAGCTTATTTAGTAATTTTGTAGTCCCATATATATATATATATATATAAATTTATTTATATCATTTTCATTGAATGTGCATAAGCAGAAATATTTTGATGTGGATGATTCTAAAAAGGATTTGGATAATGAAGGAAAGCCGGAAAGTTACATAAAAATTTGAACGACATTAACAAAAACTTGGTGAAAGATGATAATGGAAACATCAATTGGAATCCTCCACCAATATATAGTGGGTTTATTTCAGAGGAGGATTGGCACACATTTGTTAGGAGGCGACCAAGATCGAAACTTCTTGGTTAGTGCTACTATCTATTAAGTTATAACATAAAATATATTTGACAATTATCTATTATACATTAATGTATACTTATCTCTCTTAATAGAAAGCAAGTGAACAGAATCGAAAGTGTGCTTACAGGTCATTAGTATCCTTATAGAAGCGGTGCTACTCCATATCAACATATTGAAGAGAGATTGGTAAGGCACAATAAACTTGATTTTTTAGTTTCATGAAACATTTTATAAATAGTTTCTTAATATTTGGTAAATTTAAATATAGTTGGTGGAGAGTGGGAAAGATCCTACTAAAGAAGGTGTTGAGCGACATGTTTTGTGGGTAGAGGCTCGACTAAACAAAGAAAAGGAGATTGTTGATCCTAAAACTAAGGAGGTGTCTGAAAAGAATTGTAAGTATTTCCTAAATTCAAGCTCACCGATTTTAATTGTAACTTTTATGATTTTTATAATGTATTATACTTTTGTTTTGTGAATCGGAAGCCATATCACGATCGATTGTCACGGGAGAGCTCACCGATTGCTCAAAAGGAAATCCTTACACGTGCCTTAGGTAAAGAAGAATACTCGGGTTCGCATGAGGGTGCTTGGATTTGGAGTAGCACCAACCGAGTACTTTGGACCAAAACAGAAAGTCTATGATGAGAATCATGAGTGTCCACCACTGAGAAAGATGATGGCATTGTATGAAAGTGTGCAAGCTCAACTTAATGATATCCGATCGCTTTATGACCATGTTATGCCACCAGCACCATCCCCTGCTACACATAGCGATTGCACGAGATAAATTGAACCATGACGTCAACTAAGGTATTAATTGTTTTTATTATTTTGTGGTTTATAATTGATTTATTGTACATATATATATATATATATATATATATATATATATATATATAACATCAAATAATGTCTTTATTATTTTGTGGTTTATAATTGATTTAGGACAACAATGAGTGTGAGTGTGAATTGTATATCTCAAACCCACATGAAATGGTTGCAATTGGCTTCACATGTAACGAATTGGGTCCCTTGATGCACAATTTGCCCCTACCTCCAAATCATGTTAGAGTCGAGTTGCGGTACCAATTAGGGAGGATGCACCATTGCTCGCTCCGATTCCGATTGTGATATTGATATCTTGGCGGTGTCACAAGCGATTGGTACCTTTGTGGCATGGCCATCGACCTTGTCGTTGTAAGTGACAATATATTTGTAACTAACTAATTATAGTTTTGTCATATAATTTGTGCTAACTAAGTAATTATTTTTGTTTATACATAGATGCGCCAAAATGCAAAATCTAATAAAGTGTCTATCGGCAAGAAAATGTCTCCTTTGAAAAGTGTTGGCCAGGAAAAATCTATTGGCAAGAAAGTGTCTCGATCCACCCCTTCTACAAAAGTGTCTCAGTCCACCCCTTATGTAGAAGTTTCTCAGCCTGCCTCTCCTCCAAAAGTGGTGATCACCCTCCTCTTCTCGCCAAGTGACTCATCCATCCCCATCTCCATTTGTGTCTCGGTCGCCTCTTCCTCTTCCATTAATGAAGCTTATAGGTTAATTGGTCGGGCGACGGCCAGCGTCAGAAATACATGATGAAGGAGAAAGACCTTATCATAAATTTTGATGAAGAAGTTTTTGGAGCTAGCGGTCCTCAAATAGTCGGACGTGAGGATATACGTGATGTATGTGATTCGGATGAGGCAACCGGTATTGTTATGAATATATATGTCAGGTACTATGTAATTTATTATTTGACATTGTCGATTTTATTTATTATATCGTTAATTTAATTTATATATATATATATATATATTTATATATCTAAATGTAGGTACTTGTACGAGGACATTGTGGTCCCTTCCGAACAGACACATAGATTTTTGTTCTTGTGTCCGGAAAGTACAACCTTTCATCAAGTGAATCGCAGCCTGGCAAATTATCAATCACTTGTGGAAGAAAACCGGGCTGCTGTTCAAACTTATGTCAATGAGCGCTTCAATGAAGCTCAAAATAGAAGTCATGATGCCTTACTTCTAGCACCGGTTAATCTAGGGTGAGAAATTTTACTCATTCTTATATAACATGCATTTTTTAATAGTAGTCAATACTTATTCGTAAATTTATTTTGTAGGAGACATTGGGTTTTATTTGCAATTAATCCTAGCAATAAAACCGTGTATTACATTGACTCACTTCAAAAATCATTACAAAAACCACATGGAGTTTGTGGAGCTTTTTAACAGGTGTGTTTATTTTATGTCATTCTGCATATTTCTTACTTTTACTTATATATGTATATATTGTTATTAATATAGTTATATGACATTCTATTCAGCGCTTTAAGCACATATTGGGGAGTGGATAAATTAACGGTCAAATGGTTAGCAATAATTGTAAGTTTCTAACTTATACATTACATTATTTTGTCAAAAAACTGTATTCAACTCAATTTAACAATTAACTAATCTTATGTTTTATAGTGTCCTAAACAATTCAATAACATTGATTGTGGGTATTACGTCATGAAATATATGAAGGATATTATTACTCAAAAGAAAACGACTATCCCCCGTCAGGTATCTACTTATAATATATTTTTATATGATTTCGATTTAATAGTGGTTCTTTCCAATATTTAACCATTTCAATTCTAATTTTATTTATTTATATAATTTCAGTATTTTCGCGATTGTCGGTGCGGACATACTCTGTTGAAGCGATTGCTTGAGCTTAGGGAGAATGGTGCAGTTATGTCTCCCGTTTTTTTTAAAGTTTCATTTGGATACATATAAGTTAGCTAGCTAGTTTTTGGTTCATAATATTGTAACTTGCAATTGATAGCTTGTTTTGGATACATATGAATTAGATAATGAAACTTCTTAGCTATTTTGTTTTGGTTCCTCTTATGTAATTTGTTTCTGTTATATTTAATTTGGTTCCTCTTAGCAATTTGATTCTGTTATGTATTGGATTGGATTGGCTGTACAGGTAACTTGTAAATATAAAAAGGAAAAGACACAAAACAGAAAAAAAATAAAAAAAAATTTAGGCAGCGCTTTTAATGAAGCGCTGGGTATTTAGTAACACAAATAGGCAATATTCAGCGCTTTTAATGAAGCGCTGGGTATTTAGTAACACAAATAGGCAATATTCAGCCCTTTTAATGAAGCGCTGGGTATTTAGGAACACAAATAGGCAATATTCAGCGCTTTTAATGAAGCGCTGCGTATATGGGGCAATATTCAGCGCTTTTTAAAAAGCGCTGCGTATCTTGGAGGACGCTTGGGCAATATTCAGCGCTTTTTAAAAAGCGATGCGTATTTGGGAGGACGTGTTTGGCAATGGGTGGCGCTTTTAGAGAGCGCGGCCCATTGTTGGAGTGGAATATCCAGCGCCACGTTCAGCAGCGCTCATAAGCGCTGTCCATGGATAAAAAAAAACGCTGCCCATCTACTAGATCTGTAGTAGTGTACGAAAAACTATACTTTAACTTATGAATTTCATAGATGTAAAACTATACTTCAAAATATCTTCTAAATTATACTTTAAACTACCATATATATATATATATATATATATATATATATATATATATATATATATATATATATATATATATATATATATATATATATATATATATATATATATATATATATAAACGGAAGATATATAAAAATATATGATTAATTTATACATTGACTTGAAAATAGCAAATTATCAATGCATCTAAAAGCATCCACGGTCTTTCGTAATCTACATGTTATATGCTCTTTTTTGTAACAATTATCACAAACTTCAGATGGTCGAGTGGTAAGGCATGTGCAGTGCTAATGCATTGTCACGGGTTCGATCCCCTTTGTTTATAGTTTTGACTTTTAATAAAAATAATTAAATCTTGCGATCCACGTGGCATGCCACATATTTATCCCAAGATGTATGTGGAATTATTTGATTGGTTTGAGGTGTAATCCTAGGTGTACAAACTCTTGATTTATATTACTTATGATTTCTTTTGGTGATTTCTTTATTACTACGCAAACTACTTCCTTTCACTACCCACCTTTTGTCCTTTTCGGTGAGCGAATTTCATAAGGCAAAAATTCCGGGTTTACCTCATTTTTTGGTAAATCCGGTTCATAAATTTAGAAAGGGGGTGTTTCGTGGGGATTTTCGGATTTACCTCATACTTAGGTAAATCCGGTTCATATTTTGTGAACCGGATTTACCTACGTATGAGGTAAATTCGGAAATCCCTTTTTTAAAAAAAATAATTTATTTTTAAAAGGATACGCACGCTGTTACGATTTAAAATACGATACGAACGTGTTATGTTATACGAATAAATATACGTCTAAATACGATCTAAAATACGTCAAATATATAAAATATCAAATACAATCTAGATATTGTCGACACTTATAAACTATCTAGATTTTGCCGACACTTTTAACGGTCCAGATGCGGAGTCATTTGCTACTGTTTGTCGAAACCAGAAGGACTGTTGTTGAGGTCCTTCGTCGTTTCAATCCACCGTCGCAGTAGTTTCTGTCGTGTTTTCATTTCGTTTCTGGATGTAGAATGCTGTTTTAATTAATGTTAATCTTCTTTTTTAATAAATTTTTTCTTTTTTTAATTTTTTTTTTCCGGAAATACCTTTAAATTTGGTAAATCCGGATGGGGGTATTTGAGATTCCCGGATTTACCAAAAACCCAGGTAAATTCAGTTCTCAATTGATTTTTACGGTTTTAATTGGGAATTCAAATGAATTAATAGGAAGTTTTGATTTGGAAATTTTAATTGGGAATTCAAATGAATTAATAGGAATTCAATTGTAGATCCTTATTTTATGTGAAGGATTTGATTAGGAAGTTTTGAAAATACATTAACCATAACCGTGGAATGATAATTGATTGTGGTATGGAACATCCTGACCATCCACACCAATGTTTTAAAACTCGAGCCGGTGACAGACTCGGTGAAGGTACCAGGTCACTGGGTCAAGGGTCGGACCAAGAGAATTCGACGATTAAACCGCATGACCATTAACTTTCGGTCTTGATTAGAAATTTTATAAAAACTTAATTTACTAAAATTAAGCTTACGAAATCCTATACTTTAACTTATAAATTTCTTAGATGTAAAACTTACTGTATTAATAACAATTGTACTTCAAAATATCTTCTAAATTATACTTTACATTGACTGAAAATAGCAAATTATCAATGCATCTAAAAGCATCACAGTCTTTCATTATCTACATGTTATATACTCTTTTTTGTAACAAATATCATAGACTTCAGATGACCGAGTGGTAAGGCATGTGCAGCGCTAATGCATTGTCACGGGTTCGATCCCCTTTGTTTATAGTTTTGACTTTTAATAAAAATAATTAAATTTTGCGGTCCACGTGGCATGCCACATATTTATCCCAAGATGTATGTGGAATTATTTGATTGGTTTGAGGTGTAATCCTAGGTGACAAACTCTTGATTTATATTACTTATGATTTCTTTTGGAGATTTCTTTATTACTACGCAAACTACTTTCTTTCACTACCCACCTTTTGTCCTTTTCGGTGAGCGAATTTCATAAGGCAACCATTTGTAGGGTTTTTTTTCATACCCCCCTCTTTCTCCCTTGTTCCTGGGTGTATCAGCAAATACGAGAAGCCAGCGGCAAGCGGGCTGCGGCCCACCAACTCGATCGGCCCACCACGGCGCTTGGAGCGCAATTCTCGCCGTGAAAATCTCGCAAAGCGGTCGGACCTCGCGATATATACGCCATTCGCATATGGCATCGGTATGTTCTCTAACCTTGTGCTATCTGCGGCGACCTCTCACTAGATCGTCGGAGTGTCTTTGCGAGTACCACCCGAGGTGCTCAACGCGTGAAGCGGGACCGGTCCTTTCACTCATTCAACGACCGCCCATTTGGCGAAACAACAACCACTTCAACACTTCATTGGTCAAGGTACGATCAATTGGCGACGACCACGATGGGAGGCGTGCGCTATCCTACCTCATTCATGGCTCCACGCGACCGGCCCCAGACGCGGGCCGCTTCTCGACTCAATCCCTCCGGCGAAATCGGCCCAGCGAACCGGGGCGTGGCGTCACGATCCACGAGTCTCAAGGACTTCCACGACAAGAACCTTGGTGCACAACGGTCGCGGACCGTCCTCCAACGATTCAACCGCCGTTCTCGGGAGACTTGCGCGGCGATTGAAGCGGGCATTCGAGAACCTCTACCGACCACGCCACCTCGGCCGTTTGCGAGATCTGCGCAAAACAAAAATCAGTGATCGCAGACGACGGCGCTCATCTCTCGTCTGAAAAGAGGGTCAATTCGGGCGCGCGTGCGCGAAGGAGAACATACGCTTCGCCGCCGACCGGCGCGAAGACACCGCTCCCCTCCTCGAAGGAGCATTTCTCGCCGAGAGAGCACTACTCATCGTTCTCCGGCAAGAAGAGGCAGGGCACACAGATCGCCCCAGGCGAGAAGCAGCGTAGGCGCGTTCAATGTCCTACGATTATGAAGATTCTAGCTACCGATCGACACGGCCGCCACTCACGCACGGTACTCCTCCAATGAGTCGTCCGAGTCTCGCGATCGAGAAGCGATCTTGGGATTCTCAAGAAGAGGGAAGATTACGAGAGATGGAAGAATCGGGGGCGTTTCGCATCGGCCAAGGAAAGGCCAAAGCGGCGACCCGAAGGCCTCCTCAACTTCCACCAACCGCCCGTCCGGAGGATTTTATGGAATGTTAGAACGCGAGGCATGCCTCGCAATGCAACCACTTTGGGTCGACGGCTTCGAGCGAGCACGGCCCGTTCTCCGGGGAGATCGGGCGTTACAAAATTCCGAGAGATCTCGCAAGCCGCCCAATCTCAACAAGTTTGGCCAGGGGGGATCGGACAAACATCTCCGTTACTTCAATAATTCTTTGTTATTATAGGAATTGGGACCGACCATGAAATGCGGTTGTTTCCCCCGATCGTTTGGCGGCCGAGCGTTGGAATGGTGGGAGTCCTGCGACCAATTCCATCTCCTCGTGGGGCGACACAGTCGAGAATGTTCTTGTCCCACTACACCGCCAACCATTGCCAATTTCGATATGAAGAATACTTGGACTCTGTTGTTCAAGGAGATAATGAGGCGAGGCGATATATTGACCGGTTTAACAGCGAGGTGAAGTGCATTGCGTGACTTGTCGGACAAGGACAAGTTGAAATATCTGAAGCGTGGTATTCGACCGGACCACCGGTTCGTCGAAGAGTTTACATTGAATCATTACCAAGATCTCAGCTACTTCTTAACGAGGGTTAACGTCCACATGGCGTATGAAGAAACATTGGCAGCAAGAAAGGCCGTCCGTGCACGACCTAAAGAAGAAAACAGTAAGCCGGCCAAAGGACATGAAGGTCGCGCGACAATCGGTCTGACTTTCGTGATAAGAAGTTCGATCATCGCACTCGGCTAAACACCTCTATTGCGCAGATCTATAGCAAGTGCCAAAATAATGAGTTTGTGGGAGTAAAGCGGCCCGATCCACTCGTGCTCAAGAAGGGGGCACGGCCAGACTAAAAGATCTTTGCCGTTACCACAAGAGCAAGGGTCATGATACTAACGATCGTATGGCCCTCAAAGATGATATTGAAGAGCTCATTCGAAAGGCAAGTTGGGAAAGTATGTGAGGTCGGAGGAAGCGCGACCGACCTCGAAGCGCGAGAAGGCGATCGAGGGAGAGGGAAGGGTGCTCTAGTTGTTTCAGCGCCCAAGACAAAGACCGGTGCGAAGATCGAGAAGCTCCACGGTCGGTCAGGTCGCAGCGTTGCAATGGTCATTCACGGTGGAAACGTTTGGACCGTGAGGAATCAAATAAAGCCACAAAAAGGAAGTGGGGCGAGCTCGATGGTCGGTTCAACATCGACATCCCACCGGTCTCGAATAGACCCCCATCTCGTTTGGAGATAGCGACCTACGATGGCGGTAAAGCGATTATGTTCGTTGGTAATCGTCAGGCGGTTATGGCCAACACGAAGTTCAAAGAATTCTAGTCGACCCGGTGTAGCTCGGCCGACATCATGTTTGAAGGCTTGATTGACAAGATTAAGGTTGATCGGAGCGAGATAATCCCCCAGGCCGAGCCTACTCCCCTAACGGGCTTCAATGGAGCGGTCACCTACCCGTTGGGGACAATCGAACTCATGGTCACATTTGGTGACGACACTGGAGATAGCACTTTGTACAGGACGGTCCGCACGGCGTTCCTCGTACTCCCCCTCAAATCATGCTATCGATTATGTATCATTGGTAGGCCGACCCTGGGCAAGCTAGAGGCCGTGGCGTCAACAGTACATCTGAAGATGAAATTCTACAGCAAAGACGACCAGGTAGTTACCCTGGCGGCCGACCTAGAGGAAGCAAGTCGAAGCCACGATCTGTATCAGAAAATTTGCGATGAGGTAGACCTTGGCCCAAATGTTCTAAGCACTGGTGAAGGCCATCAAGTCAACGTCACTGATTTGGATGCTCGGTATGATCCGGACAAATGACCCGGAGGATAACGATGATGACTTAGCCCAAGAGTGAAAAAGCGAGTTGAAAAGGCGAACCTCATGGAGAACTAATAGATGTGCGGTTGGGAGAGCGACCCAACAAAGATATTTAAGCTCGGTAGCGACTATCGAGCAAGTAAAGCATGACCTTGTGCAATGTTTGAGAGACTATCTTGACTGTTTAGCATGGCGGCATCGAGACATGCGGCATTCCTATCGAAATAGCTTTGCCATCAACTTTGATCGATGAAGGGCTCAAGCGGTCGCTCAAAGAAGACGCACTCGAACGAGGAAAAATCTCAAGTCATTTGCAAAGGCCGTTGAGGACCTCATAAAGGCCAATTTCATAGAAGAGATCAAGTACACGACACGGCTATCCAATGTCGTGTTGGTTAAGAAGAATGGAAAGTGGAGAATGTGTGTAGACTACACCGACCTAAATAAGGCATGCCCGAAGGATGCCTTCCCGTGCCCAACATTGACAAATTGGTCGATGGTGCCTCGGGCTACAAATTATTGTCTTTCTTGGGCGCTTACTCGGGATACAATCGAGATCACGATGTATCCACCCGATCGACACAAGACGGCCTTCATGACGGATCGGGAAATTTTGGTACAAGGTGATGCCTTTCGGCTAAGAACGCGTTTGGAAGCGACCTACCAAATGAATGATGAACAAAATTTTCAAGAGGCGAGATCGGTCGAATTTGAGAGAGGTGTACTTGGGCGACATGATCATCAAAAGTGGGACCGATCCGGATCATGTGAGCGACTTTGCGGAAATCTTTGAAGAAGCTTGGAAGAATTCACTCAGACTGAATCCTGAGAAGTGTACCTTTGGGGTGAGGGCCGGCAGATTTTTGGGCTTCCACCTTGTTGCGCCCGAAAAAGTCCCCGAGGGGTTTTCTTCGTTTACAACGTTTTAAAAACAATGAAGTCGCCACCAATATTTTTTATAAGGAAAATATTGAAGAAAAACCTTTTTGGGAAGGCATATGGTCTTTTGGAAAACTCAAAGATTTGGGTTCGGGGGTCGGTTAGGCATGGGGAAGGTATTAGCACCCCACATCTCCTTTCTACTGAAAGGGAACCTTTAATTAAACGTGGTTTAAGTGTTGATTTGAAAAGTACTTAAATTTGCCTCTTAATTGAAAAGATTTAATGAATTTTTATTTATTGGTAGCTCGAGAGTTAGCGCTTTGGGTTTTTTGAAAGGAAAAATGTTTTTAGTTTATTGTGCTTGACGGAGGGGATCCGCTCCTACGTATCTCCAGGTGCGATGGAGAATTCAAAGCTACGTAGTTCTAGGTTTTTGGTTTTTAACTTGTTTAGTTGTGGCGAGCTTTCATGATTATCAATTGGCGAAGGCTCCAAGTGACCACCATTAGCACTCCATTGTTAATGATCATGCAAGCAAAGGCTTCACAGGACCAATAACAAAGTTTTTGATTTAATGAAAAGTTTTTTAGGAAAATATTAGGCATTCATGATGATCAATTGAGCAAAGGCTCCAAGTGATCACCACTAGCTCCTCATTGTTAATGATCATGCAAGCAAAGGCTTGCGGGACCAATAACAAAGTTTTTGATTTAATGAAAAGCTTTTTAGGAAAATTAGGCATTCATGATGATCAATTGAGCAAAGGCTCCAAGTGATCACCACTAGCTCCTCATTGTTAATGATCATGCAAGCAAAGGCTTCGCAGGACCAATAACAAAGTTTTTTGATTTAATGAAAAGCTTTTTTAGGAAAATTAGGCCTTCATGATGATCAATTGAGCAAAGGCTCCAAGTGATCACCACTAGCTCCTCATTGTTAATGATTATGCAAGCGGAGGCTTATGCAAAACCATTAACAAAGTTTTTTTATTTTTATTTATTGAAAGTCTTTGAAAAATTAGATGTTCATGATGATCAATTGAAGCGAGAGGCTCCAAGTGATCATCATTAGGTCCTCATTGTTAATGATCATGCAAGCAAAGGCTTCACATGACCACTAACAAAGTTTTTGATTTAATGAAAAGTGTTTGAGTTAGAAAGAATTAAGAAAAACGAGAAAAAAGCGAAAAATTGCAAAATGGGGGGTGTTACTAGTTACTGGAGGTTGTGTAACTGAGCAGGGGATGTAAACAACAAGCCCAGTTCGCATATGGGAGCCCAGTATGCGAAACTGGGCTTAAGTGAGGGGGGGGTGCGCGCGTGGATCCGGATGGTGCGACTAATAATCTGATTTAAACAAAATAAACTAAAAAAAAAAAAATATAAGGAAGAGACTTATAAACCGAAAACCCTAAATCAAAAAAACCTAAAAACAGATTCTCACTTCTCCTCCCCCCTTGGCTGCGCGGCGCCTTCTGATGAGAGAGAGAGAGATTTTGGGCGAAATCTTCGCCGGTTTTAAAGGAGAGGGAGAGAACGGCGTGGATCGTGAGAGAGAGATGGAGGTCCGATGCGAACGGGATAGAGAGAGGGTACGGTGGGAGGAAGAGAGAACGGAATGAAGGAGACGGTGGTGATGGAGAGAACGGCGCGTTTGGCGCCGGTTTCCATGGGGGGTGGTGGGTTCGGCCGGTACCTCACCGGAGAAGATGACCGGCGTCTCGCCGGAGTGTTGACAGGTATGTTCCTTTTTTTTTCCTGCGTTTTTCTTTCTGATCTTATTTTTTCTGGTTCATCTCTTCTCAGTTTCCTGTTCTATTCTTGTTTCTGGTTCCGGAAAAATAGCTGGGTTGTGGTTGTTCTTTGATATATTTTTCTACCTTAAATCTGAGCTATCTTAATCTATTTGCAAAAAACATATCTGATACTCTCCCTGGAAAAATCTCATGAACAGCAAGAGCATATTATTATCATTTCTTGGATTTTTTATTATGCGTATATATGGAGTCTGAAGCAAAATAGGAACCTTTTAACTTGGTTTGGTATTATAGCCTAAGTGCATTTTTCTCAGATTCACAAAGTGAAGACACCTAATTTTATTCTAATCCCATTTAATCAATCCACCATTAAAACAATAACAGTGTGCGTTATGCTCATAGACCAAACAGTGAAGCAAGAAGAAAAAAAAACTAGACAGCAACTTAGGTACCAACCTGACCTCCTATTGCCAAAGGAAAGATTAACACGAGATCTGTGTTGATGTTGTTGGTGATCTATTGCTTCCTTGCTGCTGTGTTTTGAATTCTTCCCCTTTTTGACTGCTCAGATCCAAAAAAATCTGTTTAGGTGATTAGGGTTTCAGTGTAAAACCCTAATCTTTTTTCAGTGATTTTCTTAACTCGAAATTCGTGTCCCTTTGACTGACCCTTGACAGCTCTTTTATATTAAAATACTAGGTCAGAGCATTTAATTTAGTTTGACCGGGCTTTGATTTTTCAGATTTGGAGTGGAGCGGATCGGCCCAGCTACTTGGAGAGCAGCTGTTGGAACCCCAGATTTGCTGCTGCTGCCTTTTATTATTTTTTTTGTATTTTCGGATTTATTTATTTTTGTATATTTTGTGTTATTATTTTTTGTATTTTTTGGACATTTGAATACTTCTAATTTGTAATAAAAATTAAATAGAGATTTTTTTGACTTTTTGTATTATATAACACTTTTAAATTGTAAATAACACTAAATAGAATTTTTGGCGTTTTGGACTATACATATATACTCAAAATGAAATAAATGCACAAAATAAGAATAATAATAATAAAAAGGAGTCGGGCGAACACAAAGACGAGAGCGAGCCAGAGACTAGACAAAATACGCTAAAACAAGACCCAAATAGAGGAAATGGGCTCATTAACTAAAAACACTAAAATTGACTCGAATTACATTCTTAAACTGAATTGAAAAGACAAGCCAAATTTCTAGAAAAAATGACTTTTGGTAGTAGACCTACTTATGTACGACTAAACCCAAATCGAAGATTAAATTGAAGAACGCATACGAAAAGATCGACCATTCGCGTGCACGCCTAATTTAAACAACGGGTATTTCTATTTAGTTTAGTTGGATAAGCCAAATTGACTTAAATTAAAAAGGCGGACAAAATTGGGGTATTACATTGCCCTCTCTTATTTCACATTTCGCGAAAAATATGAATTGGCCTTTTCATATTTGTTGGTGAAATGGAAATAAAGATATAGAAATAATACTAATTTTGTCCGCTTGAAAAAGTTCAAATCTTTTTGTTATTTTCCTTTTGAGAGAGGGGGTTAACACTTGTCGCATTAACGGGAAAGCAATAAATTGGGAAAAGCGGTAAATTCGGAAAAGCGGTAAATTGGGAATTCGGAGGTTGCCTAAAACCTTTTAACGGACTCTTGTCGAGTCAGAGCTCGAGGTGGCCTTTTCGAGCGGCGATCAATATCAAGTCCGAATCGATTTGATCAATGGATTTACGTTGTGCCTTAGGTGACACAACTAATCCGAAGGACTTAACGGTCGATGGATCCATCGCGTGCTCGCGTACGCGATGTTGTGATGCGTGGAAGGAGTTCACTAACTCTGAAGGAGTTCACTAACTCGGGTTGATGGAGTTCTGAACTGCGGATTGATGGAGTTCACGAACTCAGGGGTGGCCTTTTCGGCGGCCGATCAACATCGGTCGGATCGATTTGATCAATGGATTTGTTGTGCCTTAGGTTGGCACAACTAATCCGAAGGACTTAACGAAGTCGATGGATCCATCGCGTGCTCGTGCGATGTTGTGATCTGTGGAAGGAGTTCACTAACTCGTGGGAGTTCACTAACTGCGGGTTGATGGAGTTTACGAACTCTGTCTTTGATGGAGTTCTGAACTCTGTCTTTGATGGAGTTCTGAACTCTGTCTTTGATGGAGTTTACGAACAACGTCTTTGATGGAGTTCTGAACTCCGTGTTGATGGAGTTCTGAACTCTGTCTTTGATGGTGATTTTCTAAAATGGGATTTTTGGGACTCTCGGGTCGAAGTAACTTTTCTCTTGGATGGTGCATGAAATGCATGCACTTGGGTATTTGGGTGCACATGGATGCAATGATTGATTTTGGTGGGATGTTTCTTCTGTTTGATTATTCTTTCGCTCTTACGAGATCACGAATTTGAAAGTGTAATACACTACTGTTTGATGCCATGGAGTGATGAATGGTATGGATGACATGAGAATGATGAATGATATGAAGATGTTGTGTTCTTTTGTGTTCCGTCCTCTGTGATTTTCTTCTCTTTTTTTCTGCTTATTTGTTTTTTTGCACCCTTTTGTTTTGCTGGTTAAGTCGATCTGCCGGACGGAGGCTGTCCTAGGACGATGATCACGCGAGGATTGCGCACTGATTCGTTATGCCTGTTTTGTCTCTTCTTTTTTTGCAACTTTACTCACTTGGGAAATCATTTCTTTCTGTATTTTTCAAAGATTTCGTAATGATCCTGTAATGCTCTTGAATGTGCACATGTTTTGCAAATCAATTTCATCAATCATAAAAATTATTATTTTGAAAGAGACTGAACAGATGAAAGCAGTGACACGAAAAGCGCACATATGAAAGAAAAGTTGGACCTTTATTGATATAGAAATTGGACGTGCAGAAAGTCACGCCAATTGAAAGTGCATTACAATCTTTCTTTTAAACTGAGAAAATACAAGAGAAAGGAATGTGATCTTGTGATTTCATCTCGAAAATAATGCGCGTTCGTCCATACTCATAACTCGATCACCCTCTTATCCAAACTTTTGGGAGTATTGATTGCCTTTTCTTTTCTCAAGCCCAAGTTTTCTGACCCTAATTTTTGCCTGGATCGCCCTTTGCGGGTTTTCAATCCACCGGGTCGCTCTGATTTTGCCTAGGTCGCCCTTTGCGGGTTTTCAACCTAGCGAGGTGATTTTTCCTTGGCTTATCTTTCTCTTTTTTCGTCTATTTTTCTAGGCATAATACTTCTTGATCACATCTGAGTTCACTGGATTTGGAATCTCATCTCCGTCCATGTTAGCCAGGATTAGAGCTCCTCCAGAGAATGCCTTCTTCACCACATAAGGTCCTTCATATTTGGGAGCCCATTTGCCCCTGGGGTCCGTCTGGATCGGCAAGATCTACTTGAGTACAAGATCTCCTTCTTGGAATTCATGAGGACAGACTCTTTTGTCAAAAGCCCTTATCATCCTCTGTTGGTACAATTGTCCATGACACATTGCGGCCACCCGTTTCTCGTCAATGAGGTTCAACTGGTCAAGACGGGACTGAACCCACTCTGCTTCATCAAGTTTTGTCTCCATCAACACCCGCAGATGGTATTTCAACTTCAATGGGGAGGGCGCCTCCGGCCAGTAAACCGATGAATAGGGGTTGCCCGGTCGATGTACGCACCGAGGTGCGATAGCCATGCAAAGCGAAAGAAGCATTTCGTGCCGGTCTTTGTAGGTTACCACCATTTTCTCGCACTATTTTCTTGATATTCTTGTTGGCGCTTCAATTGCCCCATTCATCTTGGGGCGATGCGGGGATGAATTGTGATCTTTGAATCTTGAACTTCGGACATAGGTCCTTCATCATTCTGCTTGCTTCAAGTTCTTTTGCCATTATCGGCGATAATTTTGTTGGGAAGACCGTAATGCAGCAGTCGATCTTTCTTGACAAACTTGGCAACCACCGAATCTGGTTATACTTGAATATGAGGCGGCTTGACCCAGGGTGATCTCTAAAACTTTGCCTTGATATAATTGTAACTTGAATGAATCTTGGAGTGCGACCTTTTGATTTTTCTTTCCCCTTTTTTTTTGAGAGATTTTTTTTATTTTTTTATTTTTTGACAAACATATTTAAGTAAATAAACTTATTTGTCCTAAAGCTAAAACTCTGAAAAAAGCAATCGATCATTGATCGGAATGAATTTTTGGAGATTGCGGGTTTTTGTGGAGGAAGGATGATTGGGTTTAATGAAGTGTTTGAAGCTAATGGTAGGATGATTTTTATTCGGCGTTGGCTGACGTTTGATGATTTATGATGGTTTATTTGGCTTGATGAGGTGTTTGGAAGTTTTATTCCTGGCGGGATGCCAAGGTCAAAGGGAAGTATTTGCAGTTTATTGAGACAAGGATCTCTTGTGTTTTGTGGTAACGTGTATCAGCTCACCACTTACATTTCTTTTGTATTTTTGGGATTTTCATTTTTGAATCCCTTTTTCTTTTTTCTTTTCTTTGATTTTTTTCTTTGATTTTTTTCTTTTTTGATTTTGTGGCTCGGGTGAGCTTGATAAAAAGTGATGCATCTTTTTTTTTATATTTGAGGTGATCCTTGTCTAGGGTGATTTTGGGATTTTTGGCTTACGATGGTATACAGTTTTTTCGAGAATATGGGAAGATGGTCGAACTTTATTTCAAATCACGATTGCTCGTTTTCTCAAAAATTAACTCAAGGACAATAATTTATTTACTCTATATATTTGCCTCTTTTTTTTTTTTTTTTTTTTTTTTTGTTTTTTTTTGTTTGTTTTTTTTTTTTTTGAAGGAGAAAATCATCTTTGGGACTAGCACGATTCGATCTCTCGTAGTCGACGCACATTCGACCTTCCCATCCTTCTTGGGAACTGGGACAATATTGGCAACCCACTGTGGGTACTTGGCCACCGCTAGGAACCCCGCATCAAACCGCTTCTTTACCTCATCCTGCATTTTCAAAGTGACACCTCGGCTTCATTCTTCTTAATTTCCGCTTGATGGTGAGCACTCACGGCTTGACCAGAAGCAACTTGTGTTCAACAATGCTCGGTTATCTAACCCCGCATATCTTTGTGCGACCATGCAAAGACGTCGGCATAATCATGCAAGAGCCGGATTAACTTTTGCGTTCACCATTTTCCATGGCGGTACCAACCTTAACTTCTCTTTTATCTTCTTACGTACCCAAGTTGACGATCTCAATCGACTCCCCATGAGGTTGAATGATCTTTTCTTCTTGCTCTATTAATCTCATTAATTAGGAGGAGTTTCCCGATTTTCATCAACATCCCCTTGGTTTGGTTAATTGGATGATCAAAGTCGTAATAGGGATTGTTGCACTTTATTATTCGAGACAATTGCGTGGTTCGCGCTTTTCCGGGCGAAAAAGCGAATGAAAAGCGAAACAAACAAGCAAACAATAATAAAGCGGAAAGAGGACACATGAAATATGGAGAAATGATTTTTATTGATGGAGATTCAAAAACAACGTTTTTATTGATGATAATGATTACGAAAATAAAAACATGCGTGCCTAAACAAGCGATCCTTATGGCCTTGGCGAGCCACATGGTTGCATTACAACTAATTAGAAGTCATAGGAGAATCGGCTGACCTTCCAATTCTTTAATTCTTCACCGACGCGAACGAGAATCGCCCCACCCTCTTGGACTTCGGAACTAACCATGATGGCAAAGAACTTGGTTGTGTTGCTCATCTTCCTCATCCCATCCCGTAGACCGGATGTCTTCCAATCGGTTTTGAGCACTTGCGGGGAGCATCATATCGACTAAGTAATCGAACTTTCCACTTTGGGCTCCCTAGGGTATCCCAACATCCTTCTTTTGCCATGTTGACAACCACTTGGTTGTGTTGCTCATCTTCCTCATCCCATCCTGTAGGCTGGATGTCCTTCATTCGGATTTGAGCACTTGCAGGAGCATCATATCTGACTAAGTAATCAAACCTTCCATTGGGCTCCCCTAGGGCATCCCAACATCCCTCTTTTATAGGCACTACTGTTACGTCTTCATTGATTTCTTCCTCTAGCATCGATACTGACTCCTGGTTTTAGTAGGGTAGTTACGGGAAACCATTCACGCCGTAATGAGGATTATTCATCGTCACTACGGCTGGGTTCACGTGTGGGTCACGTGAGTGAATTGTATTCCCAGGGATTGGTCCCTGAACTTGGGGATGGACTGTCATTGGCCAATTGAAACCCGTCGGAGTTCCTGGAGCAATAGCAGGGATTGGGATCTGGATCTGGGCTTGAGGCGTCCCCGTTCCAACTTCATTCGCAACTACGTCAGGCTGAGCTTGCCCCGCGGTTCTTGGAGGATCTCCCCCAGGATTTGTGTCAACAGCAGGAGGCGTATAGCCTAGTGAGAGACCAAAGGGAGGCCATTGCACTGTTTGAAGGGCTTGAGGGATCCCCGACCCAGGAGGGGGAGGAGGATTGTCCACCCCAGCAGTAGTAGCTTCAGCTGTACCAACATTTCTTAAGGCACTCAACACTCTTATGACCTCTGCCATTTGAGCTTTAATGATTTCCATCTCACCAGAAGGACTTGATTCCGCGATTCGACCTTGCGCGACCACGACCATTAGGATTTGGATCTCACGGAATTCCGGCATTCTGATGTGGCAGTGGATTGCCCTGATCAGCGTCGCCTTGATTGTTGTCCATGTTCCTTGCTTGCAGACGCGTCAAATAGCGATGTCTAACCAGCTTGCCCGATCTTCTGTTGACGGAACACACTTATGAACACAAGAATGAATAATGAATGCAATGCAATGCTTTCATGCATGAAGAATGCAAATGACGAAAGTTTTTTTCCTTTTTCAAGATTTTGTTAGATGCAAATGCAATGGTGCAGAATGATGTGAATGCGAAATGATGTGGATGCGAAATGACATGGAAAAATGGTAATAAAATGAGGTTTAATTGGTGGTACTTTTGAACATTTTCAAGATATCTGGCTGCATGCCACCTCATGTAGGTGTTTATGAGGCAAAAAAAAAAAATTACTTTCTACAACTTTTGAAATGGAGTTTGAGAAAAGGAGTGCTTAAGCTAAATGCAACAAACAAAGGCGTGCCCCCGTGTCCTACGAATGGTGGGAATCCTAGGGTATAAAGTCGACGAAAAGGGTAATCCTCCCATGTAAGTTCTAATCACTTCCTCACAATGGCAACCAAGAGCTAAAGTCTTCCTCATGATAACACCCACAATCGTAGAAAGCTACCGAGTGTGAGGCATCATGACAAAGCGTACTCTTGGGCGGAACTTTCATGAGAGCCATACAGCACAAAGGTCTACGAATGGCGATCCACTAGTCGTTCCCACTCTCCTAGGTTTTTGTTCAGACCTTGGGTTTTAGGCCCCACTCAACGCTCACAAGTATAGGGTGTGTGTGTGTGCTGAGGGCACAATACCTAGAAATAGCTACCCCTCCCCACCTGCAAATGAAAATTCAGAACAGTCCAGACAAAAGCAAAAAATAACATGTTGTCTACCCTAGGGTTTAACATCAAATAAGTCAGCCTAGAGTTTCAACAGCAACCAATTGCATTGCTTACCTCAAGAAAGGGAGCCAAGAAGGGGGGAACATGATAAAAGTGGGGGATATGTATGAAGAACTAAGCAAATAAGATAAACGGGGAAGCAATCATAGGAGAGGAAGAAGCGAATGCATATGGATGCAACAATGCTTGTATGAGAAAGAAATAGAGGCAAAACAAGATATTCAAATAAAACACATAAATCACATATTTAATTAATTAGGCTCGACCCTATTTGAAAAAAAAATTTAGTCCCCAGTGAAGTCGCCAGCTGTTGCGCCCGAAAAAGTCCCCGAGGGGTTTTCTTCGTTTACAACGTTTTAAAAACAATGAAGTCGCCACCAATATTTTTTATAAGGAAAATATTGAAGAAAAACCTTTTTGGGAAGGCATATGGTCTTTTGGAAAACTCAAAGATTTGGGTTCGGGGGTCGGTTAGGCATGGGGAAGGTATTAGCACCCCACATCTCCTTTCTACTGAAAGGGAACCTTTAATTAAACGTGGTTTAAGTGTTGATTTGAAAAGTACTTAAATTTGCCTCTTAATTGAAAAGATTTAATGAATTTTTATTTGCGGCGCTCGACGAGAGTTAGCCGCTTTGGGTTTTTTGAAAGGAAAAATGTTTTTAGTTTATTGTGCTTGACGGAGGGGATCCGCTCCTACGTATCTCCAGGTGCGATGGAGAATTCAAAGCTACGTAGTTCTAGGTTTTTGGTTTTTAACTTGTTTAGTTGTGAAAACTGAGCTTTCATGATTATCAATTGAGCGAAGGCTCCAAGTGACCACCATTAGCACTCCATTGTTAATGATCATGCAAGCAAAGGCTTCACAGGACCAATAACAAAGTTTTTGATTTAATGAAAAGTTTTTTAGGAAAATATTAGGCATTCATGATGATCAATTGAGCAAAGGCTCCAAGTGATCACCACTAGCTCCTCATTGTTAATGATCATGCAAGCAAAGGCTTCGCAGGACCAATAACAAAGTTTTTTGATTTAATGAAAAGCTTTTTTAGGAAAATTAGGCATTCATGATGATCAATTGAGCAAAGGCTCCAAGTGATCACCACTAGCTCCTCATTGTTAATGATCATGCAAGCAAAGGCTTCGCAGGACCAATAACAAAGTTTTTTGATTTAATGAAAAGCTTTTTTAGGAAAATTAGGCCTTCATGATGATCAATTGAGCAAAGGCTCCAAGTGATCACCACTAGCTCCTCATTGTTAATGATTATGCAAGCAGAGGCTTCGCAAAACCATTAACAAAGTTTTTTTTTATTTTTATTTATTGAAAGTCTTTCGAAAAATTAGATGTTCATGATGATCAATTGAGCAGAGGCTCCAAGTGATCATCATTAGGTCCTCATTGTTAATGATCATGCAAGCAAAGGCTTCACATGACCACTAACAAAGTTTTTGATTTAATGAAAAGTGTTTGAGTTAGAAAGAATTAAGAAAAACGAGAAAAAAGCGAAAAATTGCAAAATGGGGGGTGTTACTAGTTACTGGAGGTTGTGTAATCGAAAGCGGGGATGTAAACAACAAGCCCGGTTCGCATATAGGAGCCAGTATGCGGCCGGGCTTAAGTGAGAAGTGCGCGCGTGGATCCGGATGGTGCGACTAATAATCTGATTTAAACAAAATAAACTAAAAAAAAAAAAATATAAGGAAGAGACTTATAAACCGAAAACCTAAATCAAAAAAACCTAAAAGCAGATTCTCACTTCTCCTCCCCCTTGGCTGCGCTGCGCTACGATGAGAGAGAGAGAGAGATTTGGGCGAAATCTTCGCCGGTTTTAAGGAGAGGAGAGAGCGGCGTGGATCGTGAGAGAGATGGAGGTCCGATGCTGAGCGGGATAGAGAGAGAATGCGGTGGGAGGAAGAGAGAACGGAATGAAGGAGGCGGTGGTGATGGAGAGAACGCGCGTTTGGCGCCCGGTTTCCATGGGGGGTGGTGGGTTCGGCGGTACCTCACCGGAGAAGATGACCGCGTCTCGCCGAGTGTTGACAGTATGTTCCTTTTTTTTTTTTCTGCGTTTTCTTTACGATCTTATTTTTACGGTTCATCTCTTCTCGCTTTCTGTTCTATTCTTGTTTCAGTTCCTAAAAATAGGCTAGGTTGTGGTTGTTCTTTGATATATTTTCTACCTTAAATTTGAGCTATCTTAATCTATTTGCAAAAACATATCGATACTCTCCTGGAAAAATCTCATGAGCAATGAGAGCATATTATTATCATTTCTTGGATTTTTTATTATGCGTATATATGGAGTCTGAAGCAAAATAGGAACCTTTTAACTTGGTTTGGTATTATAGCCTAAGTGCATTTTTCTCAGATTCACAAAGTGAAGACACCTAATTTTATTCTAATCCCATTTAATCAATCCACCATTAAAACAATAACAGTGTGCGTTATGCTCATAGACCAAACAGTGAAGCAAGAAGAAAAAAAAACTAGACAGCAACTTAGGTACCAACCTGACCTCCTATTGCCAAAGGAAAGATTAACACGAGATCTGTGTTGATGTTGTTGGTGATCTATTGCTTCCTTGCTGCTGTGTTTTGAATTCTTCCCCTTTTTGACTGCTCAGATCCAAAAAAATCTGTTTAGGTGATTAGGGTTTCAGTGTAAAACCCTAATCTTTTTTCAGTGATTTTCTTAACTCGAAATTCGTGTCCCTTTGACTGACCCTTGACAGCTCTTTTATATTAAAATACTAGGTCAGAGCATTTAATTTAGTTTGACCGGGCTTTGATTTTTCAAGTTTGGAGTGGAGCGGATCGGCCCAGCTACTTGGAGAGCAGCTGTTGGAACCCCAGATTTGCTGCTGCTGCCTTTTATTATTTTTTTTGTATTTTCGGATTTATTTATTTTTGTATATTTTGTGTTATTATTTTTTGTATTTTTTGGACATTTGGACATTTGAATACTTCTAATTTGTAATAAAAATTAAATAGAGATTTTTTTTTGACTTTTTTGTATTATATAACACTTTTAAATTGTAAATAACACTAAATAGAATTTTTGGCGTTTTTGGACTATACATATATACTCAAAATGAAATAGCTGCACAAAATAAGAATAATAATAATAAAAAGGAGTCGGGCCGAACACAAAGACGAGAACGGGCCAGACTAGACAAAATACGCTAAAACAAGACCCAAATAGAGGAAATGGGCTCATTAACTAAAAACACTAAAATTGACTCAGAATTACATTCTTAAACCTGAATTGAAAAGACAAGCCAAATTTCTAGAAAAAATGACTTTTGGTAGTAGACCTACTTATGTACGACTAAACCCAAATACGAAGATTAAATTGAAGAACGCACGAAAAGATCGACCATTCGCGTGCCTGCCTAATTTAAACAACGGTATTTCTATTTAGTTTAGCTGGATAACTGAAATTGACTTAAATTAAAAAAGGCGGACAAAATTGGGGTATTACACACCTAACTGAAAGAGGGATAGAAGCAAACCCTGAGAAATGCAGGCGATGCGCGATATGAGGCCGCCACAACTAAAAAGAAATACAACGGTGAATGGCATGGTGGCGCTCTATCGAGTTCATTCCCAAAGCGGCTGCAAGTCGCCATACTTTGTTTAAACTCCTCGAGAAGGATGTAGGTTTTGAATGGACCGACCAATGCCGGCGTGCATTGGATGAATTGAAGCAAGCTTTGGTTAGCCCGCCGATCATGACCAAGCCGTTGTTGGGCGAGACGTCATGCCGTATCACGTACTTGGCTATAACGGAAGAAGTTACGAGTCTTTGTGCTAGTCGAGAAGGCGATCTAAAGCGAGAATCTGGTCTACTTCATTAGTAAAGTCTTTGCGAGGCCCGAGTGAGGTACCGAGAAAATAGAAAGTTTGCTCTTGCACTCGATTCTTTTTCGAAGATTGAGACCCTACTTTGTGGCCCATCGTGTCGTGGTAAGGACCGACCGACCTATCGAGCAAGTCCTCCATCGGCGGACACGGCGGGACGAATGATAAAGTGGGCGGTGGAGCTCGGTGAGTTTGGGATCAAATTCGAATCTAGATCGGCCGCAAAAGCGCGGTGTTGGCGACTTTATAGCCGAAATGACTCCTATCCCGTAAGACCAGGCCAAAAGCGACTGGATTCTCCATGTCGATGGGTCGCCCAACAAAGAAAGGAAGTGGAGCGGGCCCGATACTAGAAAATTACGAAGGCCTCGGCGTGGAGGTGTCTTTGACTTTCGCTTTCCATACATCGAACAATCGGGCCGAGTATGGGCGTGCATAGCCGACTGCGGCTACGCCAGAAGACTTCAATGTTGGCCGGGTTGAACTTGATCGGACTCCTTGCTTGTCGTCTCGCGGATCAAAGAATTACATGATGCTAAGGGCGACGTCTTTGAAGAATTACCTAGCAAGAGTAAGAGAGCTTCTCAAGCGATTCGGCCGGCGAAGTGACTCATGTGCCTCGGACCGAAAATGTTTGGCGGGCATTCTATCGAAGCTTGCAAGTACAAAGACCCCGGGAATCATAGAAGTTTGATTCGGAGACTTTAAATCGGCGGCGTGTCAACCAAGCCAAGCGATCGTTGGCGTTACGTGTGTCAATACTGATTCAGATTGGACCGCCCATCCCGAGGCACATTGTTGAAGGGAAGAGCCGAGCGATCCAAAGCAAGCTAAGTTGGTCAGACTCAGAGCGACCAAATATTCGGTAATAGAAGGAAGGTTATACAGAAGAGGATTCTCCTCTCCGTTGTTAAGGTGTCTTACACCGATCGGGCCGACCGACTATGTCTTTGAGGACATTCATGAAGGTGTTTGTGGAAGTCACCAAGCGCTGCGTTCCATAGCTAAGAAGGCTCTCGGGGCGGCTATTATTGGCCGACCATGGACGAGGACGCCAAGAAGCTCGTTCAAAAATGCAAGAAATGCCAAGTACATGCTGATGTCCACATTGCACCTTCCACAGAGTTACAAAGTCTTGTCTCACCTTGGCCGTTCGCCTGGTGGGGCATGGATCTTCTAGGCCCGTTTCCACCAGCTCCAGGCCAATTCAAATTATTGATCGTGGCAGTAGACTATTTTACAAAGTGGATCGAGGCCGAGCCTCTCGCAACGATCACGTCGGCCAAGGTCAGCAAGTTCTTCGGACGATGTGTGCTAGCCCGTTTTGGGATCCCTCAACAACTAATAACTGACAACGGCACCCAGTTCGCAGAGAAGAGGTTCAGAGAAATGTTGGCCGACTTAGGGGTAAAACAGCGTTTCACCTCGGTCGAGCACCCTCAGACAAACGGCCAAGCTGAAGCGGCCAACAGAGTTATCCTACGAGTTTTGAAGCGAAGACTCGATGAAGCGAAAGGGAACTGGGTCGAAGAGTTACAGTCCGTTCTTTGGGCCTCTGGGGCGACTCCTCGTTCATCGGCCGGGAGTCCCCTTTAGACCGGTATATGGGGCGATCTTTGTGATACCCATAGAGATGGGCGAACTGAATTGGAGAACTTTGAATCCCCCTACAGTGGTTGACAACGACCAAGATATACGAGAAGAGTTGGACCTGGTAGAAGAGCTGCGTACCCAAGCGTCACTAAGAGAGCAGTTGTTCAAACAGAAGGTCGCAGCCAGATACAACGCTCGAGTTCAGAAGAGAGACTTCTCGGTCGGCGGCTCGTCTGAGACGAGCGGATGTAGAAACAAGAATGCTCGGCGGGAAAGGCGGCACCAAATTGGGAAGGTCCATACAGGGTCATCAAGAAAACTGGAAAGGGGGCATACGAGCTGGAAACCATGGATGGGGCGACTATCCCCAGAACATGGAATGCAGAAAAACTTAGAAAATATTATGTTTGAATGTAATGAACGATTCGAATGTAACGAACGACCGATCTATAAATGAAAAGCAGGCAGGTGCTCTTTTTCCCACTGGGTTTTTTACAGAGGCCTGACCTTTAGAAATATGATGTGTCCTTTACTTTCTCGCAAGAATGTGTGACCGGTCGCTCGAGATTGCCCGTGGCAAAGGAGCGATCGAAGATTTAGCAAACTTCATCAGATCGTCGAAACGATCTAAACCGAGCGACCATCGAAATGGTCCCAACCGAGTGCCATCGAAAATGGCCCAAGGGTTAAGCAATAGCCCGTTATCGTAGGCCGTCGAAACGACCTACCTCGAGAGACCATCGAAATGGTCCCAACCGAGTGCCATCGAAAATGGCCCAAGGGTTAAGTAATGACCCATCGTGACAGGCCGTCGAAACGACCTACCTCGAGAGATCATCGAAATGATCCCAACGGGTGCCATCAAAATGGCCCAATCGAGTGCCATCGAAATGGCCCAATCGAGTGCCATCGAAATGGCCCAATCATAAACGAGCGCTTTCGAAATAGCACGAAACGGTCGCCGAGCGGCCTATAAGTTCGAAAAAACTTAGACAAATAAATGTACGAAACACACAGACATAACCACGCGAATTCAAGTAGACGTAATTAAAGACAAGTAAAAAATGTCATTACAAAATAGAGACGCCCGGTCGAAGCCGAGCGCCCAAATATTCGACTGCTCGAAGGCAGCATTCAAATTGTCACGCCCGAAGGCAAGCTAAACTATTACAGAGATAACTCCGCTCGCAGGCGGGCTTCAGAAGAGAATGGTGGTCGGGCGAACAACATTTCCTTGTTCATCAACTTGCTCAGGCAGCATGATCTTGTTATCCGCAACATAATGGGCGGGATTTATCATCTTCTCATCGAAGTTGATCTTCATATCTGCATTCAGGGCACGCGCCTGAGCAAGAGCGTTATAGAACTGCTCGATTGCTGCCTCCCTACCGGCCTGGGCAACCATTTGGACCTTTGCCTGCAGCTCGGCATTCTCGGCCTCCAACCTGGCCTTATCCTTCTCCAAGGCTTCAACGTCGTTCTTCAGACTTGTCACTTGCCCACCGAGCTCCTTATTCCTCTTGGCGAGTTTGGCCCGATCCTCCTCGCCCGTGAAGAGCGTCTTTCTTGGCCTTGGCAAGCTTGCCGTATTTTCGCTGCGCCTCGATCAAGATTTTCTCTTTTTAGGCCCGAGCTCCTCGCAAACCGTAGGTCGTCGAGCGGTCGATCGATCGAACAAAGACGGGATGATACAGCAGAAAAAGATAAAGTACCTTGAAGTTCGCCCGCCATCTCGTCCATGATCTTGTCTATTCCCAAACTACAGAGAAGCCTGACGACCATGGGTTTTTCTTGAATCGCTCGAATTCGACACCGCCCTAAGTCCTCAAGCGAGAGAATAGGAAGGTCGTCCTTAGTGAGGACAGAGCTCGCTCACGGTGCTTGGCCCGCTTGGGGAAGCGATCAGTGAGCGAGGAGGCGGCGGCCGGGCACATTGGCGGTTTCTTCCTTGGCTTTTTGGAGTTGGAGGTACCTTTGATGGCCGCTCTGATCGGCCCCCGGCCGAGGTCCTTCGTACCTCTTGGCTCCTGGATTTGCTGGCGAGATTCGAGCGACTCGATCACGGCCCAAGATTTACCGGCCATCCTCTCGCAAAACAACAAGTCAAAAGGTTAGAAAAGAGCATTGCCAATAAAATGTAAAGGCAAAGTTCAAAAGCAAACCGATCTCGGCCTCCGGATCCACGGCCTCGAGCAAAAGGGGCGGCAAGGTATGTCGCCGCCAGGGTGCGGACGCATCATGCCCGCCAACGCTTTGATCATGCCCGAGAGATTTCGTGTCGGCCTCCCAAATCTTTGATAGAATAAATATAATCGCCGACCTCCTGCGAAGTGAGCCTCGTTCCACATGATGGGGAAGTAAGGGGACCAAGCATTCCGTCCGGTTGGACCTCGGAAATGGCCTTGCCGCCTCCTCCTCATTAGGAGCAATCCAAAAGTATTGACCTCTCCGGGCCGCTCCCAATGATTCTTGATACGCGCCTTGAAATATCGATGGTGGGTTTTCTGCATTTTAAAGGAGACCTGCTCCCTCTTTTCTTTGTTAGCCTTCTCCCTGAGCCAGCTCAGCTCAAAGAGAGTGAAGAACAGCATGATCGACACCGGCCGACCCAGCTTAGTCAAAAGAACTTCAAAGGTCTTCAGAAACGCCCATGCGTTAGGATGGAGTTGAGAAGGGGCGACCCCAATGTGACGCAGGACGTCACGCTGAAATTCAGTAAAAGGAGGAATGATGTTCATCCTCTCGAACACGAGCCGATACATCGTGAACATAAGGTTGGGAGAGTAAGTTGCAATGTCTTCTCCGTCCTTCATGCCTCTTACCCTCCAGCCCGGCAATTCGTCAAGGCGGCTCCGCAGATCGGGCAAGGCAACATGGCCGACGGTAATGATACTCTGTGTGAGCGAAGAGTTTACGATACCCAAGACATGTCGGATGGGTCTCGGGCTACATCCGCTTGAACTTCGGCCGACCCTTCGTTCGACCTCCTTCAATGTTTACCTCTCGACCGGAGAGCTAGCGTAAGTGGGCTGAACTACCTCTTCTTCGTCGACTTCTTCATTTCGGCCGCTTGCCTCTGCCATCTCTTCGTCCGCGGCCGACTCGGCACTCTGCACCTCATCATCATCAATGATCACCACGTCGACATCTTCTTCCTCTCCTCCCGCTCGAGAAACGATGTTCTCCGGCGGTGGAGTGTTACTGCGCCCGCTCTTGAGAATGGACGGACCTTGAACCCGAGCTCTTTGGGCTAGCCGATCCTCGGCGGAAGAATGGGAACTCGAGCTCGTCTTGCTCGAGGAACCGCTGAAGAACGGAATCTTTGTCGCCCAAGACGACTTAGACTCCTCCTCGTGGGGATTGGGCTCGCCCGGTTTCGACATATGTGTAGCAAAGGATTGCGGTGGTTTACGTGGATACGGGCGGTCAACCGTCCGTGGCATGCAAAACACTGTGATAAAGGGATCGAGTCGGTCGATCGAGCGGATTACTCATGAGAGGGGCGACTTGGCCATCCCCGACGACACCCCTATCACAAGGCGTGGAAAAGTGCGAAATACTTTCAAAGAAAAACTCAAGTTCGAGAAGTAAAAGTAAAGATCGATCCATACCTTGAGCAGATGTTGTGGATCGGTCGCGAGTAAACGAAAACGACTATGAATGCAAGTCGGCGAGCGAGTCGATCATTGGCGAGCAATTCTTGGAAGTGTGAGAAATAATCTCGGTGAAGGGGCTATTTATAGTAATGCGGACTCATGGCGCGAAGGGGCCGGGAGGCGAAGCGTCGCAGCGTTTACGTCTTCTCACCAATGGTTGTCTCGGCACAACCTCGGAAACACCAAACGTCACGTCTTAAATGTCGGTAAAGACCAACCGTCGCGGCAAAGACGGCCGATGGTTGACAAGCGGTCGACACCGCTATAGAGAAAGCGAGCGGCGCGTCCGTTTGGTCAAAATAACTTCACTCCTGGGGCATCGATTCAAGCCTCGGCCGCTCTTAAGCGACCTAGGCTTGGGGGCAACTGTTCTCGGGTATCGGCAAATCGAAAGCGCCAGCGGCAAGAATCGGGCTGCGGCCCGGCCCAACTCGATCGACCCAACACGCCGCTTGGGCGCAATTCGCCGCCGAAAATCTCGCCAAAGCGGTCGGACCTCGCGGTATATATACGCCATTCGCATATGGCATCGTGCGTTCTCTAACCTTGTGCTATCGCGGCGACCTCTCACTAGATCGTCGAGAGTGTCTTTGCAGTACCACCCGAGGTGCTCAACGCGTGAAGCCGGGGCCAGGTCCTTTCACTCATTCAACGACCGGCCGATTTGACGAAACAACAACTACTTCAACACTTCATTGGTCAAGGTACGATCATCCCTCATACCCCCATTTTAACAAAAAACCCAGAAATGCCATCAACTTTTTATAAAAAAATTTAAAAAAATTCCGGATTTACCTCATTTTTTGGTAAATCCGGTTCATAAATTTGGAAAGGGGGTGTTTTGTGGGGATTTTTGGATTTACCTACGTATGAGGTAAATCCGGAAATCCCTTTTTTTAAAAAAAAATTATTTTTAAAAGGATACGCACGCTGTTATGATTTAAAATATGATACGAACGCGTTACATTATACGAATAAAGATACATCTAAATACGATCTAAAATACGTCAAATATATAAAATATCAAATACGGTCTAGATATTGCCGACACTTATAAACGATCTAGATTTTGCCGGCACTTTTAACATCGGATCTGCGAGTCATTTGCGGCTGTTTGTCGAAACCAGAAGGACCGTTGCTTAGGTCCTTCGTCGTTTCAATCCACCGTCTCAGTAGTTTCTGTCGTGTTTTCATTTCGTTTCTAGATGTAGAATGTTGTTTTAATTAATGTTAATCTTCTTTTTTAATAATTTTTTTTTCCGGAAATAACAGGATTTACCTGTGTTTTTGGTAAATCCGGGAATCTCAAATACCCCCATCCGGATTTACCAAATTTAAAGGTATTTCAAAAAAATTCATTTAAATTAAAGGCATTTTTGTCCAAAACGATATTTATGGGAGTGCGAGAGATAAAGGGGGGTGCGAAAAATCACCATTTGTCTTTGTCATCTCAATGAAACTTGGTCCTTGTGTGTCAATATATCTGGTTAGTTGACACAATCAAGACACATATTTTTCCACGTTCTTTTTACCAAACTGGTTATTGAGGAAGAAACATTGCGTATTTTAACACTTGAAATTTTTCTAAACTCTAAATTACCTCGAAACATACTACTCAGCATCACACTTTACATATTTTGTCACGAAATTATATTCTTTTTTCACCAAAATGGTTATTGAGGAAGAAACTTTGCGTACTTGAATACTTAGAAATTTTTCAGAACTCTAAAGTACTTTAAAACACACTGCTCAGCCTCACAGTACTTTACAAATTTTGCCACGAAATTAAATTCTTTTTTCACCAAATCGGTTATCGAGGAAGAAACTTTGTGTATTTGAACAGTTAAAAAAAATTTGAACTCTAAAATACTCCAAAACACACCGCTCAACATCACACTTTACATATTTTGTCAAGAAATTAAATTATTTTTTCAGCAACCCAATTATTAAGAAACAAACTTCATGTATTTGAACATCTAATTTTTTTTGTAATCTAAAATACTCTTTTGAGGGGCCCTAAAAAATTGATTTTAGGCCGAGGCCCTGTGTGGTCGCACGCCCTGTATGCCTTAAGGGCCGGCCATGATAATCAATGTGATGAGCTTATTAAAAGAGTCGTGTTATTAACTCAGATCGGTCATTGATTCGATCGAGACACTAGGTCAATGGTTTTCTAATTTGGACCAACGAGTCACTAATTGAACAACATGACTTGATCGCAATTAAAAAATTCATGATATATATCAAATTCATACTTAAAAAAACTATAAAAACAATATAGCCTCACAACATGCAAAATAAGTTATTTTTACTTTTATTTTTTACATACACACTACTCCCTCCAGACTAGTATATAAGCAACGAACAACTTTTCAGATTCGTTGAAAAAGTTGTTATTAGGACTGTATATAGTCTAGATATATCACTTTTTCAATGAATCTAAAAAAGTGTTTGTTAGTTATATATGAGTCCAGGGGAGTATATTTCAATGGGCTTTAAGACGTTGTTTTGATAAATAAAAAAACATCTTTTTTTTATAATAAAAAGGACATTGTTTTGAAGTAGAGAATCGAAAAATGCAACACTAGGCAAAACTTATTCAACATATCGGTCCGACCAATAAGGTCATCGATCCCACCGTAAAACTAGCAACAATTCTAAGGTGAGAAATACTAGCAGCACTCTTTTTTAGACACCCTCTCCAACACTCGCTCTTTGATTGGCTAAAATTCATGCGAGTCTAACCACTTTGAAATTAAGACCCATTAATTTAGTCAGACCATGTGAAATCTAACCAATCATAGAGTGAGTATTTGAGAGTGTCTAAAAGAGAATATTGCTATCACTTCTCTTCTAAGGTTTTTGACTCTTGGCAAGTTTGAGTGACTTAAGCTCTTGAATCAATTCCACCATATTATTATGAGAAGACCCACCAACTTCCACCGCTTTCTTCGCGGCAACACTCAACGCCTTAGCTCTTCTCCTCATCGCTGTCGCTTCCTCACCACCACCCATCATCACTCCGATCGCCTTCCCAATCTCCTCCCCTTTCACAACCTCACTCCCAAACTCATTCCAATTCCTCCATTCTTTAACTCCCACAGGCACCCCAATTCCAAGCACATCCACAACAAGCTTCTCATTAAAGAAATGCTCCGCAAACAATGGCCACGTCACCGTGGGTAACCCCACATTCACACTTTCCACCACCGTATTCCACCCACAATGACTCACCAATCCAGCAATCGCCGGATTCTCTAATATCAAAAGCTGTGGTGCCCAACCCCATATTAAATACCCTTTCTCACTCTCTCTCACTTTCTTCTCAAATTCTTCAATAAACTCATCATCACCTTCACTTTCACCGTTTCTCCTAACTACCCAAATGAAATTATACCCACAATTTTCAAGTGCTTTTGCAATTTCAACAAGTTGTAAATAAGGAAACTTGTTCAGACTCCCAAAACTTACATAAATAACAGAACCTTCTGGTTTTGAATTCAACCATTTCAACCACCCTTGTTCTTCTTTAACATCTCCTTTTGCATAACCTCTAGCAGCTTTATCAGAATCATCTTGATTAACCCACAAAGAAACAGGACCAAGTCCCCAACTTTTAGTTCCCATGACTTTTTTATAATGATCATAGTAATCACTTTCAAGTTCATAAAAACTGTTGAAAACCGAACCAAAACTCTTTTTCTGATTCTTTAATCACGTTCATTAACTTAGTGTAATGATTTGGTGATCTAAGCCAATCAGGTATCTGCAAACGTGTCATTTCCAACTTGTTTGGTAAGTCGGGTATGATGAATTTCTCTGTATCTGATTGAACTTTCAAGTGGGGTGCGAAGTGTTTGACAGAATGCGCGGCTGAATGAGAAAGATAACTTGCAGGATGAAATATGATCCTAGGAATACCGAGTTTAATAGCTGTGTCTGCAGTCCAAGGATGGAACATGTCGGTGACAATGAAATCAGGTTGAAGTTCATGAAAAAGGTGTTCGATTTCTGGTTGGAGAATTGCAAGTCCCATGTAGACTTTAGGGATCATTTCTCGAGGAGTAGTGACATTGAATGATTCGATTCCAATTGGGAGACCAACTTTGGTGGCTGGGAAATCTATGAGGTGGGTTCTAATGGAACGACCACGAGATGAATCAAGGTCAATGGAGTTTTGGAAAATGGTGGCGTTGTGTTTTGTGGTGATAATTGTGACATCTATGTTGTGAAGTGCAAAGAGTCTTGCCATGTCTACTAAAGGGATTATGTGACTTGTTGATAGAAATGGAAGGAAGATAGATTTGAGCTTGACCTCACACTCTTGCTGCTTCTCCATGCTCATACTAGCTTACTCTTTTGGCAATGGGATTGTGCTACAGATTTGTTCTCAGGTTCCTTTTATAAATTATTATTGTGGGTGTTACTATTGGACTACAACACTCTTTATTAAGTATTATTCTCTATAATTAGTTCAAACTTACTAAATTAATGGATTTAATTGAACAATGTTTGTTAGTTTTTCTGCAATCATTTTTCAAAAGAAACGCCGACACTCGAGCAACACGAGCTTGACACTCTTTATTTAATGCTAAAATATTTGTGCGTGTTAGGAGAGAAAAAGATTCAAGCTAATTACTAGGCCGTTTGGATGAGCTTATTTATTAATATAAGCACTTATAAAAATTGTTTGAAAGAGCTCATGGAAATTGCTTATGACATATTCATTAGATGTTTAAATTAATTTCATAAATTTCTGAATCATAGCTTATAAAAACATCTTGTGGAGCTTATAGAAAAATAGTTTAGCATATGACCCGTTTGGATCGGCTTATTTGAGTCTACTTATGGAGCATATAGAAAAATAGTTTAGCATTATGACCTCGTTTGAATCGAACTTTATTTGAGTCTATCTACTAGCGTAAATAATTAACCTGTTTATCCAAACATACCCCTAATCTTTAGTACTTTTAATCTTTTATTTTTTTCCAAAACAATGATCTTTTAGAGAATCAATGTCTGATTCACTATATTTTTCCAAATACACGATTTGTATTTATTGAGTTTTTTAGAGTTCCAAAAAAGCATGGATTAATTGTTTCAATACACCTTTATTTTGATTTCAATTATTTGAAAACAATTATTAAATGAGTATTTTGGCAATGGGATTGTGCTACAGATTTGTTCTCAGGTTCCTTTTATAAATTATTATTGTGGGTGTTACTCGAGCAACACGAGCTTGACACTCTTTATTTAATGCTAAAATATTTGTGCGTGTGTGGCGTGGGATAGGAGAGAAAAAGATCCAAGCTAATTACTAGGCTGTTTGGATGAACTTATTTGAGCTTATTTATTAATATAAGCACTTATAAAAATTGTTTGAAAGAGCTAATGGAAATTGCTTATGACATATTCATTAGATGTTTTCAGCTAATTTCCATAAGCTACAAATCATAGCTTATAAAAGCATCTTGTGGCTTATAGAAAAATAGTTTAGCATTATGACCCCGTTTGGATCGGCTTATTTGAGTCTACTTATGACTTATAGAAAAATAGTTTAGCATTATGACCCCGTTTAAATATATTTAGTACTTTTAGTCTTTTATTTTTGTTCCAAAACAATGGTACTCTTAGTGAACCAATGTACAATTCACTATACTTTTCCAAATACACCATTTGTATTTATTGAGTTTTTTAGAGTTCCAAAGCATGGATTAATTGTTTCAATACACCTTTATTTTGATTTCAATTATCTGAAAACAATTATTAAATGAGTATTTTAGTACTTAGGTAACACAAATTAATGGTAACTTAATTTGTGTGTAAGAAGCAAAAAGCACCAAAGATTAGGAACAGAGGAAGTATTTTTTTTGGCTTAACTACATTTTTAGTCCTCTTATTATGACTCACTCACGATTTTAGTCCCTAAGCTTTTTTCCACGATTTTAGTCTCCTTATTTTTCCAATTTCTAAACTTATTGTCTCTCTTTAATTTAAACAAATATTTTCTTTGATTTGTCACTTACTAATCATATCTAGAATGAATGGCAAGTGATTTAGGCGCGTGTCATTCCAAGAAGGATTAATGAGTGACAAGTCAAAGAAAATATTTGACAAAACTATTGAGGGACAACGATTTTAGAAAATGGGAAAAATAGGGAGACTATAATCGTGGGAAAAAAAGTTAGGAGACTAAAATTATGAGCAGATCATAACAGTGGGATCAAAAGTTTTATTAAGCCTAATTTCTATCGTAGTCGCTAGCAAAATATATGTGCTATATGCACAGGAGTAGTGTCGTATTTTTTTAACTGTAGTCTCAAATCAAAATTGTAATATGGTTCTCAGCTTAAAAATTGTAGATGGTTTTATTAGAACACAACTATATATAATATAGTGATGTAGCAAGAAAATAGTTTGTAGAAGAATTAAAATAGAGATTTTACTACTGAGTGTTTTGATTAAATAAATTTTACTAGTTAGTGATACCCACGAAAGATGGCTAGGGGGACGGCTTTTCGTGCTTTCTTGGTGATATTAACTCCTATGTTGCAGAGCTCTAGGACGCTCTGGAAAGGTCTTAGGTTGACATGGAATAAGGGATGCAGAAATGTCGAGCTTCAACTGGATTTCAAGGTAGTTGTTTCTCTTTTGAATGGTGATGGTCATGACACAACGGTTGGTCGAGGATTGCTCACGCGCATTAAACTGATGTAGCAGCTTGAATGGAGGGTCAATATTATTCATGTGTATCGTGAGGCAAATATGATTGTTGATGGCCCCGCTACTATGAGGTCAATATTTAATTTTTTTACAAAAATAAATATATATTACATATTTTAATTTACAAAAACCATTTTTTTGATTTTTTTTCATTTTACATAAGTTAGTTTTGTATTTTAAGTTACAATTAAAAAAAACATATTTGCGAAGTTGGGGTGGGGGTTGGGGGGAGGGGGGGGGGGTGGGCGACTTCTCAAATTAAAAATAAAAATTTCATGTCGAGAAATCGTTGTGGTGGGAGGCAATTTCTCAACTAACCTAAAAAAGTATACTAGAAATTCAACCTCTTCACTGCTTGATCTATGGAAACAATGAGTGAGCATTCTTCACTCATTGAGTGGGGAAAGGAAGAGAGTTGTTGATGAGTGAGAATGAGTGTTTAAATTTTAATGTATACCTATTAATTCACCTCAACCTGTGTAAAAGATATACATTAAAATTTAAAATAGTGGGTTGTTAATGGAGTGAGTGGGGAAAGGAATCTCTAATAATAATAATAATAATAATAATTAAATTACTCTTGTAAATTAACATATATCTTCTTTTTCACGAAGCCTAACCTATATCTAAAAACTAGAAATTATTATTTACAAATTTTTATACGTTTTGAGAAATGTTAAAAAAATATTATTCCTTAGTAAAAAAGGAGATTAAATACGTTTTGAGAACTTATAAAATGATGATTTTCAAGTTCAATCCATGAATTTAATTTACTTTAGTTTTTTAGAGACTATTGGTGTCCCTCGGGACTGAACGCACCCATTTTTGTAATTCAAATTTAAAATAGAAATTTAGAATAAAATATGTTTTAGATAACTGAGAGAAATTGGTAGCTCGAGTTAGTAAATTTAAGGGACATTCCTCCACCCCCACTAACATTTTATTATCAAAAAAAAAATATATTTGCTTATAAAAAAAATATATACATATTAGGAATGCTATTATGGCAATCAATTTTGTGGTTTTTTTTTCAAATTTCAAAATCAATCATGATAGAGGATAATTTTGAAACCTGATGAATTGTTCATTGTATGATTTTGAAGTTAATATTTTGTCTTCTCTATTAGTTATTTAAGGTGAGGAAATAATGTTTTTATTTTGCATAAGGATCCACCATTTTGGTGATGGTGGCATGGGGGAATCAACATCATTGAGGGGTGAATAGAAAGGTGATTACAGTGGTCTTTTCAAGAAGTTTTTATCCGATGTGTCAAGGATCTATATCTTTTTGTAATGCAAAACAAACACATTATTTCTCAATTCCACATTCTCCATTTGTAACTACATCCTATTTCTTATTTTATTTCTTGATAGCATTCCAAAACATTGCATCGAGATAGAAATGCACTGTATCCTCTTAACTATAAATGAAAAAGATCGTTGAAAGTCATTTTTAGATCCAGATCTGAACACATATAATTTTTCGTTTTCAAAAAGAATCTTTCATGTTTATAATATCATTGAGATGACTGCAGCTCAGTGGAATTCCAAACTTCACCAAAGTCGGGATCTTCTAGTACAAGTGCTTCGGTCAAGCGCTCCTTTTTCCCCTCAAAGCTTTTGTTTGCTTCTTCTAACCACACAATTTACGTCCTTTAATGAATGTTTTCTCACCAATATGTCTAGTGTGTAATCAATTGGAGAAAACCCAAATGTGTGTCATTCGGGATTGTGTCTATGCCACTCGAACATGGCTGCGTGTTTTACCATCTAAGGAGGTTGAAACGTTCTTTGTGACCGCTGGGAACACATGGGTACTCGTCAATCTTTCATCTAAATCATCTTCAGTTCAAGACAAGATTATCTTTGAGGAGGAATTCCAGAGCCCATTCAATGATGTGGCTTTAATCAGCAAGTATGTAGAAGACATCATCCATTTGACTCACATTAATCTTGCTATTTATAGTAATGACATAGCGCTTGTTAGATGGCAAAGTCGTGCTAAGGGTTTGTTCAAACTGAATTCTGATAGGGTTTGCAAGAGTGGAGACATCCAAGCAGGGTATGGTGGTCTTTTGAGAGATGCCAACGGGAAGTGGATCAGAGGATATGCTTGAATGCTTGGTACTTGCTCTTCCCTTCATGCATAAATGTGGGGAATGTTGATTGGAATATAGACGACACAACAAATAGGCATTGCAAAGTTGGTGATTGAGAGTGACTCTAAGACTCTCGTCGACATGCTACACAGAGAAGATAGAGATGCAAAACACACTTCCACAATTATTAAGCGTATTCAGAGACTCTTGGCTGGTGACTGGGATGTGGACATAAGGCATATTTGGAGGAAAGGGAATAACTTCACAGTTTTCAAGTGGACACCATTGACACGATTTTCCTCGAGGAGCCCCCTGAGGGCCTCCGCCCTAAGTTTTTGATGACAAGTTCGGGATGCCTGTGCCAGGAGACATTAGGACTCGTTGTAAGTTTTGTTTTGTAGTTTTCGTGCGGTTGCCCTCGTTTATTACCAAAACAAAAATAGAGTTGTCCAAGTGATGGGTTATTGATATCAAAAGAATTACTAACACGAAGATATATACTAATTATTAATAGGATTTAATTGGTATGCACCAACGGTATAAAGATTTTTTACACTATCAAGTATCAATTAATAAGAAATCGTGGTGGTGGTGGTGGGTGTGACTTTTAAGAAGAAAGGAATAAAAGTCAAACATTTTTATAATTTGTCGATTTTTTATTGGTTGACAATCAAGTATGTTATGAGTGCATACTAATTAAATCCTTATTAAATATTTGTCATTAAGAAAAGTAAATATATTAAAACCCGAAAAATACACAACATTAGATAAGGAATAAAAGCCCGTACATACAGGAATTGCACCATATATCCTTTATTCTCTTTTTTTTTTGCATATTAGTGAAAAGACAGACACTCATGTGCTCGTATTTTAATTTTGGTTTTCCTATGGTACTACAATAGAGTCGTATTTTGTTGTGTATCCGTTCTTTTTAATTAACATTTGTCATTAGTTTATTTATTGTTACACAAATACTTAAATAGTAAAAACATAACATTGTGAAATAGATGTGACTCTTAAAATAGTTGTGTAACAATATACAAAATTGAGGACACAAATTAAATAGCAAAACGAATAGAAAATAAAATACGACTAAATAAATATCTACTTTGGTGCCGTATAAAAAGCGAAAGGACAGGCACGATAGTACCCATCTTTTCACAAGTTTCTATTAATGTTAATTTAAAATACACAGACAATGTTTTTTTTCTCACATGCAAAAATTTGGTTGGAAGTTTATTTGACCAAGGTAACTTAGATCCTGTGGGTGTCTTGTGAGAAAAGATATGTCCCGTTCATTTGTTAGGTAAATTATTAGTTAAAATTTGTTAGTGAATCTAACATAAACCTTCTGATGGAAAGTCCTCCTTAAGGAAAAACCACCAAGAAAGAAAGAGTACTCCCACTACAATTTATTTAAAAAAAGTGGCAAATATACAAAAAACATGGGGGGACTAGGCCAAAACCCATGGTAAAAATAACAATACAACCAAAAGGGAAAATAATCAATCCTATTAAAAGGAATCAATTCAAAGAAAAATAAAATTGGCATGCAGGAGCAACACTATAATGACTCTCATCCCAACTAGATTTGCACCAAAGACACAAACGATCATTTGCAGCACACCAAAAACAAAAGACCAGAAAGAGACTGAAGCTATCAGGTAGGAAATCAGGGAAACCTATAGTTAGGCGAACCTAACACGTTTCTGCAGAAATCTTCAGCAATGAATCTAGGAGGAAGGTTCCACCAGACAAAACCAGGGTGGCATTTATCCTAGGAAAGTGGGAAAACTTTCCCACCGTGAGAAAGTCATTCTTTACCTGTTATTGAGAGTTTGTAGGTTTATCATATAATTGCATTTGTGTCCCATGGCTTATGTATCTTTACACTTTTTTGTCACAAAGTTGTTTTTAAAAAAAAAAAAACTTTTATCAAAGGTTTGTCCTGTCTGTATCATATTGGGAGATACCCTACTACCATTGCGAGACAGAGAGGTTGGTTTCCTCTACAACTAGAGATGAAAAAAAGGTTGGATTGAAAATGGTGGTGAGCATTAGGATGCAAGTGTTGAAGTGTGATGATATAATTCTGATTGTAGTCATTTTACTCTTTGTATTTTTCATTTTCCACTTTTGTAATAAAGTCAATGTTTGACTTGCTGATTGTATTGAATGCTTAGGTGGCAGTTTACTTGGCATCTCACTGTGCTAGATAGTGAGAGTGAGTCCTCTTTTATATTGCTGTATAAATACTTGAAGCTCACCCAATCAATGTAACCGAATTCACTCTCAAATCCATAAATCAGTTACAACAAACTTTCTCTCTCGATTGTGCATGTGTGTGAAGTGTGAGTGCAACTCTGTGTGTGAATTGCAGAATCATTGAAGTAATTGCTCCAATAAATTGGTACTAGAGCTCGGTTGAAGACGACCGAACGATGGTGGTGTAATGGCGACGATGAAATACGGTGGAAGCAGCGGTCAATTTCCGGCGAAACTGCCTCTTTTCGACGAGAAGTGTTACGATCGATGGATTATCCAAATGAAGGTGGTTTTCCGATATCAAGAGGTTCTCGAAGTGGTTCGAAATGGTGTTGTGGCTACCGGCGGGGACGCACTCCGAGAACAGCAGAAGAAGGATAGCAAAGCGTTATTCCTGATTCACCAGTGTGTTGATGCTGAGGTATTCGAGAAGATTACAGAGTATGAGACTGCAAAAGGAGTCTGGGATGCGCTTGCAATGGCGTACTCTGGCGATGCGAAAATTGAAGACGGCAAGGTTACAAATGCTAAGAAGACAATACGAAAATCTCAAGATGGATGAGAAAGATTCGATTGCGGAGTATTTGAACAAGTTGACGTTGATTACGAACCAAATGCGCAACAATGGAGAAATCATCACCACTCAATCGAAGGTTGAAAAGGTACTGAGATCTCTAACTCCTAGATATGATTATATAGTTACTGCAATTGAACAATCTAGGAATTTAGAAACGATGAAACTAGAAGAGTTGCAAGGTGCACTTGAAATGAATGAAATGAGATTAAAGGAAAGAGTAAATGAAAAGGAGAAAGAGAGAGCAAATGAGGAGGCATTGCAGGCAAAATTTAGAAAGAACAATAATAATTGGAGGAAGAAAGGAAAAGAGAACGTGAAGGACAAAAACCCTAAGGTAGACAACTCTGCAGATAGTGATGATAGTAAAGGTGAAGGGGAAACTAGTAAGAATGTAAAGAAGAAAATGAATAAGAAGCACATTCAGTGCTATAATTGTCAAAGGTGGGGACATTTCGCAGATGAATGTGTTAATGAGAAAGTGCCTAGGAAGAAGAAGGATATTGAAGCTCAATATGCTGACTGTGATGACTTTGACAGTAACACAGTGGTTTTAATGGCCATAATTGATTTTGATGGAACAATTATTGAATTCTCAGTACCTTGATACGGGTTGCTCAAACCATATGACAGAAACAAAGCACAGTTTTCTCAACTTGATGAAAGTATAAAGAGAAATATTAGATTTCTTGATTGCAGTCCATTAGAAGCGAGAGGACTTGGCAAGTTGAGATCAAGAGAAAAGATGGAAAGAAAACAGTTATTAGTGATGTGCTATATGTCCCAGGTATGAAGAGTAATTTGTTGAACCTAGGACAGTTGCTTTGGAGAAGGGATACTCAACAAAGATGGAGGATGGTTTTCTGGAACTGATGAATACTAGTAAGGTGATGCTCTGGGGTACAAGTGCATGAAGGCCTCTGTTGATGAAGAAAGTTGGATGTGGCATAAGAGATATGCACATCTCAACTTTAGAGGATTGAAGCAGCTTGAGAGTGAGAAACTGGTGAAGGGGCTGCCTCCAATAATAGTGCCTACTGAGTTGTGCAGTGATTGTTGTGAGTCAAAGCAATCAAGACAACCATTTAAGTCACATGTTCCCAATAGATCAACAATGAGGTTGGAAGTGATTCACTCTGATGTGTGTGGTCCTCTTGAAACCAAGACCTTGGGTGGCAACCTGTACTTTGTGACCTTCATAGATGACTACACAGGGATGATGTGGACTTATCTATTGAAGAGGAAAGCTGAAGTGTTTGATACATTCAAGGAATTCAAGAAATTAGTTGAGAACCAATGTGATAGCAGAATTAAATGTCTCAGAACAGATGGAGGGGGAGAGTACACATCTCCGGAGTTTGAGAAATTCAAGGATGAGGTGTGGTGCATGAGGTGATAGCACCATACACACCACATCACAATGGGGCTGCAGAAAGGAGAAACATAACAATATTAAATATGGTCAGAAGTATGCTAATGGGGAAGAGTGTTCCTCACTGTTTCTGGGGTGAAGTTGTAGCTACAGCCACTTACCTATTGAATAGAAGTCCTACAAAGAGATTGAATGAAGTAACACCATATGAGAAATGGTGTAAGAAGAAACCTGATGTGAGGCACTGAAGGTGTTTGGTTCATTGTGTTTCAGGCATATAAGTGAACAAATGAGAAAGAAGCTTGATGATAAGGCACAACCTCTGATACTACTAGGATATCATTCAACTGGAGCTTACAATCTCTATGATCCAGTGCAGGAGAAAGTGGTTGTGAGTAGGGATGTGGTATTTGAGGAAAAGAAAGGATGGAATTGGGACAACTTGAACAACAAAGAGGTAGAGAAGTGTGCTTAACACCGATGGTGGTGTGACACTAGATCTGCATAGTGATGAGGATGATGAACATCTTTGAAGTAGAGGAGAGTGCAGGTGAGAAGATCTACTAGAGACAGACAACCACCACAAAGGTTACAAGAGTTTGAAGTATTCCTGACGACAATGTCATTATCATGATGGTGACCAACTCATGAATGCCTTCACTACCGAGGTAGAACCAGTGACATTGGAAGAAGCTTTGAGTAATAAGAATTGGAAGGCAACTATGAAAGAAGAATTGAAGTCAATTGAAAAGAATAGGACCTGGGAGCTTGTTTCCCTGCTAGAAAAAAAAGAGAGCCATTGAGGTTAAGTGGGTCTACAAGACTAAGATTAAACCAAATAGTGAGGTATCTAAGTATAAGGCTAGGTTAGTGGCAAAGGGCTTCTTGAAAAAGCCTGGCCTAGACTTCAATGAGGTGTTTGCACCTGTAACAAGGATGGAAACCATTAGACTAGTAGTTGGAATGGCTAGCTTGAATGGTTGGAACATGAGTCAACTATATGTGAAGTCTGCCTTCTTGAATGGGCCTCTAGAAGAAGAAGTATATGTCACTCAACCATCTGGGTTTGTGCTAAAGAATGATGAAGATAAAGTGTACAAATTGCATAAAGCCTTATATGGTCTGAAACAGGCACCTCGGGCTTGGAACAAGCGCATAGATGGTTTCTTGCAGCAGCTTATGTTTGAAAAATGAAGCTATGAACATGAGTCTATGTTAAGAAGGAGGGTGATAGCAATCATCTCATAGTTTGTCTCAAGGTAGATTGTAACACCCCATTTCTACCCGATAATTTAAATCAAAAATCAGAGTATACAAAAATCTTTTATGGTCATCTTTTAGTTTAGTGTGTTATAAAATAGTGAACTGGCTGACTATGGGATTACTCAGGTAACTGATACTACTTGCAACAGGCATTGGCCACCTTTGCAAGGCTCTCAGTGATGCCCTTGTAAATACACCAGCGAAAGAAATTCTAGCCTTAGTGGCGAACCACAGTTTAGCCATAGTCATTCAGCACACTAATAGTATAACATAAATTAATACTCAATAAAATGGAGCGTCACAACTCTCTCTCTTAAACAAATCCGAATACGTAACACCAGTAGATAAACTCATAGAAATATAGTTTCACATAATGCAATGGAAAACAATCATTATCTCAAAGAAGATAATCCAAAGATATCAAAACAAATACATATAAGGCTCAACAATGAGCAAAACAAGCAACAACGATCAAAACCCCGACCCCACAGGTGCTACGTGATCGAGAGCGAGGCCCGACTCGGGGAGTAGTGAAGGTAGAAAGCCCTCACTCCTGACTACCTGTGGTAAATAACAACAGAAAGGGTGAGTCTCGAACTAGATAATAAAAGTGATAATAAGCAATATATAATCATAGACACACCAACCATCAATCAACATTATTCATGCAATAATGGAAATGTATGCAATGTCAGTATGCATGTGGTACCATTGGCCCACCGGCCGCCCTCAGGCTTCACAATCATTTTATAAGGCCCTCCTACGCCTCAGAACTTCACAATCATTTTATAAGGCCCCGACGCCTCGAACTTCACCAATCATATTATAACTCTACGATCGCAGCCAATGTATGCATGAGACTCCATGTACATCACAAACACCATTTCAAACAGCTCAATACACCCATTAACTCTTACCTCAATGTCAATCTCATTTTATAGCCCTCCTGGCTTGGCCCTCCGGCCCATGCCCCCATGGCATGCTCAATCACCTCATTATAAACCCTCAACACCATTAAGTCCCACCGGACTACTCTCCTCTAGAGTACTCAACCTCACCTGTGGACCTAAACCACCATTTAGGACCAAAACAATCATCTAGGGACCAAACGTCACCTAGGGACCAAAACAAAGACACCCTCTTAGGCACTTGGCAAAGCACTAGGCGCCATTTTCCCCACATTCAGCGCCCCACAGTGCAACACAAAGACTAGCGCGGCTCAAAGATTTTAGCGCCCCGTGGCAACACGACCACTGGCGCCATTTTCCTAACAATCTGGCGCCCCACAGGCAACACAGACCTAGACACACACTCGAACCACGATTTGAGACACAAACTAAGACACAGAAAGCCACAGTTTGGCGCCCCTGCTGACCCAGCTCACCCAACACTTTCAAACCAAAAACCACCCGAGCCAAAATGTTTAAAAATGAATTTGGGCGGAGTAAACACAAAATTTGGCACAGATGAAATATGCCTAGAAAAGTAAGTTTCACTCCCGGGCTCCAAACACACACAAAAAACAAGCCCCACCGACATTTTCAAAAATACACACGCAAAGAAAACCACTCGAGCCAAAACATTTAAAATTGAAAGTTGGCGGTGAATACAAAATTTGCACGAGAAAATGTGCCCGAGAATGCAAGTTTCACTCCCGGGCTCCAAAATACCCACATTCTGCGCGCCCGACAAAGAACTCACTCACCCGGACATCAAGCTCACGGTGACACAGCGCCATTCTGGGCACCACAGGGCGACATTTGGCGCCCACATCCGGCACACACACGCACTCCAACACACAAGCAAAGGCACGTGGCGCCATTTTCCCGGCAGAATTTGGCGCCTGGCGAGAACACACCGCACAGAACACACTCCGGCGACATGAATAATTGCACAGGGCGCCATTTTCCCAAAAATGTGGCGCCACAGCAATAGCATTCTGCACAAACTCCCAATTTCACTGTGAATGAAGACACACGAGGCGCGAGAATCCTAGCATCTTGGCGCCCCAAACCCCAAAATTCCAATTTTCCCAAAATCTTCCAATTCAATTCACTCCATAACTCTTCTAACACTCCTAATCTCAGAATCAAACAACCAATTGCATGCTCAAATCATCAATCACATCAAAATCACGAAATCATACATTGTAAAACCCTAACTCACGCCTAAATCAATTTTTACCAACAAATTCATCAAATTCAAGGAATCAATCATCATGCAATCATCAATTAACATCAAAACAGCCCCTATGATACATATAATACCCATTATCTCCTCTATTATAGAGTGAGACTCCCCTTACCTCAAATTCACCGTAGAAACGTTCCTTTCTCCGAGTCACCACCAAAAACCACAGCAACAGCTCCTTCCTTTTCCTTCTTCTCCCTTGTGCGAAGCTCTTCTCTCTTCTCCTTAGGGTTCTAGCGCCGTTTCCTTTCTCTCTTCTCTTCTCTCTATTCGTTTCTTTCTTTTTTTGCAAAGTGGTGCGAATTGCACTACTCCTAGGAGCCTAAGTCATTGGGCTTGGGCTCCTGGGCCAATCCTTGCAGTTCCGGTATCTCCAATACCACTCCCTTCAATTAAATAAAATACCAAATTATAAAACACTATATTATAATTTGATATAATTAAAATAGTGCAACACTTAAACAATTTAATCAATCTCTTAATTAAATTATTTGGGGTGTTACATAGATGACATGCTGGTCACTGGAAATAATGATACTGAGATTGAAAAATTCAAGAGTGAAATGATGAATGAATTTGAGATGAGTGACTTGGGGCCTCTCACATATTTTCTGGGAATAGAGTTTGCAAAGATTGCAAGTGGAATGTTTCTTCATCAGAAGAAATATGCCATTGACATCTTGAAAAGATTCAAGATGAGTGGATGCAACTCAGTTACCACACCTACAGAAGTAGGATTGAAGCTCAAGATTGATGAGAATGAGCCATTGGTTGATGGAACATTGTATAAACAGGTGGTAGGCTCTCTGAGATACCTTGTAAACACTAGACCGGACTGCCTTTACGATGTGGGATTGATTAGCAGGCACATGGAGAACCCTAGAACATCACATATGGCTACAACAAAGAGAATTTTAAGGAACTCTGTTATGAAGCTATATATTGATAATAAGTCTGCAATTGACTTAGCTAAACATCCTAGTTCACATGGCCGAAGTAAATTGAGACCAAGTACCACTGCTTGAGAGATCAAGTGAGTAATGAGAAACTTGAGCTGGTGCACTGCAGAACTGGGAACCAACTTGCTGATCTACTGACAAATAGCCACTAACAGTGAAGAAATTTGAAGATTTGAAGAGAAAGATAGGAATGAAGATTGCTGAAGATCAGAATTAGGGAAGAGTGTTGAAGTGTGATGATATAATTCAAATTGTAGTAATTTTACTCTTTACTTGTATTTTTCATTTTCCACTTTTGTAATAAAGTCAATGTTTGACTTGCTGATTGTATTAGAATCATTGGAGTAATTGCTCCAACAGCAAGAACAAGCCACTCTACTGTGTGATGGCTGTCGAGGTGGCTTTTAAGTTGCACAAATTGAGGTTTTTGTGTATTGTGCCCAAGTTCACTTTTACCTGGTGTAGCAGGTTACAGGTTGTAAAAAAGGTTATTATGATATTATAATTTTGTCTCTCAAAACTTTAATAATACACAATGAAGCCCCACACCAATTTTATATTAGATTAGATAAAAAAACTGATGTGGACTTCATTTAATAACCACTTCTTTCTTTAACATTTATTTTTGTTTTTCATTATTTTATAATGATACTTTTTTTATCAGTATTTTATAATGATATTTTTGAAATATCCGTCTTTCTTTAGTTTTAAAATATCCATCTTTCTTTAAGTCAATTTTTAATTTAATGTACAATTATTACGTTAAATTTTATATTTTTTTATCTAATTTAAATTGTTACATTATTTATAAGGTTTAAAAATAACTATTAAATTTTAAATAATAATTAATGTTTGCTTTTTAAAAAATGTAACATCAGTATAAAAACAGGTGAAGACTTTAAGAAAAAATAACTTTTTTTGACAAAAAGAAAAATATAACTTTTGAAAATATTATATACTGTTAAAAAAAATGTAACAACAGTACCATACTGTTGTGAAATAGTGAAGACTTTAATAAAAATTTAATATTTTCAAATATTAAATTAAGTTTCATATAAATTAAAATCGGAGACCGAAACTATATACAAAACAGGTACCAATCGATGACACACTCTACTAATAAGAGTTGGTTCGAGTAATAATTGAAGCTGGATGCCACTCCAAAGACTGAGTTAGAATCTTGGGTGTGACAAAAATTCGGTTGGGAGGGGAGAACCACACGGGCCGCCAAAATTGTGTACTCTGGCGGTAGTTTTCACATGTAGACTAATCCATCGACAAAACCAGGTGGAATCTAGCACCAATAGCATGGTAACAAAAAAAGACAAAATATCTTCCGGGTCCCTTAACTTATTTTCAGGTAACAAGTAGGTCCCTTAATATTTTTTTGTGACTATTAGGTCCCGTATGTTTTAAAAATGTTGCACTGTTACCTTTTTTACTGTTTTTTGAACTCCGTTACACGCTAATAATCCATGTCATTTCTATTTTTTTTGACAGAAATTTAATTTTTATTAAAAAAACAGAAATTATTGGGAATCAGGGTTTCGTTGTAGCAGATTCCCAAGAAAATGGAAAATCTGGAATTGAAGCGTTATTACAAATTTTTGAATGTTGCAAATCTGGAAAATTTGGAAAATGGAAAACCCTCTTCTCTGTCTTTGTTGAAAGTTGCAGATTTTAGTTTTTTATCAAGACTCAATTTTTAATCAATAGGAGAACAAAAAGAAAAATGAGATCGTAAGGTGGAAGAAGATGAAAGATAACATTTTCAGAATCGGAAAGTTTACGAAATCCCCCAATTTCTCGTTTGCATTTTGATATTCTCAATCTGGGTTTGATTCGTTTTTCGTTCATATTTCGTTCTTCTTGTTCATATTTCGATTTGTTTTTATCTCCCATATTTCAGATTCGTTTTCAGAAAGAAGGAGAAGATGAAGAGACACAAAACTGAAAGAAGGAGAAGATGAACAGTATTTTGGGCAAAACATCATGAGATAGAAAAGATGATGACACACTGTGAAACAACGGTATCAATCACACAAATTGACAAAAAACTATTGTCGCAATAAACCAATAATCGAGACCCTTAAATGAAAATAAACTAAAAATTACATAAAACAAATTCAAAACAAGTCTTCAACTTTCATCTTGGCGTCAAATATTCTTGCTTCCAAATCAATGGTATTTAACACACTTGGGCGTACACAAAAACCTCAATTTGTGCAACTTAAAAGCCACCCATACTGTCGATATAGCAGATCTCCAACAAACGGCAAATACCTCGACGTTCTCGGTTACTACTTACTATAATCCCTAAGCCAAAGTGCGGTTTACTTGAGGAATCCGAGAGTGAGGGAATTCTAGGAGTCTCTAGAAAATGCACTATCAAATTTGATATTTTTGTGATAGGAGTTCTAGTTCTTGAAAAAATAAAAGAACTCTCATAAAAATAACGGTTTTTTTAGGGTGAATGAGCAAATCAAATCTCTCACCGGTGAACCATTAAAACTGACTGCAGGATAATGTGTATTATGAGTGATTAAGATTGAATCAACCGGTATTAAATCTCAACCATTGATTAACTTTTATACTACATCCTACGGTTATATTTAATGGTTCATCGGTGAGGGATTTGATTTGCTCTTTCACCTGAGAAGCACAATAAAAATAGATACAAAAAATTTAGTTAATTAAAAAAATTGGTGAAAAAAAATTTAGGTGAGTTGGGTTTTGGGGGCTCACCAGTCAGTCCTCTCACGACTTTTTGAGAGCTTACAAAGGTACTTACAAATCACCCACCAAAGAGGTCATCACGCCGGCAGTGGGAGTTGAACCCACGCTCTTGCAGAGAATGAGTCAACTCCTTACCAACGGAGCCAGCTTTCATTTACAGTTAATTAAATTTATTAGCTAAACCAAATTATCAAATTGATTTATTAATGGTAAATTGTTGGTTATCTTTGGAAAAATCTAGGTAATTTATCAATAAGACGTGAAATCAATTGGCGAAATTTAAGGGACGTGAAGGAGTTGTAAGTTGCAAGAAGGAGGTCGAGAGTTCAACCCCTGACACTAACATTCTCCCACCCCCACTAACATTTGCTTATAAAAAAAAAATCAACCATATTTTTTTGGCGAAATCCACTATTTTTGACAATTAAAATACATATTTGTGCTTTTACACCATGTTAATATTAAATTATTTGGATAGATGTAACAAATATTGAATGAATGCAAGTGAGATTGGGTAAGTTACCCACATTTTTCAAAATTTAATCTAAGACTCGCCTAAAATGTAAATTTCATCTGCTTGATCGATTTGCATATTTGTATATTTAGATAACATTGATACTAAATTAATGAAATGTATGTGTCAAATTTGTGAAATACATGTGAATGTGCGTAAATTACTCACGTTTTTTAAATGGCACCCTAGACATCACCTTTATTAATGTTAAGTAGTTTTTATTAACCTATTAAAATAATTTTCAATTTATTTTATCTGATTTTTAATGTAATATAACACTTTATTTAAAGTTTTATTTAATTTATTAATTATAACATGTATAAAACTCTGAACGTGAACATTACAAATGTGGGTTGTTGGTCTTTTTTTTTCAATAAATAGAACGTGAAGTTTTTTTTTGCAAAAAGCAAAATAAATCTATTGCAATTTGCAACGACATGAAATGCAAAGAGAGAGTATTAAAATATTAAGTAAGCCTATTTTTGCAATTGTTGAAAATATACCCAAACAATTGTATAGTGGCTTCCAACAAGTTGTTCCATCATTGTGTCAAAGAAAAAAAAACAAGTTGTCCATCACTCATCTTAACCATTCAATATTATAATCATTATATCAATGATTACAAAGCCACCTTCTCATCATGAGAAATGATTTCTCCTCTCCCATTTTAAATGCAAAACCAGAATAATAGCTATTGTATTTGTAGTGGATAAGATAAGATTGAAGTTGTGGATCCACATCATTTAGTCTTTAAGGCTTGATAAGAGTTGTATGTTATTTATCCACATGTAATCTTTCAATCCATGAACCTACACTTATGGTAGAAGCCTAATATAATTTGAAGAGGAATAGAGATTGTGGAAGATGCAACATCACAAGGTAGCCAAATTCCGATGTTGAATTTGGTTCTTGATAGGATTTCACTTTGGAATTCCACAATGCCTTCTTTTGACATTCTGTTGAGTTTCTTTACCGTAAAATATGTTATACATATTGACTAGTTGCAATGCTAAAGAGTAAGTCATCCACTTTTATAAATTATTATTGTGGGTGTTACTCGAGCAACACGAGCTTGACACTCTTTATTTAATGCTAAAATATTTGTGCGTGTGTGGCGTGGGATAGGAGAGAAAAATATCTAGAGGTGTCAAAATGGCCCATACCCCACAGCCCACCCCACCAAGCCCCCTCCCAAACCCATAAAATCAAGGCCCCCTACTTGTGTGGGCTAGTGTCAACCCCAACCCACACTTTTTATATTTTTTCGGGGCTGGGGCTGGGGCTTTTTTGGGTTGGCCCTTTCTTCTCCTCTTGGTTGCTTATTATCCTCATGGTATTCCAACCTCTAATCATCTCAAACTCCATCTCTCTTACACTTGTGCATTTCCTACAAACCTTAAATTTTATGTCAAACTTATTAAAAAATGAAAGATAGAAATATTCTTTTTATACTGCATTGTTATTCTTTTTTCTTATACTAACTTTTCCATTCTTTTTGTTTTATCGCTCATTGTTATAATATTCCTACGATGTTAGATTTTTTGGAGACTATGAAAAATTAAAAAAATTAATAAAAAATAGTGAACGATATAAATTTGGGATTTTGAGCCTCGCATTCCCAAAGAAGTACCTTCTAGGGAGTCTTAGTCCTTGATTTTTTTTTTTAATAGCGGTGGTTTCATTACAATCGGAGTAGGTTGCGGCAGAACGATTTTTAGCCTAAATTATTAAATTCGACGTATAACATCAAATCACGTGTTAACGAACTACACCTTAAACTAATTTTTAGCCTAAATTATATGTATCTAATTTATTTTTATTTAAAAATATTTAAAAATATAATTTTAATTTTTAAATGATTTATTTATTTTTATTTGGGCTACAAAGTTAGTATATATCAAAGGTGGGGGTGTATACGACTTTGTAATTTTACAAATCGTATATACCCCCCCCCCCACCTTTGGTATATATGGTTTTAATTTTTTTAAAATTTTAGGGGAAAATCGTATATACCCCCTTATGGTATATACGTTTTTTATTTTTATTTGAGTTAGGGATATGTTAGGGGTTTTTAAATTTTGTGAAGGGTATTTTGGTTTTAATTTTTTTAACATTTTAGGGGAAAATCGTATATATATATACCCCCTTATGGTATATACGTTTTTTATTTTTATTTGAGTTAGGGATATGTTGGGGGTTTTTAAATTTTGTGAAGGGTATTTTGGTCTTTTCACAGGGGGGCGTGGGGGGCATATGGGAAAGTGGTGGGGTATAAAAAAAGGGACCCTTATTCATTTTCTGCAAAAAAAAAGTAGCAATTCAGGGCCTATGGGCTGGTCCCAGCCCATATGGGCTTAGTGGGCTTTAGGGCCTATGCGGGCCTTTGGTTGGTGGGCTTTTGGGCCCATGGGCCTTTTGGCCCTAGGCCCACATGGCCCTAGGGTGGGCTGGCCCACGTGGGCCAAATTGACGGCTCTAAAAATATCCAAGCTAATTACTAGGCCGTTTGGATGAGCTTATTTATTAATATAAGCACTTATAAAAATTGTTTGAAAGAGCTCATGAAAATTGCTTATGACATATTCATTAGATGTTTTCAGCTAATTTCCATAAGCTACAAATCATAGCTTATAAAAGCATCTTGTGGCTTATAAAAAAATAGTTTAGCATCATGACCCCGTTTGGATCGGCTTATTGAGTTTACTTATGGGTTATAGAAAAATAGTTTAGCATTATGACCCCGTTTGAATATCTTTAGTACTTTTAGTCTTTTATTTTTGTTCCAAAACAATGGTACTTTTAGTGAACCAATGTACAATTCACTATACTTTTCCAAATACACCATTTGTATTTATAGAGTTTTTTAGAGTTCCAAAGCATGGATTAATTGTTTCAATACACCTTTATTTTGATTTCAATTATCTGAAAGCAATTATTAAATGAGTATTTTAGTACTTAGGTAACACAAATTAATGGTACCTTAATTTGTGTGTAATAAGCAAAAAGCACCAAAGATTAGGAACAGAGGAAGTATTTTTTTGGCTTAACTACATTTTTAGTCCCCCTATTATGACTCACTCACGATTTTAGTCCCTAAGCTTTTTTCCACAATTTTAGTCTCCTTATTTTTCAATTTCTAAACTTATTGTCTCTCTAATTTCGTTAAATATTTTGCTGATTTGTCACTTACTAATCATATCTAGAATGAATGGCAAGTGATTTAGGGCAGCGTGTCATTCCAAGAAGGATTAATGAGTGACAAGTCAGCAAAATATTTGACAAAACTATTGAGGGACAACGATTTTAGAAAATGGGAAAAATAGGGAGACTATAATCGTGGGAAAAAAAGTTAGGAGACTAAAATTATGAGCAGATCATAACAGTGGGATCAAAAGTTTATTAAGCCTAATTTCTATCGTAGTCGCTAGCAAAATATATGTGCTACATGCATAGGAGTAGTGTCGTATTTTTTTAACAGTAGTCTCAAATCAAAATTGTAATATGGTTCTCAACTTAAAAATTGTAGATGGTTTTATTAGAACACAACTATATCCTCAAATATAGTGATGTAGCAAGAAAATAGTTAGTAGACGAATTAAAATAGAGATTTTACTACTGAGTGTTTTGATTAAATAAATTTTACTAGTTAGTGATACCCACGAAAGATGGCTAGGGGGACGGCTTTTCGTGCCTTCTTGGTGATATTAACTCCTATGTTGCAGAGCTCTAGGACGTTTTGGAAAGGTCTTAGGTTGACATGAGTAAGGGATGCAGAAATTTTGAGCTTCAACTGAATTTCAAGGTAGTTGTTTCTCTTTTGAATGGTGATGGTCATGGCACAACAGTTGGTCGAGGATTGCTCACGCGCATTAAACTGATGTAGCAGCTTGAATGGAGGGTCAATATTATTCACACTACAACAAATCTAGTAGATGGGCAGCGTTTTTTTTTATCCATGGGCAGCGCTTTTGAGCGCTGCTGAACGTGGCACTGGCTATTCCACTCCAACAATGGGCAGCGCTCTCTAAAAGCGCCACCCATTGCCAAACACGTCCTCCCAAATACGCTGCGCTTTTTAAAAAGCGTTGAATATTGCCCAAGCGTCCTCCCAGATACGCAGCGCTTTTTAAAAAGCGCTGAATATTGCCCCATATACGCAACGCTTCATTAAAAGCGCTGAATATTGCCTATTTGTGTTCCTAAATACCCAGCGCTTCATTAAAAGCGCTGAATATTGCCTATTTGTGTTACTAAATACCCAGCGCTTCATGAAAAGCGCTGAATATTGCCTATGTGTGTTACTAAATACCCAGCGCTTCATTAAAAGCGCTGAATATTGCCTAATTTTTTTTTTTTTTTTTTTTTTTTTCTGTTTTGTGTGTTTTCCTTTTTATATTTACAAGTTACCTGCATGCACCCAATCCAATCCAATACATAATGAAATCAAATTGCTAAGAGGAACCAAATTACATATAATGAAACAAATTACATAAGAGGAACTAAAACAAAATAGCTAAGAAGTTTCATTATCTAATTCATATGTATCCAAAACAAGCTATCAATTGCAAGTTACAATATTATGAACCAAAAACTAGCTAGCTAACTTATATGTATCCAAATGAAACTTTAAAAAAACGGAGACATAATCGCACCATTCTCCCCTAAGCTCAACAATCACTCAACCGAGTATGTCCGGCTTTGACAATCGCTAAAATACTGAAATTATATAAATAAATAAAATTAGAATTGAAATGGTTAAATATTGGAAATAACCACTATTAAATCGAAATCATATAAAAATATATTATAAGTAGATACTGTACGGATGGTCGCTTTCTTTTGGGTAATAATATCCTTCATATATTTCATGACGTAATACCCACAATCAATGTTATTGAATTGTTTAGGACACTACAAAACATAAGATTAGTTAATTGTTAAATTGAGTTGAATACGATTTTTGACAAAATAATGTAATGTATAAGTTAGAAACTTACAATTATTGCTAACCATTTGACCGTTAATTTATCCACTCCCAATATGTCCTTAAAGCGTACTGAATAGAATGTCATATAACTATATTAATAACAATATATACATATATAAGTAAAAGTAAGAAATATGCGAGAATGACACAAAATAAACACACTGTTAAAAAGCTCCACAAACTCAAGTGGTTTTGTAATGATTTTGAAGTGAGTCAAGGTAATACACGGTTTTTTGCTAGGATTAATTGCAAACAAAACCCAATGTCTCCTACAAAATAAATTTATGAATAAGTAATTGACTACTATTAAAAAATGCATGTTATATAAGAATTAATGAGTAAAAATTCTTACCCTAGATTAACCAGGTGCTAGAAGTAAGGCATCATGACTTCTATTTTGAGCTTCATTGAAGCGCTCATTGACATAAGTTTGAACAACGATCGGTTTTGTTCCACAAGTGATTGATAATTTGGCGGTAGGGATTCACTTGATGAAAGGTTGTACTTTCCGGACACAAGAACAAATATCTATGTGTCTGCATTCTAAAGGGACCACAATGTCCTCGTACATAAGTACCTACATTTAGATATATAAATATATATATATATATATATATATATATATATATATATATAAATTAAATTAACGATATAATAAAATAAAATCAACTATGTCAAATAATAAATTACATAGTACCTGACATATATATTCATAACAATACCGGTTGCCTCATCCGAATCACATAGATATCCTCACGTCCGACTATTTGAGGACCGCTAGCTCCAAAAATTTCTTCATCAAAATTTATGATAAGGTCTTTGTGTTTCATCATGTATTTCTCGTACGCGTCGGCCTGACCAATATTCATATAAGCTTCACTAATGGAAGAGGAAGAGGCGGGCTGAGACACAATTGGAGAAGGGGAGGGATGAGTCACTTGGCGAGAAGAGGAGGGCTGATCAGTCACTTTTGGAGGAGAGGCAGGCTGTGAAACTTCTACATAAGGGGTGGACTGAGACACTTTTGTAGAAGGGGTGGATCGAGACACTTTCTTGCCAATAGATATTTCCTTGCCAACACTTTTCAAAGGAGACCTTTTCTTGCCGGTAGACACTTTCTTAGATTTTTCATTTTGGCGCATCTATGTATAAACAAAAATAATTACTTAGTTAGCACAAATTATATGACAAAAACTATAATTAGTTAGTTACAAATATATTGTCACTTACAACGACAAGGTCTGATGGCCATGCCACAAAGGTACCAATCTGCTTGTGACACCGTCAAGATATCAATCTCGTCAATCGGACAGTGCAATGGTGCATCCTCCCTAATTGGTACCGCAACTCGACTCTAACATGATTTGGAGGTAGGGGTAAATTGTGCATCAAGGGACCCAATTACGTTACATGTTAAGCCAATTGCAACCATTTCATGTGGGTTTGAGATATACAATTCACACTCACACTCATTGTTGTCCTAAATCAATTATAAACCACAAAATAATAAAGACATTATTTGATGTTATATATATATATATATATATATATATATATATATATATATATATATATATATGTACAATAAATCAATTATAAACCACAAAATAATAAAAACAATTAATACCTTAGTTGACGGCATGGTGCAACTATCTCGTACCTTCGCTATGTGTAGCGGGGGTGGTCTTGTGGCATAACATGGCCATAAAGCGATCGCATATCATTAAGTTGAGCTTGCAAACTTTCATACAATGCCATCATCTTTCTCGGTGGTGGGCGGTCATGATTCTCATCATAGACTTTCTGTTTTGGTCCAAAGTACTCGGTTGGTGCTACTCCAAATCCAAAGCACCCCTTATGCGACCGAGTATTCTTCTTTACCTAAGGCACGTGTAAGAATTTCCTTTTGAGCAATCATTGAGCTCTCCCTGTGACACTGACTGTGATATGGCTTCTTGATTCACAAAACAAAAGTATAAAAATCATAAAAGTTACAATTAAAATCAGTGAGCTTGAATTTAGGAAATACTTACAATTCTTTCAGACACCTCCTTAGTTTTAGGATCAACAATCTCCTTTTCTTTGTTTAGTCGAGCCTCTACCCACAAAACATGTCGCTCAATATGTTGATATGGAGTAGCACCGCCTCTATAAGGATACTCACACCCGAATTAAGCACGCTTTCGATTCTGTTCACTTGCTTTCTATTAAGAGAGATAAGTATACATTAATGTATAATAGATAATTGTCAAATATATTTTATGTTATAACTTAATAGATAGTAGCACTAACCAAGAAGTTTGGATCTTCAGTGCGTCTCCTAACGAATGTCTGCCAATCCTCCTCTGAAATAAACCCACTATATATTGGTGGAGGATTCCAATTGATGTTTCCATTACCATCTTTATGCCAAGTTTTTGTTAATGTCGTTCTAAAATTTTTATGTAACTTTCCGGCTTCCTTCATTATCCAGTCCTTTTTAGAATCATCCACATCAAAATATTTCTGCTTATGCACATTCAATGAAAATGATATAAATAAATTTATATATATATATATATATATATATATATATATATATATATGGGACTACAAAATTACTAAATAAGATAACCAAAAAGATCTAAAATTATATACCTGTATGGTTACCCACAACTCATGTTTTTGTTTCTTCAAAACGGGATTTTTTGTGTGAACCCAAGTAGTGATTGTTATTGGTATCATTTGTTTTACCTTACTACCAAGGAAAATAATCAAATGAGTCTTTGTTTTCTCCAATTGGCGCACCATAACACTCCATTGGACTGCATTATGTAAATACTAAATTAGATCACAAACAATTAAAACTTAGTATTGAATGAAGTTAATTAGAAATTAATTAGTAACTTACACTTAATTTTTCTTTTCCTTTACTTATCCGGTTGATGATACCCTTTTTCTTTGTCATTCCACGAGGAGCACGCTTCGATATAGTTTGCAACATCATGATCACGCCTCACCACTATCATGTCCATCACTCGATCTACCATCTTACCGCAATAAAACATAATAATTGTTTGTTATATTTATCCAATTAAAAAAACATCCAACAAAAAATAAATAATCACCAAAGAAGATGAAAATAAGATCCATGTCTATAAAATAACATCTATGTCGGTTACCTTTTCCTTTTCTTCGATACAATTTTTTTGCAATTCGCTCCTTGGTACTTTGTTTTTGATTTAATCGTAATTCCATTAGTATGATCCTTTCTAACATACACAACATCCTCTCTATAAGTACTTTCCTCTTCTAGTGATGTCCCCAAGAAAGGGTCGTCCTCAATACCATCATCATTGGTTTCTTGATCATAAATGTAATTCACTAATTTTTTTGTGTCGATAAAAAACAATAGACCAATTGATATCAATTGGATCGGTGACATAAAACACTTGTTGAGCTAGGGATGCCAAAATAAAAGGCTCATCTTTATATCCCAACTTCTTGAAATTCACCCGCATGAACCCCGACTCATCAATCTGTAAACCATTATTATTGTCAACCCACTTACATTGGAACACAGACTCCTGAAACATGGTGTAATCCAACTCCCATATTTGTTCAATGACCCCAAGTATGACATATTCGCGTATCACGGGATTTCTCTCTTTGGCACTTGATGTATGCATAGCTTGAGCAACAAGAGTCACCCCACTATTTTGCATTTTACTCTGATCATCATGGGTTTTGTATAGAACGTGTAACAGATTAATTAGATAGGCTGGTGTAAGAGAAAACATGCATATTTGGACCTTTTTTGCTAACCATCTCAATCTTTTGAAATCAAGTAGGATTCATAGCAAACTCGAAATCAATGTGGTCTTTTAACCACACTATGAAACTCCGATTGTGTTCCTTTGTTAACCAAACTTCACTCTTATATGGGTAATCACTCTTAAGTATGTCCATGTGCTTGGCAACATATGAATCAACCTCACTATCATTGTGCAAAACATATAAGTGTGCTTGATGTAGTTCTTCCCTTGACACCATAACTATTTTATATCCCGACATCCCTTTACTAATGCTTCCTAAGTGACAAGACCTTGGAAGTCCCGAGAATATTCAAGACTAGATAGATAGGCGGTGCGTAACTCAACGACTTCTTCAACTATGTATCGCTTCAACAATACAACCCTCGGGTCGTGATCGGTTTTTCACATATCCTTTTAATATCTTCATGTAACGCTCAAACGGATACATCCATCTCATGTAACATGGGCCACACAATTGTGTCTCTCTAATCAAATGAATCGTTAGATGAATCATTATGTCAAAAAATGAAGGTGGGAAATACATCTCAAGCTCACACAAAGTGACCGTAATTTCTCTTTGCAATGATGGCAACTTTCTAGGGTCAATCACTCTACTACAAATCGCCTTAAAGAAGTAACAAAGTTTGGTTAGCGTCCCGCGCACTTTCTTAGGCAAAATGGATCGTATACCAATGGGGAGCAAATTCTCCATTAGAACATGACAATCATGAGACTTTAAAGACTTTAACTTGAGGTCTTTCATGGATACAAGGTTTGTAACATTTGAAGAATACCCTCCGGAACTTTTACTCCATGAAGAAACTTACAAAACACGGTCTTCTCCTTTTTAGATAGAGTATGAGTGCGGAGGTAGATATGTACGTGTACCCTTCTTTATCGGACCCACCTCGGTCTCAACCCCATACTAAGCAAGTCCAACCTCGAGTTGATGGTATCTTTAGTCTTTCCCGGCATATTGAGTAAGGTACCAATGACACTTTACAAGACATTTTTTCAACATGCATCACATCAATGAAGTTATCTTACATATAATGACTTCCAAATGGCAAGTCAAAGAAAATCGACTTTTTCTTCCACCCCGTTTGGCAACCTCTCCGCAAAAGGCTTCCCAAATTTAATGTTCAAATCTTTCACCTTTTCAAACAGTTGTTCACCCGTCAAAGCCGTGGGAGCTTTACGGGTTTCAGTATTCCCATTGAATGCCTTTTTCAACAGTCGATACTGATGAGTAGATGGCAAAAATCTACGATGACCAGGGTAGATATTCTTCCTACCATGTTCCAACCACATCCAATCGGTGTTATCTTCACATATAGGGCATGCACACCGACCTTTAAATCTCGCACCGGATAGATTGTCGTATCTTTGGAAAGTCATTAATTGTGCCAAAAATCATAGCCCTCAAGTTGAAACTTTCTTCTCTGAACTCATCATACACCTCTACTCCATTCTCCCACATTAGCTTCAAGTCTTCAATTAAAGGAGCCAAGTATACATCAATATCATTTCCCGGTTGCTTGGGTCCAGAAATTAACAAAGACAACATCATATATTTACGTTTCATGCAAAGCCATGGAGGTAAGTTATAAATCGCCAATATCACGGGCCTTGTCTTTGTGGGAGCTACTCAATACCGTGCGGGTTAAAACCATCGGCAGACAATGCAAGTCGTAGGTTTCTTGGATCCAACCCAAATCGGGATAATCAATATCAAATTTTTTCCATTGCGGAGAATCCATGGTGTCGTAAATAACATGCCATCTTTAATCCTTTCATCCTCATGCCATGTCAAGTGTTTTGCATCTTCCGAACTACGGTACATACGCCTAAATCGAGGAATTATGGGAAAATACCACAACACCTTTTCGGAGGCGAGAATCTTTCTTTTTATACCGCGATGCATTACATTTAGGACACGACTTTAAAAATGCATGTTCATTCCGAAATAGAATGCAATCATTGGGACAAGCGTGTATCTTCTCACCAATGGACCACTAACATTTGTTTTGCATCATACGTCCGAGAAGGGAGCACATTATCCTTCGGCAACATTTCTTTCAATAGTGTGAGTAATTCGATAAAGCTCTTATCCGTCCATCCGTGGCAAGTTTTCAAGTTATACAACTTTATCACGACCAATAATTTTGTGAATTCGATACAACCTCATACAACGGCGTCTCTGCATCCGTTATCAACTTCTCAAACATTTGAGGACGGTCATTAAGATCGTCTTCAAAAGCCTTTGCCATCTCTTCAAATTCGTCCCCAACAAACGTAGGTATTTCGGTGTCAACCGGTGCACATCTCTCAAGACTATTACCAATATTCGAAGATTCAACTCTTTCCTCACCATGCATTGTCCAACAAGTGTAAGTTTGATCAATTCCATTACCCTTTAAATGTCCTGTCAACTCAAATGCGCATTAATCGATTTTACATAGCAACAACGTAAACAAGGACATATCATATTACTAGATCTCCTAAACGTTGAACAAATGCGATTCACAAAATAATCCACTCCATCTCTATATTCCTTGGACGGACGATTGGCGGACATCCACTTTCTATCCATAATGTCCCAATATCTATAATAAATTCGGATAAGAGAATTTACAATTTTATTGAAGCTAAGACATTCGATCAACTAGCTAGTAGTTTCAACTAAAGAAATCAAAGACTTTGATGTCTTCTATATAGTCATTAATTCTTCATATAAAATAAACAAAAGAACAAAAAAGTACGAACAAGTGGAAGCAACAACGACAAATATCCAACCAAATTGTGAACTCGAACTACAACGAACTCTCGAACCAAGACAAACTCGAACAACGATCGCGAAGCTCAGACAAAAAAACTCCCAAAACCTAACAAACAATTCGATTTAGGCATATTTGATTTTACTAATATAGATGACACACACTTGCTTAAAAATCTATCCTTTGAGAATCAAAATCTCAACAAAACCAAGCAACAAACACATATCAACTAATTTCTCTCCTATCAAACACATTCAACTAATTTTACACATATCAAACACATTCAACTACATTCAACATATTCCTCTCCTATCAAATATTTTTTTTCACACATTCAACATATTCTTCTCCAATCAAACTACATTCATCTCCAACCTAACAAAAACCTAAAAACAAAAAACAAAATAGAGAACTAACCTTTGAGAGAAGAAGCAATGACGAGTGAGGGATTGAGAGGATTCACGAGAGAAGCAATGTGGGTTTGGGGTTATTGTGGGTTTGGGGGTTTGTGGGTTTGGGGGTTTGTGGGTTTGGGGTGGTGCTAGAGAGAACGAGAGCAGTGAGGGAGAGAGTTGTACTACCAAGAGTCGATGAGAGTGAGGAGAGAAAACAAACCCAGAGCGTGAGTGAGAGAGAGAGGCGTGAGAGAGAGAGAGTGTAGAGCGCGCTTCTTGCGAGAGTGAGAGTGAGACCGAGGAGAGAGAACCGAGTGAGAGCCGAGAGGAGGGTTTAAATTGGTACGATAATTAGGTAGAAATATTTAATGCAATGGGCGCGTTTTCAAAAACGCTGGATATGTGAGAAGCGTTAGTAGATGCGCGCGGCGTTTTTAAAAACGCTTGGTATGGTGAGAACGCAGCGTTAGTACATGCGCGCACGTTTGTAAAACAACGCGATTATTCCTAGAGTCATGCGCAAATGGCGTTTGTATAAAAACGCTGATTATTCCTAGCGTCATGTAGAGTCATGCGCAGCGTTTGTATAAAAACGCTGATTATTCCTAGCGTTGTAACACCCTATTTCTACCCGGTAATTTAAATAAAAATCAGAGTGTATAAAAATCATTTTTCATTAAATGGAGCGTCACACTTCTCTCTTAAAACACTCAACAGTCAATTCATCTCATAAACATAATCAAATACGTAACACCATAAATCACGTGGTAAACAATCTCATAACATGCAGCGGAAAATAAAGTTACATCTCGAGGGGATTCAGCAGTCTCAAGTAATACATAGAGAATATGAAAGCTCAACAATGAGCAAAACAAAGCAAAATAACGTCTAAACCCCAACCCCTAGGTGCTACGTATCAGAGCAGACCGACTCGGGGGGTAGTGAAGGTAGAAAGCCCTCACTCATGACTACCTGTGGTAAACAACAACAGAAAGGGTGAGTCTCGAACTATATAATAAAAGTGATAATAAGTAATATATACAATCACAGTTCACAGCATAATCAAACACACCAATCATCACTCAATAACATTCATGCGCTCATGAGAATGTATGCAATGTAATTATGCATGTGGTACCATTTGCCTCTCGGCGTTCTCAATATTTGCCCTCCTGCATTCTCATCAATAATGGAGTCCTCATGACTCACGGCCTCGGCCGCCCTCGGGCTTCACAATCATTTTATAAGCTCTACGATCATGCAATGAATGTATGCATGAGACTCCATGTAACAATACACACACAATCTCAAACATCTCAATGCACACACTAACTCTTACCTCAAGATCAATCTCATTTCATAGCCCTCATGGCTTGGCCTCCGGCTCATGCCCCATGGCATTCTCGGTCACCTCATTATACACCCTCAACACCATTAAGTCCCAAGGACTAATCTCTCTGCAGAGTACTCAACCTCACTCGAGGACCTAAACCACCATTTAGGACCAAAACAATCATCTAGTGGACCAAACTGTCACCTAGGGACCAAAACAAAGACACTCTTAGGCACTTGGCAAAGACTAGGCGCCATTTTCCCCACATGCTCGCGCCCGCAGTGCGACACGGACTAGCGCCGTAAACTTCGGCACTTTGGCGCCCCTGCAGCAACACACGACCACTGGGCGCCACTTTTCTAGCAATCTGGCGCCCTGCAGGCAAAGAGACCTAGACACAAACCCGGACACCAACTCGGACACAAACCGCACACGAGCACCACCAGGGCGCCTGGGCGTACGGTTTAAGCGCCCCAAATGACCCAACCCCACAACACTTGCAATCCAAAACCACCCGAGCCAAAATGTTTAAAAATGTTTTGGGCGTGTAAATACAAAATATGGCACGGTGAAATATGCCCAGAAAAGCAAGTTTCACCCAAACCACCCCATTCACACACACCAAGTCACCCCCACCGAGACATTTTTAAAATAACACCTGTACTCAGGAAACCACTCGAGCCAAAACACTTAAAATTGAATTTGGGCAGGTGAATACAAAATTTGTCACATAAAATATGTTCGAAATGTGAGTTTCCCTCACCCACCCCATTTACACACACAAAACCACCCCCACCGGGACATTTTCAAAATGACACCTGCAACCAGAAAACCACTCGAGCCAAAACACTTAAAATTGAATTTGGGCAGGTGAATACAAAATTTGGCACGAGCAAATGTGCCCGAAAATACAAGTTTCACTCACCGGGCCCCAAAATACCCACATTACGGCGCCCGGACAAAGAAACACACACTCACAAAGACTTCAAGCGATTACACTTTGGCGCCATTTCCCGGAAACTTGGCGCCCGAGCAACAACACCTGCACACACGGATGCAACTCCAAAGACATGAACGATAACCCGAGCGCCATTTTCTCCGCAATATGGCGCCACTGGCGATGACATTCTGCACAAACTCACAACCCAAATTTCCATGAATACCATACGGGCGCGAGATCCTAGCACATTGGCGCCCCAAACCCCAAAATCCCAATTTCCTCAAATTCTTCCAAACCAATTCACTCAATAATCATTCTAATACTCCTAATTTCATATTCAAACAATCAATTGCATGCTCAATCATCAAACACACCACAAATCACAAAATTTCATGTTATAAACCCTAACTTAAGCCCCAAATCGATTTCAACAAGCAATTTATCAAATTCAACGATTCAAACACCATACAATGATCAAATAACACTAATTAAGGGCCTATGACATACATACAACTCATTATCATCTCTATTATAGAGTGAGACTCCCCTTACCTCAAATTAAACCGTAGAAACTCTCTTTCTCCGAGTCACGTACAAAACCCACAGCAACAAGAGCTCCCTTCTCCCTTCCTTGCTTGGTGCGAAGCTCTCTCTCCCTTTCTCTAGGGTTTTGGCGCCGTTCTCCTCTCTTTTCTCTCTTCTCTCTTCGCAACTTTTCTTTCTTTTCCTTTCCTTCCACAAGTGATGCGAAATGCACCACTCCTAGGAGCCTAAGTCATTTGGCTTGGGCTCCTGGGCCAATGCTTGCAGTCCTGGTATTTCCAATACCACTCCCTGAGTCAATTAAAATACTATACTTTAAAACACTATATTATAATTTAGTATAATTAAAATAGTGCAACACTTAAACAATTTAATCAATTACTTAACTAAATTATTTAGGGTGTTACAACTCTCCCCCACTTAGGAAATTTCGTCCTCGAAATTCATACCTGAGTCAAATAACTCTGGATAAGACTCCCGCATCTTGCTCTCCAGCTCCCAAGTCATACTCTCACCAAAGAGCCTCCCAACCACACTACCTTGACTAAGGCAATGTCTTTCCTCTCAACACCTTCACTTCTCTATCATCAATCCTCACCGGCATAGTCTCCACAAAGAGGTTCTCACGCACCTCCACATCATCCATGTGAATCACATGAGACGGATGCGAATATACTTAGAAAGTGTGACACGTGGAAGACATCGTGCAAGTTCGAAAGATTAGGCGGCAAAGCCACCCTATAAGCAACCTTTCCAACCTCTCGGTGATGCAGTGCGGCCCAATAAACCTTGGAGTTAACTTCTTTGCCTTGAGAGCACGCCCAACACCGGTCATAGGCGTGACCTCAAGAACACATGCTCACCACCAAAACTCCAAGTCTTTCCTCCTCTTATCATGATAACTTTTACGCCGGCTCAGGACTCTTTCATTTTCTCTCTCGATCATTTTCACCTTCTCCGTAGTCTCCCTAACCAACTCCGGTCCAAGAACAACACTCTCCCCGGACTCATGCCAACACAAAGGAGTCCTGCACCTCCGCCCATACAGTGCCTCAAAAGGAGCCATCCACATGCTCGAATGGTAGGCTTTGTTATTATAAGTGAACTCAATCGGTGGAAGATGTGTATCCCACGCACCTCCTCCGCTCTAGTACACAAGCTCTCAAAAGATCCTCCAAAGACTGGATGGTTCTCTCTGCCCCGACCATCGATCGAGGGTGATAAGCTGAACTCAACCTCAGCTTGGACCCCAAAGCCTCCTGCAAACTTCCCCAAAACTCCGATGTAAACCTCGGGTCTCTGTCCGACACAATACTCTTCGGAACCCCATGAAGTTTCACAATCACCTGAATGTATATTCTAGCCAACTTTGTACGGGATAGGTGATGTTGATAGGAATGAAATGGGCGGACTTGGTCAACCTATCCACAATCACCCAAATAGTGTCGAACCTCTCTCGCATTATTTGGCAATCCGATCCACAAAGTCCATGGAAATCTTTGTCCCACTTCCATTCCGGAATCTCTAAAGGTTGCATCAACCCCGCAGTTTCGATGCTCAATCTTTGACTTCTGGCAAGTCAAGCATGCATATACAAAGCTGTGCAACATCTCTCTTCATACCGTGCCACCACCAGCGGTTTCTTGAGATCATGATACATCTTAGTAGCACTGGATGAATGCTCAACTTACTCCTATGGCTCTCCTCAAGTATCATTTTCTTGAACTCGGCATCATCGGAAACACAAATTGCGTCCCTGAATCTCAACACACCACAGGAATCCAACCTCGTAATCCCCATCAACAACTTGCTCACCAAACGGCAAAGTCTACCCGACTTCACATCTAACTTCACGGGCGTCTCGATACTAACCAAGAAGTCATTCCCAATCCTCGGCATACCCAATCTAACACTGCAGGGTGTCGACTCACAACCCGGACTCAAGTCGCGAATTGCTCAATCAACTCCAACTCCTCACCATCATAGTGACATATGCAAAGTTTTCCGACTTAAAGCATCACCCACGACATTAGCTTTGCGGGGTGATAGTTCAAGCCGAAATCATAGTCCTTTAGCGACTCAACCAACGCCTCTGTCTCATATTCGACTCATTCGGTCAAACAAGTACTTGGACTCTTGTGATCACCGAACACTTCGAATCTAGTACCATAGAGATAGTGTCTCCAAATTTTCAATTACAAACACAATAGCGACCAACTCTAAGTCATGAGTAGGATAGTTCTTCTCATGTGTCCTCAATCTGTCGGGACGCATAAGCAACTACCTTCCCATCTCGCATCAACACACCTCCCAAACCCATCTTGGGCGTCGCACGAGACACAACAAAAGGCTCTGCACAGCAACACTAACACCGGAGACGTGGTCAACCTCCTCTTCACTCTTGGAAGCTCTCTTCACACTTTGCATCCCACACAAATGCTTTTCCTTCTGGTCAATCGAGTCAATGGAAGGGCTAGCTTAGAGAACCCTTCAATAAACCTCCCAGTAGTAACCACTAACCCCAAGAAACTCCCGATCTCGATCCACGGACTTTGGGCTCTCCCACCTGCAACACTTTGCATCAACCTTGGCTGGATCCACAACTATACCATTCCCAGAAATAATATGACCCAAGAAGCTCACCTCATGCAACCAGAACTCACACTTTGATAACTTGGCATACAACTTCCTCTCTTTCAAGACCTCTAGCACCAACCTCAAGTGTTCCGCATGCTCTTCTTCAGATTTTGAGTACACCAGGATATCATCAATAAAAACAACCACAAACCGATCCAGATAGCTATGGAAGATTCGGTTCATGTACTCCATAAACACCCCTGGTGCATTTGTGACACCAAACGGCATTACAGAGTACTCATAATGCCCATACCTCGTTCTGAACGCTGTTTTCTGGATGTCCTCATCCTTCACCTTAATCTGGTGATACCCGGACCTCAGGTCAATCTTGCTAAACACTTTAGCACCCACCAGCTGATCCATCAGATCATCTATCCTCGGGAGAGGATACTTATTCTTGATAGTTACTTTATTCAATTGTCTGTAGTCCACACACAGACGCATACTCCCATCCTTCTTCTTTACTAACAAAACGGAGCTCCCATGGTGACACACTAGGCCTCACAAATTTCTTCTCAAGAAGCTCCTCTAACTACTTCTTCGATTCGCATAACTCGGCCGACATCCCAGTGCGGTGCCATAGACACAAGCCTAGTACTGAGCACAAGCTCAATCCCGAACTCAACTTCCTCTGCTGGGGCACACTAGGAATCTCATCCGGAACACTTCAGTGGAACTCACACACCACCGGTAACCCATCAACCACGGCTCGGTTCTCGTGAGACATAGACGCCATCAAAGCAAACAAGCGACCACCCTCTTTCATTACCTGCGCAATTGCTCGTGACAAAGAAGCGCACTCTTCCTCTTCGGAAGAAGAAAACTAATGAACTTATTAGAATAGGTTGATGTGCACATGGTTATCTACTAACCACCCATGCCTGAATCACATCTAACCCACCCAAAGGCAAACAAATCGATCAACGAGAAAATCTCTCGCCAAGACCGACAGAGGACACCTAGCACACATCGAGAAGTAGTTCTGGGACCGCCGGTGGAGTGTCGATAACCATCCTCTCTCCATAGTAGACAACACTAAATTCAACTTTTCAAAGACAAATGCAATAAAAGAGTGCGTAGCACCCGTGTCAATAATAGCAACTAAAGGTGTACGGAGAGATGAAACATGTACCTCTGATATCATTAGGTCCCTCTCAACTCGCCAATGCAAACACTCTCCCGATGGATCTTTCCTTCTTAGGCTTGGTGCACTTGAAGCTAATGTGACCAGCTTCACCACGGTTGAAACACACACGAACTCCTTGCGATCACACTCGGATGCCATGTGACCATTCTTCCCACACTTAAAGCATCTCCTCACCTCCATCTTACAGTCAAAGCTCTTGTGACCTGGCTTGTCACACTTGAAACACACAACATCAGATGGGGCGTCTCCCCCACTTGGCTTCTTGCCCTCATGATACCTTTCTACCCTCAAGCACTGGCTTCCACCATTGTACTTGTTACTACCCGCATACCTCTGTTTTCCTTGTCGTGAGACGCCTCATAAGGCTTACCTCATTATGAAATTTCCCCTCCGGTCTCTCATGACCCTAGAGCGGGCATTCTTTGTCTCCTCATAAATCCTGCGTTAGCTACCAAATCAAGAAATACTCTAATCTTCGATATCCCACGACTTGCTTGATATCGGCTCTCGATCCATTCTCAAATTTAATGCATTTTGAGAATTCAGCCCCAGCCTCAGCATAGTGGGGATAGAACTTGGCCAACTCCGTGAACTTGGCGGCATACTCGATTCAAGGAATTCCAAATCTTTCTTACCTCTAACGTCCTCCGGAAATACTTTCTCAAGAATTCCTTCGAACCACGGCCCAGTGATCTCCTCTGTGCGGCAAAGACCTCCTCTCACTGGTCTCCACCACGAATCATCGGCCTCTTGAGATAACGTGTGAGTACTGTGACGACTTTACTCGCTCATCGGTCGCGGCTAATCACCACAAGATCCTCTCAATCTCCTTCACCAAGTCAATGCACCATCCGGGTTGTACCTCCCGCCCGAAGGTAGGGGTTTCTCTCGGAATGTTGCGATGCGGGTCTCGATGATTCTCGCCAAGTCCCCATAACTTGTGCTATGGCTTGCTCTGGCGTCGGCCAAGTGCGGCATCAACTCTTCGGCCATATCAACCTAACACTGCAAAGATAAACAACCATTCAGAACTAATTCAAGACTCCTAACTGTCATACACAACATGACAAACAGACACACTTGGTCGGACAGACCGAACTTTTGCTTTGATAACACTAATGTAACACCCCATTTCTACCCGGTAATTTAAATCAAAAATCAGAGTGTATAAAAATCATTTTTCATTAAATGGAGCGTCACACTTCTCTCTTAAAACACTCAACAGTCAATTCATCTCATAAACATAATCAAATACGTAACACCATAAATCACGTGGTAAACAATCTCATAACATGCAGCGGAAAATAAAGTTACATCTCGAGGGGATTCAGCAGTCTCAAGTAATACATAGAGAATCATATATGAAAGCTCAACAATGAGCAAAACAAAGCAAAATAACGTCTAAACCCCAACCCCTAGGTGCTACGTATCAGAGCAGACCGACTCGGGGGGTAGTGAAGGTAGAAAGCCCTCACTCATGACTACCTGTGGTAAACAACAACAGAAAGGGTGAGTCTCGAACTATATAATAAAAGTGATAATAAGTAATATATACAATCACAGTTCACAGCATAATCAAACACACCAATCATCACTCAATAACATTCATGCGCTCATGAGAATGTATGCAATGTAATTATGCATGTGGTACCATTTGCCCTCCGGCGTTCTCAATATTTGCCCTCCCATTTCTCATCAATAATGGAGTCCTCATGACTCGCCCTCCGCCCTCAGGCTTCACAATCATTTTATAAGCTCTACGACCGCAGCCGAATGTATGCATGAGACTCCATGTAACAATACACACACAATCTCAAACATCTCAATGCACACACTAACTCTTACCTCAGTATCAATCTCATTTCATAGCCCTCATGGCTTGGCCCTCCGGCTCATGCCCCATGGCATTCTCAGTCACCTCATTATACACCCTCAACACCATTAAGTCCCAAGGACTAATCTCCTCTAGAGTACTCAACCTCACTCAAGGACCTAAACCACCATTTAGGACCAAAACAATCATCTAGGGACCAAACTGTCACCTAGGGACCAAAACAGCACACTCTTAGGCACTTGGCAGCACTAGGCGCCATTTTCCCCACATTCTGGCGCCCTCGTGCGACACAAAGACTAGCGCCCGAGCTTCGGCACTTTGCGCCCAGCAGCAACACACGGCCTGGGCGCCACTTTTCTAGCAATGGCGCGCCTGCAGGCAAAGCACGGACCTGACACAAACCTGCACACCAACTCGGACACAAACCTGCACACAGTGCACCAGCCAGCGCCACTGGCGACACGCCAGCGCCCAACCGCCTCCAACCCCCACAACACTTGCAATCCAAAAACCACCCGAGCCAAAATGTTTAAAAATGTTTTTGGGCAGGTAAATACAAAATATGGCACGGTGAAATATGCCCAGAAAAGCAAGTTTCACCCAAACCACCCCATTCACACACACCAAGTCACCCCCACCGAGACATTTTTAAAATAACACCTGTACTCAGGAAACCACTCGAGCCAAAACACTTAAAATTGAATTTGGGCAGGTGAATACAAAATTTGTCACAGTAAAATATGTTCAGAAATGTGAGTTTCCCTCACCCACCCCATTTACACACACAAAACCACCCCCACCGGGACATTTTCAAAATGACACCTGCAACCAGAAAACCACTCGAGCCAAAACACTTAAAATTGAATTTGGGCAGGTGAATACAAAATTTGGCACGAGCAAATGTGCCCAGAAATACAAGTTTCACTCACCGGGCCCCAAAATACCCACATTCTGGCGCCTGGACAAAGAAACACACACTCACAAAGACTCAAAGCGAAGCAGCACTGGCGCCATTTCCCAGCGGAATTTGGCGCCCGAGCAAAGAACACCTCGCACACGATGCAACTCCAAAGACATGAACAGTAACCCAGGCGCCATTTTCTCAGCAATATGGCGCCCTGGCAGTGACATTCCTGCACAAACTCACAACCCAGCCCATGAACAGTACACAGGGCGCCAGAATCCTAGCACATTGGCGCCCCAAACCCCAAAATCCCAATTTCCTCAAATTCTTCCAAACCAATTCACTCAATAATCATTCTAATACTCCTAATTTCATATTCAAACAATCAATTGCATGCTCAATCATCAGACACACCACAAATCACAAAATTTCATGTTATAAACCCTAACTTAAGCCCCAAATCGATTTCAACAAGCAATTTATCAAATTCAACGATTCAAACACCATACAATGATCAAATAACACTAATTAAGGGCCTATGACATACATACAACTCATTATCCTCTCTATTATAGAGTGAGACTCCCCTTACCTCAAATTAAACCGTAGAAACTATCTTTCTCCGAGTCACGTACAAAACCCACAGCAACAAGAGCTCCCTTCTCCCTTCCTTGCTTGGTGCGAAGCTCTCTCTCCCTTTCTCTAGGGTTTTGGCGCCGTTCTCCTCTCTTTTCTCTCTTCTCTCTTCGCAACTTTTCTTTCTTTTCCTTTCCTTCCACAAGTGATGCGAAATGCACCACTCCTAGGAGCCTAAGTCATTGGGCTTGGGCTCCTGGGCCAATGCTTGCAGTCCTGGTATTTCCAATACCACTCCCTGAGTCAATTAAAATACTATACTTTAAAACACTATATTATAATTTAGTATAATTAAAATAGTGCAACACTTAAACAATTTAATCAATTACTTAACTAATATGATTGTTGATGGCCCCGCTACTATGAGGTCAATATTTAATTATTTTACAAAAATAAATATATATTACATATTTTAATTTACAAAAAACATTTTTTGATTATTTTTTCATTTTACATAAGTTAGTTTCAGTATTTTAAGTTACAATTTAAAAAACATCTTTGAGAAGTTGGGGTGGGCGACTTCTCAAATTAAAAATAAAAATTTCATGTCGAGAAATCATTGTGGTGGGAGGCAATTTCTCAACTAACCTAAAAAGTATACTAGAAATTCAACCCTTCACTGCTTGATCTATGGAAACAATGAGTGAGCATTCTTCACTCATTGAGTGGGAAAAGAAGAGAGTCGTTGATGAGTGAGAATGAGTGTTTAAATTTTAATGTATACGTCATACCCCAATTTTGTCCTAAACTTAGGTCAACACCCTAATTTTCAACCAAAAAAAATAAATAAATTAAGGCATGGCATGCATTTTAGAGTTTTAAAAGTCATCCAAGGGTTTTAGAACCATGTTTAGAATAAAAACGCATTTTTGAGCAAATTAGGACTTTTTAGGGTAAGGGGGCATTTTGGTCATTTTTCGCAAAAAGGATGATTTTCTCGTCAAAAATATGCACACACCAAAAGTACATTTTTCTCTTATCCAAGAGAATTTTTGTACAATTTTTAGAGAGAATATTCTAGCCTAAAATAATTAAAATGCACTTTTCCTATTTTTAGTGCATAAAAAAATGCCAAAAGACCATTAAAAATTCCCCAATTAATTAAGTGACAATTTTAATTGTCTAGAATAATTAGGGAGGTTATTTCATGGTGTCCAAAAATATGTGACATGTTTTAATGGGTGCACTCTCAATTACATGCCCAAAAGATTCAAAATTCAAAAATAAAAGGAGGAAGTGTCCTCAATAAGACAAAATAACAAAAAAGCAAGTTTTTTATTTTTCCCCTTCATGATCAGCTGATCATGCGTCCCTCCCTCTCTCTCTCTCTCAAGAAGCTTCTACACACTCCATTACTTACTCACCAAGTTTTAATTTGATCATATCCTCAATGTTGCCCTTTTTGGTAAATTAACCCATGCACTTACACTAACCTTTCCATCAAAAAACCCCATCTTACCTTTTTGAGAACATTCCCTCACCAAAATACCCTTAACCCTATTCTACAAAAATCACCATTCCTAAATTAGATTTTTTGTTCACAAATTTCCCTTTTTTTTCCTTCTTTTATGCGCCACCTTCACCCATTTTCTCTCACACACTTGTGTTTTCTAAATACCCTTGATCCATGTGACCAATAATCCTAACCATCCATTCAAAATTAAGATCCAATCCTAGAGCCCAATCAAAGCAAAAAGTCCTAAATACCCTAAAGCCTCAAAACCCCTATAAATAGCTCACACCTTCTCTCTTCACCAATCTTTGGCTATCATTCTCACCTTCAAGAAAACCAAGCATTATACTTCTCCTCCTCTCCACCCTCTAGGCCGAAGCCTTCTCCTCCTTCCCCCTCCTCCATTACTTCACCTTCATCCACCAAAACACCTTGAATCCACCTCTCACACCCTTAACCTTCCTTTCTCACTCAAGGAGTTCATCACACCACCTTTATCTCCTTCCTTCTCTTGCAAGGCCGAAGCCCTCTTGCATTTTTCTCCCCTCCATTTCTTCAATTTTCTCTTCCATTTTAGAGAAAAGGTAAAATACATAACCCTCTTTGCATCATCTCCAAATATTTTGCATTGAATCTCATTTTCTTCCCCTCATTCCTTTCGCATAGCATCATCTTTTCAATGTAGTTTGTTGTGGTTGAGGGGTGAGATTTGTTGTCTCACCCTAAAATAAGTTGATTAGTGTTGTTTTCATGTTAATTTTTGAGTTTTCTTGTTAAATAAAATGAAGCAAGGTTTCGCATATACATGATTAAAATGTCTTCAAAATTGATTTTGTTGTTTCTTTGTTTAAATCTTGTTGTTGGTATTTTTCTTTAGTAAGTTGTTGAGGATTTGGCTCTATGATTCCTACTAGTGCCAAGTGCACTTTGATCTTAGTAGTGAAGAGAGCTAGAAATGACTTTTGTTTAATATATTAGTTTATGTGCTCATTATTTCTTGTGTTTTAATTTACCTTTTGTTTATTGATGATCTTGCAAAATGATTCTCACTACATGCCTAGTGCATTTCATTCAAGTGGTGAAGATTGCAAGAAAGGATTCAATCTATTTCCTAGTTTAATAGTTTATGTGTTCTTGTAGTCTAGTTATCTTGTTGTCCACTTGTTGAGGATCTTGCAAAGTGATTCTCACTACATGCCTAGTGCATTTTATCAAAGTGGTGAAGATTGCAAGAAAGGATTCAATCTATTTCTATTTTATGTGTTTATATATTCTTATGGTTTAGCTATATTGTTGTTAGTTAATGATGATCTTGCAAAGTGATTCTCACTACATGCCTAGTGCATTTCATTCAAGTGGTGAAGATTGCAAGAAAGGATTCAATCTATTTCCTAGTTTAATAGTTTATGTGTTCTTGTAGTCTAGTTATCTTGTTGTCCACTTGTTGATGATCTTGCAAAATGATTCTCACTACATGCCTAGTGCATTTCATTCAAGTGGTGAAGATTGCAAGAAAGGATTCAATCTATTTCCTAGTTTAATAGTTTATGTGTTCTTGTAGTCTAGTTATCTTGTTGTCCACTTGTTGATGATCTTGCAAAATGATTCTCACTACATGCCTAGTGCATTTCATTCAAGTGGTGAAGATTGCAAGAAAGGATTCAATTTATTTCATAGTTTAATCTTTTAAATAGTTCTTGTGAATTAATCATAGTTTTGTTTAATGTTCAAAGTTTTCTTTGCATACTTGGCTTAGGCCATGAGCCCATCTCATTGAATAAAATTCTCTATTGTTATACTCAATAGTATTAGGGTTTTGATTTTTTGTTTTGGTCCCCTCATGTGTGTTCTTGGGGTTAGGGTCTTAGGTTTTGAGGTTTAAGTTACTATTTTGGTTTCCTTAGACTTTTAGGTTGAATAAAAATGCCTTGCTAGATGCCCATTTGGCAATTTCCTATGTTAGTTTAGGTTTATGCCTACATGTTCATGCATTTGTTTATATCTTTTCAAGTTTACTCATGCATATATTAATATCATGTTTTGCATCTCATAAGTTAAATGTGCATATATTAATATCATGTTTTGCATCTCATAAATTAAATGTTCATGCATTAATATCATGTTTTTTTCCTTTTCATAAATTAAATGTTCATGCATCCAATAATGTTGTATTTTGCATTCCATAATTGCATACTCTTGCACTCATATACTTGTATCATTGTGCACCCAATTGTTCATAGCAAATTGTAAATACTCTTTTGATTGCTTTGCTTGTGTCCCAATGGTTGTTTTGAGCTTTTGACTTGTAAGAAGGATTTGAAATGTTATATTTCTTTTCAAGCGTGAAATCCTATGTTTTTTAATAAGAAAACCTAAGGCATTTTTCTAAATAAAAATCATTAACCATCACTCGAAGCCGTTGCTTGTTTGATCGTTAATGAGGAGCTATTAGTGGTAGTCACTCGAAGCCTTTGCTTGTTTGGCTATCATGAAAACTCCCACACATTAATTAAACAACAAAAACAACTAATTCAAACTTCCAAAATAACACGAGCTATTAGCTCACCACCTTTTTCAAAACTATTTTCAAAAGAATAATACGACGTTGTCGCTTGTAATCACTCGAAGCCATTGCTTGTTTGATTACCAGTTCCAACTCTCTTTTCTTTCGAGTTAATACCGAATGCCACTCGAAGCCTTTGCCTGTTTGGTGTTCGCGAACACTCGAGTCTTATTTCAAAAAACTCAAATAGAGAGATATGTTGATGAAGACGCAATCGGTGCATTCTTGGCCTTCAAAGACACTCAGAACCCTATCAATCCGGTGCCTGCTATCCTTGCTAACACGTACCACGCTCTTACTCGCTACAGCCAGTTCCATAAAAAGAAATTATGTCTTTCCTCCCACATTCTCTACGCCTGGCTTATTACCCATGTGATCCACAACCGAACTAATGTTAGGGAGCTAATCTCTTACGCCTAAGCTGTGAGGTGGAGGTCAAAATCGCTATTGAATGGGTTGAGTATTTGAAGAATCTCAATGAACTCCAAATCCGTGGCACACAACTGCTTGTTGGGATGACAGACCAGTGGTAGTGTTCAGTTGTGGAAGCTTTCAAAATGTGCCTCTCATGGGGACTCAGGGGTGTATCAACTACAACCCTTCATTGACCTTGAGGCAGCTCGGTTACCCGATGAGGAACTCACCCTCCGAGTGTTCGCGAACACCAAACAGGCAAAGGCTTCGAGTGGCATTCGGTATTAACTCGAAAGAAAAGAGAGTTGGAACTGGTAATCAAACAAGCAATGGCTTCAGTGATTACAAGCGACAACGTCGTATTATTCTTTTGAAAATAGTTTTGAAAAGGTGGTGAGCTAATAGCTCGTGTTATTTTGGAAGTTTGAATTAGTTGTTTTGTTGTTTAATTAATGTGTGGAGTTTTCATGATAGCCAAACAAGCAAAGGCTTCGAGTGACTACCACTAATAGCTCCTCATTAACGATCAAACAAGCAACGCGCTTTGAGTGATGGTTAATGATTTTTATTTAGAAAAATGCCTTAGGTTTTCTTATTAAAAACATAGGATTTCACGCTTGAAAAGAAATATAACATTTCAAATCCTTCTTACAAGTCAAAAGCTCAAAACAACCATTGGGACACAAGCAAAGCAATCAAAAGAGTATTTACAATTTGCTATGAACAATTGGGTGCACAATGATACAAGTATATGAGTGCAAGAGTATGCAATTATGGAATGCAAAATACAACATTATTGGATGCATGAACATTTAATTTATGAAAAGGAAAAAAACATGATATTAATGCATGAACATTTAATTTATGAGATGCAAAACATGATATTAATATATGCACATTTAACTTATGAGATGCAAAACATGATATTAATATATGCATGAGTAAACTTGAAAAGATATAAACAAATGCATGAACATGTAGGCATAAACCTAAACTAACATAGGAAATTGCCAAATGGGCATCTAGCAAGGCATTTTATTCAACCTAAAAGTCTAAGGAAACCAAAATAGTAACTTAAACCTCAAAACCTAAGACCCTAACCCCAAGAACACACATGAGGGGACCAAAACAAAAAAATCAAAACCCTAATACTATTGAGTATAACAATAGAGAATTTTATTCAATGAGATGGGCTCATGGCCTAAGCCAAGTATGCAAAGAAACTTTGAACATTAAACAAAACTATGATTAATTCACAAGAACTATTTAAAAGATAAAGTAGAGGATGGAATGACAATTTATACAAGGTTGAATCCCTTCTTGCAATCTTCACCACTTTGAATAACATGCACTAAGCATGTAGTGAGAATCACCTTGCAAGATCATCAACAAATGGACAACAATATAACTAGATTACAAGAACACATAAACTATTAAACTATGAAATAAATTGAATCCTTTCTTGCAATCTTCACCACTTGAATGAAATGCACTAGGCATGTAGTGAGAATCACTTTGCAAGATCATCATTAACTAACAACAATATAGCTAAACCATAAGAATATATAAACACATAAAATAGAAATAGATTGAATCCTCTCTTACAATCTTCACCACTTTGATAAAATGCACTAGGCATGTAGTGAGAATCACTTTGCAAGATCATCAACAAGTGGGCAACAAGATAACTAGACTACAAGAACACATAAACTATTAAACTAGGAAATAGATTGAATCCTTTCTTGCAATCTTCACCACTTGAATGAAATGCACTAGGCATGTAGTGAGAATCACTTTGCAAGATCATCAACAAGTGGACAACAAGATAACTAGACTACAAGAACACATAAACTATTAAACTAGGAAATAGATTGAATCCTTTCTTGCAATCTTCACCACTTGAATGAAATGCACTAGGCATGTAGTGAGAATCACTTTGCAAGATCATCAACAAGTGGACAACAAGATAACTAGACTACAAGAACACATAAACTATTAAACTAGGAAATAGATTGAATCCTTTCTTGCAATCTTCACCACTTGAATGAAATGCACTAGGCATGTAGTGAGAATCATTTTGCAAGATCATCAATAAACAAAAGGTAAATTAAAACACAAGAAATAATGAGCACATAAACTAATATATTAAACAAAAGTCATTTCTAGCTCTCTTCACTACTAAGATCAAAGTGCACTTGGCACTAGTAGGAATCATAGAGCCAAATCCTCAACAACTTACTAAAGAAAATACCAACAACAAGATTTAAACAAAGAAACAACAAAATCAATTTTGAAGACATTTTAATCATGTATATACGAAACCTTGCTCCATTTTATTTAACAAGAAAACTCAAAAATTAACATGAAAACAACACTAATCAACTTATTTTAGGGTGAGACAACAAATCTCACCCCTCAACCACAACAAACTACATTGAAAAGATGATGCTATGCGAAAGGAATGAGGGGAAGAAAATGAGATTCAATGCAAAATATTTGGAGATGATGCAAAGAGGGTTATGGATTTTACCTTTTCTCTAAAATGGAAGAGAAAATTGAAGAAATGGAGGAGAAAATGCAAGAGGGCTTCGCCTTGCAAGGGGAAGGAAGGAGATAAAGGTGGTGTGATGAACTCCTTGAGTGAGAAAGGAAGGTTAAGGGTGTGAGAGGTGGATTAAAGGTGCTTTGGTGGATGAAGGTGAAGTAGTGGAGGAGGGGGAAGGAGGAGAAGGCTTCGGCCTAGAGGGAGGAGAGGAGGAGAGGTATGATGCTTGGTTTTCTTGAAGGTGAGAATGATAGCCAAAGATTGGTGAAGAGAGAAGGTGTGAGCTATTTATAGGGGTTTTGAGGCTTTAGGGTATTTAGGACTTTTTGCTTTGATTGGGCTCTAGGATTGGATCTTAATTTTGAATGGATGGTTAGGATTATTGGTCACATGGATCAAGGGTATTTAGAAAACACAAGTGTGTGAGAGAAATGGGTGAAGGTGGCGCATAAAAGAAGGAAAAAAGGGAAATTTGTGAACAAAAAAAATCTAATTTGGGAATGGTGATTTTTGTAGAATAGGGTTAAGGGTATTTTGGTGAGGGAATGTTCTCAAAAAGGTAAGATGGGGTTTTTTGATGGAAAGGTTAGTGTAAGTGCATGGGTTAATTTACCAAAAGCAACAACATGAGGATATGATCAAATTAAAACTTGGTGAGTAAGTAATGGAGTGTGTAGAAGTTTCTTGAGAGAGAGAGAGAGAGGGAGGGACGCATGATCAGCTGATCATGAAGGGGAAAAAATAAAAAACTTGCTTTTTTTGTTATTTTGTCTTATTGAGGACACTTCCTCCTTTTATTTTTGAATTTTGAATCTTTTGGGCATGTAATTGAGAATGCACCCATTAAAACATGTCACATATTTTTGGACACCATGAAATAACCTCCTAATTATTCTAGACAATTAAAATTGTCACTTAATTAATTGGGAATTTTTAATGGTCTTTTGGCATTTTTATGCACTAAAAATAGGAAAAGTGCATTTTAATTATTTTAGGCTAGAATATTCTCTCTAAAAATTGTACAAAAATTCTCTTGGATAAGAGAAAATGTACTTTTGGTGTGTGCATATTTTTGACGAGAAAATCATCCTTTTGCGAAAAATGACCAAAATGCCCCTTACCCTAAAAAGTCCTAATTTGCTCAAAAATGCATTTTTATTCTAAACATGGTTCTAAAACCCTTGGATGACTTTTAAAACTTTAAAATGCATGCCATGCCTTAATTTATTTATTTTTGGTTGAAAATTAGGGTGTTGACCTAAAGTAGGACAAAATTGGGGTATGATAATTTATTTCTCTTTATCTAGATTTTAACAAGGAATATGAATTGGCGAAACATATTCCGAGGCAAAATAGAGATAAAGAATTCAGAAATTATACCGATTTTGTCAACTTAGGAAAAAACCGAATTTTCTTTTCCTTTTTGGGTGAATGGATACTAGCGAAAACTACAGTAATGAATGTGGTGCTAACCCTCGATAAGCTAACAAAACAGAAACACATGGGCGCCGACCCTCGGGTGGCGTAAACAAAGAAGAAGTAAAACAATAAATAGAATAGTAGAGAAGGTACTGAGTCCTTTGATAAGCCGACACCTACCGGGGAAGAAAGTAACAAAAGTGCGGTGATGAAGGAGCGCTCGTCACTCTGAAGGAACACACTGGTTACGAAGGAGCGTCTGCGCGCTCTGAAGGAGTACTTGGACTCTGAAGGAACACTTAGGCTCAAGGAACACTTGGGTTCTGAAGGCGCGCTTAGGCTCTGAAGGAACGCTTGGGCTCAAGGAACGCTTTGGGTTACGAAGGAGCGTCTCACGGGCTCTGAAGGACGCTTGGGCTCTGAAGAACGCTTGGGCTCAAGGTGGCCTACTCGAGCGGCTCGAGGTTCTCGTATCAAGTTGTGAAGATCCGATACATTTTACCTTGATGGACTTGCACTATGCTTTACACCGCACACCGTGAGTGCGGGCGGACGCGAAGTCACGGGGGCCGATCCGTCATGCTCGTGATGACTTGGCGGGATGAAGGTCGAGTTCAAAGTCTCTGTCGGGTCGTTGATTTAAACTATCTTGAAGGACTCGGTCGATGATTCGCTCGCTCGATCGATAACACGGGGATCTGAAGGGGACGCCTTGGTCTGAAGGGATGCACGGGTCTGAAGGGATTTGCCAATCTCGCAATTGATGATTGAGATGACCGCTGCTGGCGCGTTGAATTGAGGTACCTGCATATGTCAGTTGATGCAAGGAATGATGCATGAAGCATGGGTGCATGTTATGCAAAGGCATGTTATGCAGGAGTATGTTATGTGAGTGCATGCAATGCTATGATTTTGATGTGATGATGCATGTGGTGGATCGTTTTCCTTTGTTTTGATTCCTTTTTAATTGTTTTCGACCACTTTACGCTACGGTTATTTGTTTTTTCTCATGTTTTTCTTTTCGATCAGCTTTCTTTTTTCTGACCATTCACTTTTGCTTTTTGACAAGGCTCATTATTTTTTTTTTGGTTCAACCGACTTCCGATACTCCTGGTAGGAGACTGAAAAGCCAAGGGAAACTGCTAGGCTTGTGAAACCGAACGCAGCGCTTGCTCTCTGGTTTGCCACTTGGAACGGTTTGTGAATGCAACCTTTTGTAAGATTAATTATCTTTAGGAATTTGCTTATTTCCCATGGCTTTTAAAGATTTCGCAATGATTTGTAATGCCTTATGATGTATGCACATGTTTTACAGTTCAGTATCACCATCATCATAAAAACGCTTATTTTGAGCAAAAATGCGAAATATCAATAATCACGACATGAGAAAAGTTGAGCTTTATTGATATGGAAGCCGATCGTACAGAATGTTACGACGACTGTTCAGTACATTTGAGAATTTAAACTGCAAAAAGACACGAAAAAGGAAAGAAGCTGATTTCTGACTGTCCGTCTCTGTGGGGCAGTGTTGACATTTGTGTCCTTGACCTTGATCACTCCCTCATTCAAGCCTTTAGGGAAAGTTGTATGCCTTTCATTACTTTTCATGCTCAAGCTTTCTGACCCTAATTTTTGCCTGGATCGCCCTTTGCGGGTTTTCAATCCACCGGGTCGCTCTGATTTTGCCTAAGTCGCCCTTTCGGGTTTTCAACCTAGCGAGCGAATTCTTACTTGGCTTGTCTTTCTCTTTTTTCGTTTATTTCTTTCAGGCATAATACTTCTTTACTGAGTCTGAATTGACTGGGTTTTTGAGGTCTTCGCCATCCATGTTGGTGAGTATTAGCGCTCCTCCAGAAAAGGCTTTTTTGACTACATATGGGCCATCATAAGTGGGTGCCCACTTCCCTCGGGAGTCACTCTGAATAGGCAGTATCTTTTTGAGTACTAAATCTCCTTCATTAAACTCACGCGGCCGGACTTTCCCGTCGGCGGTTCTCATTCTCTGTTGGTACAACCGCCATGGCACGTGAGCCGCAATCCTTTTTCTTCAATGAGGTTTAGTTGATCCAGCGAGCTGTACCCACTCGCTTCCTCCACTTAGTTTCCATCGAACCCGCAGGGAGGGTATCTCAACCTCGATGGGAAGTAATCGCTTCGATCCATACACCAAGGAAAAAGGGGTTGCCCGGTCGATGTGCGCATTGAAACAGTAGCCATGCAAAGCAAAGGGAAGCATCTCATGCCAATCCTTGTAGGTTACCACCATTTTCTCGCTTATTCTCTTGATATTCTTGTTTGCCGCTTCAATTGCCCCATTCATCTTTGGGCGATAAGGAGAGGAATTATGGTGCTGAATTTTGAATTCCTTTGCACAAGTCTTTCATCATTTTGCTATTCAAATTGCTACCGTTATCGGTGATGATCTTGTCGGAGTAGACCATATCGGCAAATCGGATCTTTCTTCACAAACTTAGCAACCATCGAATCGGTTTATACCGAGTATGAAGCGGCTTCAACCCACTTGTAAAGTAATCAATTGCAACGAGAATGAAGCGATGCCCGTTTGGCGCTTTGGGCTCAATTGGACCTATGGCGTCCATGCCCCACATGGAAAACGGCCAAGATGCGATCAAAACATTTAGTTTGGCGGCGCGCACATGGATATGATCGGCATAGATCGACATTTGTGGCATTTCCTTACGGCTATAACTAATCGATTCCATCCGGAGCCGGTAATAACACGCCCCTTAGGATTTTTCTAGCCATGGTGTGCCCACTTGAATGGGTTCCGAACGAGCCTTCATGCACATCTCTCATGATTCTCTCAGCTTCTTCTTTGGCAACACACCTTAGGAGAACCATATCGTAGTTTCTCTTGTAAAGAACCTCACCACTCAAGAAGAAATTCCTTGACAACCTTCTGAGAGTTCTCTTGTCATTTTCTGATGCCCTAGGTGGGTATTCCCGACTAGTGATGTCTTGCTTGATGTCATGATACCAAGGCTTCGTCGGACTCTTCATCTATTGCCATGCAAGAGTGATGCGCAGCGAGCTCGGTCTTTGGTTCGATCTTAGTCAAACTTTTGTCGCAGCCTAACATTGAACATAGAAGACAATGTGGCTAATGCATCGGCCAGCTGATTTTCACCTCGAGGGATATGCTGGAAGGTGATCTCATCAAAGGACTTCATCAACTCTTGCAGGTAATCACAATAAGGAATCAGTTTAGGATCTCTGGTCTCCCAATCGCCTCTTGCTTGATAAATAACTAGAGAGTTGAATCCTCGTATACATCTAGCCTTTTAACTTTCCACTCTAGGGTCTGCTTGAATACCTAGGATGCATGCTTCAGTGATTCGCTATGTTATTTGTGACATAGAAGCTTAGCCTTGCGATGGACAGAAATGAAGCGATTATCGGGAGATTAACACTCGCCCGACTCGTGTCCCCACACATTGGACGCACCATCAAATATCATTCTCCATCTTTCACTTTCGTGGGACTTCCTCGTCGAATAGTGCCATGATGTCTTCATCGGGAAAATCATGCGCATTGGTGGTAATCTGAATCGGTGACATGCCAAATATTCAATGAGTGTACTACCTTTAATCCTTTTGTGTGACATACAAGATATCGTGATACGATAATTGCATCCGCCATCGGGCAATTCGTCTGTGAGAGAGTCGGCTTCTCAAATATGTACTTGATTGGATCCATTTTTGAAACCAACCAAGTTGTATGACTCGGCATGTCTTGCGCTTAAACGATGAGCGGCCCAAACTAAAGCACAACAGTTTTTTCCAAAGATAGAATACCTTGTCTCACGGTCGGTGAACTTTTTGCTTAGGTAGTATATTGCATGCTCCTTTTTCCGTTTCATCATGTCGACCCAACACACACCCCATTGAATTGTCTAGCACTCGTAAGGTACAAGATGAAGCGGCACGCTCGCCACAGTGGCATTAAGATCGTGGATTTTGCAAGTACACCCGATTTTCTCGAAGGTCGCTTGACACCGATCATTCCACTTGGCTCTTGACTTTTGCACAAACAATTTGAAGATTAGCTCACAAGTAGCGATCGGTGAAAAAATGAATCGGAGATATAATTCAACCTTCCGAGGAAACCACGGATTTCTTTCTCTGTTTTGAACACTTCGGCATTTCAAGGATGGCTTTTACTTTGTCTGGATCCACCTCAATTCCCTTTTGGCTGACAATGAAGCCTAACAACTTCCCTGATCTCACCCCAAACGTGCACTTGGCTGGGTTTAATTTGAGCTTATATTTCCTTAACCGTTCAAAGAGCTTCTGCAGATTGACAATGTGCTCCTTGTCGGTTTTAGATTTTGCAATCATGTCGTCGACATAAACCTCAATCTCTTTATGCATCATATCATGGAATAAGGTAACCATGGCCTCGATAGGTCGCACGGCGTTCTTCAATCCGAATGGCATGACCTTATAACGAATGTTCCCAGTGTTATGAAAGTTGTCTTTTCCATGTCCTCGTGGTCCATTTTGATCTCGATTATATCCCGAATATCCATCCATGAAGGAGAATAACGAGTGTTGAGCTGTACTATCCACTAAGACATCAATGTGAGGCAAAGGAAAATCGTCTTTAGGGCTAGCACGATTCAGATTCCGGTAATCGACACACATTCTGACCTTCCCATCTTTTTAGGAACCGAACAATGTTGGCAACCCATTGCGGGTATTTGGCCACTGCCGGGAATCTGCATCGAATTGCTTCTTCACTTCGTCTCGATTTTGAGGACATTTATGGTTTCATCCTCCTCAATTTACGCTTGACAGTGGGCATTCGGGCTTGATCGGTAGCTTGTGTACCACGATGTCGGTGTCTAACCTGGCATATCCTCGATCGACCATGCAAACACATCCACATAATCCCGCAACAAGCGAACTAACTTTATGCGGTCTTCTTCGTTCATGGTGGTGCCTACTTTGACCTCCTTCTTATCCTCTCTTTGTACCCAAGTTGATCACTTCATTGACTCTTCGTGTGGCTGGATTACCCTTTCTTCTTGTTTCATTAACCTCAAAAGTTACGGAGGAGTTTCCCGTCTTCTTCAACATCCCCACCGGCTGATTGACGAGGTGATCAAAGTCAAAAGGTGGATATCGACACTTTGTCATTTTCGTGAGACCATTCTTTGTGGATCTCGCATTTTCTTAAAGCGAAAAAGCGAAATGAAAGGCGAAACAAGAAAACAAACAGACAAATAAAGCGTAAAAAGACTCATGCAATGAAGAGAAATTGATTTTTATTGATTGAGGAATTCAAAACAAGCGTTTTTATTGATGATGATAATTTTGAAAATAAAAACACGTGTGCCCCTAACAAGCGGGTCCTATGGCCTTGGCGAGCCCACGAGGTTGCATTACAAATGATTACTTTAAATTAAGAGTCACAGGAGAATCGCCATCTTCCAATTCTTTAACTCTTCACCGATACCGCAACGACGAACCGACTCGCCTCGCTTTCTTTGGATTGAAACATCTCGATAACAAAGAACTTGATTGGGATCCTGAAGCCAAAGACTCACAAAACTCGACTAATGTCGCAAATTGGGATCCTCTGGGGCCATGGATCTTCGCCTCTGGATTTGGCCAACCATCGGCGCTTTCGCTCATCCGCCTTTATCCACCTTTCCTCCTTACTTGGGTGTATCCTGGCCCAAACGGTCTTTGTTTTCCTTCAGTTGGATAGGAGCTAGAATCCCTTGACCAGTCTTTCCCAAGCCAGAACCAGCCTTGTACCCTTGGGCTATCATAATTTTGGCAACCATTTCCTCTTCTTTGGTCTTCCCAAACACCGCATTGGCAATCTCTAAAGACCCGAAAAGTCAAGTTCCAACGACTCTTGGTGGCTTCTACATATTTGAACTCTGATGGCTTATTAACCAGAGTCTCTTCCTCACCGAATACTACGACCACCTTGTCATCCACCATGAATTTGACCCGTTGGTGTAGAGAAGAAGGAATTGCCCCAGCCATGTGGATCCAGGGTCTTCCTAACAGACAGCTGTATGAAGAGGTAATGTCCATGATTTGGAAGTTGATACAGAAAACTTCAGGACCAATTTGGATAGGAAATTCCATTTCTCCTAGCACTTCCTTTTTGGACCCATCAAATGCTCGCACCAGTGTCGAACTTGGTTTCATATAGGAACAATCAACATCTAGCTTGTCCATGGTTGACTTTGGCATTACGTTCAGTGAAGACCCGTTGTCAATCAGTACTCTGGCCAGCACATAATCCCCACACTTTACCGAGATATGAAGAGCTTGATTATGTTCTTTTCCGCTCGAAGGCAACTCATCATTAGCAAAAGTTAGGTGATTTGCAGCCACCACACTCCCGACAATTCCATCAAAATGATTCACTGGAATGTCCTCTGCCACGTGAGCCTCACTGAGCACTTTCATCAAGGTACGTTACGTGTGCTCCGAACCGAGCAACATGTGATAGCATGGATATCTTTGAGGCGTCTGTTTCAACCGATCAACTACTCAGTAATCGCTTTGCGGACAAACTTCAAGAATTCATTGGCTTCTTTTTCATGTTTTTTTTACGGAGCGACCTGCTCTTTTTCTTTATCTTTGCGGCCTCTCTGTTCAGCCTCTCTAGATGTTTCCGCCCGGAGGGTTTCTGGAGCATATACCCTTCCACTCCTGGTGATCCCACTTGATCCTGCTATGTTGGTCACGGTGGTAGCATTTGGAGAGCATTCTGCCGTGTATTTCCAGGGAACTGCTTTATTTGACTCATAACGAAACGGAGCTGGTACCTCAATCACTATTGGCTGAGCATTTGCTCGCATCAGCCTAGGATTGAAATCATAAGGGATCTCAATGGGCCTTCTGATTCCCCTATCATTGTCAGGGTACAGCGTCCACACTTCTCCAGATTCGGAACCATCCATGACGACAGCCACTTGGTCGTACTGCTCATCTTCTTCATCCCACCCTGTAGGCCGGATATCTTCTATTCGGATTAGAGCACTTTCAGGAGCATCATATCTGACCAAGTAATCAAACTTTCCGCTGGGCTCTCCTAGAGTATCCCAACGTCCTTCTTTTGTAGGCAGCACTGTTACCTCTTCACTGATTTCTTCCTTGCATGAGAAGGGAACCGTGTCTTCATTAGCTACTTGCTCGGGCCACGGCTTGAACCAATCTCGTGCAATGCATTGTGCGAGAATTTCAATCGGCTTTTTGGCCTCTCTATCACTTTGTGCGAATGTAGGGTCCACACTTCATCTTCCACACCATAGGTCCCTATCTCGGACCACATACCGATCCATCAGGTCTTGCAGATCATTTTGAAAGTTTCACAACCTCCCCACACAGAGTCAAGACACCCTTCTTCATGGCAACACCCTTTAACAACCTTGGCCCTAAGATAACTCAAAGATAAATGACATTTAGAGGAGTCTTGATCTCTTGCACCTTTTTCAAAGAATCTTGCCAACAAAGACTTTCTATAGCATTGGTAGCCGTTCCTCGGTGACTGGTAATGGATTGATTGTTGTATTTGGGCGGTTCTGTTTAAACGATATCCAACCAAAGATCTATCGATCTTGCACTACATGCTTGAAGGCTTTGCAATCTTCCACAAAGATGACCGACCCCCATTTTCGTGGAAACTGCAGGTAGCATTAGCATTGTATCCCCTGGGAAATGGTGGCTGCACTACTTTCATGGGTCGAGTGTTGATCAGATTATTGGAGGTTAAGTGATTAAACATTTCAAGATATGTCATCGAATTGGATCAAAACTAGTCCGCTTCTTGAACCGATAATTTTGAGTCTTGGGACGGTCATCGCCTTCTTTGAGATGGCATCAAGCGTAGAATGGAATAGTTTGGGGTGGAGGGGTACCAAAAGATGAATTCCCCCCTGAGATGACATTAGTTTCTCCCTCTTTCTTTTTAGGGAAATGGGGCTGGTACTTCTTCTGGTTGTTGGACCCACCGTAACTCCTCGCATTACTGAGGTGATTCAAAATCTTCCCACTTCAAGGCCATGTTCAAGTCTTTCCCGAAGACTATCATGTCGAGAAACCGGTTTGAGACACTTGTGATCACCTGTCATAATAGATTGCTTTGCGAGTTTCCGGGAACATGTACACCATCTCTTTCTCAGTCAAAGGAGGTTGAACCTGGGCGGCTGTGCTTCGCCATTTTTGAGCATACTCCTTGAAGGTCTCTTTCTCACCCTTACTCATGTGCTGCAACTGCGACCTATCCGGAGCCATGTCCATGTTGTACTTGTCTTTGCTTCATGAAAGCTTCAGGACAAATCTTTCCAACAACGGATTTGTAAGATTGCAACTTCATATACCAATCCGCAGGAGCTCCCACCAAACCGCTTGCAGGCGAGAAATCAGCAATTTGTCATCATTGGCATAGGGACCCATTTTTCGAACGAACATTGTAATATGGCTCTCTGGGCAGCCGATCCCTCTGTACTTGTCCACCTCTGGAGCTTTGAATTTTGGCGGTAGAACCAAATGCAGGACTAGGCAAAGCTCACGGGCTTCTTTGGCTCTAACTCCAGTACCTCCATAGCTCTCACTCTTTCTTCTAGTGCTCGGATCGGATCATTTGGCCGAGCCCCTCAAACGCATGCCCTTGGGGGTGACTCCCATGTCTTTGTAGTAATACCCTCCTCCCCGGTGAGGAACATTTTGAGGTCGTCTTGTGGACCTCTGGCGTGGAATTGTGTATGACATGAGGGACGGGAGCCCGATCTCGAGATCCCCTGCAGCCTCCCAGTGTGGTGATAGTAATTTGATTAGGTGCGATTCGCCAACGGAGTAGATCTAACGATTTCGGCAGTACCAGCAGCATACCCAGGGTATCTCTGTGCGATGTAATTGGCCGGACACATTCATTTCTGAGCGAACACGGATGATCGACCCCGCACTTCCGGAGGAACTGTGGTTGCAGCAGTTACTGACACTGGAGGAGGAACGAAAGAAGTGACCCCATCTGGACCCACTACAGCGACGGCTTCAGCAGTTGTCCCACTCTTCAAACCTTGCAGCATTACCATCATTTCATGGACCTGGGCCTCCATGGTACCCATCTTATCCTTCAGAGTCTGATTTTCCTGAGCCAGCTGCTCGGGATTCAGAATTTGTACACCCATGTCTTCCTGTTCTGGGTTACTCTCAATTTCAACATCCGGATGTTCTGGTAGCTGAGCCATTAGCTTGGCTTGCAGTCGGGTGAAGTATCGGTGACGGAGAACCAGCGTGCCTTTTCTGTTTATTCAAACATTTATTGCATAAGAAACAAAATAATTTTATGAATGAATGTATGAATGTATGCACAATGTTTGCTTGATGCCGGGAACCGCGGGATACCTTGCCTTGTCATACGCGCGTAAACTTTTGATTTACTTAATTGAAGTAAACAAGGAATCGAAATAGCACACTTCGTTCATCACGATTTCAAAGCTTCACCAGTTTTCATTAAAGGGAAAAGACGTTACAATGTTCATAAAGAGAGCAGTACAATATTCTTGAATACAAAGCTCGAAACAAACTCCTAAATCAAAATACAAATAGGCAACTCAAATACAAATGGCTCCAAGCTCCCCAATTCTCTTCCTCTTCTTGCTTGCACTTGCACTTTGAGATTGCTCTTTGAATTTCGTGATCAACGCTCTGCAATATTCCACAAATTGATACACTTCAAAGCGGGGTATTGAAGAAGTGCATCTCACCCTCACTAACCTCGATTCTTAGGGATCCTCGACATAGCTTTGACGGGCGGCTCGACGACTTTGAGAACTTGTTCTTCCATAGTTTGTATCTCATCCTTGAGTTCTTTAATGACCTCTTGATCTTCGATCTTTCCAATCAACTCTAGGAAGCGTTTTTCCCAATACTGGCATCTTCTAGACAGCGGAGGTCTCTCTTTAATTCACCAAATATTTTTCTTTCAAAGCTCAAAGCTCTTTGGTATTCCTTGAGAGTTTCATTAATGGCCAACTTTTCTTGCTTGAGGTTTCTCAACCGACTCTCAACTCCGCCACTAAATGTGATTCTCGCCCGATTTCATGGCTAATGTCTTCCACTCCTCGAGCTTCTTCAAGTGCTTTCCTCGTCTTTTGTTTATACCTTTGGAGCTCCTCTCTGCCCCTTCCAGGATGCCTCTCGGCTTCTATCTTGCTTTGTTCTTCCTTCTTGAATCGACCGACGCTTTCTTCCACAAATGATCATCTTGACATTGTTTTCCTCCTCTAGCTTTTCTTTCTCTAGAGCTATCTTCTATCTTAGCTGCGAGTGCCCTCTTTTCCTCTTACGCTTTCGCTAATGCGGATTTGACTTCGTTTAACTCTTCATGGGTAGGGACATAAGGCTCAGGTATCTCTTCTTCAAGGGAAAGCATCCCTTGAATTGGTGATTTTGCGTTTTGAAGCTTCTCCTTGAGCCATTGATTGAAAGTGATGTCACCGATTTTCTTTGACAACTCTTCACTCCTTTCCGCACTACGGATTTCCATGATCGTTGAACTCTTGAAGCAAGTCGCCGCAATTAGGCATCCCCTTATAGAGGTAAATGCGGGACAAACATGCTTTCTGAGGGTGAGTTCCTCATCGGCAACCGAGCTGCCTCAAGGTCAATGAAGGGTTGTAGTTGATACACCCCCGAGTCCCCATGAGAGGCACATTTTGAAAGCTTCCACAACCGAACACTACCACCGGTGTCATCATCCCCAACAAGCAAACATGTGTGCCACGGTTTGGAGTTCATTGAGATTCTTCAAATACTCAACCCATTCAATAGCAGCTTTGACCTCCACCTCACAGCTTAGGGCGTAAGAGATTAGCTCCCTAACATTAGTTCGGTTGTGGATCACATGGGTAATAAACCAGGCGTAGAGAATGTGAGAGGAAAGACATAATTTCTTTTATGGAACCGGTTGTAGCGAGTAAGAGCGTGGTACGTGTTAGCAAGGATAGCAGGTACCGGATTGATAGGGTTCTGAGTGTCTTTGAAGGCCAAGAATGCACCGATTGCGTCTTCATCAACATATCTCTCTATTTGAGGAAAGAGGACCACCCCAAATATGGTAAGAGCGAGCACTAATTTGAACGGTCCCCACTTCTTAGCCATGGCATAAGATTGTAATAGGCCCTCAAGTACTCTTGTGGATACCCGGCTACACCATTTCTCTTTAACTTCTGCAACCTCAATTCATCCACACTAATCCCGAAAGGCGTTGCGAGTTTTTCATCGATGATAATCACGCCTCGATATTGGTAAGGCCTAGCATGTGATCTGGCGAACCCCAAAAGCTGCTCATACTCCTCTAATGTGGGTGACAACTGAAAATTCTTGAAGAAGAAACACCTCACATCAGAGTCGTAGAACTGCTCAAAGCCCATAAGAGCGTCTTCTTGAACGTTCAATTGCAGCAATCTACGAACATTCCCGTATGCTTGATCAAAGGACTCTCTCTCAATGGGGCCCATAAGTGGCGCACACATCGCCTCAGACTACCAATCTCAACCCTCTTCATAACTGGGAAGCGAGAAATGAGCGAAGTCTTGCTACTCAACTCCATTTTGATGCACCTATGACAAGACGGTAAGTTACTCAAGGGCTCCCGGCAAGCAAATGCAAATGAGATGCAGTGTGAATGCAGATGCTTACAACATTTAATTTTAATGAATGCGGCATGATGCGATTATGATATGAATGATGCATGTAGGGATGATAAAAACGATGTGTAGGGACGGAGGTTCAAAAATTCAGGAGCGGTTTATTTGAAAGAAAGAAAATATTTTTTTGTATTTTCTTGGAAGGTTTTTGAAAAAGCTCCTTTTTGAGGAAGACATGCCCTAAATTACCATGCAGCACACAATTCGTATGCCCTCGTGTCCTACAAAGGTGGGAATCCTAAGTTCTAGGTCAACTTCAAAGGTTCCTCCCATGTAGTTCTAATTCACACCCTCACAATGGCTACCAGAGCTATAGAATCCCCATGCCGACATCCACAAATGTAGAGAACTACCAAGTGTGAAGCGTCATGAGAAAGCGTACTCTGGTTGAGACTTTCATGAGTATCAGACAGACAAAGGTCTCGAATGACAGTCACTAATCGTCTCCACTCTCCTAAATGTTTGTTGGATCCGGGTATAGGAGCCCACTCAAAGAACATAAATCATAAGGTGTGAAAGTGTGTGATTGAGGACATACTTCCTAAAAATCTACCCACCCCACCTGCAAGGAAACCAGAATGTACCTGGATAAACAGATTGTCTACCCTAGGGTTCAACATGCATACACTAGTTTAATATACAAACATCCTAATAAGTCCACAGAGAGATTACACGCATTGCTTACCTCAAGAAAGGGAGCTAAGAAGAAGGGGACATAATAGAATGGGGAATGCATGTTTTACCTTAAGAAAGGGAGCGGAGAAGAGGGGATCATGGGAATTGAGGAATGCATGTATAAACACAACCATAAACATACAAAAGAAGAGAAAAGAAAAGAAAAAGGAAAAGGAAGAGATAGAACATAGTTTTTCAAATCAAACAAATTAAACCACATCAAATTAATTAGGCTTGACCCTCATCTCTCTTTAAATAAAGAAAGAAAAATCCCTAGTGGAGTCGCCAGCTGTTGCGCCTCGAAAAATCCGGTTTGGGACTTTTCAGTTTGACAACGTTTGAAAATCAGTAGAGCCGCCACCAATATTTTATTTTAGGAAAAACATTGAAAAAACCTTTTGAAAGCGGGTGGTCTTTCAAAACTTAGAGATGTAGGTTCGGGGGTCGGTTGCGCATGGGAAGGTATTAGCACCCACACGCCTTTTCTACCGAAAGGAACCATTAATTTGATGTGGTTTTGAAATGTTTGATTTGAAATACATTGTTCTATTTATTTTCTTTTCTTTTTGAGAAATCACTTTATTGAAAACGGGAAAAAGGGATGTTTTTGGTATCTTTGAAAAGCGGGACAAGACAAAGATTTTTGAAAAGCGTGCTTGACGACAGAACCCGGTCCTACGCACCCTCACCGGCTGAGGATCAAAGCAACGTAGTTCTTGTTTTTATGGGTTTTTAAAGGTATGCTTGACGGGACAGAACCCGGTCCCTCACGTACCCTCACACAGTGAGGATCAAAGCAACGTAGTTCTCGCCATTGGCGTGTGAAAACGGCTTTGTGATTTTTGAAAGTGCTTTTAGAGTTTTTGAAATAAGACTCGAGTGTTCGCGAACACCAAACAGGCAAAGGCTTCGAGTGGCATTCGGTATTAACTCGAAAGAAAAGAGAGTTGGGCTGTAATCAAACAAGCAATGGCTTCGGTGATTACAAGCGACAACGTCGTATTATTCTTTTGAAAATAGTTTTGAAAAGGTGGTGAGCTAATAGCTCGTGTTATTTTGGAAGTTTGAATTAGTTGTTTTTGTTGTTTAATTAATGTGTGGGAGTTTTCATGATAGCCAAACAAGCAAAGGCTTCGAGTGACTACCACTAATAGCTCCTCATTAACGATCAAACAAGCAACGGCTTCGAGTGATGGTTAATGATTTTTATTTAGAAAAATGCCTTAGGTTTTCTTATTAAAAACATAGGATTTCACGCTTGAAAAGAAATATAACATTTCAAATCCTTCTTACAAGTCAAAAGCTCAAAACAACCATTGGGACACAAGCAAAGCAATCAAAAGAGTATTTACAATTTGCTATGAACAATTGGGTGCACAATGATACAAGTATATGAGTGCAAGAGTATGCAATTATGGAATGCAAAATACAACATTATTGGATGCATGAACATTTAATTTATGAAAAGGAAAAAAACATGATATTAATGCATGAACATTTAATTTATGAGATGCAAAACATGATATTAATATATGCACATTTAACTTATGAGATGCAAAACATGATATTAATATATGCATGAGTAAACTTGAAAAGATATAAACAAATGCATGAACATGTAGGCATAAACCTAAACTAACATAGGAAATTGCCAAATGGGCATCTAGCAAGGCATTTTTATTCAACCTAAAAGTCTAAGGAAACCAAAATAGTAACTTAAACCTCAAAACCTAAGACCCTAACCCCAAGAACACACATGAGGGACCAAAACAAAAAAATCAAAACCCTAATACTATTGAGTATAACAATAGAGAATTTTATTCAATGAGATGGGCTCATGGCCTAAGCCAAGTATGCAAAGAAACTTTGAACATTAAACAAAACTATGATTAATTCACAAGAACTATTTAAAAGATAAAGTAGAGGATGGAATGACAATTTATACAAGGTTGAATCCCTTCTTGCAATCTTCACCACTTTGAATAACATGCACTAAGCATGTAGTGAGAATCACCTTGCAAGATCATCAACAAATGGACAACAATATAACTAGATTACAAGAACACATAAACTATTAAACTATGAAATAAATTGAATCCTTTCTTGCAATCTTCACCACTTGAATGAAATGCACTAGGCATGTAGTGAGAATCACTTTGCAAGATCATCATTAACTAACAACAATATAGCTAAACCATAAGAATATATAAACACATAAAATAGAAATAGATTGAATCCTCTCTTACAATCTTCACCACTTTGATAAAATGCACTAGGCATGTAGTGAGAATCACTTTGCAAGATCATCAACAAGTGGGCAACAAGATAACTAGACTACAAGAACACATAAACTATTAAACTAGGAAATAGATTGAATCCTTTCTTGCAATCTTCACCACTTGAATGAAATGCACTAGGCATGTAGTGAGAATCACTTTGCAAGATCATCAACAAGTGGACAACAAGATAACTAGACTACAAGAACACATAAACTATTAAACTAGGAAATAGATTGAATCCTTTCTTGCAATCTTCACCACTTGAATGAAATGCACTAGGCATGTAGTGAGAATCACTTTGCAAGATCATCAACAAGTGGACAACAAGATAACTAGACTACAAGAACACATAAACTATTAAACTAGGAAATAGATTGAATCCTTTCTTGCAATCTTCACCACTTGAATGAAATGCACTAGGCATGTAGTGAGAATCATTTTGCAAGATCATCAATAAACAAAAGGTAAATTAAAACACAAGAAATAAGGAGCACATAAACTAATATATTAAACAAAAGTCATTTCTAGCTCTCTTCACTACTAAGATCAAAGTGCACTTGGCACTAGTAGGAATCATAGAGCCAAATCCTCAACAACTTACTAAAGAAAAATACCAACAACAAGATTTAAACAAAGAAACAACAAAATCAATTTTGAAGACATTTTAATCATGTATATGCGAAACCTTGCTCCATTTTATTTAACAAGAAAACTCAAAAATTAACATGAAAACAACACTAATCAACTTATTTTAGGGTGAGACAACAAATCTCACCCTCAACCACAACAAACTACATTGAAAAGATGATGCTATGCGAAAGGAATGAGGGAAGAAAATGAGATTCAATGCAAAATATTTGGAGATGATGCAAAGAGGGTTATGGATTTTACCTTTTCTCTAAAATGGAAGAGAAAATTGAAGAAATGGAGGAGAAAAATGCAAGAGGGCTTCGGCCTTGCAAGGGAAGGAAGGAGATAAAGGTGGTGTGATGAACTCCTTGAGTGAGAAAGGAAGGTTAAGGGTGTGAGAGATGGATTAAAGGTGCTTTGGTGGATGAAGGTGAAGTAGTGGAGGAGGGGGAAGGAGGAGAAGGCTTCGGCCTAGAGGGAGGAGAGGAGGAGAGGTATGATGCTTGGTTTTCTTGAAGGTGAGAATGATAGCCAAAGATTGGTGAAGAGAGAAGGTGTGAGCTATTTATAGGGGTTTTGAGGCTTTAGGGTATTTAGGACTTTTTGCTTTGATTGGGCTCTAGGATTGGATCTTAATTTTGAATGGATGGTTAGGATTATTGGTCACATGGATCAAGGGTATTTAGAAAACACAAGTGTGTGAGAGAAATGGGTGAAGGTGGCGCATAAAAGAAGGAAAAAAGGGAAATTTGTGAACAAAAAATCTAATTTGGGAATGGTGATTTTTGTAGAATAGGGTTAAGGGTATTTTGGTGAGGGAATGTTCTCAAAAAGGTAAGATGGGGTTTTTTGATGGAAAGGTTAGTGTAAGTGCATGGGTTAATTTACCAAAAAGGACAACATTGAGGATATGATCAAATTAAAACTTGGTGAGTAAGTAATGGAGTGTGTAGAAGTTTCTTGAGAGAGAGAGAGAGAGGGAGGGACGCATGATCAGCTGATCATGAAGGGGAAAAAATAAAAAAACTTGCTTTTTTTTGTTATTTTGTCTTATTGAGGACACTTCCTCCTTTTATTTTTGAATTTTGAATCTTTTGGGCATGTAATTGAGAGTGCACCCATTAAAACATGTCACATATTTTTGGACACCATGAAATAACCTCCCTAATTATTCTAGACAATTAAAATTGTCACTTAATTAATTGGGGAATTTTTAATGGTCTTTTGGCATTTTTATGCACTAAAAATAGGAAAAGTGCATTTTAATTATTTTAGGCTAGAATATTCTCTCTAAAAATTGTACAAAAATTCTCTTGGATAAGAGAAAATGTACTTTTGGTGTGTGCATATTTTTGACGAGAAAATCATCCTTTTGCGAAAAATGACCAAAATGCCCTTACCCTAAAAAGTCCTAATTTGCTCAAAAATGCATTTTTATTCTAAACATGGTTCTAAAAACCCTTGGATGACTTTTAAAACTTTAAAATGCATGCCATGCCTTAATTTATTTATTTTTTGGTTGAAAATTAGGGTGTTGACCTAAGCCGGACAAAATTGGGGTATGACAATTTGCCTCTCTTTATCTAGATTTTAACAAGGAATATGAATTGGCGAAACATATTCCGAGGCAAAATAGAGATAAAGAATTCAGAAAAATTATACCGATTTTGCCAACTTAGGGAAAAACCCGAATTTCCCTTTTCTTTTTGGGTGAATGGATACTAACCAGAAAACAGCTGTAATGAATGTGGTGCTAACCCTCAGTAAGCTAACAAAACAGGAAACACATGGGCGCCGACCCTCGGGTGGCGTAAATGTTGAAGAAGTAAAACAATAAATAGAATAGTAGAGAAGGTACTGTCCTTTGATAAGCCGCACCGGTGGGGAAGAAAGTAACAAAAAGTGCGGTGATGAAGGAGCGCTCGTCACTCTGAAGGAACACACAGGTTACGAAGGAGCGTCTGCGCTCTGAAGGAGTACTTGGACTCTGAAGGAACACTTAGGCTCTGAAGGAACACTTGGGTTCTGGGCGAACGCTTAGGCTCTGAAGAACGCTTGGGCTCGGGCGAACGCTTGGGTTCGAAGGAGCGCTCGGGCTCTGAAGGAACGCTGGGCTCTGAAGAACGCTTGGGCTCAAGAAGGTGGCCTACTCGAGCGGCTTTGAGGTTCTCGTATCAAGTTGTGGAGATCGATACATTTTACCTTGATGGACTTGCACTATGCTTTACACCGCACGGTTGATGCGAAGGACGCCTTGAAGTTCGGGGGCCGATCCGTCATGCTCGTGATGACTTGGCGGGATGAAGGTCGAGTTCAAAGTCGCCGTTTGGACTGTTGATTTGAACTAAACCGAAGGACCTCGGAGTCCGATGATTCGCTCGGTGCTTTCGATAACGACGGATCTGGCGGACGCCTTAGTCTGAAGGGATGCACGGAGTCTGAAGGGATTTGCCAATCTCGTTGATTGACCGATTGAGATGACCCGCCATTTCTTTGGCGCGCTGAATTGAGGTACCGTGCATATGTCGATTGATGCAAGGAATGATGCATGAAGCATGGGTGCATGTTATGCAAAGGCATGTTATGCGAGTATGTTATGTGAGTGCATGCAATGCTATGATTTGATGTGATGATGCATGTGGTGGATCGTTTTCCTTTGTTTTTGATTCCTTTTTAATTGTTTTCGACCAAACTTTTCGCTTTACGGTTATTTGTTTTTTCTCATGTTTTTCTTTTCGATCGCCTTTCTTTTTCTCGACCATTCACTTTTGCTTTTTGACAAGGCTCATTATTTTTTTTTGGTTCAACCGACTTCCGATACTCTGGTAGGAGGACCTAAAAGCCAAGGGAAATCGCTAGGCTTGTGAACCGAACGCGCTTGCTCTCTCGTTTGCCACTTGGAACGGTTTGTGAATGCAACCTTTTGTAAGATTAATTATCTTTAGGAATTTGCTTATTTCCCATGGCTTTTAAAGATTTCGCAATGATTTGTAATGCCTTATGATGTATGCACATGTTTTACGATTCAAGATCACCATCATCATAAAAACGCTTATTTTGAGCAAAAGCGAAATATCAATAATCACGACATGAGAAAAGTTGAGCTTTATTGATATGGAAGCCGATCGTCATGCAGAATGTTACGACGATCGCTCAATACATTTGAGAATTTAAACGCAAAAGACACGAAAAAGGAAAGAAGGCGATTTACGATCGTCCGCTCTCGTAGAGGCGGTGTTGACATTTGTGTCCTTGACCTTGATCACTCCTCATTCAAGCCTTTAGGGAAAGTTGTATGCCTTTCATTACTTTTCATGCTCAAGCTTTCGACCCTAATTTTTGCTGGATCGCCTCTTGCGGGTTTTCAATCCACCGGTCGCTCTGATTTTGCCTAAGTCGCCTTTTCGGGTTTTCAACCTAGCGAGCGAATTCTTACTTGGCTTGTCTTTCTTTTTTCGTTTATTTCTTTCGGGCATAATACTTCTTTCTTGAGTCCAATTGACTGGTTTTTTGAGGTCTTCGCCATCCATGTTGGTGAGTATTAGCGCTCCTCCGAGAAAAGGCTTTTTGACTACATATGGGCCATCATAAGTGGGTGCCCACTTCCTGGAGTCACTCAATAGGCGTGATCTTTTTGAGTACTAAATCTCCTTCATTAAACTCACGCGGCCAGGACTTTCTGTCGGCGGTTCTCATTCTCTGTTGGTACAACCGCCATGGCACGTAGCCGCAATCCTTTTTCTTCAATGAGGTTTAGTTGATCCGAGCGAGCTGCACCCCTCTGCTTCCTCCAAACTTAGTTTCCATCAGAACCCGCAGGGAGGGTATCTCAACCTCGATGGGAAGTACTGCTTCTGATCCATACACCAAGGAAAAAGGGGTTGCCCCAGTCGATGTGCGCACTGAAGTACGGTAGCCATGCAAAGCAAAGGGAAGCATCTCATGCCAATCCTTGTAGGTTACCACCATTTTCTGCACTATTCTCTTGATATTCTTGTTTGCCGCTTCAACTGCCCCATTCATCTTTGGGCGATAAGGAGAGGAATTATGGTGCTGAATTTTGAATTCCTTGCACAAGTCTTTCATCATTTTGCTATTCAAATTGCTACCGTTATCGGTGATGATCTTGTCAGGTAGACCATATCGGCAAATCAGATCTTTCTTCACAAACTTAGCAACCACTGAACTGGTTATACTGGAGTATGAAGCAGCTTCAACCCACTTGGTAAAGTAATCAATTGCAACCAGAATGAAGCGATGCCCGTTTGACGCTTTGGGCTCAATTGGACCTATGACGTCCATGCCCCACATGGAAAACGGCCAAGATGCAGTCAAAACATTTAGTTTGGCAGGCGGCACATGGATATGATCGGCATAGATCTGACATTTGTGGCATTTCCTTACGGTTATAATGATCGATTCCATCCGGAGCCGATAATAACTCCGCCGCTTAGGATTTTTCTAGCCATGGTGTGCCCACTTGAATGGGTTCGAACGAGCCTTCATGCACATCTCTCATGATTCTCTCAGCTTCTTCTTTGGCAACACACCTTAGGAGAACCATATCGTAGTTTCTCTTGTAAAGAACCTCACCACTCAAGAAGAAATTCCTTGACAACCTTCTGAGAGTTCTCTTGTCATTTTCTGATGCCCCAGGTGGGTATTCCTGACTAGTGATGTACTGCTTGATGTCATGATACCAAGGCTTCTCGTCAGACTCTTCATCTATTGCCATGCAGTAGTGATGCGCAGGCAGGCTCCGGTGCTGAATTCTGATCTTAGTCAAACTTTTGTCGCAGCTAACATTGAACATAGAAGACAATGTGGCTAATGCATCGGCCAGCTGATTTTCACCTCGAGGGATATGCTGGAAGGTGATCTCATCAAAGGACTTCATCAACTCTTGCAGGTAATCACAATAAGGAATCAGTTTAGGATCTCTGGTCTCCCAATCGCCTCTTGCTTGATAAATAACTAGAGCTGAATCCCCGTATACATCTAGCCTTTTAACTTTCCACTCTGAAATTTGCTTGAATACCTAGGATGCATGCTTCAGTGATTCTCGCTATGTTATTTGTGACATAGAAGCTTAGCCTTGCGCGATGGGGAATGAAGCGATTATCGGGGAGATTAACACGCCCGACTCCGTGTCCCCACACATTGGGCGCACCATCAAATATCATTCTCCATCTTTCACTTTCGTGGGACTTCCCTCGTCGAATAGTGCCATGATGTCTTCATCGGAAAATCATGTCGCATTGGTGGTAATCTGAATCGGGCCGACATGCCAAATATTCAATGAGTGTACTACCTTTAATCGCCTTTTGTGTGACATACGGGATATCGTATTCGATAATTGCATCGCCATCGGGCAATTCGCCCCGTGAGAGTGGCTTCTCAAATATGTACTTGATTGGATCCATTTTTGAAACCAACCAAGTTGTATGACTCGGCATGTCTTGCCTTAAACGATGAGCAAATTTCAAACTAAGGCACAATGTGTCTTTTCCAAAGATAGAATACCTTGTCTCACAATCGGTGAACTTTTTGCTTAGGTAGTATATTGCATGCTCCCTTTTTCCGATTCATCATGCGACCCAACACACACCCATTGAATTGTCTAGCAATCGTAAGGTATAAGATGAAGCGGTGCACTGCCCACAGTGGCATTAAGATCGTGGATTTTGCAAGTACACCTTGATTTTCTCGAAGGTCGCTTGACATCGATCATTCCACTTCGGCTCGACTTTTGCATAGCAATTTGAAGATTGGCTCACAAGTAGCGATCAAACCGGAAGATGAATCGAGAGATGTAATTCAACCTTCCGAGAAACCACGGATTTCTTTCTCCGCTTCGAGCAATCGCATTTCGAGGATAGCTTTTACTTTGTCCGGATCCACCTCAATTCCTTCTCGGTGACAATGAAGCCTAACAACTTCCCGATCTCACCCCAAACGTGCACTTGGTCGGGTTTAATTTGAGCTTATATTTCCTTAACTGCTCAAAAGAGCTTCTGCAGATTGACAATATGTTCTTTGTCGGTTTGATTTTGCGATCATGTCATCGACATAAACTTCAATCTCTTTATGCATCATATCATGGAATAAGGTAACCATGGCCCTCTGGATAGGTTGCGCCACAGATTCTTCAATCCGAATGGCATGACCTTATAACAAAATGTTCCCCAAAGCGTTATGAAAGTTGTCTTTTCCATGTCCTCAGGGTCCATCTTGATCTGATTATATCCTGAGTATCCATCCATGAAGGAAAATAACGAGTCTTTGAGAACATGCTTGTCTACTAAAACATCAATGTGAGGCAAAGGGAAGTCATCCTTAGGGCTAGCACGATTCAGATCCCGGTAATCGACACACATTCTGACCTTTCCATCTTTTTTGGGAACTGGGACAATGTTGGCAACCCATTGCGGGTATTTGGCCACTGCCAGGAATCCTGCATCGAATTGCTTCTTTACTTCGTCTCTGATTTTGAGGGACATCTCTGGTTTCATCCTCCTCAATTTCTGTTTGACAGGTGGGCATTCGGGCTTGACCGGTAGCTTGTGTACCACAATGTCGGTGTCCAACCCAGGCATATCCTGATACGACCATGCAAACACATCCACGTAATCCCGCAACAACTGAACTAACTTTATGCGGTCTTCTTCGTTCATGGTGGTGCCTACTTTGACCTCTTTCTTATCCTCTGCTGTACCCAAGTTGATCACTTCAGTGGACTCTTCGTGTGGCTGGATTACCCTTTCTTCTTGTTTCATTAACCTCAAAAGTTCTGGAGGAGTTTCCCAGTCTTCTTCAACATCCCCCTCAGCCTGATTGACGGGGTGATCAAAGTCAAAAGGTGGATATCGATCATCGTCATTTTCAGAGACCATTGCTGTGGATCTGCATTTTGCCGAAGCGAAAAAGCAGAATGAAAGGCGAAACAAGAAAACAAACAGACAAATAAAGCAGACAAAGACTCATGCAAATGAAGAGAAATTGGTTTTTATTAATTGAGGAATTCAAAACAAGCGTTTTTTATTGATGATGATAATTTTGAAAATAAAAACACGTGTGCCCCTAACAATCGGGTCCTATGGCCTTGGGCGAGCCACGAGGTTGCATTACAAATGATTACTTTAAATTAAGAGTCACGGGAGAATCGCGATCTTCCAATTCTTTAACTCTTCACCGATACCGCAACGACGAACCGGACTCGCCTCGCGCTGCTTTGGATTCGAAAACATCTCGATAACAAAGAACTTGATTGGGGTCCCACAAGCCAAGACTCACAAAACTCGACTAAGGTCGCAAATTGGGATCCTCTGGGGGCCATGGATCTTCGCCTCGGATTTGGCCAACCATCGGCGCTTTCGCTCATCCGCCTTATCCGCCTTTCCTCCTTACTTGGGGTGTATCCTAGGCAAAACGGTCTTTGTTTTCCTTCAGTTGGATAGGAGCTAGAATCCCTTGACCAGTCTTTCCCAAGCGAGAACCACCCTTGTACCCTTGGGCTATCATAATTTTGGCGACCCCATCTCCTCCTCTTTGGTCTTTAAACACTTTGCATTGGCAATCTCCAAAGACCAAAAGTCTGTTTCCAACGACTCTTGTTGAAGCTTCTACATATTTGAACTCGATGGCTTATTAACGTAGTTTCTTCTTCACCGAATACTACGACCACTTTGTCATCCACCATGAATTTGACCCGTTGGTGTAGAGAAGAAGGAATTGCCCCAGCCATGTGGATCCAGGGTCTCCCTAACAGACAGATCTATATGAGGAGGTAATGTCCATGATTTGGAAATTGATCTGAAAACTTCGGGACCCGATCCGGATAGGAAATTCCATTTCTCCTAGCACTTCCTTTTGGAACCATCAAATGCTCGCACCAAATTGTCCGAACTTCGGTTTCATATAGGAACAATCAACATCTAACTTGTCCATGGTTGACTTTGGCATTACGTTTAGTGAAGACCCGTTGTCAATCAGTACTCAGGCCAGCAAACCACATAGTCCCCACACTTCACTGAGATATGAAGAGCTTGATTGTGTTCTTTTCCGCTCGAAGGCAACTCATCATCAGCAAAAGTTAGGTGATTTGCAGCCACCACACTCCCGACAATTCCATCAAACTGATTCACTGAAATGTCCTCTGCAACGTGAGCCTCACTGAGCACTTTCATCGTGTACGCTTTGCGTGTGCTTCCGAACTGAGCAACAGTGATAGCATGGATATCTTTGAGGGCGTCTGTTTCAACTGATCAACTACTCTGTAATCGCTTTGCCGGACAAACTTCAAGAATTCATTGGTTTCTTTTTCTGTTACTTTTTCTGGAGCAGCCTCTGGCTCTTTTTCTTTATCTTTGCGGCCTCTCTGTTCAGCCTCCCTAGATGTTTCCGCCCGGAGGGTTTCTGGAGCATACACTCTTCCGCTTCTGGTGATCCCACTCGATCCTGCTATGTTGGTCACAGTGGTAGCATTTGGAGAACGATTCTCAGTGTATTTCCGGGAACTGCTTTATTTGACTCATAACGAAACAGAGCTGGTACCTCAATCACTATTGGTGAGCATTTGCTCGCATCGACCTAGGATTGAAATCATAAGGAATCTCAATGGGCCTTCGATTCCTCTATCATTGTCGTGGCACAAAGGTCCACACTTCTCCGGTTCGGAACCATTCATGATGACGACCACCGGTCGTCTCGCTCATCTACCTCACCCCATCCAATGAAATGGATATCTTCTGCTCGGATTAGAGCGCTTTCGGGAGCATCATATCCGACCAAGTAATCAAACTTTCATTGGGCTCCCTAGAGTGTCCCAACATCCTTCCTTTGCCATGGGGACAACCACTTGGTCTGTCTGCTCATCTTCTTCATCCCACCCCAGTAGGTCGGATATCTTCTATTCGGATTTGAGCTTCTTTGGAGCATCATATTTGACCAAGTAATCAAACTTTCCATTGGGCTCTCCTAGAGTATCCCAACGTCCTTCTTTTGTAGGCGATCAAGTACCTCTTCACCGACCTCTTCCTTGCATGAGAAGGGAACTGCGTGTCCTCATTAGCTCTTGGTCGGGCCTGGCTTGAACCAATCTCGTAGCGCGCAATGTGCGAGAATTTCAATTGGCTTTTGGCCTCTCTACCACCGTCTCAAATATAGGGTCCACACTTCCTCTTCCACACAGTAGGTCCTATCTCGGACCACATACCGATCCATCAGTCTTGTAGGATCATTTTGAAAGTTTCACAACCTCCCCACACACAGAGTCAAGACACCCTTCTTCATGGCAACACCCCTTTTAACAACCTTGGCCCTGCATAACTCAAAGATAAATGACATTTAGAGGAGTCTTGATCTCTTGCACCTTTTTCAAAGAACTTGCCAACAAAGACTTTCTATAGCATTGGTAGCCGCTCCTGGTGACTGGTAATGGATTGATTGTTGTATTTGGACGGTTCTGTTTAAACGATATCCAACCAAATCTATCGGATCTTGCACTACATGCTTGAAGGCTTTGCAATCTTCCACAAGATGACCGAATCCCATTTTCGTGGAAACTGCAGTAGCATTAGCATTGTATCCTCCCCGGAAATGGTGGTGCACTACTTTCATGGGTCGAGTGTTGATCAGATTATTGGAGGTTAAGTGATTAAACATTTCGGTATATGTCATCGGAATTGGATCAAAACTAGTCCGCTTCTTGAACCGATAATCTTGAGTCTTGGGACGGTCATCGCCTTCTTGGAGATGGCACCGGAGCAGAGAATGGAATAGTTTGGGGTGGAGGGTACCAAAAGATGAATTCCCCACGAGATGACATTAGTTTTTCCCTCTTTCTTTTTAGGGAAATGGGTGCAGTACTTCTTACGTTTGTTGGACCCACCGAACTCCCGTGCATTACTGAGGTGATTCAAAATCTTCCCACTTCAAGGCCATGTTCAAGTCTTTCCCGAAGACTATCATGTCGAGAAACTGGTTGAGACACTTGTGATCGACTGTCATAATAGATTGCCGCGAGTTTCGAGGAACATGTACACCATCTCTTTCTCGATCAAAGGAGGTTGAACTCAGGCGGTACAGTGCCGCCATTTTTGAGCATACTCCTTGAAGGTCTCTTTCTCACCCTTACTCATGTGCTTTGAATCTGCGACCTATCCGGAGCCATGTCCATATTGTACTTGTACTGCTTCATGAAAGCTTCAGACAAATCTTTCCAACAACGGATTTCAGAAGATTGCAACTTCATATACCAATCCGGAGGAGCTCCCACCAAACCGCTCTGGAAGCGATGCATCGATAATTTGTCATCATTGGCATAGGGACCCATTTTTCGAGCGAACATTGTAATATGGCTCTCTCAGGCAGCCGATCCTCTGTACTTGTCCACCTCTGGAGCTTTGAATTTTGGCGGTAGAACCAAATCTGGGACTAGGCAAAGCTCACGGGCTTCTTTGGCTCTAACTCCCGTACCCTCCATAGCTCTCACTCTTTCTTCTAGTGCTCGGATCAGATCATTTGGCTGAGCCCCCTCAAACGCATGCCCTTGGGGGTGACCCCCCATGCTGTAGTAATACCCTCCTCCTGGCTGAGGAACATTTTGAGGTCGTACTGTGAACCCCGGGCGTGGAATTGTGTATGACATGAGGGGACGAGAGCTGATCTGAGATCCCCGGCAGTTCCCAGTGTGGTGATAGTAATTTGATTAGGTGCGATTCGCCAGCGGGAGTAGATCTAACGATTTCGGCGGTACCCAGCAGCATACCCTGAGGGTATCTGCATGCGATATCTTGGGCCGGACACATTCATTTCTGGAGCGAACACGGATGACCCGACCCCGGACCGGAGGAACTGTGGTTGCAGCGATTCATCGACACTTTGGAGGAGGAGCGAAAGAAGTGACCCCATCTGGACCCACTACTGGCGGCCAGCAGGTTGTCCCACTCTTCAAACCTTGCGGCATTACCATCATTTCATGGACTGGGGCCTCCATGGTACCCATCTTATCCTTCGAGTCTCGATTTTCTGAGCGGTGCTCGGGATTGAGAATTTGTACACCCATGTCTTCTGTTCAGGTTACTCTCAATTTCAACATCCGGATGTTACGTAGCCGAGCCATTAGCTTGGCTTGCGATCGGGTGAAGTATCGGTGACGGAGAACCAGCGTGCCTTTTACTTTTATTCAAACATTTATTGCATAAGAAACAAAATAATTTTATGAATGAATGTATGAATGTATGCACAATGTTTGCTTGATGTCGGGAGCGCGGGATACCTTGCCTTGTCATGCAGCGTAAACTTTTGGTTTACTTATTGAAGTAAACAAGGAATCGAAATAGCACACTTCATTCATCAAGATTTCAAAGCTTCACCAATTTTCATTAAAGGAAAAGACGTTACAAGGTTCATAAAGAGAGCAGTACAATATTCTTGAATACAAAGCTCGATACAAACTCCTAAATCAAAAAAATACAAATAGGCAATTCAAATACAAATAGCTCTAAGCTCCCCAACTCTCTTCCTCTTCTTTCTTGCACTTGCACTTTGAGATTGCTCTTTGAATTCTGTGATCAACGCTCTGCAGTATTCCACAAACTGATACACTTCAAAGTGGGGTATTGAAGAAGTGCATCTCACCCTCTCGGCTAACCTCGATTCTTAGGGATCCTCGACATAGCCTTTGACGGGCCACTCGTGACTTTGAGAACTTGTTCTTCCATAGTCAGATATCTCATCCTTGAGTTCTTTAATGACCTCTTGATCTTGATCTTTCCAATCAACTCTAGGAAGCGTTTTCCCAATCACGGCTCTCTCTGACTCACTTGCTGTAGGCATCTTCTAGAAATGAAGGTCTCTCTTTAATTCACCAAATATTTTTCTTTCAAAGCTCAAAGCTCTCTTTGGTATTCCTTGAGAGTTTCATTAATGGCCAACTTTTCTTGCTTGAGGTTTCTCAACTGACTCCTCAACTCCGCCACTAAATGTGATTCTCGCCCTGATTTCATGGCTAATGTCTTCCACTCCTGAGCTTCTTCAAGTGCTTTCCTCGTCTTTTGTTTATACCTTTGGAGCTCCTCTCTGGCCCCCTTCAGATGCCTCTGGGCTTCTATCTTGCTTTGTTCTTCCTTCTTGAATCGACCGCGCTTTCTTCCACAAATGATCATCTTGACATTGTTTTCCTCCTCTAGCTTTTCTTTCTCTAGAGCTATCTCTTCTATCTTAGCTGCAAAGCCCTCTTTTCCTCTTACTCTTATTCGCTAATGCGGATTTGACTTCGTTTAGCTCTTCATGGGTTGGGACATAAGGCTCTGGTATCTCTTCTTCAAGGGAAAGCATCCCTTGAATTGGTGATTTTGCGTTTTGAAGCTTCTCCTTGAGCCATTGATTGAAAGTGATGTCACTGATTTTCTTTGACAACTCTTCACTCCCTTTCCGCACCACGGATTCCCATGACTGTTGAACTCTTCGAAGCAAGTCGCCGCAATTAGGCATCCCCTTATAGAGGTAAATGCGGACAAAGATGCTTTCGGAGGGTGAGTTCCTCATCTGATGTAGAGCCGCCTCAAGGTCAATGAAGGGTTGTAGTTGATACACCCCCGAGTCCCCATGAGAGGCACATTTTGAAAGCTTCCACAATGAACACTACCACCGGTCCTGCATCATCCCAACAAGCAATTGTGTGCCACCGGTTTGGAGTTCATTGAGATTCTTCAAATACTCAACCCATTCAATAGCAGTTTTGACCTCCACCTCACGACTTAGGGCGTAAGAGATTAGCTCCCTAACATTAGTTCGGTTGTGGATCACATGGGTAATAAGCCGGCGAGAATGTGGGAGGAAAGACATAATTTCTTTTTATGGAACCGGGTCAGAAGCGAGTAAGAGCGTGATGCGTGTTAGCAAGGATAGCGGCACCGGATTGATAGGGTTCTCGAGTGTCTTTGAAGGCCAAGAATGCACCGATTATGTCTTCATCAACATATCTCTCTATTTGAGGAAAGAGGACCACCCCAAATATGGTAAGAGCGAGCACTAATTTGAACGGTCCCCACTTCTTAGCCGCGGCATAAGATTGTAATAGGCCCTCGAAGTACTCTTGTGGATACCCTACTACACCATTTCTCTTTAACTTCGCAACCTCAATTCATCCACACTAATCCCGAAAGGCGTTGCGAGTTTTTCATCGATATAAGTACGCCCACGATATTGGTAAGGCCTAGCATGTGATCCGGCGAACCCCAAAAGTCGCTCATACTCCTCTAATGTGGGTGACAACCGAAAATTCTTGAAGAAGAAACACTCACATCGAGTCGTAGAAGCGGCTCAAAGCCATAAGAGCGTCTTCTTGAGCGTTCAATTGCAGCAATCTACGAACATTCCCGTATGCTTGATCAAAGGACTCTCTCAATGGGGCCCATAAGGCTGCACACACGCCTCCTCGACTACCAATCTCAACCCTCTTCATAATCGGGAAGCGAGAAATGAGCGAAGTCTTGCTACTCAACTCCATTTTGATGCACCTATGACAAGACGGTAAGTTACTCAAGGGCTCTGACAAGCAAATGCAAATGAGATGCAGTGTGAATGCAGATGCTTACAACATTTAATTTTAATGAATGCGGCATCTTTGCGATTATGATATGAATGATGCATGTAGGGATGATAAAACGATGTGTAGGGACGGAGGTTCAAAAATTCAGGAGCGGTTTATTTGAAAGAAAGAAAATATTTTTTGTATTTTCTTGGAAGGTTTTTGAAAAAGCTCCTTTTTGAGGAAGACATGCCCTAAATTACCATGCAGCCACACATTCGTATGCCCTCGTGTCCTACAAAGGTGGGAATCCTAAGTTCTAGGTCAACTTCAAAGGTTCCTCCCATGTAGTTCTAATTCACACCCTCACAATGGCTACCAGAGCTATAGAATCCCCATGCCGACATCCACAAATGTAGAGAACTACCAAGTGTGAAGCGTCATGAGAAAGCGTACTCTGGTTGAGACTTTCATGAGTATCAGACAGACAAAGGTCTCGAATGACAGTCACTAATCGTCTCCACTCTCCTAAATGTTTGTTGGATCCGGGTATAGGAGCCCACTCAAAGAACATAAATCATAAGGTGTGAAAGTGTGTGATTGAGGACATACTTCCTAAAAATCTACCCACCCCACCTGCAAGGAAACCGAATGCAGTCGGATAAACGATTTGTCTACCCTAGGGTTCAACATGCATACACTAGTTTAATATACAAACATCCTAATAAGTCCACAGAGATTACACGCATTGCTTACCTCAAGAAAGGGAGCTAAGAAGAAGGGGACATAATAGAATGGGGGAATGCATGTTTTACCTTAAGAAAGGGAGCGGAGAAGAGGGGATCATGGGAATTGAGGAATGCATGTATAAACACAACCATAAACATACAAAAGAAGAGAAAAGAAAAGAAAAAGGAAAAGGAAGAGATAGAACATAGTTTTTCAAATCAAACAAATTAAACCACATCAAATTAATTAGGCTTGACCTCATCTCTCTTTAAATAAAGAAAGAAAAATCCCGATGGAGTCGCGGTTGTATGCGCCTAAAAATCCGGTGGCGGCTCTACTATTTTCAACGTTGTCAAACTGAAGAGTCCCAAACCGAATTTTTCGGGGCGCAACAATACCTATTAATTCACCTCAACCTGTGTAAAAGATATATACATTAAAATTTAAAATAGTGGGTTGTTAATGGAGTGAGTGGGGAAAGGAATCTCTAATAATAATAATAATAATAATAATAATAATAATTAAATTACTCTTGTAAATTAACATATATCTTCTTTTTCACGAAGCCTAACCTATATCTAAAAACTAGAAATTATTATTTACAAATTTTTATACGTTTTGAGAACTGTTAAAAAAATATTATTCCTTAGTAAAAAAGGAGATTAAATACGTTTTGAGAACTTATAAAATGATGATTTTCAAGTTCAATCCATGAATTTAATTTACTTTAATTTTTATTTAGTTTTTTAGAGACTATTGGTGTCCCTCGGGATTGAACGCACCCATTTTTGTAATTCAAATTTAAAATAGAAATTTAGAATAAAATATGTTTTAGATAACTGAGAGAAATTGGTAGCTCAGTTGGCCAGCTAAGGGACATTCCTCCAACCCCACTAACATTTTATTATCAAAAAAAATATATTTGCTTATCAAAAAAAATATATACATATTAGGAATGCTATTATGGCAATCAATTTTGTGTTTTTTTTCAAATTTCAAAATCAATCATGATAGAGGATAATTTTGAAACCTGATGAATTGCTCATTGTATGATTTTGAAGTTAATATTTTGTCTTCTCTATTAGTTATTTAAGGTGAGGAAATAATGTTTTTCTTTGCATACGGATCCACCATTTTGGTGATGGTGGCATGGGGAATCAACATCATTAAGGGGTGAATAGAAAGGTGATTACAAAGTGGTCTTTTCAAGAAGTTTTTATCCGATGTGTCAAGGATCTATATCTTTTGTAATGCAAAACAAACACATTATTTCTCAATTTCACATTCTCCATTTGTAACTACATCCTATTTCTTATTTTATTTCTTGATAGCATTCCAAAACATTGCGCCGAGATAGAAATGCAATCAGTATCCTCTTAATTATAAATGAAAAAGATCGTTGAAAGTCATTTTTAGATCCAGATCCGAACACATATAATTTTTCGTTTTGAAAAAGAATCAGTCATGTTTGTAATATCATTGAGATGACTGCAGCTCAGTGGAATTCCAAACTTCACCAAAGTCGGGATCTTCTAGTACAAGTGCTTCGGTCAAGCGCTCCTTTTTCCCCTCAAAGCTTTTGTTTGCTTCTTCTAACCACCTGAATTTCTCTCCTTTAATGAATGTTTTCTCACCAATATGTCTAGTGTGTAATCAATTGGAGAAAACCCAAATGCGTGTCATTCGGGACTGTGTTTATGCCACTCGCACATGGCTGCGTGTTTTACCATCTAAGGAGGTTGAAACGTTCTCAATGCTATTGATCAATTCGGTAAGGAATTGGGTGCATCAAGGCGTACTTAGGTTGAGAGGAAACTCTCAATGCTATTGACCAATTCGGTAAGTGGGTGTGTCATAAATAATATTTTTGAAAGGATAAATGTTTTATAATTGAACCGAGTGATAGGTAAGGGGTCACGGTAAGACTCACTTAGATATGTTATCTCACCCTATCATATGTTGTTGTTTTACAGAGAAACGGGGAAAGAAGATGCTTTATGGCACGAGTAGAAGGCGTGCACGAGAAGGAAATTGAAGACGTAGTTCTTCTCTCGTTATTTATGTTTTTCCCTTGTTATCTTTGCATCTGATTATAACTTGAATTTGTTTTAAGTTATGTAATCGTTTCCGCTATTCTTGTAAAGATGTATATCTAAGCAGGAAATTTATCTCTGATGTATGCTAAAATTGTACATTTTGATATTTCTACTTGTTAGAGATATTAGGGTGTTACATTTTGGTATCAGAGCAGTTCGACCTCGTCGGACGTAGAGACCTTATGGTCAAGAGGTTAGATCGAGTCAGCTAGGGACTTAGACAATTAAATGTCAGAACCTTTCAGTATATTATGTGAAGTATTGAGTCAGGATCCACTCAATGGTTCATGTGAATTACTGAGAATTATGACGATTAGTTGCCTCAGCCCCGAAAATGTCCAAAGCATAAACCATAGGAATTCTAGCCTTTTTGGTTTATCAGAGCACGTAGCGGAAGCGAAGGGCTACAGTTGGTGTTCTGAAGTAAGCAATGGGCAACCAGATTGGTTTGAGGAAGCGTAGGCGTCGTCGATCGATTAACCAGTGCAATTGTAGAATTGCAGTGGAAGTTATTGTAGGTCCTACGGGGAACTGCAATTAAGAAAAGCCTTTGGGCAGTAATAATGCCAGCATCGTAACATCTGTTAAGATTAATGGACACCCCGAAACCCTGATTGGTGCTTACTAAACCTATCAGTTACAGAAATATTGTTTCACAGATAACCTTACTTTATGGTTAGAGTAAACCCCAGCTTAGAGCGCAGTTAAAGACATCCTTTCGGATAGCTGCGAGTCTTGATCATGTTCGTTTTTCCTTGAAGCCATATTTCGAAATGCCATGAAGCTGATCTAGTAAGTTGTAGTGCAATGGCTACAGAACCCAATGCTGATGGAATTAGTTCCCGATTACGGTTCCTGAACCAAGTCACATTCAAGACGAGATCAATAGGCGATTGTAACCGAAATAACCTTATTATTACTCTCGAGATTATGAGCCTACCCATCTCGATGCTCAGAGAAATTTTTGATAGTTCTCCAACTTGTTTTATTCATAATTTCTAAGTCAAAACTCCAATTTTTATGTTCCGATATGCGTTGGAAAGCTAACGAAAATGTCTACACATATGAGTAGGTTTAGAACCTTTTGTTCAGTTGTATTCTGAAATGTATTTCTACCTTACCCTAAGTGGAAGTAGGCCATAACTTCATTAGAGGTTTGGGAAGTTGGAAAAGGAATTCTAGTCATTAGTATTAGATTCCTAGACACGGGTTTAGAATGATAAACATTGTAGTTTCCAAGAAGTTTGTTTCTTGGAAATGGTCATCGATATCTATATCCTCAATGGACAATGGAGTTTTCAAAAGCCAATAACAATGAGGCATTTTACTAGTATACTACAAGAGTAAAACTTTCAAATACTTAATGTATTGAAAGTGGTGTCGAACTATAGGAAGATCAATCAAGTGAGTGTTAAATTCCTTACTCATAGTTAGGCAAGACACGTTCTTTACCAAATTGATACTCTAGGAGTTAGGGTTATGTTTGGAGATTTGTGGAGTTTGGAGGGTTGTGGGACCAAAGGAATGAGTAAAATAGTGAGAATTGTTCTCGGAATCAACGCTGGAAGCATTATCTTGTGCCCGTTTGATTCCGTGGAAGAATCCTTATATTTTGATTATTTCTTTGATGTTATAACTAGCTCAACTCCGTGATTAATCCAAATATGAACGTACTGCCTAGAGTAGTCAACACTACAACATGATGGAACAAAGTTCATAATTTTCTAGTAAGCCTTACCTAGCTAGGAAAGCCTTTTTGTATCAAGCGAGAGATCTTTATTGTTTAGATCTTCTCGTACTTAAGTGAATGAATAGTAGACTCAATTCAAGAGAATGGTTGGTTTTGGAATAGTCGGTTGACTTATAGGTTCTGAAAAGCCATACATCTGCGTGAGACTATCCGGATTTAGGAATTGAGTTTCAAAGATTGAGTCACGAGGTCAAGATACGTCTTATTAGTATTTCGGGTTAGCGAATAAACCAACTCCTATGGGTAAGTAAGAAAATTATTTTATATTCAAACGATTTCAAGAAACTTTTACATAACCTTTACCCATTTGTGAGTCAGTCATGAACATAGCCGTGACAGGGTTTAACCCAAATTGCTAATAGTGTATCTAATAAAACCAAAAGATGATGTTTCCCAGTTTACCACAAGTTGGGGTGTTCCTGTGTTACTTGTTGAAAAGAAAGACGGGAACAGGAGGTTGAGTATGGATTACCGCCAGTTGAACAAAGTTACAATTAGGAATAATTACCCTATGCCAAGCATCTATGATTGGTTTGATCAGGTTCGAGGTGCAGCAGTGTCTTCAAAGATTGGTCTAAGGTCGGGTTATCTTTAGTTAAAGGTTAGGGCTATAGACATTCCGAAGACAACTTTCCATACTAACTATGGACATTACGAGTTTGTAGTGATGCCGCCGGTTTAACTAATGCTCCAGGGTATTCATGGATTACATGAATCGAGTCTATCCACCCGTACTTAGATTAGTAGTTGTGGTTTTCACTAACGACATCTTGGGATGCACTAAGACCAGTGTGGATCATGATTATCATCTCCGCATCATTCTAAATGTACTCTGAGAGAATAACTGATAGGCTAAACCTTCGAAGTGTGCATTTTGAATGTCTGTAGTGAAGTCTTTGGGACTTGTGATATCCCAGTCAGGAGTGGCAGTAAATCCTAGCAAAGTTGAAGATGTGTTGAATTGGGAACTGGTTTTTATCGTACAGTTATTCGAGGATTCTCACAGTTAGTTCTTCCACCCACTCGGTTAACTCGTAAAGGTCAGCCGTTTGATTAGGATTCTGATTGTGAAGGATGTTTTCTAGAATTGGAAATAGCTCCGAGTCAGCAAAAAGGATTATGTCGACAAAAGGAGTAGACCACTAGGACGTTAATCTGTAATCCTGTATTTCTAAGAGTTTCACCAACCATTGGTACCGATAGAGCATTGTGGGTGAAGATACTCAGTCCTCGGTATATTGGATCTTTCCAAATTATTGAACGTATTGGGCTAGTGGCATACCGCATAGCTTTACTCTCGTTGTTCAATCTACATGATGTATTTCATCTATCCCAATTGAGGATCCAAGTCATATCATAGGTCATGGTGAGAAGACACTTGAACGAGAACAATTCCAAATGTTAGAGTGGTTTGGGGTGGTTTTTTCGTAGAGGAAGTTACGTAGGAATTGAAGGGCGATATGCGGATTGGGAATCCGTATTCGGTTTATTGAGGTATGTTTGTTCAATTTTGAGGACAAAATTCCCAAAATTGTTAAATTTTTGGGGTGATTGTAACATCCCTAATTTCGTTAATTTGAATTAAGAAATTAACGAGTGTGTTATTATTTGAGTAAATAATAAGTCACGTCTCGGAAATGAGTTTGTCTCGAAAACAATGAGTAATTGTTAAATTATAGGACTTATTTGCAATATTGTTTGAATTGAATGTGTTGTTTTGGAGTAAAAATGAGTTTTAGTAGGAATTAGTAGACCAAGGGTAGTATTGTCTTATCCTAACCATGAAGACCTTCAGCCCAAAAAAACCCACAAAAGAACACAATCTCCTCTCTTTCAACAACATTTTCAAAAGCGAGAGAGAAAAGTCAAGAGAAAGAGAGAGTGGTCGAGAATGAAAGGAGGAAGGAGAGGTTGAGGGTTAACTCATTTTTCTTGCTCTTCAAATACAAATCTTTCTACACAACTCAACTCGACCTTCGTTGTTCATTTTCTCATCTCCATTTCAGTTTTAGATATTCATTTCATCACTTTTCCTCAAAAACCCGAGAATTCAAGAAGTACCCAAATCAATCCTCAAACACCATACATGTCTAGTTTTATGTAGATCTTACATTAGGAGATGAGTTTAAGCTTTGGAAATCTTGGCATGTTTGATTGGAGGGTTGGATTGAGTATTACGAGAGCTATTGTGAAGCTAGGAGCAGAAAAGGAGGGGTTTTGAACATCACATTCTGAGATTAAGGTTTTGAGTGAGCTTTGCCTTTACTTCCTTCCATTTTGGAAATTTCAAGTGAGCTAGGAACCTAGTGTGAACTTCCATTGTTGTTGCATGAAGTTTTGGGAATGAACTAGGTTATTAGGGGAGCCACAATTTGATTTCAAGAGCCATGGAAAGGGTAGTAGAATATTGGGTAGCATTGGAGTCTAGTGGAGCTGTTGTTGGTGATGAGAGTTGAGGATGGCCATTCACAACAGGTTTACTGTGAAAAACTGTTTTGACTACATTCGGTATTTCCTTCATAACTCTTTCCACAGACCACATTTGAAGTTATTTCTTGTTTATTTGGAAACTATACACAAAATCCTTCAAGATAGGCACAAGAACCACTTGATTTGACTGAGTATTGGGGGAGAAAAGTTAATTACAAGTTTCATTTTTACTGCAGAAACATTTCGGAACCAGTCTCCGTATTTTAGCCGTAACTCCCTGAATACTCGTCATATCAGTGTGGGACTTGAACCATACAAAAATAGACAAAAGTATCTACACATTAGGCACTGGTTTGAATGGTTTTGGTTAGAAATTGAATTGGTTTGAATGGTTTTGGTTAGAAATTGAATAGGTTATGCTCATTCCAAACTGCTCACAGATGCTGTCCAGAATGAGTTCTGTTTGGGGTTGTTTGGAAGAGTGGGAACAAGTTCGGGTCGAGTTTGTAGTGATTCGGAACGAGTGAACTTTGTAAAGACTCACGTTTAGGATTTCAATATGTTGCTATTGATTGATTGGAAATTTTGTTTTTATGAAAGGGATTCATTTAAGAAAGATTTTATCGAGTCGAAAAGCGTTTTTCGTAAAAACTATGTTTTACGGTTTTATTATCAAACTATAGGTTGATATTTGGATTGGATATTGTACTGAAATGGCTGGAATATTGTGTGTTGCCTCCGGACCCCGAAACTATGAGTTGATTAGTATATTATAGTAGATTGTAAAAGATAGATAGTAGATTATAAAAAAGAAATATTTATCCAGTGTTTTTTTATATATCAGTGACAATTATTTGTCCTTTTTTAGGTATTAGTGACAAATATTTGTCACGTGTGTTTTAAATATTAATCAACCTTCTTGTTTTTTTAGATAGTAGGTTTATTTATAGTAGTCTTCAAAAATTATAATTATCAATGACAAATATTAATCCCGTGTTTTTTCTATATATCGTGCAGTTATCCCGTGTTTTTTATATTTTAGTGTAGTTATCTCGTAGTTTCAATTGATTATTTTAGTTGATTAGTAGATTATAGTACATAGTAAATTACCAATAAGAAATATTTGTTTTATATTAATCAGTAGTTTAAATAGTCATTAAGTCTTCTTGCTTTAGATAGTAGGTTTATAATAGTCTTCAAAAATTATAATTATCAATGTCAAATATTAATCCGGTGTCTTTTTATATAGCACTGCAGGTTTCCCTTGTGTTTTTATATATCAGTGCAGTTATCTCGTAGTTTCAATTGATTATTTTATTTGATTAGTATATTATAGTAGATAGTAAAACAGAGATATTAGATTTTCAATAAGAAATATTTGTATTAAATTTTAATCAATAGTTTAAATAGTCATTAAATCTACTTGTTTTTTAGATAGTAGGTTTATAATAGTCTTCAAAAATTATAATTATCAATGACAAATACTAATCCCGTGTTTTTTATCTATCACTACAGTTATCTCGTGTTTTTTCTTATATATATCAGTGCAGTTATCTCGTAGTTTCAATTCGTTACTTTAGTTTTTTTTTATAAGCAAATTTGTTACTTTAGTTGATTAGTAGATTAAAGTAGATAGTAAAGGTTAGATAGTAAATTATCAATAAGAAATATTTGTTTTATATTAATTAGTAATTTAAATAGCCATTAAGACTTTTTTTAGATAGTAGGTTTATACTTTATATTAGTATTCAAAAATTATAATTATCAATGGTAAATATTAATCTGTATTTTTTATATATCACCATAGATTATCCTGTGTTTTTATATATTTGTGCAGCTTATCTCGTAGTTTCAATTGTCTATTTTAGTTGAGTAGTATATTGTATTAGATAGTAAAATATAGATAGTAGATTATCAATAAGATCAGAAACAAATTTTGAAGAGAAAAGAAGATAATTTTAGTAGAGTAATTTTAGTAGAATTGTGTTTGTATAAATTTAAAAATTTAGTTAAAAAACTAAAGTGATATGATAAGAGAAATAGAATAATTGTTTGTGTGAAAAATAAAATAAAGTAAAAAGAAAAAATGAAAAAAATAGTGTAAGAGGAAAAGAAGGAAAAAGAAAGAGGAAAAAAAGGAAGAGAGTGTAAGAGAAAAGTGAAAAGAAAGAAAGAGAGTGTAAGAATAAAGAGAAAAAGTTGGAGAAAGTGAAAAGTTGTTTTGATTTTTAGTGAGTCATTTACATTTTTACCCTTAGTTAGTATTTTTCCCAAATGTCTATAGAGGTAATTTTGATAGAGTAGTAGTTGTATAAATATATATATTAGATTGTGACAATATTGGATTGCTAATGCTATGATTTTAATGTTGATCTAAATTATTTGATTGACTTAGTTGGAATTACAAATCTTTAAAAAAAAAAACCGTAATTTAGAATACGTGAGCGAACAAATGTTTGATGTGTGCAATGATGCTTGGACTGTGATTTAAACTATTAATTGTACCAAGATGTTTATATCAAGTATAGGAGACGACCCAATGCCGGTACGATACTTAATTATATCGATTATGGGTGACGACCCAAGAGGATAGTAACTAGGGAGAGGGAAGTCATGAGCCCTCGAGCTAGGCCCATATGAGGATGTTTACTGTGAGTGGATTGGGTTCACCGCAAATAGAAGAAAAGAAAAATGGTTTAAGGTGTTGTACTAGATTAATTAAGAGGATAGTGAATAGCCAACAAGAATTGGGTTATGAACTATAGATAAGTAATTTATATTGTACATAGTCATCAAGAATTGGGCTATGAACTACTTATAATTTGATTGTTGTATGTAATTCTTACTGAGTTACTAATTATGGTTTTATATATGGGCGTACTTAGGTTGGGAGGAAACTCTCAACGCTATTTACCAATTCGGTAAGGAATTGGGTGCGTCAAGGCGTACTTAGGTTGAGAGGAAACTTTCAATGCTATTGACCAATTCGGTAAGGGATTGGGTGTGTCATAAATAATATTTTTGAAAGGATAAATGTTTTATAATTGAACCGAGTGATAGGTAAGGGGTCACGGTAAGACTCACTGAGATATGTTATCTCACCCTATTATATGTTGTTGTTTTACAGAGAAACGGGGAAAGAAGATGCTTTATGGCATGAGTAGAAGGCGTGCACGAGAAGGAAATTGAAGACGTAGTTCTTCTCTCGTTATTTATGTTTTTCCCTTGTTATCTTTGTATCCGATTATAACTTGAATTTGTTTTAAGTTATGTAATCGTTTCCGCTATTCTTGTAAATATGTATATCTAAGCAGGAAATTTATCTCTGATGTATGCTAAAATTGTACATTTTGATATTTCTACTTGTTAGAGATATTAGGGTGTTACAGGTGACGTAATTAGTGACGTGGAAGGACATGTGGATGTATAGGTGGAAGATTCATGCATGGTTTAATATAACTAGTATGATCAACCGTGCCAGCACGAGTATACATTTCAAATGAACGTAACATTGTGATTCGTTGATCGGGTCTTTATTAAATTTCCAGTTGTCGCCTTCAGTTGTTTCATGTGATGCACACGCGTTTCTTTGTAAAATAGCATTTATAAAATCATTATGTTATATAATATTTCTATAGAAACCAACTTATATAGATATTGGATAACATATAAAATATAAGAATAGAATATATATTTTTTATTTAATTTAATATTTTTCTATTTTTAAATAAATGTTTAACTATATAGAACTATAAAATATAAAAAAATCTTTTTTATTATATATAGTTATGTAAAAATTATTGGAGGCGTGATATAAATTTAATAAAAGAGGAATATAATTATGATTTAGGGGTTGAAGCGAGTAACGGAGGAGGTGTAATAATGTGAGCCCAACGCGCGAAGGTCCCACAGCTTAAACCCCAGGAATCCAAGACCACTCTCATTTTCGCAAACCCTAGTGAAGTCGCGAAATTGAGAGAGGGAGAGGAAGGGAGCAGTGCAGCGAAGGAGGAGAAGAGAAAGAGAGAGTTCGCGAAATTTCGAGGCGGAGAAGGAAGTCATTCTTGAGGTTTTGTTCGTGGTTTCTTCATCGTGTTCCGAGCTTACGTATTCGAGGTGCGGGTGGGTTTTTAACATTTATAATGGGTTGCGATGGTGGTATGTGGGTAGTTAAGATTTGGGTGATTTTCGCATGATGTTGTGGTTTCGTTATTGTTGTTATTTGCGTGATGATGTTGATTTCGTGATTGAGCCATGATTTTGTTAAATTGATGTGTTAAATTGATGTGTGCGCGCCAAGTGTTTGCGTTGTGGCGTGGGAGAGTGGCACAGGCTGGGCGCAAGGCGCCTATGCCCTGTGTGTGAGTGTGTGCTGAGGTGTGTGAGGGTGTGCCGAGGTGTGAGTGGAGTGCCGAGGTGTGTGAGTGTGTGTGCCGAAGTGTGTGAGTGTGCGTGTCGAGGTGTGTGAGGGTGTGTCGAGGTGTGTGAGTGTGTGCCGAGGTGTGTGTCTGTGTGGGGCGCCAATGTGGCTGCCCCAAGGCGCCCAGTGGTGTGCCCGTGTGCGTGTGTTTTGTGTGTGTGGCGCGTCTCTTGGCGCTGCCTGTGTGTGCGTGTGGCGCTGCCTAGGCGCCCTGTGCGCATGTTTCAGGAGTGGCGCGCCATTTTGGCGCAGCCGTGTCTCGATGTGTTCGTGTGTTACGGACGCGGCGCCATGCGCTGTGCCCGTGAATGCTTGGTCTTTGTGTATGTGCGTGTTTGAGTGTGGTGCGCCAATTGTGGCCGTGCTCGTGAGTCGTATTGTGTGCCGTGTTGCCTTGTGCGCTTTGTGTGTATTCTTGGTGGTGGCGTTCGTATGCCTGCAGCCCAGCGGTGTTGTGTGTTGAGTACAGATGTAGCCTTGCTACGCGGTGTTGCCGCGGCTTGTGCACTATTCATGGTGCTACGTGTGTGCAGGTGTCTGTTTGAGGTCGATGACTTGTGCGGTGTATGCGATGTGGCAATGGCGATCTTTGTAAATCGTGAGAATTACGAGGTAGTCTGCGGTGCTACAACACGTGGTATTTTTGTGAGATAATTTATAACGAGACATGGTGGTATAGTATTTATTAATTAAAATACTTTGTGTATATGTAATCGGTGCATGAGTCATGAGTCGCATTGTCATATGCATTTCTTGGTGGTATAGGCTTGACCTCTTGCCGTCGTGGCTTATTTTACAAGATCGGTCATCGCATGCATATGCCCGGAGGGGTTGCATTGTTTCATGGTCCATATATACATATATATAACGTGTTTTGGTGTTTCCATTCGATGGAGTTTGTGCCTTGTCTTTGTGATATGACGTGTTGATTTTCTCGTGTTGCTATGAGTTACCCTTTGCTACATATTGCTATCATTACTTATTATTTCATTAAGCCCACCCTTCGCTTGGAATGTTGCTCTTATGTGGCAACGCTGCAGATGATCGTTAGCACTCGTGGATGATTGCTAGGTGTAGTCTCCTTTTTGTTGGGTCTGTGTCAGCTCTGATGTGTAGCACCGGGGAGGGGCTATAGTATTTGTTTTTGAACTGTTATGTCTTTATTTTGAGGAGCTTGATGTTTTATGTATTTCTGGAGATGTTCAAATGAGTTTATGATTCCGCTGCTTAGAGATTAATTATTTTTATTTTTGAGGATTTATTCTAAATCAATTGGTGTTTCCATGTGGTGAAAAATGTAGCGCCCTTCGAGGTGACTCTGATATGTGTGGTAATATATAATTAGTAAAGGGGGGTGTTACATTAGTGGTATCAGAGCAAGTTCGGTCTGTCCGGCCAAATTGTCCAGTGTTGAGTCTGGTTGTGTCTCGAGTCTTGGTACTCATTTCTGATTGATATTTTGGTGTTGCAGTATTAAGTTGAAATGGCTGGGAGGAACGACGCTGCTCTCGCTGCTGCTTTGGAAGCGATGGCTCAGGTTGTGGGATATCAGCAAGGTGCTTGTGATGCTGGGTAGCGCAGTTTGACGACGTTTTAGAGGGAGAATCCTCCTACCTTTGAGGGCAAGTATAACCCTGATGGTGCTTTGGAGTGGTTGAAAGAAATGGAGAGAATTTTCCGTGTCATGGATTGTCTTGAAGCCGCGTAGAGTTAGATATGGTACTCACATCTTTGAAAAGAGAAGCGCACGACCGTGGTTGGCAAATATCTCAGAGGTTGGAGGTCATGAATGAAGAGATCACTTGGGATGTGTTCCATAGAGACTTCTTGAGGAAGTACTATCCTGAAGATGTCTGCGGGAAGAAAGAGATTGAATTCCTGGAGTTGAAGTACGGTGGTATGTCGGTGGATCGAGTATCTTTGCAAAGTTCATCGAACTGTCGAAGTTCTATCCTCACTATGATGGTGCTGGTGCTGAGTTCTCGAAGTGTATCAAGTTTGAGAATGGGTTGCGGGCTGACATTAAGAAAGCGATAGGGTACCAGAAAATCCGGGTGTTCTCGGAATTGGTTGACAGTTGCAGAATCTTCAAAGAGGACATTAACGCCCATTCTAGAGTTATGAGAGAGAAGCAGAAGAGTTTCCCGAGTCGCGGGAAGTTGTATAAGGTTCCACTGGTAGGGTAATCGAGAGAGGAAGTGCGGGGCAAGAAACCAAGTAGGGAGATCTTTCTTTGCTAGTGTGGTATGTTATAAGTGTGGGAAGGTGGGTCATAAGCGCCCAGACTGTCTAGGTTATGTGAAGAGGTGCTACAAGTGTGGGAAAGAGGGCCATATGGCTGATGGTCAGTTGGAGAGGCCAATTCGATCCACTGGAAGATTTCTTTGAGAGCTTGTGTTTTGGAGCGAGGATGTTCATGGGATTCCTACCTTCCATTGATAGAATTCACATATAACAAACACTACCATTCTAGTATTGGGATGGCACCTTTTGAAGCGTTGTATGGTGGAAGTGTAGAACCCCACTATGTTGGTATGAGTGCGGTGAGAGCGTGGTGCTTGGACCAGAGAAATTGTCCGCGAGACAACCGAGAAGGTTAAGTTGATCCACGAGAAGATGAAAGCGACGCAGAGTCGACAAAAGAGCTACCACGATAACCGGAGGAAGGATTTAGAGTTCCAAGCGGTGAACATGTATTTACGAGGTCACTCTGGTGGATCGTGTGGGGTGTGCCTTGAAGTCGAAGAAGTTCACTCCTCGTTTTATTGGTCCGTACCAGATCACTGAGAGGGTTGGAAGTGTTGCCTATAGGGTGGCTTTGCCGCCTAACCTTTCGAACTTGCACGACGTGTTTCACGTGTCGCAACTTCGAAAGTATGTTCCAGACCCGTCTCATGTGATTCACATGGATGATGTGGAGGTACGGGATAATCTCACGGTGGAGACTATGCCAGTGCGGATTGAAGATAGAGAAGTGAAGGTTCTGAGAGGGAAGGAGATTGTTTTGGTAAAAGTGGTTTGGTTAGGAGCTGCTGGTGAGAGCATGACTTGGGAGCTAGAGAGTAAGATGCGGGAGTCTTACCTAGAGCTGTTTGAATCAGGTAAGAATTTCGAGGACGAAATTTTCTAAGTGGTAACACCCAAAATAATTTAATTAATTATTTAATTGAATTATTTAAGTGTTGCATTAATATTGTATATTAAAATATTAATATATTGTTGTATTTTTAAAATGAAGGAAGTGGTGCCGGTAATTCCGGGGTGGTAAGGAATGGCCCAAGAGCCCAAGCCCATTGACTTAGGCTCCTAGGCGCTAGGGTTGATGCATTTCGCATCATTGGAGAAACAAAGAAAGAAAGAAAGAAACGTAAGAAGAGAAGAGAGAGAGAGAGAGCGCACAAGAGAGAAAGAGAAGAAAGGAGATCGCATGAGAGAGAAGAGGAGAAGAAGAGTTTGTGATGTGGTTACTTGGTGTTCACGTAGAAGGATCATCATCTTGAAAAACTTAAGGTAAGTGGTGGTCTTACCTTATAATAAGGTTTATAATGGGATGTATGTGGGTTGTAGGGTTTATATTGATCTCATTGTGATTTTCCTGTTGTTTTTGATGTATGATTGTACGTATGATGAATTGATGCTCTATGTGGTTGTTGTAAAGTATATGACTTGTTACGTGTATGTGATTGATTTGATTGTCTCTGGATGATTCTGAAACTGTGATGTATGTAATTGTAATAGGCCAAGAATCGATTGTTTTACTCCAAAATGAAGCTTGAAATCGATTCCAGGAGCTAGGAATCGATTTCCCACTTCAAAATGGAAGCAAGGAATCGATTTCCCACTTCAAAATGGAAGCAAGGAATCGATTTCCCCCTTTAAAATAAAAGCAAGGAATCGATTTCCCCCTTTTAAAATAAAAACAAGGAATCGATTTCCCTCTTTAAAAATGAAAGCCATGAATCGATTCCCTCTTTGAAAATGAAAGCCATGAATCAATTCCCTCTTTTAAAAACAAGAAATCATGAATCGATTTTGTGCTTGTCAATATTTTCCTAACTTATTAAGCATGTGTTTATAAATGTTGGGCGAATGGACGCCACTTTGTACTGTTTGGCTGTTTTGGCACCTGTTGCTGCCGATTGTGTGTTATGTGCTATTTTGGTGTTGTGGGCTAATGCTGACACCTTTTTATGTTGCCAATGTTGTTGTTAAATGATGATGTTGTTGATGATGGGCTTAATGCCAAAGTGACAATGATGTTATAGATGATGTGATGATGTGAACATTATATTTGTTGGTTGTTCATGAAGTCACATGCATACATGTGCATATTTAATGACGATGTAAGGGATGTATGTGGGTTGTAGATGATGGGATGTATGTGGGTTGTAGGGTTTATATTGATCTCATTGTGATTTTCCTGTTGTTTTTGATGTATGATTGTACGTATGATGAATTGATGCTCTATGTGGTTGTTGTAAAGTATATGACTTGTTACGTGTATGTGATTGATTTGATTGTCTCTCGGATGATTCTCAAACGCGTGATGTATGTAATTGTAATAGGCCAAGAATCGATTGTTTTACTCCAAAATGAAGCTTGAAATCGATTCCAGGAGCTAGGAATCGATTTCCCACTTCAAAATGGAAGCAAGGAATCGATTTCCCACTTCAAAATGGAAGCAAGGAATCGATTTCCCACTTCAAAATGGAAGCAAGGAATCCATTTCCCACTTCAAAATGGAAGCAAGGAATCCATTTCCCACTTCAAAATGGAAGCAAGGAATCGATTTCCCCCTTTAAAATAAAAGCAAGGAATCGATTTCCCCCTTTTAAAATAAAAACAAGGAATCGATTTCCCTCTTTAAAAATGAAAGCCATGAATCGATTCCTCTTTGAAAATGAAAGCCATGAATCGATTCCCTCTTTTAAAAACAAGAAATCATGAATCGATTTTGTGCTTGTCAATATTTTCCTAACTTATTTAGCATGTGTTTATAAATGTTGGGCGAATGGACGGCACTTTGTACTGTTTGGCTGTTTTGGCACCTGTTGCTGCCGATTGTGTGTTATGTGCTATTTTGGTGCTGTGGGCTGATGCTGGCACCTTTTTATGTTGCCAATGTTGTTGTTAAATGATGATGTTGTTGATGATGGGCTTAATACCAAAGTGACGATGATGTTATAGATGATGTGATGATGTGGACATTATATTTGTTGGTTGTTCATGAAGTCACATGCATACATGTGCATATTTAATGACGAGGCTTCGGCCTTCGAGCTATTGACGATGAATAAGGCTCAATTATTGACGATGTGCCCAATTGGAAAAATTAAGGACAATGAATGGTACCACATGCATACTTGCATTACATACTGTTCTGGAGTGGGCTCAAGGCCCAATGCAGTCCTATATGGCCCAATACTATTGCTATAAAGGTGGCACGAATCTCAAGGAGAGAGGGACGTCATTTATTACTATTCACTATTCACTGCTCATTGCTGACTTGGGCGTCGGAGTGCTTACGCAGGTACCACCCAGGCGCGACCCAGACTGTGATACCAAGACATCCAGCGACCGAGCTAAGGGACTACATCAGCTTCACATCTAACGATCAGGAACGATCATTGGCGACCACAGTGGGAGCAAATTGAACACTTCCACCAAGCAACCAAGGAGGCACGCCACGCGAGCCTCGTCAAGGGCCGACCCCTCTGGGCGGAATGCACTCCCTCAGCAAACCCCAGAGGGCGTCCCACAAACCATCCATGAATCACAGGACAACCCTCGTCAAGAACCTTCCGTACAGGGCGGCCGAGGGCCAATCTTGGAGCAGATACCACAGCCAACTCAACAGCAACTGCCGACCGAGTTGGTAGATTCAGGAGTTGATGCTTCTGTGCCCGAGCATGTGACTCAGGCTTTCTTACGGATTCTGCAGAGCAAGAATCAAATTATTGCTGACCGCGAAGCACTTCTTTCTCACTATGAAAGGGGATCCATCCCGCCTCGCCCGCGGGCCGACGACGAAGGGCCCTCTAGACAAATGCGTCCATCCCACAAGCATGCGACTCCTCCTGGAAGAAACGACCGACCTTTGCGGGGTGGCCCAGCACGCCGATCCCCGACACGCAGAGTCAGGGCTAGAAGGTCTCCCACTCGCAGGGGCGTGCGCAGTCGCCGCTCCAGGTCTCACGACCAAGATTATGCAGACTCCAGTTATAATCCGGAATCAGACCGTTCGCCTACCAGGTATTCCTCGGCCGAGTCCTCCGGTTCTCGCAAGTCAAGAAGCCGGTCGTGGGATTCATATGGCGAGTTGGGCAACTACGGTGAAGGGGAGATCAGGGACGTATCACACCGGTCGAAAAGACATGCGCCCGAGCGAGAAAGAGGGCAGTCGTTTCAGGCCCCCCCTTTGTATGGCCACATGATGGGCGGATACAGAGTACCCACGAATGAAGTGCATGCATTACAGCTGTTTGGGTCAGGAGAATTAGCGACCGGACATGGGCCTTTCTCAAGGGAAATCCGGCGTTATCGTATTCCCAGAGATTTGAGGAAGCCTCCCAATATGAATAAATTCGATGGACGCGGCGACCTAGATAAGCACGTACGGTATTTCAACAATTACTGCAGTTATAGAGAACTGAGTCCAACAATGAAGTGCGAGCGGTTTCTCGATCGCTCGACGGACGAGCACTTGAATGGTGGGAATCTTTGCGGCCCAATACTATTTCTTCCTGGGAAGGCTTGGTCGCAACTTTCTTGGCCAATTACACGGCCAACCGTTGCCAGTACAAGTATGAGGAACATTTGGACACGGTCGTCCAAGGCGAGAACGAATCCTTGAGGCACTATATCAACCGCTTCAACAACGAGGCGGGAGACCATTCGCGACCGACCGACAAGGACAAAAGCAAGTATCTCAAGCGGGAATACGGACGGATCATAGGTTTGCGGAGGAGTTCATCCTCAACCGCTACATGGACCTTGGTGTATTCTTAAGGAGGGCCAACGACCACATGGGTTATGAAGAGACGCCGCGGCTAGGCGGGGCGCCCGTGCGCGCGACCCAAGGAAGAACATGGCGAGCGGCTAAAAGAACCGAAGGACGCAGGGAAGGTCGGCCGGATTTTCGTCAAAAGAAATTCGAGCAGCGCACCAGGTTGAATACGCCCATTGCGCAAATCTACATGGATTGTCAGAATAACGAGTTTGCAGGGGTGAAGCGTCCTGACCCACTCATTCTCAAAAAAGGCGGCCGGTTCACAAAGAAGTATTGTAGATATCATAAGAGTAAGGGCCACGATACCAACGAATGCATAGCCCTCAAGGATGACATAGAAAATCTCATTCAAAAAGGGAAATTAACAAAGTATGTCAGAGAGGAAGGTAACGACCGACTTGAAGAGAAGACAGAGGTGCAAGACGGTCGTTCGAAGGATAAGGCCGTAAACCACTCAAGCAATTGAAGTAGCAGGCGAAAAAGAAATCTCCGAAGAGGACGTCGAGGCGGACCGAGTCGCGCGGGTCGTTATGGTTATCCACGAGAGAAACCCTTGACCACCGCCTAGAGTCCAAAAAGGTGACCAAGAGAAAGTGGAACGAAATTCTTACAGTCGGATCTTCCTCGGCACATCGGCCAATCTCCAATAGGCCGCCAATTTCTTTTGGAGACGAAGATCTATTTGATGGATTTAGTCAACGCCACGTTCCTTTGGTCGATTCTGCGGTAATGGGAAATTACGAGGTAAGGAGAATCTTGGTCGATCGGGAAGCTCGGCAGATATCATGTTCGAAGAGTCGGTCGACAAAGCGAGCATCGATCGCAATGAAATCATTCCTCAAGTCGACCAGCGCCTTTAACGGGTTTCAATGGAGCGATCACTTACCCTTTGGGACTTTGGAGTTATTGGTCACCTTTGGCAACGACGCCGATGGGAGCATCGCCTCTGAATCGGTCGGGACGACGTTCTTAGTATTGCCCATCAAGTCATGTTACCACCGCATAATAGGACGCCAACGCGTTGGGAAAGCTTGAGGCGGTTGTATGAACTGCTCACTTAAAAATGAAATTTTATGACAAGAATGGCCAGTCGCGACACTAGCGGCCCGATATGGAAGCGGCTAGGAAGAGCCACTACATTTATCGTGAAATATGTGATGCACAGATTTTGGTTCCGACCTCGTGTCGTGGGGAAGGACATCAAGTCAACCTTGCGATTTGGATGCACGCTCACGACCACGATAGCGATCCTAAGATGAGGATGATGATTTAGCTTTGTGAGCTAAAGAACAAGCTGAAGCGACCGAACCCCATGGGCAATTCATTGACGTTCAACTAGGGAGGATCCCGCCAAGACGATTAAAATTGAAAGCGACCTACCTGAACAGATCGAGGAGGGACTAATCGGTTGTCTAAAAGAATATGCCGATTTGTTAAGCAGCAAGCGTCGACATGCCCGAGTAGCCATGGAAATCGCTTGTCACCAACTTTCGGTCGACGAAAAGGCAAGGCGGTCATTGCAGAAGAAGAGTTCGAGAATGAAGAGAAAGCTAGGCGACACCCAAGCGATTGATGACTTGATCAAAGCAAATTTTGTAGAAGAGATTAAGTATACTACATGGCTTTCAAACGTCGTGTTAGTCAAGAAGAAGAACGGGAAGTGGCGAATGTGTGTTGATTACACCGACCTGAATAGGGCGTGCCCTAAGGACGCTTTTCCCGTGCTCAAGTATTGATAAACTAGTGGGCGGCGCTTGAGTTATAAGCTACTCTCTTTCTTGGGCGCATATTCGTGTACAACCAAATTGCCATGCACCCTCCGGATCGACATAAGACCGCTTTTATGACCGATCGAGGTAACTTCGCATACAAGGTGATGCCTTTTGGATTGAAGAACGTTGGGGCAACTTACCAAATGAATGATGAGCAAGATCTTTGAAGCGGTCGGTAGGGTGGCGAGGTCTATCTTGATGACATGATTATAAAGAGCAAGTCGGACGATAAGCACGTCGGCCGACAAAAGAAATTTTTGAAGAAGCGCGACAGAATTCACTTAGGCTGAACCCAGAGAAATGCACCTTTGGGGTACAAGCTGGAAAGTTCCTAGGTTTTCACTTGACGGAGAGGGGGATTGAGGCCAATCGACGACAAATGCGTGATGGCGCGAAATGAGGCCGCCAACTACAAAGAAAGAAATACAGCAACTGAACGGCATGGTCGCCGCCCTTTCTAGGTTCATACCTCAATCGGCTTGTAAGTCGCTTCCCTTGTTTAAACTTCTGAAGAAGAACGTAGATTTTGAATGGACGGATCAATGTCAGCAAGCGTTGGATGACTTGAAAGCCCCTTTAACTAATCCGCCCGTCATGACCAAGCCGCTCCCAGGAGATATCCTCCATCTTTATCTGGCAATCACGGAGGAAGCTTTGAGTGCCGTCTTGATTAAAGAAAGCAACACAAAGCAGAATCCTGTGTACTTCATTAGCAAAGTCTTGCAGGGGCCGGAAGTCCGTTACCAAAGAATCGAAAAGCTAACGCTCGCACTATTGGTGGCCGCCCGCAGGTTGAGGCCGTATTTTGTTGCACATCAAATAGTGGTGAGAACTGATCAACCTATAAGGCAAATTCTACATAGACCGGATTTGGCAGGTCGCATGATCAAATGGGCGGTGGAACTAAGTGAGTTCGGAATAAAGTTCGAACCTAGGTCGGCTGCCAAGGCGCAAATTCTGGCCGACTTCATAGTTGAAATGACCCCAGTCCCAGACGACCGTCCCGTCACCATCTGGACGCTACACGTTGATGGCTCTTCAAACTCAAAGGGAAGTGGGGCTAGTTTGATATTGGAAAATTCTTCAGGTTTGATCGTAGAAGTATCGCTTACATTTGCTTTCCACACTTCTAACAACCAGGCGGAGTATGAGGCTTGCATAGTAGGGTTATTGCTCGCCAAGGAGTTCAACGTTGAACAAGTAGAATTGCACTCACTTCTCTCTTGTCGTTTCCCAAATCAAAGAACTGTATGATACCAAAGACGAAATGTTGAAACATTACCTGGCTAAAGTAAGGGAACTGCTCGATAAGTTCGACCGGGCTGAAGTGAAGCACGTTCCAAGAACGGAGAACGTCCGAGCAGACATTCTTTCAAAGTCGCGGCAAAGCACCAAAACGCCTCCGAACCACCGGCTTGATTCAGAGACTCTAACTTCGGCCTTAGCGTAGCGACCCACAATGATAAATCTTTTGCCATTTTCTGCGTTGACTCAGACAAAGATTGGATCGCTCCTATACTGCAGTATATCCTCAACGGTGTAGGTCCAGACGACCAAAAGGAAGCGAAGCTCTTAAGACAGCGGGCGACCAAGTACTCCGTCGTAGAAGGAAAGCTTTACAGAAGGGGTTTTTCTTCTCCGTTGTTAAGATGTTTAACGCCCGCAGAAGCAGACCACGTCCTAAGGGATATTCATGAAGGTTTGTGCGCCAGTCATCAAGGAGGTCGCTCGATAGCCAAGCGAGCGTTGAGAGCAGGTTTTTACTGGCCGACTATGGAAGAGGACACAAAGAACCTGGTCCAGAAGTGCAACAAATGCCAAGTACATGCTGACGTCCACATTGCTCCCGCCTCTGAACTGCAGAGTCTTACCTCGCCTTGGCCGTTTGCTTGGTGGGGGATGGATCTTTTAGGGCCGTTTCCACCTGCCCCAGGACAATTCAAATTTCTGGTCGTGGCAGTCGACTACTTCACCAAATGGATAGAGGCCGAGCCATTAGCGACTATTACGGCGGCCAAAGTGAGTAAATTTTTCAGTCGAAATGTGTTAGCCCGATTTGGCGTCCCCTTGCAGTTGATAACAGACAATGGGACCCAGTTCGCCGACAGAAAGTTTGGAGAGATGTTGGCCGACCTTGGGGTTAAACAGCGCTTCACTTCGGTTGAACATCCACAAACTAACGGCCAGGCAGAGGCGGCCAACAGAGTCATCTTACGGGGATTGAAGAGAAGGTTAGACGAGGCCAAAGGAAATCGGGTCAAGAACTACGATCGATCCTCTGGGCATATCGAACAACCCTCATTCGACAACGGGCGAGTCACCCTTCGATTGGTCTATGGAATCGACGCAGATAATCCCGATCGAGATGAGCGAAGTTAAGTTGAGGCGACCAATCCGCCAACAAAGAAGCAGACAACGAGCGAGCCACCGGGGAAGAACTCACTGGTGGACGAATCGCGAACCAAGGCTTCTCTCAAGGAACAAATTATTAAGCGGTAAGGTCGCGCAAGATACAACTCCCGCGTGCGAAAAGAGAATTCTCAATCGGACGGTGGTCCTCAAAGAGCGGATGTGGGGAACAAGAACGCTCGACAGGAAAAACTTGCGCTAAAATCAAAGGCCCTTATCGCTCGGCGTCATCAACAAGACGGGCAAAGGAGCTTACGAGTTAGAAACCATGAATGGGGCGACCATACCTAGGGGCGTGGAACGCCGAGAAGCTAAGGAAATACTATGTGTAACGACTAAGATGTATGTACCACCAACAAATCAATGAAAAGCGGCGGGCGCTCTTTTTCCCCATCATCGGGTTTTACAGAGGCGACCTTTTAAAAATTAAACAAAGAGCTTGTGTTTTTCTTATTTCATGCACGATTGTATGACCGGTCCGCTCGTTATGCAAGTAGCACCAGAGCGTCCGAAATATCACCGAGATGACAACGCCATCATTTGGTAAAAAGCAAGTCGCTCCGTGTAGTGGCTTGCAAATTTAGACAAACGCCATCGTATGGCAAAAATCGGGCAGCTGCGAGTAGCGGCCTACATATCAAAAAGTTCCATCGTATGGCTTAAAGTAAGCATTTGCAGTAGCGACCTACAAATTCAAAAAGTGCCATCAGATGGCTTAAAGTAAGCCGCAGGCGACTAGCGGCCTACAAATTCAAAAAGTGCCATCGTATGGCTTAAAGTAAGCATTGCGAGTAGCGGCCTGCAAATTCAAAAGGTGCCATCGTATGGCCGACGATTTAAAATGAGCTACAGAGGCATTAAACATTCATTAATTACCTAAAAATTCCAGTTGATTACAAATTTAAGTCAATCGTTCGATGGCGGACAAAATAGTTCAGAATGTCTATAAACCGCTCGCAGGCGGACAAAAGTTCAAAACAGCAAAGACCGCTCGCAGGCAGGTAAGATGAAAGAGCAAGGATTAAGATTGATCAGCATGAAAAACGACGACCCGTTCACGGACGACTTTCCCTTTTCGACCTTCCGGGAAGGGCGATCTCTTGGCCGACCACGCAGTGTTCATAGTTGACCACGGCCTCATCAACGACCAGAGATGGGTTTACAAGCTTCATTTGGTCAACCGCGTTGGTGAATTGATACTTGGCCGCTCCCAAAGCTCTCGTACGGGCCTCCTTGAAGAGACCCTTGAACTTGTCTCTATCCTGTTCTACGGCATTCAAACTGGCCTTCAAAGAAGTGACCTAGTCAAACAATTCTTTCTTCTTCTCATTCAGCGGCCGACCTCCTTTTCGGGCCTCGCTTTTTTCTGCGACGGCCTTATCCCTAGTCATGACCGCTTCATCCCCGTAGCGATCGCATTATCCCTGGCCGCTCACTCGGTTTGAGTGATCAATAAGGCCGCCATCTGAGTCTCGGCCTCTTGAAGCTTTTGCTCGTAGGTGGCGACCTGTTGGGCTTTTGGTTCAAGTTCTTCGATCTTCTTAAGCAGCTCAACCCGCTCTTCGGCCAAAACTATCAATTTAGACAAAGCGGATGACGCTTTAAAATTTTTGTCCGATAGTCGTCTTTCAAGATAAGAAATTTTATTAAGAGCTCGCCCTACGCGCACGTTCGGTTTCTCCTCTTGATATTTTGTGAAGAGTTGGTCGCCGCTTTCATCACATCGCCTATCACCTTAAAAGGCTCTTCTTTGAAAGCAGGCTGATCGTCGTCCCCAAGGCCGAGCAAGTCAAGGTTAGCCGACCGACTCGAGTGACCTTTGCTTTTGTGGCCCTTGTGTTTTTCTTCTCGATTGGGCCGCGTCATCTTGGCGTCCCTTTTGTTCGTTTTCTCGTTTGGAAGAGGGCCGGGGTGATGATCGTTACATCGCTGTTGGCCGGCCGGATCGTCTAGATCAATCGGCAATGATTCGTTGGCGATCGCCCTTTGAGAGGCGCTTCCATCAATAGTTGGGGCGGCGGTTCTCGAGGAGGAGAATTGTCCCCATCCTCACCCGCCCACCGAGAAAAGAAGTCAAAATCATTGACGCCCGCCATATCAATCGCAAGAAGGAAGATGTGAGTTAGAAATAATACAAAAACAACTACAGAAAGCAAATAAGTTAACATCTACCAAGAGCGGCTTTGTGCCGTTATGCCTCGGCGTCTACTATCTTGTTGATTTTAATGCGACCCCACGACGCGAGAGAGCGACCACTTTGAGCCTATGGATCGTATCAAGGTCCCCAATATTGAGATCAATTTCCTTAAATGAATACGCCCGGTTTCTTCAAAAATGGTCGTATGACCAAACGGTAGGCACAAGGGCGCCCCAATTTTGCCCGGTATCAAATGGGCTATTCCTTTCATCGCTTCATTTGTGTGGGAACGACCCGGAAGAAATCATTCTTCCACCCGCCGGCAAAGACTCCATGTATGGCTTGAAAAAATTATATTGCGACTGCTCTTCAAAGAGACGGCTTCTTTGCGAGCTCCTTTGGTACCGGGTTCATAGAGATAGCTCATCTCCATCAAAGTAAAAATAGCCTCAAGAAAACCGGCCGCCCAAGCGCTGTCGGGACATCCTCGTAACCTTGCAGAACGCCCGAGCGTTCGGGTTTAATGAGAGGCGACTTGAGGTAGCGAAGGACTGCGCTTTGGAAATGCCAAGTCGCTATGTTCTCATCTTTTCCATGCCATCGACTCGCCACCTTCGGCGTAAATCAAGCGCGGTCAAGTCTTGCTCGTCTGAAGTATGGCGACAGACTTTACTCCTGTGATTCCTTAGGATTGCAGAAACCCAAGACATATCTTGCTCGGCCGCTACGTCAGGATCAATCTGCTCCGACCCCAAAGCCGCATCTTGGGCCGCGCTTGGCACGCTTTGTAGGGGCGCTGGATTCTCAACGGCCTGAGCATGGGCGGCTTGAATCTCAGGAAGAAAGGGGGTCGAACTTTCTGCACCTTCCCTAGGGTCTGGATCCATCTCAGTTCGATCAGACCGCCGAGAGGAGTCGGAAGATGACATCGAGGTCGAACTCGAAGTTCCGGGCGACCCATTTTGAGATTTTGAAGACGACCGGTCAGGGCTGGAAACTTTGGGTGATTCGTCTTTAGACGGGGAAGGCGACCTTACTGGAGCAGAGCTCGGCTGAGCCATTGCTTTAGCTATAGAAACGGCCGGGCTGCCAGAGATGCGGCGAGTTTGCTTCGTCCGGGCCAGAGTAAACCTGCAGAGGGGGAAGCGGTCAAAATCGAGCGCACACCACGAGAGGGGGCGACCTGGTCGTCCCCCGACCTGCTACCCCCTCCGCTGTTTGGTATTTCAAGGAAATAAGCAAAATTAAAAGAAGGACGTTCGTGTTACTCCGAGAGGCGTGGCAGACGAGTCCGCACAAGGGGCACGGCGAGCTATTCTGAGTGGGCGGCGAATGGCGGCGCAATGAGCCAATGAGGTTGTTTTTCAATTTTCGGGGCGAAGAATGAATGAAGAGTGAGGAGTGATTTCCTCCAAACCCCACCACCTTATATAGTGGGCCAATGGGCACTTCAGGCCCAAAAGCGAAGAAACCTATCTTTTCACCTTCCATCATTAATTAGTCCTGGGAAACGAAGAGCGCACCACGGAGAGGCCAATCGTCACCTCGGAAGATGTGAAATCACACCATTCAATCAATCACCGCCAAAGCACTTATGGCTCCTCGAAAATAATCAGTGACCGCAGCAGGGCAGCGACCTTTGGAAAGTTGGGTCCCGAGCGACCCATCACGCAGGTCGCGTAGGGCAGCGACTTTTGGAAAGTTGGGTCCCGAGCGACCCATCACGCAGGTCGCGTAATTTTTCATGGTTACGCCCACATATCAAACAGTCGTAGGGTGACCTTTCCTTCACTGCTCGGTTCTTCTCAGCATCATTCGGGGGCAGCAAATCAAGCCTTAGCCCGCCTACCAGCGACCCAGGCTTGGGGGCAACTGTTCTGGAGTGGGCTCAAGGCCCAATGCAGTCCTATATGGCCCAATACTATTGCTATAAAGGTGGCACGAATCTCAAGGAGAGAGGGACGTCATTTATTACTATTCACTATTCACTGCTCATTGCTGACTTGGGCGTCGGAGTGCTCACGCAGGTACCACCCAGGCGCGACCCAGACTCTGATACCAAGACATCCAGCGACCGAGCTAAGGGACTAGATCAGCTTCACATCTAACGATCAGGAACGATCACATACATTCATTCTCATAATTGATAAATTTTATGCTGGTTGATATATGACGTGTATATAGGTGACTGATGTATAATGTTGACGTGACTGTAGTGACTACTGTATGTATATATAAATATGTTATTATAGTTGTTATAAATAAATATTGAAAGTTGTTGTATATGTACATATATATGTAATGCTGTGATTGGTATAGTTCGTGATCTATCATAATCGCTTATTATAAGTCTTATTATGCGGTTTAGACTCACCCCTTATGTTGATTATTACTACTGGTAGTCGTGAGTGAAGGCTCTTAACCCTTCATCCCTCGAGTCGGTCATGCTCTGTACGTAGCACCCTGGGGGGGCGAATATTAGTTATTTTAGTCTTATTTTATTTGACACTGTTGGATGTTGTATTGATGTTGTTACAACCATATTATAGAACTATTCCCTTTTATTCCGATGCGTGTTGATGAATCATACTTGTAAACTTTTTGAGTTACTTGAGGAGTTCGCCCAACTTATTGAGGAGCTACGTATTATGTTCCTTTTCTTTGAGATGATGAATTTTATTATCAATTGTGTATGTTGGAATTGAAGCAAATGTAGCATCCCGTTTGGATGAATTGAAAAGAAATAATTTTTAAACTCTGATATTTTCAATTTAAATTGCCGGGTAGAAATGGGGTGTTACGGATTAGTGGTATCGAGCTTTTCGTTGTGTCCGCCACGTCTTTCACTCATAGTGTTTTATGACAATTAGGTGTTGTTAGACTAGTCCTAAATTATTATTTCGTGCTGCAGTGCTAGGTTGAAATGGTAGAGTCGCTCTTCTTTCGCTCGCAAGCTATGGCTCAGGCTGTTGGGAACCGACAAAATGATGGAGAAAATGCTGGAACACGCAGTCTGGCCACTTTCCAAAGGGAGAACCCTCCCACTTTCAAGGGGAGGTATAACCCCGATGGGGCTCTTGCGTGGCTGAAGGAAATTGAGAGGATTTTCCGGGTCATGGACTGTAATGATGCTCAAAAGGTCAGGTATGGTACCCAGACGTTGGCAGAAGAAGCTGATGACTGGTGGTTGGAAGTCAGACAAAGGTTAGAGACTGCTAAAGAAGAAATCACTTGTGCTGTATTCCGTAGGGAATTTTTGAGGAAGTATTTTCCAGAGGATGTTAGGGGAAAGAAGGAGATTGAATTCCTTGAACTGAAGCAAGGAAACATGTCTGTAAACGAATATGCTGCCAAAATCACTGAATTGGCCAAGTTTTATCCTCACTGCACTGATGGAGAACCGACAGAATGATGGAGAAAATGCTGGAACACGCAGTCTGGCCACTTTCCAAAGGGAGAACCCTCCCACTTTCAAGGGGAGGTATAACCCCAATGGGGCTCTTGCGTGGCTGAAGGAAATTGAGAGGATTTTCCGGGTCATGGACTGTAATGATGCTCAGAAGGTCAGGTATGGTACCCACACGCTGGCAGAAGAAGCTGATGACTGGTGGTTGGAAGTCAGACAAAGGTTAGAGACTGCTAAAGAAGAAATCACTTGGGCTGTACTCCGTAGGGAATTTTTGAGGAAGTATTTTCTAGAGGATGTTAGGGGAAAGAAGGAGATTGAATTCCTTGAACTGAAGCAAGGAAACATGTCTGTAAACGAATATGCTGCCAAAATCACTAAATTGGCCAAGTTTTATCCTCACTACACTGATGGAGAACCGACAGAATGATAGAGAAAATGCTGGAACACGCAGTCTGGCCACTTTCCAAAGGGATAACCCTCCCACTTTCAAGGGGAGGTATAACCCCGATGGGGCTCTTGCGTGGCTGAAGGAAATTGAGAGGATTTTCCGGGTCATGGACTGTAATGATGCTCAGAAGGTCAGGTATGGTACCCACACGCTGGCAGAAGAAGCTGATGACTGTTGTTGGAAGTCAGACAAAGGTTAGAGACTGCTAAAGAAGAAATCACTTGGTCAGATTGAGGGAATTTTTGAGGAAGTATTTTCCAGAGGATGTTAGGGGAAAGAAGGAGATTAAATTCCTTGAACTGAAGCAAGGAAACATGTCTGTAAACGAATATGCTGCCAAAATCACTGAATTGGCCAAGTTTTATCCTCACTACACTGATGGAGAACCGACAGAATGATGGAGAAAATGCCGGAACACGCATGATCGCCCACTTTCCAAAGGAGAACCTCCCACTTTCAAGGGAGGTATAACCCCGATGGGGCTCTTGCGTGGTGAAAGGAAATTGAGAGGATTTTCCGGTCATGGATCGTAATGATGCTCGAGAAGGTCGGTATGGTACCCACACGCCGCGGTAGAAGGCGATGGTCGGTGGTTGGAATTCAGACAAAGGTTAGAGACTGCTAATGAAGAAATCAATCGGGCTGTATTCCGTAGGGAATTTTTGAGGAAGTATTTTCCAGAGGATGTTAGGGGAAAGAAGGAGATTGAATTCCTTGAACTGAAGCAAGGAAACATGTCTGTAAACGAATATGCTGCCAAGTTCACTGAATTGGCCAAGTTTTATCCTCACTACACTGATGCTGGCTCTGAGTTCTCAAAATGCATTAAGTTTGAGAATGGGCTGAGAGCTGATATTAAGAAAGCTATTGGGTACCAGAAGATTCGGGTATTCGCTGATTTGGTTGACTGCTGCAGGATCTTTGAAGAGGATAGTAATGCTCACTCTAAGGTCATGAGGGATCAGAAGGGTAAGTTTTAGAACCATAGTAAGCCATATGAGGTTTCTGCTGGTAGGAGTAAATAGAGATATGCTGATGGTAAGAAGTCTGCTGAGGGTAAGAGGCCTAGTGGGGGAGATGCTCCCGCTAACCTTGTGTGTTTTAAGTGTGGTAATTTTGGTCATAGGAGCTACGACTACAAGTCGGGAGGGAGAATGTGTTTCCGTTGTGGCAAGGAGGGACATTTGGCGTCTGATTGTGACCGCAAGGACGTGGTTTGTTTTAACTGTGGTGAGGTGGGTCATATTAGCACCAAGTGTTCTAAGCCGAAGCAAGAGAGGTGCAGTGGAAGGGTGTTTGCTCTCACGTGATCAGAGGAGGCTAATGAGATAAGAGGTACATGTTTTATTAATGGTACCCCGTTGCTTGCTATTGTTGATACTGGTGCTACGCATTCCTTTATTGCTGCTGTGTGTGCTGATAAATTGAAACTAGTTTTATCTTCTATGAAGAGGGAAATGGTTATCGATACTCCAGCTAAGGGTTCGGTAACTACCTCTCTTGTGTGTGCTAAGTGCCCTATGTCGGTCTTTGGCAGAGATTTCCTCGTTGATCTTATTTGTTTGCCGTTGGGAGGGTTGGATGTCATTCTTGGTATGGACTGGTTAGTGGATAACCATGTGCACATTAATTGTTTTAGCAAGTCTGTGAGCTTCCTTCCTCCCGAAGAGGAAGAGTCTGTTTAGTTGTCTGCTGGTCAGTTGCATAAAGTCATGAAGGAGGGAGTTCATCTGTTTGCTTTGATGGCGACATTGTCTGCTGAGAATCAAGCTATAGTTGAAGGGTTGCAGGTGGTGCGTGAGTTTCCCGAAGTGTTCCCTGATGAGATTCCTAGTGTTCCGCCAGAGAGGGAAGTGGAGTTTGCGATTGATCTTGTACCTGGTACTAGGCCTGTGTCTATGGCACCGTACCGGATGTCAGCCTCAGAGTTGTCGGAATTGAAGAAGCAGCTAGAAGATCTACTTGAAAAGAAATTTGTGAGGCCAAGTGTGTCACCGTGGGGAGCTCATGTGTTGTTGGTGAAGAAGAAGGATGGAAGTATGAGACTTTGTGTTGATTATAGGCAGCTGAACAAAGTGACAATTAAGAACAAGTATTCGCTCCCGAGGATTGATGATCTGATGGACCAGTTGGTAGGTGCTAAGGTGTTTAGCAAAATCGATTTGAGGTCGGGTTATCACCAGATCAAGGTGAAGGATGAAGACATTCAGAAGACAACTTTCAGAACTAGATATGGGCACTATGAGTATTTTCTGATGTCGTTTGGTGTTACCAACGCGCCAGGAGTATTTATGGAATACATGAATCGTATTTTCCATACTTACTTGGACAGGTTCGTAGTGGTGTTTATTGATGACATTCTGGTGTATTCTAAGACTGAAGAAGAGCATGCAGAACATTTGAGGTTAGTGCTAGAAGTGTTGAGAGAAAAGAAATTGTATGCGAAGTTATCCAAGTGTGAGTTCTGGCTGAATGAAGTAAGTTTCCTGGGTCATGTTATTTCTGGTAATGGTATTGCTGTGGACCCAGCCAAGGTAGATGCAGTGTTGCAATGGGAGAGCCCAAAGTCAGTTACTGAGATCAGAAGCTTTTTGGGGTTGGCTGGTTACTATAGGAGGTTTATTGAAGGTTTTTCTAAGCTAGCCCTTCCGTTGACTCAATTGACTTGTAAAGGGAAAGCTTTTGTGTGGGATGCTAGATGTGAAGAGAGCTTCAATGAGTTGAAGAAGAGGTTGACAACATCTCCTATTTTGATCTTGCCCGTGCCGGACCAACGTTTGTAGTGTATTGTGATGCTTCCAAGATGGGTTTGGGAGGTGTGCTTATGCAAGATGGTAAGGTAGTATCTTATGCGTCCAGACAGTTGAGGACCCATGAGAAGAACTACCCTACGCATGATTTGGAGTTGGCTGCAATTGTTTTTGTGCTGAAGATTTGGAGGCACTACCTTTATGGTACTAGATTTGAGGTGTTTAGTGACCATAAGAGCTTGAGGTACTTGTTTGATCAGAAGGAGCTGAATATGAGACAGAGACGTTGGTTAGAATTGTTGAAAGATTATGATTTCGGCTTAAACTATCACCCAGGCAAGGCTAATGTCGTGCTGATGCTTTGAGTCGGAAAACTTTGCATATGTCAGCAATGATGGTCAAAGAGTTGGACTTGATTGAGCAATTCCGGGACATGAGCTTAGTTTGTGAAGTAACACCGCAGAGTGTTAGGTTGGGAATGTTGAAGATTGGCAATGAATTTTTGGCTAGTATCCGGGAAGCCCAGAAGACAGATGTGAAACTAGTGGACTTGATAGTTCACGAATGACCAAGCCGTGGATGGGGACTACACAGGTTAGATTCCCAAGGTGTGTTGAGATTCCGGGATAGAATCTGTATTCCTGATGATGCTTTGAGATGAAGAGAATGATTCTTGAGGAAAGTCATAGAAGCAAGCTGAGTATTCATCCGGGGGCTACAAAGATGTACCAAGATTTGAAGAAATTGTTTTGGTGGTTGGGGATGAAGCGGGATGTGGCACAGTTTGTGTATGCATGTTTGACTTGTCAGAAGTCAAAGGTTAAGAACCAGAAGCCTACGGGTTGATGCAACCATTGGATATCCCGCAGTGGAAGTGGGACATTATTGCTATGGATTTTCGACGAGTTTGCCTCATCATACCGCGAAAGGGTATGATGCCATTTGGGTGGTTGTGGATAGGTTAACAAAGTCGTCCCATTTTGTTCCTATCAATATCACGTATCCGGTGCCTAGGTTGGCAGAGATCTATATCCGGGAAGTTGTGAAGCTTCACGGAGTCCCTAGTAGTATTGTTTCAGATAGGGATCCGAGGTTTACTTCAGAGTTCTGGAGAAGTTTGCATGCGAAGTTGGGATCAAAGTTGAGGCTGAGTTCAGCCTATCATCCTCAGACAGATGGTCAGTCGGAGAGGACAATTCAGTCATTGGAAGATTTGCTGAGAGCTTGTGTTTTGGAGTAGGGAGGTTCATGGGATTCCTACCTTCCATTGATAGAATTCACATATAACAACAACTACCATTCTAGTATTGGGATGGCACCTTTTGAAGCGTTGTATGGTCGGAAGTGTAGAACCCCACTATGTTGGTATGAGTCTGGTGAGAGCGTGGTGCTTGGACCAAAAATTGTCCGCGAGACAACTAAGAAGGTTAAGTTGATCCACAAGAAGATGAAAGCGTCGTAGAGTCGACAAAAGAGCTACCACGATAACCGAAGGAAGGATTTAGAGTTCCAAGCAGGTGAACATGTATTTCTGAGGGTCACTCCAGTGACTGGTCTGGGGCGTGCCTTGAAGTCGAAGAAGTTCACTCCTCGTTTTATTGGTCCGTACCAGATTACTGAGAGGGTTGGAAGTGTTGCCTATAGGGTGGCTTTGCCGCCTAACCTTTCGAACTTGCACGACGTGTTTCACGTGTCGCAACTTCGAAAGTATGTTCCAGACCCGTCTCATGTGATTCACATGGATGATGTGGAGGTACGGGATAATCTCACGGTGGAGACTATGCCGGTGCGGATTGAAGATAGAGAAGTGAAGGTTCTGAGAGGGAAGGAGATTGTTTTGGTAAAAGTGGTTTGGTTAGGAGCTGCTGGTGAGAGCATGACTTGGGAGCTGGAGAGTAAGATGCGGGAGTCTTACCTAGAGCTGTTTGAATCATGTAAGAATTTCGAGGACGAAATTTTCTAAGTGGGGGAGAGTTGTAACACCCAAAATAATTTAATTAATTATTTAATTGAATTATTTAAGTGTTGCATTAATATTGTATATTAAAATATTAATATATTGTTGTATTTTTAAAATGAAGGAAGTGGTGCTTAGAAGTTGCAGGGTGGTAAGGAATGGCCCAAGAGCCCAAGCCCATTGACTTAGGCTCCTAGGCGCTAGGGTTGATGCATTTCGCATCATTGGAGAAACAAAGAAAGAAAGAAAGAAACGTAAGAAGAGAAGAGAGAGAGAGAGCGCACAAGAGAGAAAAGAGAAAGAAGGAGATCGCATTGAGAGAGAAGAGGAGAAGAAGAAGAGTCGTTGATGTGGTTACTTCGGTGTTCACGTAGAAGGATCATCATCTTCGAAAAACTTAAGGTAAGGGTGGGTCTTACCTTATAATAAGGTTTATAATGGGATGTATGTGGGTTGTAGGGTTTATATTGATCTCATTGTGATTTTCCTGTTGTTTTTGATGTATGATTGTACGTATGATGAATTGATGCTCTATGTGGTTGTTGTAAAGTATATGACTTGTTACGTGTATGTGATTGATTTGATTGTCTCTGGATGATTCTGAAACTGTGATGTATGTAATTGTAATAGGCCAAGAATCGATTGTTTTACTCCAAAATGAAGCTTGAAATCGATTCCAGGAGCTAGGAATCGATTTCCCACTTCAAAATGGAAGCAAGGAATCGATTTCCCACTTCAAAATGGAAGCAAGGAATCGATTTCCCCCTTTAAAATAAAAGCAAGGAATCGATTTCCCCCTTTTAAAATAAAAACAAGGAATCGATTTCCCTCTTTAAAAATGAAAGCCATGAATCGATTCCCTCTTTGAAAATGAAAGCCATGAATCGATTCCCTCTTTTAAAAACAAGAAATCATGAATCGATTTTGTGCTTGTCAATATATAATTAGTAAAGGGGGGTGTTACATTAGTGGTATCAGAGCAAGTTCGGTCTGTCCGGCCAAATTGTCCAGTGTTGAGTCTGGTTGTGTCTCGAGTCTTGGTACTCATTTCTGATTGATATTTTGGTGTTGCAGTATTAAGTTGAAATGGCTGGGAGGAACGACGCTGCTCTCGCTGCTGCTTTGGAAGCGATGGCTCAGGTTGTGGGATATCAGCAAGGTGCTTGTGATGTTGGGTCGCGCAGTTTGACGACGTTTCAGAGGGAGAATCCTCCTACCTTTGAGGGCAAGTATAACCCTGATGGTGCTTTGGAGTGGTTGAAAGAAATGGAGAGAATTTTCCGTGTCATGGATTGTACTGAAGCACAGAGAGTTAGATATGGTACTCACATGCTGAAAGGAGAAGCAGACGACTGGTGGTTGGCAAATATGCAGAGGTTGGAGGCTGCGAATGAAGAGATCACTTGGGATGTGTTCCATAGAGACTTCTTGAGGAAGTACTATCCTGAAGATGTCCGCGGGAAGAAAGAGATTGAATTCCTGGAGTTGAAGTACGGTGGTATGTCGGTGACTGAGTATGCTGCAAAGTTCATCGAACTGTCGAAGTTCTATCCTCACTATGATGGTGCTGGTGCTGAGTTCTCGAAGTGTATCAAGTTTGAGAATGGGTTGCGAGCTGACATTAAGAAAGCGATAGGGTACCAGAAAATCCGGGTGTTCTCGGAATTGGTTGACAGTTGCAGAATCTTCGAAGAGGACAGTAACGCCCATTCTAGAGTTATGAGAGAGAAGCAGAAGAGTTTCCCGAGTCGCGGGAAGTTGTATAAGGTTCCAGCTGGTAGGGGTAATCAGAGAGCTGCGGGGGGCAAGAAACCAAGTAGGGGAGATGCTGCTGCTAGTGTGGTATGTTATAAGTGTGGGAAGGCTGGTCATAAGCGCCCAGACTGTCTAGGTTATGTGAAGAGGTGCTACAAGTGTGGGAAAGAGGGCCATATGGCTGATGGTCAGTTGGAGAGGACAATTCAGTCACTGGAAGATTTGCTGAGAGCTTGTGTTTTGGAGCAGGGATGTTCATGGGATTCCTACCTTCCATTGATAGAATTCACATATAACAACAGCTACCATTCTAGTATTGGGATGGCACCTTTTGAAGCGTTGTATGGTCGGAAGTGTAGAACCCCACTATGTTGGTATGAGTCTGGTGAGAGCGTGGTGCTTGGACCAGAAATTGTCCGCGAGACAACTGAGAAGGTTAAGTTGATCCACGAGAAGATGAAAGCGACGCAGAGTCGACAAAAGAGCTACCACGATAACCGGAGGAAGGATTTAGAGTTCCAAGCAGGTGAACATGTATTTCTGAGGGTCACTCTAGTGACTGGTGTGGGGTGTGCCTTGAAGTCGAAGAAGTTCACTCCTCGTTTTATTGGTCCGTATCAGATTACTGAGAGGGTTGGAAGTGTTGCCTATAGGGTGGCTTTGCCGCCTAACCTTTCGAACTTGCATGACGTGTTTCACGTGTCGCAACTTCGAAAGTATGTTCCAGACTCGTCTCATGTAATTCACATGGATGATGTGGAGGTACGGGATAATCTCACTGTGGAGACTATGCCAGTGCGGATTGAAGATAGAGAAGTGAAGGTTCTGAGAGGGAAGGAGATTGTTTTGGTAAAAGTGGTTTGGTTAGGAGTCACCGGTGAGAGCATGACTTGGGAGCTAGAGAGTAAGATGCGAGTCTTACCTAGAGTCATTTGAATCGTAAGAATTTCGAGGACGAAATTTTCTAAGTGGTAACACCCAAAATAATTTAATTAATTATTTAATTGAATTATTTAAGTGTTGCATTAATATTGTATATTAAAATATTAATATATTGTTGTATTTTTAAAATGAAGGAAGTGGTGCCTAGAAGTAATTCCGGTGGTAAGAAATGGCCCAAGAGCCCAAGCCCATTGACTTAGGCTCCTAGGCGCTAGGGTTGATGCATTTCGCATCATTGGAGAAACAAAGAAAGAAAGAAAGAAACGTAAGAAGAGAAGAGAGAGAGAGAGCGCACAAGAGAAAAGAGAAAGAAGGAGATCGCATGAAGAGAGAAGAGGAGAAAGAAGAGTCATTGATGTGGTTACTTCGGTGTTCACGTAGAAGGATCATCATCTTCAAAAACTTAAGGTAAGGGTGGGTCTTACCTTATAATAAGGTTTATAATGGGATGTATGTGGGTTGTAGGGTTTATATTGATCTCATTGTGATTTTCCCGTTGTTTTTGATGTATGATTGCGTGTATGATGAATTGATGCTCTATGTGGTTGTTGTAAAGTATATGACTTGTTACGTGTATGTGATTGATTTGATTGTCTCGGATGATTCTGAAACTGTGATGTATGTAATTGTAATAGGCCAAGAATCGATTGTTTTACTCCAAAATGAAGCTTGAAATCGATTCCAGGAGCTAGGAATCGATTTCCCACTTCAAAATGGAAGCAAGGAATCGATTTCCCACTTCAAAATGGAAGCAAGGAATCGATTTCCCCCTTTAAAATAAAAGCAAGGAATCGATTTCCCCCTTTTAAAATAAAAACAAGGAATCGATTTCCTCTTTAAAATGAAAGCCATGAATCGATTCCTCTTTGAAAATGAAAGCCATGAATCAATTCCCTCTTTTAAAAACAAGAAATCATGAATCGATTTTGTGCTTGTCAATATTTTCCTAACTTATTAAGCATGTGTTTATAAATGTTGGGCGAATGGACGCCACTTTGTACTGTTTGGCTGTTTTGGCACCTGTTGCTGCCGATTGTGTGTTATGTGCTATTTTGGTGCTGTGGGCTGATGCTGACACCTTTTTATGTTGCCAATGTTGTTGTTAAATGATGATGTTGTTGATGATGGGCTTAATGCCAAAGTGACAATGATGTTATAGATGATGTGATGATGTGGACATTATATTTGTTGGTTGTTCATGAAGTCACATGCATACATGTGCATATTTAATGACGATGTAAGGCTTCGGCCTTCGAGCTATTGACGATGAATAAGGCTCAATTATTGACGATGTGCCCAATTGGCAAAATTAAGGACGATGAATGGTACCACATGCATACTTGCATTAAATACATTCATTCTCATAATTGATAAATTTTATGCTGGTTGATATATGACGTGTATATAGGTGATCGATGTATAATGTTGACGTGGATCAGTAGTGATCATTGTATGTATATATAAATATGTTATTATAGTTGTTATAAATAAATATTGAAAGTTGTTGTATATGTACATATATATGTAATGATGTACATTATTATAAGTCTTATTATGCGGTTTAGACTCACCCCTTATGTTGATTATTACTACAGGTAGTCGTGAGTGAAGGCTCTTAACCCTTCATCCCTCGAGTCGGTCATGCTCTGATACGTAGCACCTGGGGGGCGAATATTAGTTATTTTAGTCTTATTTTATTTGACACTGTTGGATGTTGTATTGATGTTGTTACAACCATATTATAGAACTATTCCTTTTTATTCCGCTGCGTGTTGATGAATCATACTTGTAAACTTTTTGAGTTACTTGAGGAGTTCGCCCAACTTATTGAGGAGCTACGTATTATGTTCCTTTTCTTTGAGATGATGAATTTTATTATCAATTGTGTATGTTGGAATTGAAGCAAATGTAGCATCCCGTTTGGATGAATTGAAAAGAAATAATTTTTAAACTCTGATATTTTCAATTTAAATTGCCGGGTAGAAATGGGGTGTTACATACGTGCCATATCAATAATTCTCCTCTCATTGCTATTATTGATACTAGTGCTACCCATTGTTTTATTGCTGCCGCATGTGTTGATAAATTGGGTCTTCCTTTATCTGCTATGTTGAGGAAAATGGTTATCGATACTCCAGCCAAGGGTTCGGTAACTACCTCTCTTGTTTGCGCTAAGTGCCCTTTGTCGATTTTCGGCAAAGATTTTATTGTTGATTTAATTTGTCTGTCGTTGGATGGGATGGATATTATTCTGGGTATGAACTGGTTAGTTGATAACTGTTCGTACCTGACCAATAGAGTAGTGATGCTGATGTAGTCCTTTAGCTCGGTCGCTGATGGTGTTGATGTCCTTGAATCTGGGTCGCCTCGGGTGGTACCTGCGAAAGCACTCCGACGCCCAAGTCAGCAGTGAACAGTGAATAGGACCACAAGTAATAATGACGTACCTCATTCCCTGGGATTCGTGCCATATTTATAGCTACGGTATTGGGCCTTATTGGGCCTATTGGACAGCATCGGGCCTTGAGTCCACTCCGAACGCTTGCCCCCAAGCCCGGGTCGCCAAGCGGGCTAAGGCTTGATTTGCTGTCCCCGAGTGGTGCCGTGGACGGCCGAGTGATCAGGAGTGACTTAGCGCGGCCTATTCGAGGCTTAACTCGTTGCCCCCCTGTCTAGCCTTGCGCGGCCGACCCTCTGAGGAGCGACTAGTCAATGGCCGATGGGGTGAGGACGCTGCCACTCATGCGGTGTGGATGCTGCCACTCATGTGGGAATGCGATCCAATTGGTCGGGACTCGGCCGACCCCCTTAGCTTACGAAGGCTACTCGGATCTTGCTCGTCTTAGGAGGTGCGATCATTCTCAGGTCGCTCAAATTCGTTCAAGTTTTGTCACGCATTGCCTATTGAATTGTTTCAGAAACGGCTTGATCGTGACCTCGATGGGCCGCTATCGTAGCGAACTTGTTCGACGCGCTTTCGCGACTTTTGGCAACGGGTCTACTAGATTCGATCTAGGCGCCCTCATTGCGATAGTTGTAGTCGGTCTCTTCCGCCGTGTTCGCATGCACCATTCCTTGGGCTGTATTTATTCGGGCCATCCGATGGCGCTTGGCCGGACTAGTTGCCCCCCAAGCCTAGGTCGCTTAAGGGCGAGCGAAGGCTTAGATCGTTGGCTTCGAGTAATGTTGTAAGCGGTCGGGTTGCTTTGCACAATCGATGTCCATCTCTTGAAGTGCGTGGTCGCTACCACGCTAAGCCGGGAGGTGGTCACCGCCACTTATGTTTATTGTAGACCATTCATTGATCGTCATTCGTCGAAGGCCATTTGTCGGCTGCCTTTGTGGTAGGTCGCTCGACGCCCTACTCCCGCTGTAGACCGCCGGGGTCCATGCTTGTTCGTGGGTCATTCTTTGACCCTCGGGCCACACCTGGCGGCACTCGCCAGGGCCGCCGGGCCTACGCTCTTTGTAGACCGCCGGGTTCACGCTTGTGCCATTCGATGGCACTCGATCGTCAACACGGCACGGCACTTTCGGTTGTAGGCCGCCGGGGCCTCGCGCTTTGTAGACCGCGACGGTCTACGCTTGCGCCATTCGATGGCGCCGATCGTGCAACGCGTGGCGCTTCGGTTGTAGGCCGCCGAGCCTACGCTTTTTGTAGACCGCCGGTCTACGCCAGCGTCATTCGATGGCACTCGATCGTGCAACACGGTGGCACTCGGTTGTAGGCCGCCGGGTCTCACGCTCTTTGTAGACCGCACGGTCTCACGCTTGTGCCATTCGATGGCGATCGATCGTGCCAACGCGGTGCGCGCTGGTTAGGCCGCCGAGCCTTACGCTCTTTGTAGACCGCTCGGGGTCACGCTGCGCCATTCGATGGCACTCGATCGCGCCAACACGGCGCACTTTGGCGGTAGGGCGCTCGGTCTCACGCTCTTTGTAGACCGCACGGGGTCTCACGCCAGGCCATTCGATGGCGGCTCGGGAACCTATGGCCGCTCTGCTGCTATCTCGCATGGCGCGGCGACCAATCATACATTCTTGCACGCGAAATAAATAACAAAGTACGACTTTTAAAGGTCGGGCCTCAGTAAAAAACCCTAGTGGGGAAAAAGAGCGCCCGCTTGCCATTTATTCACAGATCGTTAGTCTGTCCTGTTATCACAAGGATCGCTTGTTCTTCTGGCGACCTATCCTCGCTCTTCCTGGGCGCGCATGGCGCCCTTTTCTAGCGAACAATGGCTTCTTCATAGGCCATATGATCGTTGGCCCTTCGTAGGAACATGGTCGATCCATGTAACGATTTAGGCCGAACTCTTCTGCAAAGCTGTGGTCCGGTCTGATACCACGTTTGATATACTTTAGTTTATCTCCGTCCGTCAGGTTGCGCACCTGATCGGCCTCGACGTTGAATCGTTCTATGTACTGTCTCAATGATTCATTGTCCCTTGATAATCGTATCCAAGTGCTCTTCATGTCGTTCTAGGCATCCGCTGGCGTGTAGTTGGCAAGAATGTTCTCGACAAAGCCGTCCCAAGAAGAGATGGTGTTGGGCGGCGTGCTCTCCCACCACTCCAGCTGCTCGCTCCTCGAGCGATCAGGAAAGAGTCCGCACTTCATGGTCGCTCCTAGCTCTCTATAGCCGCAGTGGTTGTTGAAGTACCTTAAGTGTTTGTCCGGATCCCCACTACCGCTGAATTTATTCAAATTGGGGGGTTTCCTCAGGTCTCTGGGGATACGGTAACGACGAATCTCCCTCGAGAATGGCCCATGACCGGTCGCTAATTCTCTCGCCCCAAAAAGCTGCAAGGCATGGTCCGCTTCATTGGCCGGCGCTCCGTATAGTCCTCCGCCAGCTATTTGACCATACAACGGAGGCGTATGGGACGACTGCCCTCTATGTCGCTCGGGCTCCTGCCTTCTCGACCGATGGGAGACGTCCCTGATCTCCCCTTTACGGTAGCTATCCAGCTCGTCATAAGAGTTCCACGACCGGCCTCTTGATCCGCGAGAACCGGAGTACTCGTACGAGGAATACCTTGTGGGCGAGCGGTCCGATTCCGGATTATAGCTAGAACTTGCGTAATCCTGGTCGTGAGAACGGGAACGGCGACTACGCACGCCCCTTCGAGCGGGGGACCTACGCGCCCGGACTCTTCGTGCAGGGGATCGGCGTGATGTGCCTCCACGAGGACGGTCGTTCCTTCCGGATGGAGTTAGGTGCGATGGGGAAGGGCGCGCGTTTGACTGAAGGCCGCTTCACCGCCCGCTGGCAAGTGCGGCCGGAATGGATCCCCTTTCATAGTGGGAAAGAAGCGCATCTCGGTCGGCAATGATCTGATTCTTGTTCTGTAGGATTTGAAGGAAGGCCTGAGTTACGTGCTCGGGCAAGGATGCATCAATCCCTGCGTCAATCAACTCGGCCGGTAGCTGCTGTTGGCCGCTGCTGTTCCGCTTCTAAGATCGGGTCCTCGGGCCGCCTGCATCAAGGCTCTTGACGAGGGTTGTCCGGTGATTCGTGGATGGTTAGTGGCACGCCTCCGGGGTTTGTTTGCGGAAGCGTTCCGCCCGGTAAGGTCGGCTCGCGACGGCTCGTGTGGCGTGCTTCCTTGGTTGCATGGTGGAAGTGTCTGCTCGCTCCCACCGTGGTCGCCAATTGTTCGTGACCACCAATAGAGTAGTGATGCCGATGTAGTCCTTTAGCTCGGCGATGGTGTTGATGTCCTTGAATGCTGGTCGCCTCGGGTGGTACTGCGAAAGCACTCACGCCCAAGTCGCAGAGTGAACAAAGTGCGAATAGGACCACAAGTAATAATGACGTACCTCATTCCTTGGGATTCGTGCCATATTTATAGCTACAGTATTGGGCCTTATTGGGCCTATTGGACAGCATCGGGCCTTGAGTCCACTCCGGAACAATAACTATGTCCATATCAACTATCGTGAGGGGTCTGTGAGTTTCTCTTCTCCTGAAGAGGATGAATCTGGGTTGTTGCCTGCTGGTCAGTTACGGAGGGTGATGAAGGAAGGGGTTCAGTTGTTTCACTGTTAGCGTCATTGTCTACTGAGAGTCAGGCGAAAATTGGCGAGTTGCCGGTGGTGCGAGATTTTCCTGAGGTTTTTCCTGACGAAATCCCCGATGTACCACCAGAGAGAGAGGTGGAGTTCTCCATTGATCTTGTACCTGGTACTAGACCTGTGTCTATGGCACCGTATAGAATGTCTGAATCTGAGTTGTCTGAACTAAAGAAACAGCTTGAGGATCTACTTGAGAAGAAATTTGTGAGGCCGAGTGTGTCGCCGTGGGGAGCTCCAGTATTATTGGTAAAGAAGAAAGATGGTAGTATGAGATTGTGCGTGGACTATCGGCAGTTGAATAAAGTGACGATCAAGAACAAGTATCCGCTTCCGAGGATTAACGATCTGATGGATTAGTTGGTGGGTGCCCAGGTGTTCAGTAAAATAGATTTGAGATCGGGTTATCACCAGATAAAGGTGAAAGATGAAGATATTCAGAAGACAGCTTTCAGGACCCGTTATGGGAATTATGAGTATTCTGTGATGCCTTTCGGTGTGACCAATGCGCCGGGAGTATTTATGGAGTACATGAACCGTATTTTTCATGAGTATCTGGATCGGTTCGTGGTGGTGTTTATAGATGATATCTTGATCTATTCTAAGTCAGAAGAGGAACATGCAGAACATCTGAGGTTTGTTTTAGAAATTTTGAGGGACCGAAAGTTATATGCTAAATTGTCTAAATGTGAGTTACAGTTGAAAGAGGTTTGTTTTCCGGTCATATCATTTCTCGCGATGGAATCGGCTGTGAATCCGTCGAAGGTTGAGGCCGTGTTACAGCGGTGGGAGTCTCCGAAGTCGATTCATCAAATTAGGAGCTTTCTTGGTTTGGCGAGTTACTACGGGAGGTTTATAGAGGTTTCTCTAAGTTAGCATTGCCGTTGACTCAGTTGACTTGCGAGGGTAAAGCTTTCGTGTGGGATGAACGGTGTGAAGAGAGCTTCAATGAACTGAAGAAGAGGTTTATGACGTCTCCTGCTCGGCGTTACCTAATCCGATGAGGGCCGTTTGTAGTGTATTGTGATGCTTCCAAGATGGGGTTGGGAGGTGTGCGTATGCAGAACGTTAAGGTAGTTGCCTATGCATCCAGACAGACCGTTGAGGACTCATGAGAAGAACTACCCTACTCATGATTTGGAACATGCAACAGTAGTGTTCGCGTTGAAAATTTGGAGACATTATCTGTATGGTTCGAGGTTTGAGGTGTTCAGTGATCATAAGGGTTTGCAGTATCTGTTTGATCAGAAAGAGTTGAATATGAGGCAAAGGAGATGGTTGGAATTGTTGAAGGATTATGATTTCAGTTTGAATTATCATCCGGGAAAGGCTAATGTTGTAGCCGATGCTTTGAGTCGGAAGTCTTTGCATATGTCAGCAATGATGGTTAAAGAGCTTGAATTGATTGAGCGATTCGAGACACATGAGTTTGAATGTAGTGAAGTGACACCTCGTAGTGTTAGATTAGGGTTGTTGAAGATCCATAATGAATTTTTGGATGTCATCCGAGAAGCTCGAAGCGAGATATTAAAGTCGGGTTGAATTGGCGGTTGGGATTGATCACTCCAAAGTAAAGACTATGAGTTAGATCGCAAGATGCGTTGAGATACCGTGGAAGGATTGGTATTCCTAGTGATGAGGAGATTAAGAACGTGATCCTTGAAGAGGGTCACAGGAGTAAGTTGAGTATTCATCCAGGAGCCACAAAGATGTATCAAGATTTGAAACGGTTGTTTTGGTGGCCTGGTATGAAACGCGTGGCGTCGCTTCGGTTTGTATACTCATGTTTGACTTGTCGGTCGTCGAAGGTTGAGCATCGGGCTCTGTAGGGTTGATGCAACCATTGGAGATTCAGTGGAAATGGGATAGCATATCTATGGATTTTGTTACTAGGTTGCCTAATACGGTGAAGGGCATGATTCGATTTGGGTGATTGTGGATAGGTTGACGAAGACTTCTCACTTCATTCCTATCAATATCACGTATCCTGGTCGCGAGGTTGGTGAGATCTATATCCGGTGATTGTGAAGTCGCATGGTGTTCCGATGTGCATTGTGTCCGATAGAGACCTAGATTCACTTCGATTTGGAAAGAGCTTGCAAGAGGCATTGGGGTCCAAATTAAGGTTGAGTTCACTTTTATCATCCTCGGTGATGGGCCAGACAGAGAGGACCATTCGATCGTTGGAAGATTTATTGAGGTCTTGTGTTCTAGAGCGAGGAGGTGTGTGGGATACTCATCTTCCGTTGATTGAGTTTACTTACAACAACGATTACCATTCTAGTATAGGGATGGCTCCTTTCGAGGCATTATATGGTCGGAGATGTAGGACTCCGTTGTGTTGGCATGAGTCTGGAGAGAGTATTGTTCTTGGACCTGAAGTCGTTCGAGAAACTACTGAGAAGGTGAAAATGATTCGTGAAAAGATGAAAGCGTCGCAGAGCAGACAGAAGAGTTACCATGATAAGAGGAGAAAAGATTTAGAATTCCAAGCTGGTGACCATGTGTTTTTGAGGGTCACGCCTATGACTGGTGTTGGGCGTGCGCTGAAATCGAAGAAGTTGACCCCTCGTTTCATCGGACCGTATCAGATCACTGAGAGAGTTGGAAGTGTTGCTTATCAGGTGGCTTTGCCACCTAATCTCTCGAATTTGCACGATGTGTTCCATGTGTCGCAACTTCGGAAGTACATTCCAGATCCCTCTCATGTGATCCAGATGGATGATGTGCAAGTGGGGGACAATCTCACTGTGGAGACGATGCCTGTGCGAATTGAGGATCGTGAAGTGAAGACTCTGCGAGGTAAGGAGATCAACCTGGTGAAAGTGGTCTGGTTAGGAGCTGCTGGTGAGAGCATGACTTGGGAGTTAGAGGGTAAGATGCGGGAGTCATATCCGGAGCTGTTTGTGTCAGGTATGTTTTCGAGGACGAAAAATTCTAAGGGTTGGACCAAAAATAATTTAATTAAATTGTTTAATTAAATTATTAAATTATTGGAGGCGTGATATAAATTTAATAAAAGAGGAATATTTTTATGATTTAGGGGTTGAAACGAGTAATGGAGGAGGTGTAACAGTGAGCCCAACGCACGAAGGGCCTGACTTAAACCCAGAGTCCAAGACCACTCTCATTTTCGCAAACCCTTGTGAAGTCGCGAAATTGAGAGAGGGGAGGAAGGAGAGCCTAGCGCGAAGGAGGAGAAGAGAAAGAGAGAGTTCGCGAAATTTCGAGGCGGAGAAGGAAGTCATTCTTTGAGGTTTTGTTAAGTGGTTTCTTCATCGTGTTCGGAGCTTACGTATTCGAGGTAAGGTGGGTTTTAACATTTATAATGGGTTGCGATGGTGGTATGTGGGTAGTTAAAATTTGGGTGATTTTCGCATGATGTTGTGGTTTCGTTATTGTTGTTATTTGCGTGATGATGTTGATTTCGTGATTGAGCCATGATTTTGTTAAATTGATGTGTGCGCGCCAAGTGTTTGCGTTGTGGCGTGGGAGAGTGGCACAGGCTGGGCGCAAGGCGCCTATGCCCTGTGTGTGAGTGTGTGCCGAGGTGTGTGAGGGTGTGCCGAGGTGTGTGAGTGGGTGCCGAGGTGTGTGAGTGTGTGTGCCGAGGTGTGTGAGTGTGCGTGTCGAGGTGTGTGAGGGTGTGTCGAGGTGTGTGAGTGTGTGCCGAGGTGTGTGTCTGTGTGGGGCGCCAATGTGGCTGCCCCAGGGCGCCCAGTGGTGTGCCCGTGTGTGTGTGTTTTGTGTGTGTGGCGCGTCTCTTGGCGCTGCCTGTGTGTGCGTGTGGCGCTGCCTAGGCGCCCTGTGCGCATGTTTCAGGAGTGGCGCGCCATTTTGGCGCACCCGTGTCTCAAGGTGTGCGTGTGTTGTCAGTTACGACGGGCGCCATGCGCTGTGCCCGTGAATGCTTGTGCTTTGTGTTCTGTGTTTGAGAGTGGTGCGCCAATTGTGGTTGTGCCCGTGGTAGTGTGTGTGCGGGGTTGCCTTGTGCGCTGTGTGCGTATTCTTGGTGAGTGAGTGTGCGTATTCGCACGCAGTGCCCAGTGTTGTGTGTTGAGTACAGTGTAGCCTTGCACACGGTGTTGTTGCCGTCTTTGTGCCTATTCATGGTGCTACGTGTATGCAGGTATGCAGGTGTCTGTTTGAGGTCGATGCTTGTGCAGTGTATGCGATGTGGCACTGTGATCTTTCAGAAATCGTGAGAATTACGAGGTAGTTGTGGGTGCTACAACACGTGGTATTTTTGTGAGATAATTTATAACGAGACATGGTGGTATAGTATTTATTAATTAAAATACTTTGTGTATGTGTAATCGTGCATGAGTCATGAGTCGCATTGTCATATGCATTTCTTGGTGGTATAGGCTTGGCCTCTTTGAGATTATTTTTGAGGTATAGGCTTGACCTCTTGCGACGTGGCTTATTTTACGAGATCGATCACAAAGATGCATATGCCCGGAGGGGTTGCATTGTTTCATGGTCCATATATACATATATATAACGTGTTTTGGTGTTTCCATTCGATGGAGTTTGTTCCTTGTGTTGTGATATGACGTGTTGATTTTCCGTGTTTGCTATGAGTTACTGCTGCTTACATATTGCTATCATTACTTATTATTTACATAAAGCTCACCCATTCGCTTGGAATGTTGCTCTTATGTGGCAACGCTGCAGTGATCGTTAGCACTCGTGGAGGATTGCTAGGTGTAGTCTCCTTTTCGTTGGAGTGCAGTGTCACCTCGATGTAGCAGCAGGGGAGGGACTATAGTATTTGTTTTTGAGCTGTTATGTCTTTATTTTGAGGAGCTTGATGTTTTATGTATTTGAGAGATGTTCAAATGAGTTTATGATTCATTTGCTAGAGATTAATTATTTATATTTTTGAGGATTTATTCTAAATCAATTGGTGTTTCCATCTGGTGAAAAATGTAGTGCCCTTCGAGGTGACTCTGATATGTGTGGTAATATATAATTAGTAAAGGGGGTGTTATTCAGGACGGGGATGGGAGGGAGGAGGACTCACCGTGGTGAAGATTGAGGATGGGGCGAGGATAGTTTTGATTGTTAAGAGAATTAATTTGAGTTTTATATGGTAGTCGTTGATTTTTGCGGTAAAATTTTGATGAATCATGACCGTTAATTACAGTAGCCGCAATTTTATTTTTCTAATATAGCCATACATAAGCATATTTCCCCGAGGGACGGGGAGGGAATCCATCCGCTCCCCGTCAATTTTGAGGACGGGGAGGGAATCCCGTCCTGAATATTTTATATAAATATCCTTATTATATATATATATATTAACTAATCCATTTTTAAATCTTTTTTATATGTGTTTAAATGTATAAAAGATATTAAATTGTGTGACTTTTTATATTTTTAAATATAAAAGTAAACTGACTTTTGTATTAAAATGTTAAACTTGTGTTCTGCATTGATACTTTTTTATATATTTTTTTAAACTTTTATAAATTTAATTTACACGGTTGCTAACTTTTGATAAATTAACGGTGGTCCCCGCAAGGGCCGTGGGAAGGTGGACAGGGATGGGTGGGGTGGGGGGGGGGGGGGACTCACCGTGGTGAAGATTGGGGATGGGGACAGGGATAGTATGGAGGGATAGTTTTGATTGTTAAGAGAATTAATTTTGGTATTATATGGTAGCCGTTGATTTTTGCAGCCGAAATTTTGACGAATCATGACCGTTAATTACAATAGCCGCAATTTTATTTGTCTAATATAGACATACATAAGCATATTTCCCCAAGTGACACGGAGAAAATTCCTCTGCTCCCTGTCAATTTTGATGATGGGGACGGGAATCATGCTCCCCGTTCTGAATATTTTATATTGGTTTACTGTGATAGGATAGACATGCATAATTGTGATTTTTTATTTTGGTTTATTGTGTATCAGATATTTGACCCTTAATTATCGATTTATAATAATCATTATGATCAATTTCAAGCGCCTTTGTGTACCTTGGTTGGGAATCAAATTCGTATTTGGTAAAAATTGGTCAAACAAACCTTTAACTGTCTCTTTTAATGAGGGAATCAAATCACATAAACGTTTTTTAAAAGCCTTTTAGGTATCTTGTCTTTCAATCAGATATTTATTTGCTAATAAAAGTCTTACAATTTTGAATTGATCATAATGATTATATCTAATCTCATTTATAATTAGATCAATGTCTAATTAATTACTACCAAGTCGGACCTTCACTACATGAAATTATAGTTATTAGATATAGTTGCGGAACACTTTAAATATTAGTCTTACCACGATGATAAGACTAAAGACACATAGCTGCGGTGATAATGGGTGAGCTGTAAATTTTGCTTGTCCATAGCTGCGGTATTCCTATACACAGAAGACATTTAGTACAGAGTAAGTGCTCGTATTGTCTTTATTACTACCAAGTTGGGAACTGCTTATGAGTAAACCACCTACCCTATGTAACCATTGTAAAAGTGGTTTATATGACAAAGTCAAGATACGATTTAAAAGCATTCACAAAAGTAAGCGTGAGTAGTTATCTTTCATCAACTTGCACTTTGTGATCTCAATCCCCAACTAAAGTTACTAAATTCTCTATTAACATGAAACTAAAGACATCATACTTCAAAAGCAAAATGTATAAAAGAAAAGCACGAGTAGAACCTATGACAATAAACCCTTATATTTCTATCCCGTTAAGAACCCCAAAATCTTATAAGGAAGGAAGATCAAGCTTCTATAACTACTTAACTTCCAGAATTAGGCAGAAGAATTATAAACCCACTTTTGCAAAGCTGAAGAAAAACGGAGAAATTGTTAAGGAAGCTTAACCTATTTAAGATGCATCCAGATATGAGAACAGATCAGACTTGTGCATGTTACACAACTCCTAACATTTCAACTATATCTTGAGGACTACAAAATATACAAAATATGCAAAACATACAAAATAGAATTACCAACCAAAAAGAAAAGGACAACAGAATTAACATGGCATATGAGAACTTTGGAGGACATTCCATTGAAGTGAAATCAAACAAACAGGATACAAATAAACATGGTATAAACACTCTAGTACACTCAAGTATAGCAAAGACATTTGATTATGGCAAAAACACTCAAGTACACACCATGTTGGTCATTTATTTGAAATTTAAAAGTGTCAACGATTTAAAGTAGGTGGAAAAGTGGACATACACACATTAAGAATAAGAAACAGAGCAGATTGGAATTATACTTACAAACTTAAAAGAGCTTTTTTGTATGAAGAGAATTATACTTACTTCAATTGAAAATATCATAAGCTAGAAGTTCATTGTTGCGTCAAAGACACAGCTAGAGCAAGTGTACTCTGTCGCGGAAGTAGTATAAAAAATATCGTCTCCACAAGGATTAATTAATAAGTACCAAACTACTTAAGATTAGTTATTATTTAGACGAACAAATGTTTGGTGATTGTAAAAACTAAAATAACAAGAAGTAAATAGCAAGAATTTAAATTGTAAAGTTTGATCAATGGAGAGAAGCCTAGGGTCACGATTTCACTTGCAAGGTTCGATTCCTCTATGTCTAATCCTACCTGAATCCCCTTATTTTATTCAATTACCAATCACTTTACTAAAGCTATTAACCCGTTTGGTCATGCGCAATTAATATTCTTTTCCCTAAATTAACCCTAGTTTGGTCATGCTAAAATTTAAATCTAAGGAAAGCATAAAGTACAAAAAGGTTGAATGATTGGAAGACTAAATTAAAGTTTGGTCATTCATTAATTATAGTCTCAATTATCCTATAGGTTCACCAACTAGTTGTAGTACGGTCGCTAATCAACTAATTGATTATAAACATGCAAAGGGTTGTCAATCCTAATTATGTGATAAAGCAATAGGATAATATTAATTGAAATAAAAATTGGGAATTCAAAGTATAAATTAAAACATAAAAATGTCTCTAATCAAGCAAGATCCACCTAAGACCCCAGAAAAGGATTTAGCTATCCATAGGGTTCAAGAACATTGGAATAAAATTTAAAGTCATGAATTACAGAATATAAAAATAACCCGGAGATTGAGTAAATTCTGATCATGTATTCAGTCTCTGAATTCTGCTCCAAAGCTCTCTCACAGTGTCAAGAACAGGTACCCAGAGCTGTCAATCTTTCCTCTCTGCTGTTTGTGTGCGTCAATCTCCTTCAATTGTGCAGCCTCGGGTTCCGTGCGCAGCTTCTCCTTTTTTTCTTAATTCTTGCGTGTTGCACTGTGTTGTCTCCACTGGTCTCTGCTGTTGCAACACTGTTATCTCCTTGTGAGGTGTGCGGCTCTGTTCTTCCAATTACGGCTACTGTGTATCCTCTCTTAATTCTTGCCTAGGGTAGCGTGGTTTTTAATTCAGCATGTGCTTCCCTTTTTATATCCTTTCTTTTCATCCCCAAACCCTCCATGAGTCTCTTTATTTTCAATAATTCATTGTGGGCTTCACTTTCTCCACATATTGAGCCACACATCACTCAATTCCACCAGCCTTCTTTCTAATTTGCTGCAGCTTCCTTTTCAATTCAATTGCTAGATAACATCATTCTTTTGTGTTTAGCCAAATAGGTTTGGGCATAAACAAATCAATTAACGGTACTTTCCAAGCCCGTTGGAATTTCTTGGGCTTTTTCTTTAATTGAGCTTTTCTTATTTCCTTTCCTTTTAGTCTTTTTTTTCTAGTTTCAACTCATATATATTCTTTCATGTATTTCCACCTTTCTACAAAATATAGAACAAAATTAATCATTTGTTTATTTAATTAGTAATAGCTGCTCATAAAATGACCCAAAAATATCTCTAAAAATGCACTAAATTGGAGTTTATCATTCATCTAAAACGTACATTTTTTTTCTTCTAATAGTAGGTTCCATTCAATTCTACAAAATAGAAATAACATGTTATATTTTACCCCATCATAAGCTACCTACCAAACACTGCCATAAATTACATAATATCCTTGCGAGGAAATCCTCCTTTCATATCATAACTTTGCTGAGGATATAGCACGGAAAGATAAGAGTCCTTCTCATATCCCTTCGCTAGAGTATTTCGTTAATTATATATTTTAAATTTAATGTTATGACCCACCATGAATGTTTTGTTTATCTCTCTCCAAATGGAGAAATGGAGAGGAGAGAGGATCCCAACCCGTTTTTTCCTCACTAATTTTTCTTTTTGATAACAGATAATTAAACTTAGATGCCTTGAAGTCATTACCTAATTATTTTTGAAAGCTTGTTTCTCAATTTTCAAAGAAATGAAGTGTTAGCACATGGAGTATTTCGTCATGGAACACCGTAATATTGAGGTGTGTAAAATGGGGTAATAAAGAATGATCCGAATGAAATTAACCATATTCGATTAACAGAAGATAAATCTACATTAGCTGATATTGTAGATAAAATGTTGTCCATGCATAAATAGGAAGTAAATCTGGCAAAGAATGGACTATGTACCCAAAACCAAATCTATAATCATACATTTCTTTCCATACCTACAAACTCACTTTTTCTATGTGTCATCACTAGAGTAATTCGTTAATTATTATTATAAATTTAATTTTATGGCCCATCATGAATGTGGTGTCTATCTCTCTCCAAATGGAGAAATGGAGAGGATCCCAACCCATTTTTTCCTCACTAATTTTTGTTTTTGATAACAGATCAAAAAATTTAGATGCCTTGAAGTCATAACCTAATAATTTTTGAAATCTTGTTTCTCAATTTTCAATGAAATGATTCGTTAGCACATGGAGTATTGCGTCATGGAACACCGTAATTGTGGGGTGTGTAAAATGGGGTAATAAAAAATGGTCCCAATGAAATTAACCATATCCGATTAAGAGAAGACAAATCTACATTAGGTGATATTGTAGATAAATTGCTGTCCATGCATAAATTGGAAGTAAAGCTGCAAAGAATGGACTATGTACCCAAAAACAAATCTATAATCATACATTTCTTTCCATACCTCAAAACTCACTTTTCCTATGTGTCATCACTAGGTTAAATATTATTATAAATTTAATGTTATGCCCACCATGAATGTTGTGTCTATCTCTCTCCAAATGGAGAAATGTAGAGGATCCCAACCCATTTTCTCCTCACTAATTTTTCTTTTTGATAACAGATCAATAAATTTAGATGCCCTGAAGTCATCACCTAATAACTTTTGAAAGCTTGTTTCTCAATTTTCAAAGAAATGATGCGTTAGCACATGGAGCATTGCGTCATGGAACACCGTAATTGTGGGGTGTGTAAAATGGGGTAATAAATAATGGTCCCAATGAAATTAACCATATCCGATTAAGAGACTACAAATCTACATTAGGTGATATTGTAGATAAAATGTTGTCCGTGCAAAAATAGGAAGTAAAGCTGGCAAAAAATGGATTATGTACCCAAAAACAAATCTATAATCATACATTTCTTTCCATACTTAAAAACTCACTGTTCCTATGTGTCATCACTAGAGTAATTCGTTAATTATTATTATAAATTTAGTGTTATGGCCAACTATCAATGTTGTGTCTATCTCTCTCCAGATGGAGAAATGGAGAGGATCCCAACCCATTTTTTCTTCACTAATTTTTCTTTTTGACAACTGATCAATAAATTTAGATGCCTTGAAGTCATCACTTAATAATTTTTGAAAGCTTGTTTCTCAATTTTCAATAAAATGATGCGTTAGCACATGGAGTATTTGGTCATGGAGCACCGTAATTGTGGGGTGTGTAAAATGGGGTAATAAAGAATGGTCATGTTAAGGTGTATCAAAGAAAACCAGGCGAGTTTCATTAGCAATTGGGCGTCGGCCCACGCCATCCTGACAACCGCCCAAGCTCGTTGCTTGGAGCGCACTTTCCGCAACCGGCCAAAAATTTCGCCAAAACGGTCAGACTCTACAGTATATATATGCCATTCGCACATGGCGTCAGGTACGTAATCTATACGTTGTGTTACCACGCGGCGACCTACACCGACTTGGCGTCCGGAGTGTCATTGCGGTACCCCGAGATGTTCAACGTGAAGCCAAGACCGGTCCTATCCCCACTTACTCAACGGCCGGCCAATCAAAGCAACGACTACCACACTTCATTTATCCAAGGTACGATCAATTGGCGACCACAGTGGGAGGCCCGGCGCTATCCTACTCCATCCATGGCTCCACGCGACCGGCCCGGGCGCGGGCCTCGTCTCGACTCAACCCCTCCGGGCAACATCCTCAGCAGCGGACCCGGGGCGTGGCGCCACTATTCATGAATCTCAAGAAATCCGCGCCAAGAACCCTCGGTGCAAGGTCGCGAGACCGATCCTAGAGCGAGTGCAACCGCTTCGCTCCTCTTCGAGATATCTGCCGAATCGGCCGGCGCAGAATGCGAGCCTGCTGCGAGCACATCACTCGAGCCATCCTACGGTCTTCTGCAAAGCAAGAACCGGCTCATTGCGGATAGAGAGCGGTGATCTCCGGGTTATGAAAGAGGGCGGTCCGGACGCCGGCGTCGTCGGAAGGCGGAGAACCTTACGCGCGACCGACACCGTCCGGCCGTAGTGACACCGTCGCCTCCTCAAAGGAGCATTACTCGTAGGAAGTACTACCCACCGATCCCGGCCACGGCGAATTGGGGCACGCAGTCGCCCCGCGAGGAAACGTCGCAGACGCCGTTCACCCCCAGCGAGAACGTGCGCGACGCCGTTCCTCTCTTATGATGGATCACGAGGATTTGATTCACCGTCCACGAACGGGCCGCTCGCCCTCAATACTACTCCTCCATGAGTCGTCCGGTTCACGTCGGTCGAGAAGTAGATCTGGGATTCTCGTGAAGATTTTGAAGACTATCGAAATGGAGAAATTAGAGGCGTCTACGCGCGACCAGAAGGGTCCGCAATGGCGACTGGCCAACACACCCCCGAACTTCCACCTTTTGGCGGTCCCGAGGCTTCTATGGAATGGCCAAGAACGAGGCGTGCCTCGCTATGCGCGACTTTTTGGGTCGGCGACATCTGAGCGGCCGTGGCCCATTCACCGAGAGAAATCGGGCGTTACGAGTTCCAAGAGACTTGAGAAAGCCTCCCAATCAACAAATTTGGCGGTAGGGTGATCCGGACAACCATGTTCGCTACTTGATAACTATTGCGGCTATAGAGAGTTGGGGTCGACGATGAAATGCGAGCTTTTCCCTCAGTCGTTGGACGGTCGAGCATTAGAGTGGTGGGAGTCACTTCGACCCAACACTATCTCTTCATGGGAGGGCCTTATCAGGATTTTCTTATCCCACTATACGGCCAACCGCTGCTAGTATCGGTACGAGGAGTACTTGGACACAGTCGTTCAAGGAGACAATGAGACACTGAGACAATACATCGACTGGTTCAACACCGAGGCCAAGACCGTTCGTGACTTAACTGATAAGGACAAGCTGAAGTACCTCGTATTCGACCGGACCATAGGTTCGTAGAAGAATTCACACTGAGCCACTATCAGGACCTCAGCTTCTTCCTGAGGAGAGCCAATGATCACATGGCGTATGAAGAATCCACGGCATGAAGAAAGAGGCGCATACGCGCGCCCTAAAGAAAGAACACGACAAGCGGCCAAAGGGGCATGAGGGCCGTCGTGATAAGCGGCCGGATTTTAGAGACAAGAAGTTTGATCATCGCACTCGTCCGAACACTTCTATTGCGCAAATCTACGAATGCGAAACAATGAGTTTGTGGGCGTGAAGCGGCGACCCTCTTGTACTTAAAAGGGGGCCCGGCCAGGCCAAGAGATCTTTGCCGCTATCATAAGAGCAAGGGCATGACACCAACGCATCGCATGGCCTTGAAAGGCGATGTGAAGACCTTATTCGGAAAGGCAAGTTGGGTAAGTATGTGAGTCCAAGAAAGCGAGTGACCTCGAAAAGGCGGAGAATCTGCTCGGGGACGGAGGAAGGGCGTCGTCATTGTGACGGCCAGTCCAAGATTAAGACCGATCGAAGATCGAGACACTTTCGGCAATCAAGGGGCCGCAATGTTGCTATTGTAATTCATGGTGGCAACCCCAGATTGCGAGAGACTCCAATAAAGCCACAAAAAGAAAGTGGGATCAAATTACGATGGTTGGAGCGACTTGACCGAGCAGCGGCCTCAAATAGACCGCCCATTGCTTTGGGGATGAAGACACGCTCGATGGAAGGCGAATGACTACGTTAGTTGGTGGTCGAGCGATTATGGCCAACACCGAGGTTCAAAGAATTACGTGCGACCAAGGAAGCTCGGTGATATTATGTTCGAGGAATTGATTAACAAGTTGAAGGTCGATCAAGCGAGATAGTTCCGCGAGCGATCCTACTCGTTAACGGGCTTCAATGGAGCGACCACCTATCCCCGGGGACAATTGAGCTTTTAGTCACATTTGGTGAGCGACCATGAAGAAAGCACCTTATGCAGGGGCGGTCGAGCGGCGTTCCTCGTACTTCCTATAAAATCTTGCTACCGATGTATTATTGGTAGGTCGACCTTTGGGAAAGCGGAGGCCGTTGCTTCCACATGCGCACTTAAAGATGAAGTTTCTGATAAAGATGACCGGTAGTTACCACGGCGGCCGACCTAGAGCGCCAAGGCGAAGTCACTACCTATATCAAGAAATTTGTGATGAGGTGGACCATGGCCCAAGCATTCAAAGCAACGTTGAAGGCCACCAAGTTAATCTCGCCCGATCCGGATGCTCGGTATGATCGGCATGACGACCCGCAGGACAACGGCGATGACTTAGCGAGAGCTAAAAAGCAGGCTAAAAGGCGAGCCTCATGGTGGTAGCGGATGTACGGTTGGGTGACGACCCAGCGAAGGCGATGAAGCTAGGTAGCGACCTACCTGAGCAAGTAAAACAAGAACTTGTGGAATGCCTAAGGGAATATGCTGACCTATTTGCATGGCAGGCATCAGACATGCCCGGTATTCCCATAGAGATTGCTTGCCATCAACTTTCGGTCGATGAGGAGTTAAGCGGTGCGCGGCGCGCGAACCCAAAGTGAGGAAAAATCTCAAGCGCAACAAAGGCCGTTGAGGACTCAGTAAAGGCTAACCGTCGAAGAAATCAAGTACACGATCTGGTTATCCAATGTCGTGCTGGTAAAGAAGAAGAATGGCAAGTGGCGTATGTGCGTGGACTACACCGACCTAAACAAGGCATGCCTGAAGGATGCCTTCCATGTGCCCAACATTGACAAGCTGGTCGATGGTGCCTCGGACTCTGAGCTACTATCTTTTACGGATGCATACTCGGGCTACAATCAGATTACGATGTACCCTCCTGATCGCCACAAGACTGCCTTCATGACAGATCGTGGTAATTTTCAAAACAAGGTAATGCCATTTGGCCCAAAGAACGCTGGGGCGACCTACCAGCGTATGATGAATAAGATCTTCAGGAAACAGCTCGGTCGGATATCTGAAGTGTATTTAGATGACATGATCATTAAGAGTATGATCGACCCAGACCACGTGGCGACTAGAGAGGTCTTTGAAGAAGCCAAGAAGAATTCACTTAGGCTAAATCCGAGAAAAATGCACATTTGGTGTGAGGGCGGTAAGTTCTTGGGCTTCCACCTAACGGAAAGAGGAATAGAAGCAAATCCGAGAGAAGTGTAGAGGCGATCGCCGCAGATGAGGCCGCCTACCTCAAAGAAAGAAATTCAACGGTGAATGGCATGGTGGTGCCTTATCGATTCATACCCAAAGAGGCACGTAAGTCGCTCCCTTTATTGGACTCTTAAAGAAGAATTCAAAATTTGAGTGGACCAACCAATGACAAATGGCGTTGGAGGAACCGAAAAGAGGCCACGACTAACCCGCCAATTATGACTAAGCCGTTCTTGGAAATCTGTATTTGTACTTAGCAATAACGGAAGAAGTTTTGAGTGCTGTTCTTGTCAGGGAAAACGACCTAAAACAGAGCCCGGTCTACTTCATCAGCAAGGTATTGCAAGGGCCCGAGCAGAGATATCAGAAGATAGAAAATTTTGCTCTTGCACTCTTGGTGGCCGCTCGAAGATTAAGACCCTATTTCATAGCCCACGGTGTCGTGGTGGCCCGATCAACCAATAAGACAATTCCTCCACCGGCCAGACCTGGCGGGAAGAATGATAAAGTGGGCAGTAGAACTCAGCGAATTTGGGATTAAGTTTGAATCTAGGTCGGCCGCAAAAGCGCAAGTATTGGCCGACTTTATAGCTGAAATGACCCCAGTTCCAGACGATCAACCTACAACGACCTGGACTTTGTACGTAGATGGGTCGTCCAATAGTAAAGGCAGTGGAGCAGGCCTGATATTAGAAAATTCAGAAGGCTTTGTTGTGGAGGTGTCCTTGACTTTTGCCTTCCACACGTCGAACAACCAGGCCGAGTATGAGGCGTGCATAGCCGGCTGCAGCTCGCCAGAGATTTCAATGTCGATCGTGTGGAACTACATTCGATTCCTTGCGTCGTTTCTCAAATCAAAGAATTATACGACGCCAAGGACGAAGTGCTCAAAAGTTATTTGGCCAGAGTAAGGGAGCTCCTCAAACAGTTCGACCGGGCAGAGGTAAAGCATGTGCCTAGAACTGAGAATGTTCGAGCAGACATCCTCTCAAAGCTAGAAAGTACCAAAAGCCCTGGAAATCACAGAAGCTTAATTCAGGAGACTTTGAATCGGCCGAGTGTGTCGACCAAGACAAGCCAATCTCTGGCCGTTCTTTGCGTTGATCAGGATAATGACTGGATCGCCCCCATTCTAAGATACATTGTTGAAGGGGAAGAATCGACCGACCATAAGCAGGCAAAATTGGTCAGGTTAAGGGCGACCAAATATTCCGTAATAGAAGGGAAACTGTATCGAAGAGGATTCTCGTCTCCACTGCTGAGATGCCTTTCGTCGGTCGAGGCCGACCATGTGTTGAGAGATATCCATGAAGGTGTGTGTGGAAGCCATCAAGGTGCACGATCTATAGCGAAGAAAGCGCTCCGGGCCGGTTATTACTGGCCGACCATGGACGAAGATGCTAAGAAATTGGTTCAGAAATGCAAGAAGTGTCAAGTACATGCTGACGTCCATATTGCACCATCTTGAAATTTCAAAGTCTAGTCTCACTAGGCCCGTTTCCACATGCTCCGAGCCAATTCAAATTTTTGATAATCGTGGCGGTCGACTATTTCACAAAGTGGATCGAGGCCGAGCCTCTTTGCAACTATTACATCGGCCAAAGGTCGGCAAGTTCTTGATCGGTGTGTGCTAGCCCGTTTTGGGATTCCCAGCCGATTGATAACGCACAATGGTACCCGATTCGCGACAAGAGGTTGAGAGAAATGTTGGCGACTTAGGGGTGAAGCAACGTTTCACCTCGGTCGAACATCCACGCAGACAAGCGGCCAAGCGGCGGCCAACAGAGTTATCTGCGTTGTTTAAAAGAAGACTTGTGAAGCAAAGGGAATTGGGTCGAAGAAATCGCGATCGTTCTTTGGGCATATAGGGCGACCCCATTCGTCGGCCAGAGTCACCGCCAGGTGGTGTATGGAATCGACATCATACCCATAGATATGGGCGAACTAAATTGGAGAACTCAATCCCCTACAACGGTAAACAACGGCCGAGCCATCCGAGAAGAGTTAGACTGATTGAAGAAGCTGCGTACCCAGCGTCACTCGAGAGAACGATTGATCAAGCGAAAGGTCGCGACTAGGTACAACGCCGATGTTCAAAAGAGAGATTTCGCGATCGGCCGCTCGTTCTAAGGCGTGCGATGTTGGAAATAAACGCGCGTCAAGGAAAGTTAGCTCCAAATCGGAAGGTCCATATAAGTCGTCAAGAAGACCCGCCAAGAGGGGCATACAGTGGAAACCATGGAAGAGCGACTATCCCTATAACGTGGAATCTTTGAGAAACTTCGAGAAAATATTATGTATGAATGTAATGAACGACCTATCAATGAATGAAAGACGAATGTAGCGCTCTTTTTCCCAATCAGGTTTTTTAATGAGGCGACCTTTGAAATTTGCTTTGTACTTTACTTTTTGCAAAGGATGTATGTCAGGTCACTCAACATGCCCGTGGCGAGAAGAAGCGGCCAGAAGGTTATCGAGCAGCGTAAGGTGCCATCGAAATGGCTTGAGGTTGATAACAACCCACAAGATAGTAGGTCGTCGAAGCGATCTACATCGGCGCCATCGAAATGGCCCAAGGGTTGAGTAACAACCCACAAAATAGTAGGTCGTCGAAACGATCTACATCGAGCGCCATCGAAGTGGCCCAATCGAGCGCCATCGAAATGGCCCAAGGGTTGAGTAACAACCCACAAAATAGTAGGTCGTCGAAACGATCTACATCGAACGCCATCGAAGTGGCCCAATCGAGCGCCATCGATATGGCCCAATCGAGTGCCATCGAAATTGCGCCATCATTGTTCAAGGGTTAAGTGATAACCCGAGAACAAGTATGGGAAGGCGGCGACTTACAACGAATGCCTTCAAAAAGCGCGATCCGATCATGCAATTGACCCGATATGAAAACGCTCGTAAAGCCCTAAATAGCGGCCCAAGACCGGCCTAAACGATCGAAAACCTTAGTAAAGTGTTAACAGAAAAAGCGAGTAAACCCAAACGAGTAGGCAAGATAAAATAAACAGAAAATTCAAATTGTCATTACAAACCAGGGCGCCTTGGTCGGCCGAAGCGCCCAAATATCACATGAGCGAAGCGGAGTCAATGAAATTGTTATGCGAAGACCGATTAGAGGATTACAAAATTTACTCCGCTCGCGGCGGGCTTGAAAATGGATGGCGGGACGGGTGGTGTTGCCGTGTTCGTTGAATGCCTCGGGCAGCACGATCTCGTTCTCTTCCACGCAGTGCTCAGGCCTTATCACGCTCTCATAAAAATTGACATTCATTTCGAGTTCGAACTCGCACCGGTCGGCGTTAAAATTGGTAGATCGCTGCTTCCCTACCAAGCTCGGCCACCCTCTGTACCTGAGCCTCCAGCTCGGCCCTCTTGGTTTCCAGATCGGCCTTCGCCTTCTCGATCGCATCAGCATCAGTCTTTAGGCTCTTTACTTGGGCGGCAAGTTCTTTGTTCTTTTTGACTAACTTGGCCCGGTCCTCCTCGGTCTGCTGTAGCGCCTCTTTCTTGGACTTAATCGCCTTCTCCAGTTTGGCCAGGGCAGCATCCTTTTCAACCCGAGCATCTGCAAGAAAAAACAGTAAGGTCAGTCGAGCGACCGATCTTAAACAAAAGCGAGACAGGACAGAAGTTTAGAATACCTTGAAGTTCGTTTGACATCTCTGCATGGCTTTACCAACGCCATTGCGAGAAGCGCAAACCACCATCGGCTCCTTCTTAAACTGCTCAAAGTCGGCCAGCCCCAAACCCTCGGTCGAGAGAACCGGAAAATCCCCCTCAGGAATTTCGCGGACCCGCTCGAGAACTCTGCCCCGTTTGGGAGAACGAGTGTCTGGCGGGCGGCCGAACTTTGGAAGCGCATTTTTCCTCGGCTCGCGGGGTCTGTGGCACCCTGGACGGCCCTTCCAGGTCGACCACGCTTGGAGGCAGCCGAGAAGCGCCAGGAATGGAAGAGGGGTTCAAAACTGCTTCAAGCTCGGCCCAAGACTTTCCAGCCATTTTTCCTGCAAAGTAGATCGAGCCAAGGTTAGATGGAACGTTCAATAGCCAAAATAAAAAGATAAGTTTGAAAGCGAACCAATCTCGGCGTCAATGGCACGGCCTACCAGCAGAGTAAAAGGACGGCAAGGTATGTCGCCTTTAGGGTCTGGGGGCATAAGGCTCGACAGCGTCTTGATCATACGCAGAGATTCCAGGTTGACCTCGCCCAAGTCCTTGGTGGTGTAAATGTAATCACCGGCCGCCGAAAGAAGTGAGCCTCATTCCACATAATGGGAAAGAAGGGTTCACCGACCGTCCCATCAGGGTTGGTCTCAGCTATAGCTCGCTCGGCCTCCTTGGTCGGGACAACCCAGAAATACGGGCTCTTCCATGCAGCGCCCAATGATTCCTGGAACGCCTTGAAATACCGATGCTGAGTCTTCTGAGTCTTAAAGGAGACCTTCTCCCTCTTCTCCTTGTTGGCCTTCTCCCTCAGCCAGCTCAGCTCGAAAATAGTGAAAAACAATTGCATCGAAACCGGCCGAGCAGTGCACTCATGAGAGGGGGCGACCTGGTCGTCCCCGGACCTGACACCCCTATCACAAGGCACGGAATTTTGCAATAAAGAAAAGCTACAGAAAGTAAAAACAGAGATCGACCCATACCTTAAAGATGCCTGAAATCGGTCGAGAAGGCTGAAAGGTTCGGACGAAAGAACTGTCTCAAGATGCAGTCGTGGCGAGATAAGTTGGTCGTGTGAGCAATTCGCGATGAACGTGAGGAATAGTTCCCATCGAAGGCATATTTATAGTACAGGCCCAAGGCTGTAGAAGGACCGGGAGAAGAAACGTCGCAACGCTTCATCTTCTCATTGAAAGCTGTCATTGAATGACCTCGGGATCACCAAACGTCGTGTCTTAAAGGACAACAAAATCCAACCGTCGTGTCAGCACGGTCGAGACCGTCCCATCAAGAGCGAGTGGCCGCGGCCACCTCACGACCTAAAGGTCTGTTAAAACGGCTTAACCCCAGGGGGCAACAATTCAAGCCTCAGCCCGCTCTTAGCGACCTAGGCTTGGGGGCAACTCGTTCGGTGTATCAAAGAAAACCAGCGAGTTTCATTAGCAATGGGGCGTCGGCCCACATCAAGACTAACCGCCCAAGCTCGTTGCTTGGGCGCACTTTCCGCAATCGGCCGAAAATTTCGCAAAACGATCGGACTCTACAGTATATATATGCCATTCACACATGGCGTCAGGTATGTAATCTATACCTTGTGTTACCCTGCCCGAGCAACCTACACTGACTTGGGCGTCGGAGTGTCATTGCAGGTACCACCCGAGACGTTCAGCGTGAAGCCAAGACCGGTCCTATCCCTTACTCAACGGCCGGCCAAATACAGCAAACGACTACCACACTTCATTGATCCAAGTACGATCGAGTCCCAATGAAGTTAACCATCTCCGATTAAGAGAAGACAAATCTACATTAGGTAATATTGTAGATAAAATGTTGTCCATGCATAAATAGGAAGTAAAGCTAGCAAATAATGGACTATATACCCAAAAACGAATCTATATTCAAACATTTCTTTCCATACCTCAAAACTCACTTTTCCTATGTGTCATCACTAGAGTAATTCGTTAATTATTATTATAAATTTAATGTTATTGCCCACCATGATTGTTGTGTCTATCTCTCTCCAAATGGAGAAATGGAGAGTATCCCAACCAATTTTTTTCTCACTAATTTTTCTTTTTGATAACAGATCAATAAATTTAGATGCCTTGAAGTCATCACCTAATAATTTTTGAAAGCTTGTTTCTCAATTTTCAAAGAAATGATGTGTTAGCACATGGAGTATTGCGTCATGGAACACCGTATTTGTGGGGTGTGTAAAATGGGGTAGTAAAGAATGGTCCCAATGAAATTAACCATATCTTATTAAGAGAAGACAAATCTACATTAGGTGATATTGTAGATAAAATGCTGTCCATGCAAAAATAAAGCTGGCAAATCATGGACTATGTACACAAAAACAAATCTATAATCATACATTTCTTTCCATACCTACAACTCACTTTTCCTATGTGTCATCACTAGAGTAATTCGTTAATTATTATTATAAATTTAATGTTATGGCCCACCATGAATGTTGTGTTAGCACTAGGTGATATTGTAGATAAAATGCTGTCTATGCATAAATAGGAAGTAAAGTTGGCAAAGAATAGACTATGTACCCACAAACAAATCTATAATCTTACATTTCATTCCACACCTCAAAACTCACTTTTCTATGTGTCATCACTAGAGTAATTCGTTAATTATTATTAAAAATATAATGTTATTGTCCACCATTAATGTTGTGTCTATCTCTCAACAAATGGAGAAATGGAGAGGAGAGAGGATCCCAGCCCATTCTCTCCTCACTAATATTTCTTTTTGATAACCGATCAATAAATTTAGATGCCTTGAAGTCATCACCTAATAATTTTTGAAAGCTTGTTTCTCAATTTTCAAAGAAATGATTTGTTAGCAAATGGAGTAATGCGTCATATAACACCGTAATTGCGGGGTGTGTAAAACCGGGTAATAAAGAATGGTCCCAATGAAATTAACCATATCTTATTAAGAGAAGACAAATCTACATTAGGTGATATTGTAGATAAAATGCTGTCCATGCAAAAATAAAGCTGGCAAATCATGGACTATGTACACAAAAACAAATCTATAATCATACATTTCTTTCCATACCTACAACTCACTTTTCCTATGTGTCATCACTAGAGTAATTCGTTAATTATTATTATAAATTTAATGTTATGGCCCACCATGAATGTTGTGTCTATCTCTCTCCACATAGGGAAATTGAGAGGATCCCAACAAATTTTTTCACACTAATTTTTCTTTTTGATAACAGATCAATAAATTTAGATGCCTTGAAGTCATCGCCTAATAATTTTTGAAAGCTTGTTTCTCAATTTTCAAAGAAATGATGCATTAGAACATGGAGTATTGCGCCATGGAACACCGTTATTGTGGGGTGTGTAAAATGGGCTAATAGAGAATTGTCCCCATGAAATTAACCATATCTGATTAAGAGACGACAAATCTACGTTAGGTGATATTGTAGATAAAATGTTGTCCGTGCAAAAATAGGAAGTAAAAGTGGCAAAGAATGCACTATGTACCCAAAAACAAATCTATAATCATACATTTCTCTCCATACCTCAAAACTCACTTTTCCTATGTGTCATCGCTAGAGTATTTCGTTAATTATTATTTTAAATTTAATGTTATTGCCCACCATGATTGTTGTGTCTATCTCTCTCCAATGGAGAAATGGAGAGGATCCCAACCAATTTTTTTCTCACTAATTTTTCTTTTTGATAACAGATCAATAAATTTAGATGCCTTGTAGTCATCACCTAATAATTTTGAAAGTTTGTTTCTCAATTTTCAAAGAAATGATGCGTTAGCACATGGAGTATTGCGCCATGGAACACCGTAATTTTGGGGTGTGTAAAATGGGGTAATAAAGAATGGTCCCAATGAAATTAACCTTATCCGATTAAGAGAAGACAAATCAACACTAGGTGATATTGTAGATAAAATGCTGTCTATGCATAAATAGGAAGTAAAGATGGCAAAGAATAGTCTATGTACCCAAAAAAAATCTATAATCTTACATTTCATTCCACACCTCAAAACTCACTTTTCTATGTGTCATCACTAGAGTAATTCGTTAATTATTATTATAAATTTAATGTTATTGTCCACCATGAATGTTGTGTCTATCTCTCAACAAATGGAGAAATGGAGAGGAGAGAGGATCCCAACCCATTCTCTCCTCACTAATCTTTCTTTTTGATAACAGATCAATAAATTTAGATGCCTTGAAGTCATCACCTAATAATTTTTGAAAGCTTGTTTCTCAATTTTCAAAAAAATATATGTGTTAGCACATGGAGTATTGCAACATGGAACACCGTATTTGTGGGGTGTGTAAAATGGGGTAGTAAAGAATGGTCCCAATGAAATTATCCATATCCAATTAAAGGGTAGTAAAAAATGGTCCCAATGAAATTATACATATCCAATTAAAAGTTGACAAATCTACATTAGATGATATTGTAGAAAATATGTTGTCCATGCATAAATAGGAAATAAAGCTGGCAAATAATAGACTATGTACCCAAAAACAAATCTATAATCATACATTTCATTCCATACCTCAAAACTCACTTTTCCTATGTGTCATCGCTAGAGTATTTCGTTAATTATTATTTTAAACTTAATGTTATTACCCGCCATGAATGTTGTCTCTATCTCTCTTCAAATGGAGAAATGGAGAGGATCCCAACCCAATTTTTCCTCACTAATTTTTCTTTTTGATAACAGATAATTAAACTTATATGCCTTGAAGTCATCACCTAATTATTTTTGAAAGCTTGTTTCTCAATTTTCAAAGAAATGAAGCGTTAGCACATGGAGAATTTCGTCATGGAACACCGTAATTTTGGGGTATGTAAAATGGGGTAATAAAGAATGGTCCCAATGAAATTAACCATATCCGATTAAGAGAAGACAAATCTACATTAGGTGATATTGTAGATAAAATGTTGTCCATGCATAAATAGGAAGTAAGGCTGGCAAAGAATGGACTATGTACCCAAAAACAAATCTATAATCATACATTTCTTTCCATACCTACAAACTCACTTTTCCTCTGTGTCATCACTAGAGTAATTTGTTAATTATTATTATAAATTTAATGTTATGGCCCACCATGAATGTTGTGTCTTTCTCTTTTCGCGACTAAGTTGATCGAATGCGGTTAGGTTAGTCGTGCGTTCTAGGATGAATGAGATATACGGCTCAAAAGTCCTAGTGCGCCTATTAAAAATAATTGATAAATAAACCTTTATCCCAAAAACACATAGGGGGTTAAGCCGACCACACAGTACGACTCAAGAGTCTTAAAATCCCTATTCTAAAATCAAACCACTTCACATCAAACCATTTTTCAAAATTCATAAAAAACTCCATTTTCAAAAAGTAGGGAATTAAGTCAGTCGTATGACTGGGTTAATCTTCGTTCTAGGACGATTGAGTCGTACAACTCAATAATCCTAAAACCCCTATATTAAAAAATACCAACCCAAAACCTTTTTCTACCCAAGAACTACTTAGCTTTGATTTCTCCATCGCACCTGTAGATACGTAGGAGGAGGGGGCCACTCCTGCCAAACACAAACAACTACAATTTTTATTAAGTTTTTTTTCTTTTTTTGAAAGGGTAAAAAAATCATTAAATACAACTAATTAGAAGGTAGTCTTCCATAGGAAGAATGTCGTGGGGTGTTACCTTTCAATGACCCTTATCCATTCAAAAGGGATTTTCCAATATTTGCCCTTAAACTAAACTATGGTGGCGGCTTCATTTTTGAACCTTCGAAGAATCCTTTCCCAGATTTCTCGGTCGCTACAATTATAATTCTATGATATTTATCATATGTTTCGTGCTATGGTTAAAACCCAAAATAATGCTATTATAAAGTGCTTTCGTTGTGATCTAGGTGGTGAATATACCTCAAATAAATTCTTTGAGTTACTTTCTTATGATGGTACTTATTCCGACCTGGCTTGCAAACCCCATCGAGCATTTGGGCCTGGCCCATTATCCTACAAGAATTTCAGCCCAGTAAGTCAGTCCAACAGCGAGGCGCCTAAACCACGCATCACAAAGGACTGACGGCCCAGATTCACTGTGTTGATCCGACGGCTCGTGCCGAGCGCCCTCGTCTATAAATAGAGCACCCGGCCTCCATTTCCAGGTACGCTCTCATTCTTGCACATTCTGCCTATTCTCCCACCGACTTAGGCATCGAGGTGTCTGCGGTACACCCCACCCGGCGTGGGGCGAAGAGCAACTTCGGACGTCCAAGACACTTCATTCATTCGAAAGTCACCTAACGAGTCGGAAGCGGAACCCGGCTAGCTCCTCGGACAAGGTAACCGAGTTCGGGGCCAACAACATTGGCGACCACGGTGGGAGTGTTTCAACGCATTCTCACTCGGTTCTGCCTCTCCTCACGACTCCAACACAAAGCATGCCACCTCGTGGACGTCCCGCTACTCGGGCCCAATCTCGAGCCCAGAATGCAAGTGCCCCGGTGCCGATTCAACACGAAAGCACCCACGAAGGGCATGTTCAAACCCCGCCCAAGAAGCTTTCAAAGCACCAATCACGCCTAGGCTACCTCTTCCGCCGCCGATTGCAACAACTCGACCCTATCCTGGCTCTCCAAGCCGTGAGTAGGGTGGGACACTAGTGCGAAAAAGGGATTTAAAGTCACGCAAATTGGCTTTTTAAAGTCACGCGCGAGCGTGACTTCTATTAAGGCGACTTCGTATGTCAGGAGCTTTAAAGTCAAGCGAAAGCGCGACTTCATATGTTTTTTTTAAAGTCAGACCAACATTGCCCCGACATTAATTATCGATAATCGTTATATGGAATGACTTTTAAAGTCAAGCCAAAGTGTGACTTTAAAGTTATTATTAAGTCAGACTTTTTGTCGCTTGACTTTAAATGTGTTTACATTATAAAGTCAGGGTTGTACCCGCCTGACTTCAAAGTTTTTTTTTTTTTTGCCTTTTGGTCATTCCCCTGGATATATATATATATATATTAATATTTGGCTCCACTAGGTATCAAATTCATTAAACTAGCAACAAACATTCATATAGAATTACAAAATTACTATATTTTGCTCCAAAAATTTATCACTACCAATTCAACATTCATTTCACTAATATCTTGTCAAAAGGTATACCATAATACATATGTAGCAAAACCATAAGAAAATCAACCATCACCGAATTTACAAAGACAACTATATGCTTCTATTAAGCTCCAAATACCACAAGAAAACCAACAATAAGATTAAAGACAAATGATCGAACATCATCACTTAAGTTGTTTTCTTCGTTCTTCCTTTGAAGTTGGTTTACGCTCTTCATACAACTTTATAAAGAACTCCGCCCAAACTTGTCTAACATGCGTCAACTCTTCAAGTGTGAACGATCGACTCGAATTAAACATCTACAAAAATAAAAGTTCAATATGAATCACATGGTTAACCTAATACCAACAACATAATAATTACCTAGTAATCATCCTATAAAAGTTGAAAATTATATACCTTCTTCCAATTATTAGTGATAGTTGCGAGACAATGGTCATCATATTTATCATCACATAGTGGCCACAAGAATAACCATCATTTTGTTTCGGTCCCTATAAATGAATATCAAATATCAAAACTGAATATAATTTACAGTAACTAGTATAAAATGAAAAAAAAATTAATGTATTCAATACTTACTTTAAGTGTCAACCAATGAGGTTTTGATTTTCTTAAACCCTTCATCCTATTATATCCATCCATAGCTACGTGGGGAAACATCATAAATAGTAAGTTATAAGTCTAAAACATATAAGCGGAAACAGAGAAAAGAACTCGGTTCTGTTCTGCAGACTAGTAAGGTTTAGAATCCCAAGATATAGTATCCAAGAAGTTACGACCAAGCAATCTCTGTAAGAAAAAGAACATTCCTTCAAGTGAGTCTCAAACTAATAATAAAGCTTTTGATACGAATATGCAGCTTGTTTTACATTCCTCTATTATCGATCCAACTAACTAACATCACTTTGTTAGTTATCGCTTGTCTTGACACGACTCTAACTATAGTAGTCACGATGATTACAACTCCACAAGTTAACAAAGTGAACACAAGTGACACAAAGGTCCACACTCCACATAGCATAGCGGTGAGTAATTCCAAAAGTCTTATTTTGAATACTAAAATAGAAAGAGAGAACAACATATTATCGACCTCTCAAAACTACCATTATTTGGGAAAGGATTACACAAAATCACGGAACCAATTTGTTGTGAAGTTAAAATCTAAAAACATTACACTAAATCACTGCAGCATTTAAACACTATGAGCAGATGAATTTCAGCTGGCAAAACTAATTGCACAAAGATGAACAATAAACTAATTGCAAGAAACTAATTGCAAGAGGAAACGAAATGAAACCTCTTTTGTTAGAGAAAGAAGTCACCAAGCAAAGTGAAGCACAAAAAGCAAATCAAGGACTTAAAGGAAAGGGGCACCAACACCCATCCAAATTTCTATTCGGTGTGGTTAAAGCAAATAAATCATCATCGAGCATCCCCACATATCTTGATTGATAGCTAAGAAAGAACACGAAATAAAATTCTTGCATAGTAAGGAACTTTATGATTGGACCGTGAGGCTAAGTTCTAGGCACCTCCAATATTGATATATCACCGCCTATGTTTTCTTAGTTGTTAAGCTTGCTTAAGTTGTAAGGATACTAGCATATAACGTGCCTTCTTTGTACCAGCTTAGTGCATCAATTCAATTCAAACAGAGAGAAATAAATTCTCTCTTCCTCTTCTCTTTCGATTCGGTGTGTGTGTTTGTGTTTTTATTGTTATGCCTCTTTGATATCATAAACTAGTAAGTTCACAAAACTCACAAAATATAATCATAAACTAAGAGTGTAGTAAACAAAAATTTAATATTTCTATTCTCAACCAATTTACTCCTTCACTATTACTATCTCTCTTTTGGTTTCTCTTTCTCTCGCCATTGTTTCTTTCTCTTTTTCATCTCTCTCTCTCTCTCACCTCTTCATTCACCTCTTTTCATATTAATCTTCAATGCATTGATCAAAATTTAGAATTTGCATAAAATACATTGATGTCTTGACATGTTATTGTTGATGATGACAACTTTAACGAAATCCAAGAAGATGATAACCTATCTTCTTAACAAGAAACAATGAGAACATAAAGAATTTCAAAGAAAGAAACTAATTGCACAAAGATGAACAATAAACAAGCATTGAAGAGTTACATAAGCTACAATGACACACCACAACATAAACCCTAATACGAAAATCTACCCTCATAAACCCTAAATCCTCCACCTAAAATTTATACAATCAATAAAAAGTAAACACCATAAAAAACCCTAGAGAAAGAGATAGAGATAGAGCAACACAGAGATAGAGCAACAGAGAGAGAGAGAGAGAGAGAGAAAGAGGGCTTGCACGGAAACGCAATGAGAGCAAGATGATGAAGGTTGTAGAGAGCGCAATGAGAGCGCGAGAGAGGCGATGAGAATACGAAGCGTTCAACTTTGAGGCGCGAGAGAGGCGACGCTTCAACTTGAGAACGTTTTGATGTGTTTTACGTTTGAGAGAAAGAGAGCGATGAGAATACGAAGCGTTTTGATGTGAAATACTTTTGAAGTCAAGCAATATTACGGTTTGTCTTAAAATGTTAAAATTTTCCACTTTTGAAGTCACGCATATTTTACGCTTGACTTAAAAACTAGCGCGCCAAAAAAAGTTTTCGAGTTTATTACAAGTTTGCCACCGCGTCCTTATATCAAGGCGGAGCATCTGAGCGCGTGACTTTAAATGTCTATTTCTTTTCCTTATTTTGCACTAGTGGAATAGGATGGGACGAGCTAGGCTTTGCTTGGCCTGGGCCTGACCTACATTGAAAATGTTAGGCCTAAGCCTGGCCTGTGGCCTGTCGTAGGCACATTTTCTATGCCCGACACGCCTTTACGAAGCTCCCACAAGGCACGAAAGCCTTTTAAAATCCTATTTGACTATTTTCTTAAGAAGACCTCCAATATTTCAATGGTGTAAACCATTAAAATAGACTAACAACCTAATAGGTCAATGAGATTAAGTTTCAATTGAGATCTAAGAGAACCTTTTAGGAAAATATCTTTATATGACATCCTATTTAAATTTTATTTTATAATAATAACTTCAACTATGTCAAAAATTTATGTAGGTTAATATGTTTAAACTAACAAAAAATGTTAGCAAAGTTATGACTTAACGCAAAGTATCAAATTCAATACAAAATAATATTAGTAATTAAAAAACTAGTTATATTGATTTAAATAGGCCGGCCTGATAGGCCTAAAAGACTTTTTCAATGGCCTATGGTCTGGCCTATTTAGCTAAATAGGATTTTAAAAAAGTCTTGGCCTTATCATTTTTTCAAAAAGTCGGCTCGGCTCGCCTTTGTCGTAGGTGGGGTAGTAGGCCCTGTTAAGCGGCTTTGGCCTATTCTCACCCCTAGCCGTGAGTCAATTGTTAGACGTCCTTGAAAGAAGAAGTTGAAACCTAGTTTAACAAGAGCAATCCCGACTTGAACTAGCAGCGTTGGCCCAAGCTCCTACTGTGTAACCTTCTGTGCACGCATTGCCAGATTCTCCCCAGACTGTAGTGTCACGACAGTGATGCACAATCCCGCAGTGCCCCGCCTACGATTCGCCTGTTTGGAGGGAGAAACACCGGGGGAGACCTCCGACCCCTCCATCTCCATCTGATTCTGATTTCGAGTCTGGCGATGGAAATTCTTCTTCAGACTCTTCTTCCTCCCGAAGCCCTTCCTCGAAGAAGAAAACTCATAAATTTATGCGCAAAGACAAAGGGAAAAAGTCCGGCGGGAGCACCTTCGTGCCGAGGATTTAGGATTACAAAATCCCGAAGTCATGGGGAAACCACCCCCGCTGAGCTCTTACGATGGGAAGTCCGACCCCGATGAACACGTGGAAGACTTCAACAGGGTTCTTGACTACAGGGGAGCGCCCGAGGAGGTCCGCTGTAAACTCTTCCCCCTCACCCTGAAAAAGAGCGCGTCAAAGTGGTTCATAGACTTACCGACGACATCTATCTCGTCCTGGAAACAACTCGCGAGACTTTTCACCTCCCTGCCATCGCTTCCAAACTAAAGCCCAAGTCGGCCGATATTCTCCGTACTATCTGCCAAGGAGAGTCCGAGTCCTTGAGAGCTTATATCGAAAGATATAACAAAGAAGCCGAAGAAGTTCACAACGTCTCAGACGAAGTCTGAATGATGTTTCAAAGGCACAGCCTCCGAAAGGGTACACTTTTCCATGTCAATGTCGACCTCGTCCGTGGCAACTTTGGACGATTTCTTGAGACGGGCACAGTGCCACATAGACTATGAGGAATCCAACGAAGCCATTGAAGGAGTCGCTTCTTCAGCACCAAGAAAAGACAAAGAGCCAAGGACAAAGCAAAGAAAAGAAGGGGAGGAACGCCAAAGAGTGGCGTTCCCAATTCACTCGACTACTCGCCGCTTAATACCTCGAAGTCAAAGATTCTTCAGGAATGTGCGAATGCCAAGTTTAACAAGGTGAAGTGGCCCGCACCGATCCCTCAGAGGCACACAACCAACAAGAAACCTACTGCCGTTATCATCGGAGCCACGGGCATGATATCAAGAAGGCTGAGGAGTGCTCAAGGATGATATTGAAGACCATATCCAAGGGGAAAGTTGAGACGGTGATTGAAGACCAAGAGAAAAAGAGGAGCAGTGCGCCCCGAAAATCCAAATCTACAGTCAATGAAGTCGGAAAAACTTCCTCCGACGACAGTGATTCCAAAGAAGATTCCCCGAAGGCACATCGCCAGAGGCCAGTCGCCATGGTGGTCATGGGTGGCTACTCCCTGAAGGTGGGAGAAACGCGCAGATCAATATAAAGAAGATGGACTGACATTTTGGACAATGGAAATAATCCAAGTCCAATAATAGTCAAGTCAAGCCGACCACCGCTGACCTTTGATGATGTCGGGTTACCGGGGGGAAAGCAAACAAATGGTTGCTGCTGATTGTCTGCTTTAATATCGGGAACCGACGTCAAGAGAATCTTGATCGACCAAGGGAGCTCTTCAGATCTGATGTTCATAGAGTTACTGCCCAAGCTCTGTATTTCCGAGTCCGACCTCCAAGCCTATGACGGAAGGGGCCTGACAGGATTCAACGGGTCCAGGACAATCCCACTCGGATATATTGAACTACAAGTCACATATGGCGAAGGCAAACTCTCCCGAACAGTAAAAACTCGCTTCTTAGTACTACCCTGCACATCTCCTTACAACTGTATAGTGGGCCGACCAACTTTGGGAAAACTCGGAGCTGTGACCTCGACGGTCCATCTGAAAATGAAGTTCTTTTCCGAGGAAGGAGAGGTTGCCACCATTCAGGCCAATGGAGATGCCACTACCTCTGTATGAAGGAGGAGAGAAGAACGAAAAGAAGAAAGCTCGTATTTGAGATAGCGGCTGGAAAGAAAGAAATGTGAAAATAAACAAGAGGATGTAATAATTTTTCCGATCTCTTTAATGAAAAGAAAAGATTGTCGAATGCTCCTGTCATACATATAGTTTGCATATATTGTTTCTTGTTTTACTCGTATGCACGACTAACACGCAGGCCATGTCGGCGAGGTCCCTAGCAAACTGACTCAACGCCCCTCTCCCCTGACTCCGACTCCGGGCTGGCCACCCGGAGGATGACGGGATGAGGCGAGGCCGTCAAAAGAAAGTTCTCCACGATCTCGAGCTCTTACGCTCTGTCGTGGGGTGCTGGCGAGGCCCATAGCGGCTTAGGTCCTCGTGACCCTATCTTTCGCCTCGAGCGATTGTGCCTTTACTCTGGTGTCCGAGGTACTCATCTCCACCAGACGGCGAAAGAAGAAGTCCTTGCGGCATCGCCCCTCTTTCGCCCCGTGCGATTGTGCCTTCTCTTTCTGGTGTCTGAGGTACTCATCTCCACCAGGAAGGGGAGGACCTTCCCCTGAGGTCCGAGGGTTCGTCCCACAACAAAGGGTGAAGGAAAGGAGTCCTTGCGGCTTCCGTCAAAGTGAAGGCCTGGATCTACAGCGATTCCGGTAAGAAGGCCCAGATCCACAGCGATCTCGGTAGAAGACCTCTCTGATGTCAGAACTGTGTTCCATCAGAGAGCCCGGCGGCATACGACCTCACGCAAGGTAAATGACTATCTATTTGCACATTTTGATTACACTTCCCTATGGCTATCTGCCTAACTCCCTCGACAAGTCTCACCGCGAGGTCGGTCCACGGACCCGACTTTGCAACGACTATCAGGGACCTGGCAGAAAAATCATAAGTAATCAAAATAAAAAGATCGTTTCATACAAGATGAAGTAATATTACAAACCGGTATATATGCCGGCAAAAGAAAGCAAAAGAAAAATTATACATTATTCACTTTTATCCGAACCATCGAGCATTTGGGCCTGGCCCATTACCCTGCAAGAATTTTGGCCCAGTAAGTCAGTCCAACAGTGAGGTGCCTAAACCATGCATCACAAAGGACCGATGTAACACCCCCTTTCTAAACAACTAGTATTTAACATATATATTATCAGAGTTTCATAAAATCATGGAAGGAAAGCGTTACATCAAAACAACCAATTGTTAAAACTCCAAAGTCAATAAATAAATAAAAATAACTCCAAGTTTAAGATACATAGCACCAAAACAAAATCTGGGAATGAACACCAGCAGCGGAAAATAATAAACTCTAATATAGAAATGCAAGGTTATATAATAATCCAAACATAAGAGGAATGACAATCAACAAAACGTTCCCCCCAGGTGCTACGTATCAGAGCTGACTCGACCATACTAGAAGGGAGCCATAAGAATGCCCTCACTCGCGGGTACTGCGCAGTTCTTGGGACATACGAGGCAACACGACGCAAAGATGGGTGAGTCTTTTATACATATAATAATAATCAAGATACACAGTATATGTTGGCCAGGCAGAGCAGAACAGCTAATCCACAACAACACGCCACATTATCAGCACACATCATCATAATTATAATGCATTCACAAGGTATAACCATCAAAGGAAACATCAATAACATATGTATGTGTACATGCATGAGTGCAACATGCATGAGGATCCTTCATCACCGCAAATTTGCACCGAGGGCACCCACCGCTTTGGGCCGAGTCCCACACCGCTTTAGTAGAAGCCTACACACCGCTTGATGCACATGCAATATGTGACTCTATGTCAATGCACCACAAACAACACCTATGCCACAATATTTTATTATGCACACCTCTTTATTTATTTCCTCAACTCTACCTCACCGACAATCTAGCCTTGTGGGCTACACGCTGCTTTGGACCGAGGTCCCGCACATTTCCCATCAATAATTATTAACATATAATTAAACTCACCGCTTTAATTTATTAAACTACGCAACAATTATTAAACTCAACGCTTTATATTTCCCAATTCAACATCATCCACATATAAGCCTCATTTTACAACGCCTTTAAGTTCTCAAGCAACAACATCTTTCAAATTTAAGTAACAACACACAAAGGAGATTTAGTGACAATACATAGAAATTTGGGGTAACGATATATTGTTAGTTTTGGAAAACCTCTCATGTTCATGCTTTGATAACGTCACATTTTAATTTGCAAAAAATGCAGTAAAACATTGACCACTTTATTTATAACAACGACCACCTTACATGCCTTCTCATTAAAAGAAAAACGCAGAAAATTTCGGTTCATGAATAACAAATAAACAGCAGTGAAATCAGTGACTTTTTAGGCACGTAATCGTAGTAGCAAAACAAAGCGAGAAAGCGAGGTGGAAAAACAGCAGAATTTCGAGTCAAAACGGCGATGAAACAGGGCTCTTTTAGCAAAACAAAGCTAGAAAAATAAGTGCGTTCTGAAAGAAAACAAATACTCATTGATTGTAAAAAGCTGCAGTACTTTTGTAAAAAAAAAACAGCTCGTTGGTATAAAGAAACAAACAAACAACAACTATTTTAAATGGCTAACAGACGACTTACTAAAGGGCTAACAATAAAGACACTCATAAAAAAATAGCGACCTTCTTAGTTTCAAAATAAAGCAATGACTTTCTTACTAAAGAAAAAAACAAAGAACACGTACAATTTAGACACCACTTCCAATATCCCTTAACTCACTCTCGATCTCGTTTCATATCTAAACATATAAACGAATCACCACATACATCCCAAATATTCAATTCGAACTAGAACTCACCATACATCACAATTTAATTCATTCTCAATTTAATCAATTACATACTCTTATTCATATGCGTAACAAAAATCGATTTTTAGCCTCATCTAATCACCCATCACCCATCGATTTCCAGCCCCATGAATTTACCCAATTCGAAATTTAATCATCATCAAGAAGTCATCAAACAACATCCATGATTCATCAAACAACACCAATATTTTATCAACAATAACAATCATTCATCAACAACATCCATAATAACATCAAAACCCCACAAAACCCACCACACATAATCCAAATCCTAAGTATTATTATAGGTATAGAAAGAACCCCCATACCTTGAAAGCTTATGAACTCGAATTCACCTCCACAAGCACACCACGAAATCAAGCTTCCCCTTCTCCTCCTTCAAGAACCGTGGCACACAAATGAAGAGCTTGGGAGAACAACACGATGGAAGTGAGGAATTTGAGTCTACCACACGAAAAAGGGGAAGAAAAAGGAAGAGAAAAGGATTGAAACCATTACCTAATGAAGAACTTGAGAATTTTTCCCTCCTTTCTCCTTGCTCACCGTCGCGCTGCACTTCACTCTCTCCCTCTCGAATTCTTTTCTCTATTTCTAGTTGGAATGGTGTGAATGAGATTCTCTTAGGGTTTTGGGGTTATTAGGGATGGGCGTGGGTCACTTATTGGCTTGGGCCCTAATTGCACCCCTTTAGTTACTTAGTTAGACCCCTGCGCAATAAAATTAATTCCAACATTATTACTCAATTTAAATAAATATCAGAATCCTCAAATAACTTAATTAAATAAATAATTAAATTATTTTAGGGCGTTACAACTCTCTCCCCACTTAAGGAATTTCGTCCCTCAGAAATTACAGAGTCAAACAACTCCGGGTATGCTTCTTTCATCTTACTTTCCAATTCCCAAGTCATGTTTTCGCCCACTGCTCCCAGCCAAACCACTTTCACTAAATTGATCTCTTTGCCTCTTAACACTTTTACCTCACGGGCTTCAATTCTAACTGGCATAGTTTCTATCGTGAGGTTCTCCTCACTTCCACATTATCCATCCGAATTACGTGCGGCGGCCTGGAACATACTTCCGCAATTGAGATACATGGAATACATCATGCAGTTAGATGGGTTAGGTGGCAAGGCCACCCGATAGGCAACTTTCCCAACCCTTTCCGGAAATGCGGTATGGGCCATAAAACCGAGGGGTTAATTTCTTAGACTTCAAGGCACGACCCACACCTGTCACCGGAGTGACTCTCAAGAATACATGGTCACCAGCTTGAAACTCCAGATCCTTCCTCCTCTTATCATGATAATTTTTCTGCCTACTCTGCGAGGCTTTCATCTTCTCTTGTATCATCTTCACCTTCTCTGTGGTCTCACGCACAATCTCCGGGCCTAACACCACACTTTCACCTGATTCATACCAACACAAGGGCGTCCTGCACCTCCTACCATATAATGCCTCGAAAGGCGCCATCCCAATACTCGCATGAAAAATATTGTTATAGGTGAATTCAATCAATGGCAAATGGGAATCCCATGAACCTCCTTGTTCAAGGACACACGCCCTCAAAGAAATCCTCTAGTATTGGATAGTTCTCTTCGTGCGCCCCATCGATGCAGGGATGATAAGCGGAACTCAATCTCAATTTAGATCCCAATGCCTCATGCAAGCTCTTCCAAAACTCAGAAGTAAATCTAGGGTCCCGATCAGACACGATACTCGAGGGAACACCATGCAGCTTCACAATTGTCTTAACATAGATATCTGCCAACTTCGGAACTGGGTAAGTCATATTAATCGGCAAAAAGTGAGCAGATTTCGTCAGCCTATCAACAATTACCCATATAGCATCAAATCCTTTCGCTGTATTCGGCAATCCAGTTACAAAATCCATAGAGATACTATCCCACTTCCATTCTGGTACATCCAATGGCTGCATCAACCCCGCCGGCTTCTGATGCTCTACCTTAGATTTCTGACACGTCAAACAAGCATACACAAATTGGGCCACATCACGCTTCATGCCAGGCCACCAAAACAGTTTCTTCAAATCCTGATACATCTTTGTGGCTCCCGGATACTCAATTTACTAGCTCTTATGAACTTCTTCTCAAGTAACTCTTCTAGCTGCTTCTTCAATTCAGATAGTTCAGACGCCGACATCCGGTACGGTGCCATAGACACAGGTCCCGTACTCGGTACAAGATCAATAGCAAATTCAACCTCCCTCTCTGGCGGAACACTCGGAATCTCATCTGGGAATACTTCCGGAAACTCGCACACTACCCTCAACCCTTCAATAATATCTTGACTCTCAACAGACAGAGACGCCGTCAAAGCAAATAGATGAACCTCTTCCTTCATTAACCTACGCAATTGACCCGAAGGCAGCAAAACGGATCCTTCCTCTTCAGGAGGAAGAAAGTTTACGGATTTACTAAAGCAGTTGATATGCACATGGTTATCAACTAACCAGTCCATACCAAGAATAACGTCCATTCCCTCCAAAGGCAAACAAATAAGATCAACAAGAAAATCTCTGCCGAAGACCGACAGAGGACACTTAGCACACACTAGGGAGGTAGTTACCGAACCCTTAGCTGGAGTATCAATAACCATCTCCCTCATCATAGAAGACAAATCAAGATTCAATTTCTCAGCACACATTGCAGCAATGAAAGAATGAGTGGCACCAGTATCTACTATAGCAATCAAAGGGGTACCATAAATAAAGCAAGTACCTCTAATCTCGTTAGCACCCTCGGATCCTGCCACTGCAAACACTTTTCCCTTAGCTCTCTCCCTTTTGGGCTTAGGACAATTAGCACTCACATGTCCCGCTTCATCACAATTGTAGCAAAACAATCCCTTTCTTCTCACACTTAGTGGCTATATGGCCTTCGACCACACTTGAAACAATGGACCTCGGGACACTCACTACTTTTATGACCGGGTTTCTTACACGTAAAACACACCATACCCGGCGAGCACCTCCCCACTTGAACTCTTACCAAAGACTGCTTTCCACTTGTTTTTACCCCTAAGCAACATCATGGGCTTTCCCTAAACCGATTATTTCTCTTCTCCTTCACGACCTTGTGCCTTGTGCAGAACTATCCTCCTCATAGATTCTACACTTATTAACCAACCTAGCAAAATCCCGAATCTCCTGATATCCAATTGCTTCCTTTATGTCCGGGCGCAGACCACTCTCAAACTTGACGCACTTGGAAAATTCAGAATCGGCTTCATTGGCATAGTAAGGGCGAGAGTCGGCCAATTCCTCAAATTTGGCGGCATACTCATTCTCTGATCTTGTACCTCGCTTGACTCTAAGAACTCTACTTCCTTCTTAGCCCGCACATCCTCAGGGTAGTACTTCCTCTTGAACTCTCTGGTGAAGACCTCCCAAGTAACCTCCTCACCAGCAGCTCCTAACCTTCTCAACACTCCCAACCACCAGCCATCAGCTTCCTCTGCTAGCATATGGGTTCCCAACTTCACTTTCTCAGGATTAGTGCACTCCATGACACGGAAGATCCGCTCTATCTCCTTTAACTGGCCAAGGCCCCATCGGGTCATCTGAGACCACTTGAAGGTGGGTGGGTTTTCCTCCGAACGTTGCTAAGTTGTGAGCATTCACATTAGCGGCGGCGTGTTGATTCCCAACGGCTTGGGCTATGGCTTGCGAGAGCGGCGACCAAAGCGGCATCATCGCGCTCTCGCCATCAAATCGATTTCTCGAGAAGGAACAAAATTAGACACAACAGACACAACAATTAGACACTTGGTCGGACAGACCAAACTTCAGCTCTGATACCACTAATGTAACACCCCCTTTCTAAGCAACTAGTATTTAACATATATATTATCAGAGTTTCATAAAATCATGGAAGGAAAGTGTTACATCAAAACAGCCAATTGTTAAAACTCCAAAGTCAATAAATAAATAAAAATAACTCCAACTTTAAGATACATAGCACCAAAACAAAATGCGGGAATGAACACCAAAGAATGGAAAATAATAAACTCTAATATAGAAATGCAAGGTTATATAATAATCCAAACATAAGAGGAATGACAATCAACAAAACGTTCCCCCCAGGTGCTACGTATCAGAGCTGACTCGACCATACTAGAAGGGAGCCATAAGAATGCCCTCACTCGCGGGTACCTGCAGGTTGCCGACATACGAGGCAACACGACGCAGTAGGGTGAGTCTTTTATACATATAATAATAATCAAGATACACAGTATATGTTGGCCAGGCAGAGCAGAACAGCTAATCCACAACAACACGCCACATTATCAGCACACATCATCATAATTATAATGCATTCACAAGGTATAACCATCAAAGGAAACATCAATAACATATGTATGTGTACATGCATGAGTGCAACATGCATGAGGATCCTTCATCACCGCAAATTTTCCTGGAGGGCACCCACCGCTTTGGACCGGAGTCCCACACCGCTTTGGCCGAAGCCTACACACCGCTTGATGCACATGCAATATGTGACTCTATGTCAATGCACCACAAACAACACCTATGCCACAATATTTTATTATGCACACCTCTTTATTTATTTCCTCAACTCTACCTCACCGACAATCTAGCCTTGTGGGCTACACGCCGCTTTGGACCGAGGTCCCGCACCGCTTTCCCATCAATAATTATTAACATATAATTAAACTCACCGCTTTAATTTATTAAACTACGCAACAATTATTAAACTCACCGCTTTATATTTCCCAATTCAACATCATCCACATATAAGCCTCATTTTACAACGCCTTTAAGTTCTCAAGCAACAACATCTTTCAAATTTAAGTAACAACACACAAAGGGAGATTTAGTGACAATACATAGAAATTTGGGGTAACGATATATTGTTAGTTTTGGAAAACCTCTCATGTTCATGCTTTGATAACGTCACATTTTAATTTGCAAAACAGAAGTAAAACATTGACCACTTTATTTATAACAACAGCCACCTTACATGCCTTCTCATTAAAAGAAAAACGCAGAAAATTTCGGTTCATGAATAACAGCGAAACAGAGTGAAATCAGTGACTTTTTAGGCACGTAACCGTAGCCAAAACAGCAGGAAACAGTGTGGAAAAACAGCAGGAATTTCGAGTCAAAACGGCAGTGAAACAGGGCTCTTTTTCGCGCCAAGCAGCTAGAAAGCGATGCGTTTGACAGCAGAAAAACAGCGCCTCGTTGATTGTAAAACAGCAGTACTTTTGTAAAAAAAATAGCAGCTCGTTGGTATAAAGAAACAGCAAACAGCAACTATTTTAAATGGCTAACAGCAGCTTACTAAAGGGCTAACAGCAGCACTCATAAAAAAAAACAGCAGCCTTCTTAGTTTCAAAATAAAACAACAACTTTCTTACTAAAGAAAAAACAGCAACACGTACAATTTAGACACCACTTCCAATATCCCTTAACTCACTCTCGATCTCGTTTCATATCTAAACATATAAACGAATCACCACATACATCCCAAATATTCAATTCGAACTAGAACTCACCATACATCACAATTTAATTCATTCTCAATTTAATCAATTACATACTCTTATTCATATGCGTAACAAAAATCGATTTTTAGCCTCATCTAATCACCCATCACCCATCGATTTCCAGCCCCATGAATTTACCCAATTCGAAATTTAATCATCATCAAGAAGTCATCAAACAACATCCATGATTCATCAAACAACACCAATATTTTATCAATAATAACAATCATTCATCAACAACATCCATAATAACATCAAAACCCCACAAAACCCCACCACACATAATCCAAATCCTAAGTATTATTATAGGTATAGAAAGAACCCCCATACCTTGAAAGCTTATGAACTCGAATTCACCTCCACAAGCACACCACGAAATCAAGCTTCCCCTTCTCCTCCTTCAAGAACCGTGGCACACAAATGAAGAGCTTGGGAGAACAACACGATGGAAGTGAGGAATTTGAGTCTACCACACAAAAAAGGGGAAGAAAAAGGAAGAGAAAAGGATTGAAACCATTACCTAATGAAGAACTTGAGAATTTTTCCCTCCTTTCTCCTTGCTCACCGTCGCGCTGCACTTCACTCTCTCCCTCTCGAATTCTTTTCTCTGTTTCTTGTTGGAATGGTGTGAATGAGATTCTCTTAGGGTTTTGGGGTTATTAGGGATGGGCGTGGGTCACTTATTGGCTTGGGCCCTAATTGCACCCCTTTAGTTACTTAGTTAGACCCCCTCTGCAATAAAATTAATTCCATCATTATTACTCAATTTAAATAAATACTGTAATCCCTCAAATAACTTAATTAAATAAATAATTAAATTATTTTAGGGCGTTACAACCGACAACCCAAATTCATTTGTCTTTGATCGACGGCTCAAATGCAGAGCGCCTCGTCTATAAATAAAGCACCCGGCCTCCATTTCCATGTACGCTCTCATTCTTGTACATTCTACCTATTCTCCCACTGACTTAGGCATCAGAGTGTCTGCACGTACACCCCCACCCGACGTGGGACGGAGAGCAACTCGGGCGTCCGAAGACACTTCAATCATTCCGAAGTCAGCTAACGAGTCCCGAGAAGCGGAACCCAGCTAGCTCCTCGGACAAGGTAACTTCTGAGTTCAGGACCGAACAGTACTATTCACCAGAATTCTTGTACTGATACTCCTCAACAGAATGGCGTTGCTGAAAGAAAATACCATCATATTGTTGAAACTGTTCGTTCTCTTTTGTTATCTTTTTAACTTCCGAGTGAGTTTTGGGGTGATGAAATTCTTACTCCTTTGCATGCTATTAAACGAATTCCATATTCTATTACCTCGGGTTTGTCTCCATTTGAAGCTTTGTATGGTTTCATTCCTTATTACTCATCTTTGAAGGTCTTTTTTTTCTACTTGTTTTGTTCTTCGTCCCCAAGTAGAACGTAGTAAGTTGTCTCCTCTTTCTGCAATATGTATTTTTCTTGGTTATGGTGTTGGTCAAAAGGGTTATCGGTGTTCTTCATCTAGAAAGCTTTATGTTTCTCGTCATGTTGTGTTTCTTGAAGACATACAATTTTACTATCTGCCTTTTGATTCTCAAAAATATTGGTCCCTTTGCTCTCGCTAATGATATTCATAGTGATTGTAATTTTGAGAACTACAGGGTTGATAATAGTACACCTCTATATATAGATGTCCCTCATGTCCTCGTTCAACAACCTCCTGCGATTGTTGATCCTTCTCCTTCTTCTACTAGCAGCGTACACGTGCTGTTATTTTATTTTCATGTATGAACTCAGAAATAATTATTTAGTCCGAACATTACCCTGTGAAAATGAAGACAAATTTAAAGTAGAAAAATTTAAAGTAGACAACTTTATTTAGTCTGAATATTACCTCGTGCAAAAAATCAGAATATTAAAATTTTGTCAAAATTTGAAAAAATTTAAAATAGTAAAGAGGTAAAATGAAGGATACGTGTAGATGAAGTTAAAGTAGATATATTGTGAAAAATAGAGAAATGAGAGTTAGAGGAAGGAATACGAGAAGAGAGTGACAAAAGTGTGTGAGAGAGAGTGAAAAAGTGAAAAAGTTTGAAAAGTGAAAAAGTGAAATTACCTAATTATCCTCCAAATGCTTAGTTGGGAAAAGGGTAAGATTGGTATTTTAATAGTAGGTTATTGGTATATATAGATGGTAGAAGAGGAAAAATGAAGGATACATGTAGATGAAATTAAAGTAGATATATTGTGAAAAATAGAGAAATGAGAGTTAGAGGAAGAAATATAGAAGAGAGTTTAAATATATATGTGAGAGAGAGTGAAAGAGTGAAAAGTTTGAAAAGTAAAAAAGTGAAATTACCTAATTATCCTCCAATTGCTTAGTTGGGAAAATGGTAAGATTGGTATTTTGGTAGTAGCTTCTTGGTATATATAGATGGTAGAAGAGGAAAAATGAAGGATGCATGTAGATGAAATTAAGTAGATATATTGTAAAAAATGGAGAAATGAGAGTTAGAGGAAGAAATATGAGAAGAGAGTGAAAAAGAATGTGAGAAAGGGTGAAAAAGTTGAAAAGTGAAATTACCTAATTATCCTCCAATTGCTTAGTTGGAAAAATGGTAAGATTGGTATTTTGGTAGTGGGTTATTGGTATATATAGATAGTAGACTCGTCCCACTCTTGTTCGTAAGTCTACTCAATTGCCTGATTTGGTGTAGTCCATATATTCTGCTTCTTTTTATTCTTTTCTAACCTCTTTTCTTAGTTTGTCTAGGCCCTCTTTCTATAAAGGCTATTCTTGATCCTCTTTGGCAGAAGAACATTCTGCTTTACACAAGACAAATAGTTGGGACTTACTACCTCTTCCACTAGGTGTGAAGGGTTTTTCTCAACAATATGGTATGCATTATTAAGAAACTTTTGCCTCCTTGGCCAAGATGGCCACGCACTCTCATTGTCGTTGCATATGAATGATAGTGGCATATTTCTCAATTGGATGTCCAAAGTGCATTTTTGAATTGTGATATTCAAGAGGAAGTTTATATGGTACCTCCACCAGGTGTTTATATCATAATCAAGGGGAAGTGTGTTGGTTGAAAAAGGCTCTATATGTTCATAAAAATGCTCCACGGGCAAGGTTTGAGAAAATTTCTATGGTGATTGTATCTCTTGGTTTCTGCCATTACTCTACCTTATGTTTCTTCCTCCCTACAGCTTGCTGACCAGTTTACGAAAACACATTTCATCAAACGTTTTGGTTCCTAGTTAACAAACTCTCGCTGCTCCCTCTTAATGCATCGTGAGCTTGAGGGGAGATGTTTGATAATATAGTATAGGGTAAAATATGATTTTGGTCCCCACAAAATTGATGTTCCAGATATATAGTTTCTGATTTATTGACTTTCAAATATTCTTTTTTCGCTCCTTATTTATCGAACTGGGTTCTGACAAATGATTTTGGCTATTTCGAATATGTGGGTTTAATATTAACACATATCATCAACATCTTTTTTATTAGAGAGAGAGACACAACAGAGATTAGCAACGCCAACACCCACATATTAGCATTTGTTATTAAAATATTTAGAAGTCACTTGGGGGAACCATCATTGTTGTGCCTCTGATTAACTGCTCGTAAGCTTGAGGACCATGCCTCTGATTTTGTTATCAATGATGAAGATGGAAGAAAAGAGGAATTAAGGATTTGGAGGATTTGTATTTCTTGTTATCAAATTTTTTTAATTTCTGTTTTATTTTTGTTTTTAATTTCCAACTTTGCACATTTAATTGACATGGCATCCAATCTAGCATGTCAACACATTAAAAAATGACACATAACCTATGCCATGTCAGCACCGTTAGTGAAAACTAACGATAGAGTCTAAAAGTGCTAACAGAAAATAATTTAGGGACTAAAAGTGCCCAAAATATTTTATAGGGACTAAAAACAAAATTCGCTATATTGATAGGGACTAAAAACATATTTAACCCTATAATTTAATTGTTAATGGAAAAAGTAGTTACTAAAATTTTCAGTTGTTTAAAAAGATATATTTTATACTTAATTAGATTTAGCTTTTGATTAAAAAGATTTGTAATATTCACACGTTCTTTCTACTTTAGTAAACAGGGTAATTGATGGATATCTATGTTCATGTATATAAAAACAATAAATTAATAATAATAATGTTTAGTATATAATCCCCTCCCTTGTATCGAGAATGACAAAACATAATGAGTTAGATGCATTTGAATTATTAATTTGAACCAAAAAGTGTTGACCGAGATCACCTAAAGATTATCTCCCTCTTTAGAATTCTATATACTGTGAGTAATGTTGTGACATATTTTATCCCTTCCAAATTCATGTTCAACATTTATATTACTTGTTTTTATCAAATGTAGAGGAAGAGGGTTTCAAAGTAAACTATTTGATTTGCTTTCCACCATAAAATAGTCTTTTTGTTAAACGATATTTACATAAATGACCATGAAAATTAGGAAAATGCTTTAAAATAATGCTTTAAAACAATTTAGTTACCCCAATAAACTTGTAATTAAAATATTCTCTTAAATCGTCTCATCATTCAAACCTTTTCATATGCTTGTTTTGTCAAATGTAGGAAATTTCCAGAAACTGATCATCAATATGCTCTAAATGTAAATTGTTCGAATAAGTATATTTTACATGACTTTTTGTAAATACTCTAAATATTTAACTGATGTAAAATGCTACATTACCTGAAAATAAACTTCCCAAAATGTAACACCCCAAAATAGTTCAATTAATTATTTAGTTGAGTTATTTAAGGTTTACAACTTTTAATTAAGTTAAGTACTAATTAGGAGTTTATTTCATTAGGAGATGCTAATTAAAGTGAAGGGGTGGGCGTAGAGGCCCATGAGCCGTTGGAGGCCCATGAGCCATTAGAAGCCCAAAGTCTTGCATTAAAGGAAAGTGTCGAAGGAGAAGAAACATGTCTCACAAGAAGGAATCTTAGAAAAGTCAAAGAGAAGTAAGAGAGAGAAGTTGGTAGGTGAGATCAGAATTCTAGAGAGAAGGGAGAGCATTTTGGCGAGGAAGAAGCTCAAGTTCAAGGAGAAGTGTTGCTGCGAGTGTTAACTGGAGGAATCGGTGAAGAGAGGATCTTGTGCTCAACCCCGACAAGGTTAGGGAGCTCTCTTCACGTATAAATTTGTAGTATGATGAGTTGTGATGTGTGAGTAGACCAGTAGTTATGTTTCTTTGAGTTGCTTTGCATGCTTGTTGTGTTTTTGATGTTTTGCTGCTGTGTTTTAGCTCGTTTCCAGTGAGGTTGTGTTGAGAGGTTGAGGTGATAATCTTGAGAGACTACGAGAGTGAGTAACATAAGCTGAGGAGGTTCTTAAAGAGTAGGCCTAAGATACCGAGGAGTAGCTGGAAACGTACATCCTAAAGTAACGAGCGTGCGCTTGAGTCAAATGGAGTAGTCGGTTAGGATTGCCGAGGTGAAGTTACTTCCATACGTAAGTTAGAACTTAAGTGAATAAACGTAAGTGTCAAGAACGTAAACAACGAGGTCATAGAAGCCGAGGTGAGTGATATAGCACTAATAACTAAGTGTACGAGTACATAAGGCTAGGTATAAGGATCGGTTTGTGCTTGCTGAAGTATAGAGTAGATAGGCCGAGATGCTTAGGCCGAGGTAAAACACTTAGGCTTAGTTGCTGAAGTGCCGTTGACCACGTGTAGTACGAAGTAACCGAGGTGCTATGGCCGAGATATAGAGTACATCATACCTAGGTGCACTTGACGAGGTGAGGTGTACGTTTAGTGTGAGGTGGAGTGACTAAGAGTGAAGCCGAGTGTAGGTATGCCGAGGTGCCCAGTCTTGAGGTGCCGAGCGCGTCTTTGAGGTGCTATAGGTGCCGAGGTGTGGTTTTAACGCTAGCGACGCTAAGGTCGTTGCTGAGCGCGACTGTGAGTGTTGTGTTGGAGTACCAAGTGCGTGGGGAGGTTAAATGCGTTGTCATTTTAGTCCCTAATGGACGTTTTAGTCCTAAGTGTCATGGCAGTCCTCGTGGTGACCGTTTGGTCCACTACTAGGCGCCGAGGTGGTTAGTGAGTGAGGCGGCGATCTCTTAGAGTCAGAGGTGCAAGGACGTCGGCCTTAGCACAGAAAATGATGTATGTGTGTTTGTTGGCCTTACGGCTACGTGTAGAGGTGAGCAGAGGACTTCGGTCCTATTTATGAAATAAAAGGCTGCGGTCTAATTGGTGAGTACTGAAATGGTGTTGTGATGTAATTGAATAATGTATATGTTGTGTGTTATGCATTGTTCATGGCATCACATAAATCATAAGCATATATTGAGTAGCGAAGACTTGGTCTTAAGGACTTGATCTATTTGAGTAGTGAAGACTTGATGGTCTTAAGGACTTCAGTCCTATTGAGTAGCAGAAGACTTCGGTCTTAATGGATCCATCATACATATGCTCTGAAAGGATGGGCCTGCATCATTCATATAACTCATGCACTATGATTGTGTTATTTGTGTGCTGTGCCGAGGTGTTTATGTGTGTTGCTTAGCATGATACTTGTCATAAACATTATTATATGTGTTTTGAGACTCACCCTAGCTATTTTTATGTTGCCTGCTCTCGTGGCAACTTGCAGGTATCCCTGAGTAGAGGTCAGTTCTCACTCAGTATCGTTGGCGTCGTCATTTTGCTCTGGTAGTGTAGCACTGGGGGGCCGAGTAGTGTAGTGGTCTGTATATAGGTCATTTTGTGTTATGAACCTATGCCTTTTTGGAACTTGTATTATTTTGATTATGTTGTATCTAATAACATATGACTTGTAGAGCTCGGTTCCTTCTTGGCCGAGGTACTGTATGGATATTACACTGCCACTGTTTTAGCTGCGCCAATGTGACTGGATGTGTTTTATTTGTTTTGCTTGGTTAAGTTCTTGTAGAAAAATGTAGCACTCCTTGAGTGGTTTTTTTTGAAAACTCTGATTTTAATAAGCTAAGTATAAGATAAGTAAGGGGGTGTTACACAAAACCTCCCGATTGACATGGTATGGTCCATTTTATGTTAATAAAAATATATATTCGAAAAAACTAATGAAATGTATAACAACATACAATAAAGGTGAATGTATTTTGTCAACTTTGAATTTTCTTCAGTTATGCAAATATTAGTTTTATAAATTTGAACGTATTTTCTAAATAATTCTGATCAAGAGACCGCTGCTTGCATTCCAACATTCTAAATAGGACAAAATAGATATTTATAACGTAGCATGAAAACATAAAACATAAAACATATTTTAAACAGTTGTTTCCTAATGATATTGCTGGATCAATACATTTTATAAACTTTATAACTTTGTAAAATTTCATTTATCATAACTTACCAAATAACTTGTAGAGAGTTGTAGTGTAACACCCCAAAATAATTCAATTAATTAACTTAGTTGAGTTATTAAGGGTTTACAACATTTTAATGTTTAAGTCAAGTAATTCATTAAGTGAGTGTTAAGCATATGTTGCTATTTTAGGAAAATGTCTAAATAGGGAAAGGGTGTGTGGGTAGTAGAAAGCCCACGGCCTAATAAGGCCATGGCCCCATTTAAGTCCTTTAAGGACATGTTAAATGGTACCTCCGTAGGGAACATTCCCATTCATGTTCCAAAATCAGTTAAGTTACCAAATTTAGAAAGAGAGAGAAGTGAAACTTAGAGAGAAGGAAGAGAACGGAGCGTGGAGAGTTCAAGTGGAGAGGAGAGCTTGTTGTTGTAGTTACTTGGAGAGTGAAGGGTTCTCAATCTTCTCAAGTTGTTAAGGTTAGGGGTCCTTTTAATACCTGTAATGTCTTGTGTTTGATCGTGTTTGGTGTGAGTATGTTCGATCACTTTGCATGTGTGTTTTATGTGCTATACATGACATGTTTCTTTGTGTTTTGCTCTGCATTACGTGTGTGCGAGGAGAGCATTGCATGGTGAGGTATCAAGAGTGTGATCGGTGTAGTGTGGAGAAAATGAGCTTGCATGTAGAGTTAAGGAGAGGATCGGAGCGAAGGAGTGAGTAATCCGAGTATGCATGAGTGTGGTGGTGAGAAACGAGTTGCATGTTGAGTCTAAGTAGAGAAACAGAGTAAAAGAAGTAAAATGGGGTTAAGCGCTTTGTTACGCGTGGAAACCGAATTCCCCTTCGACTTAGAGTGAGGAAAACGAGTTGAGGTTGTCAACGCCTAGAGTGTCTTAGGGTTGAAAGTCTGCATTTGGTGAGTTTGAGGAGAGTGCGTGTCTAAACACCATTAACGAGAAGTAGGGACGCATAAACCGGAAGTGTAGGTGTCTCGCCTTAGGTTACCGAGGTGTAGAGGTCCTCGGTAGAGGTAGTAGCGTCACCGAGGTGAAACGCCCAAGTGCCTAAGAATAAGTGGCCCGAACCGGGAATACGAGAAGTGATTTTCCATGACTTAGATGATTTTGGTGTAAGGAAGTGCGTAACTGTGAGCGCGTCGCCGAATTGAGGGTGTGAGTGTGGTTAGCCGAGGTACACACATAGTGTGCCGAGGTAATGTTGCGTGGTTAGCCGAGGTACACATATAGTGTGTCGAGGTGAGGTTAGGCACCAATGTTGTCTAACACATTGTGGGACGCTACTGGGAGTGCTACTTTAGCACCAATGTGCCTAGTTGATGTTGGTTGAGTCTGCTCTTGTCGTGTAACACTGGGTTGGGGCCGAGTAGATTATTTTGTACTCTTTATACTGATCTTGTGTATCTTTTGCTAGATAGTCCTTTGGAACAAAAACTATCATATTTGTGTAACTATTACTATGTAATATGACTTGTTGTGTTACTGGCCGAGGTGCCTTATATGATGGGCTGAGACCCTTTTGCCGTGGTGATGCGCATGCCTGCATGCTTGTATAATGTTGTGAACTGTTTTGAACTTATTTGGTTTTCTGTTTTCCTTTTTATCACCAAATGTAGCACTCCTTTGAGTGGAATTTTGAAACTACGATTTTAATTTAGTAGGCCGAATTGATTAAGATAAGGGGTGTTACATTGTTGGTATCGAGCATAAGTTCGGTCTTGTCCGACCACGTAGTTGAGTCTAAGTGTCTTAAGCCTCGAGTCTTAGGCTCGTTATAAACCATTCTTGATTTGTGTGACCGGTGAAGTAGAATGGTGGAAGAAATTTGGAAGAAATGATCTTTGCTATATAGCTTGCTGCGTTGGAGCGATGGCAAATGCTTTGGGAATCGACCTCGTGAGAATGCCGAGGATCTTTGGGCTCGTGAGCTTGCTACTTTCGGAGGAGAATCCTCCTACCTTCAGGGAGAGTATGATCTGATGGGGCTCTAGTATGGTTGAAAGAGATAGAGAGAATTTTGAGTGATGGATTGCAGATGAGCAAAAGGTGAGGTTTGGGACTCACATGCTCATTGAGGAAGCCGACGATCGGTGCAACTCATTCATTCATTTCTACGCCATGTGTGCTAATAGACCGAATTTAGTGTTGTCTTCATTGGGAAGGAGATGGTCTTTGACACTCCGGCCATGGGTTCGATGACTACCTCTGCGGTATGTTCGAAGTGCCCACCGATTGTATTCGGCGGGGACTTCTCTGTTAATTTAATTTGTTTACCACTAGGGGAATGGGCGTCATCCTTGGTATGGGTGGTTAGTAGACAACCATGTTCATATCCATTCTTGTTGAGAGATCGGTCGGTTTTCACCTTTCTGAGGTGAAGGAATCGACTCTACTTCTGCTAGGCAAGTGCGCAAGTTGTTGGGAGAAGGGGTTACTCTGTTTGCTTTATGGGCGTCATTGTGATGAGAATCAAGTCAAGATTGAAGATGTGCGATGGTTAGAGAGTTTGCCGAGGTGTTTCGGAAGAAATACACGACGTGCCACTGAGAGAGAGATTGAGTTCACTATAGAATTGATTCTGGAACAAGGCCAGGTGTCTATGGCACCTTATAGGATGTCTGCATCCGAAATTGTCCGAGAAATGAAGAAAGCAGTTGGAAGAATTGCTAGAAAGGAAATTCGTGAGACCAAGCGTGTCACCGTGGGGAGCACTGTGTTGCTCGTGAAGAAGAAAGATGGAAGCATGAGGTTGTGCGTGGACTACGAGACAGATTGAATAAGGTAAGAACAAGTATCCACTACCAAGAATTGGCGATTTGATGGATCAATTAGTGGGTGCTCAAGTATTTTCAAAGATTGATTTGAGGTCGGGCTACCATCAAATCAAAGTGAAGAACGAAGACGTACTCAAAGACGGCTTTTAGAACTTCGGTATGGACACTACGAGTACTTAGTAATGCCATTCGGTGTCACTAACGCTCGGGGAGTATTTATGGAGTATATGAATCGTATCTTCCATGAGTACTTAGATCGGTTTGTGGTAGTGTTCATAGATCGATATTTTGGTCTACTCCAAGTCGCGGAGAGAAGAGCATGCCGAGCACTTAAGGATAGTCTTTGGAGGTTACGAAGGAGAAGAAGTTATATGCGAAGCTATCCAAGTGTGAGTTTTGGTTGAGGAAGTGAGTTTCCTAGGCCATGTGATTTCCGACAAGGGGATTGCGGTGGACCCTTCAAAGATTGAAGTCGTGTTGAAGTGGGAGGCACCCAAGTCGGCCACCGCCGAGTGAGGAGCTTCTTGGGGCTAGCCGGCTACTCTGAGAAGATTCATTGAGGGTTTCTCCAAATTGGTGTTGCCATTAACCCAATTGACATGTAAAGATAGGGCTTTCGTATGGGATGGCGATGTGAAGAGAGTTTCCAAGAGTTGAAGAGGAGATTGACAACGTCGCCAATCTTGGCGTTGCCTAATCCGGAGGATCCTTTTGTGATTTATTGTGATGCATCTAAGTTAGGTTTGGGCATTGTCTTTGATGCAAGAAGGTAAAGTAGTGGCGTATGCTTCAAGGCAAATCAAGACTCATGAGAAGAATTACCCCACTCATGATTTAGAGCTAGCTAGCCGTAGTGTTTGCATTGAAGATATGGAGGCATTACCTTTATGGATCAAGGTTCGAGGTGTTTAGTGATCACAAGAGTTTGCGATACATGTTTGATCGGAAGGAAGGCTGAATATGAGGCGAGAGGAGATGGTTGGAGTTATTGAAGGACTATGACTTGATGCAGAACTATCACCCGAGAGAAGGCCAATGTTGTAGGCGATGCTGTTGAGTAGGAAATCTCTGCATGTGTCATCAATGATGGTAAAGGAGCTGGGGCCGATTGAGCAGTTTAGAGATTTGAGCCTAGTATATGAAGTAACACCTCGGAGTGTTAAGTTGGGGATCTTGAAGATCACCAATGAGTTCATAGCTAGTATAAGGGAAGCCTGAAGGTTGATGTGAAGTTGGTTGATGTGTTTGTAAGTGTTGGTAGAAATGATAATAAAGATTTTGAGTTGGATGCGCAAGGTTTGTTGAGGTTCGGAGGACGGATATGTGTACACGATGATGAAGAGATCAAGAAGGCTATTACGGAAGAGTGTCACGCAGAAGTCGGTTGAGTATCCATCCGAGAGCTACGAAGATGTACCAAGACTTGAAGAAATTATTACGGTGGCAAGGAATGAAGAAGGATGTAGCTCGTTTCGTTTATGCTTGTTTGACTTGCCGAAGTCAAAGGTGGAGCACCGAGCCGGCGGGGTTGATGCAATCTGTTGCATATTCTGAATGGAAGTGGGACAACATTTCCATGGACTTTATGGCAGGGTTCCGAGGGACAACAAGAGGTTTGACACCATTTGGGTGATTGTTGATAGGTGACAAAGTCATCACACTTTATTCCTATTAACATCACATACCCGATCAGAGGTTAGCGAGAAATTTATATCAATATGTCATCGTGAAGCTTCATGGAATTCCTTTGAGTATTGTTTGAGCATGAGATCCAAGGTTTACCTCGAGAATTTTGGAAGAGCTTGCAAGAGCGTTGGGTTCCAAGTTGCGTTTGAGCTCGGCATACCATCCTCGGGCCGATGGTCAATCAGAGAGACTATCCAATCTTTAGAAGACTTATTGAGAGCTTTGTGTGCTTGAGCAAGGAGGTGCGTGGGATTAGTATCTACCATTGATAGAATTCACTTACAACAACAACGATCATCATTCAAGTATTGGAATGGCACCATTTGAAGCATTGTATGGCCTTAGGTGTAGGACTCACTATGTTGGCATGAAACAGGGAGAGAGGGTTGTGTTGGGACCCGAGTTGGTTAGAGAGACTACCGAGAAGGTTAAGATGATCGAGAGAAGAAGATGAGGCGTCCAAAGCGCATGAAGAGTTACCATGACAAGAGAAGGAAGGATTTAGAATTTCAAGCGGCGACCATGTATTCCTTAGAGTCACCCACAGTGGATGGAGTTGGACGAGCTCGAGGTCCAAGAAACTATCACCTCGTTTCATTGGACCCTATCAAATCTTGGAGAGTTGGGAAGGTGGCATACCGAATTGCATTGCCACCCAATCATCAAATTTGCACGATGTGTTCCATGTATCTCGATTGAGGAAGTATGTTCTGACCGTCCCATGTCATTCAAATGGATGATGTGCAAGTGAGAGACGACCTCACTTTGTGGAGACAATGCCAATCGAATTGAAGGCCGAGAAGTAAATACTCTTAGGGAAAGGAAACCAAGTTAGTGAAGGTGGTTTGGGTAGGAGCTGCTGGTGAGCATGCTACTTGGGAGCTAGAGAGCAAGATGAAGGAGGCCTATTCCGAAATTTGTTTGATTAAGGTAAGATTCCGAGGACGTAATCTCCTAAGTAGGGGAGGGTTGTAACACCCCAAAATAATTCAATTAATTAACTTAGTTGAGTTATTAAGGGTTTACAACATTTTAATGTTTAAGTCAAGTAATTCATTAAGTGAGTGTTAAGCATATGTTGCTATTTTAGGAAAATGTCTAAATAGGAAAGGGTGTGTGGGTAGTAGAAAGCCCACGGCCTAATAAGGCCAAGGCCCCATTTAAGTCCTTTAAGGACATGTTAAATGGTACCTCCGTAGGGAACATTCCCATTCATGTTCCAAAATCAGTTAAGTTACCAAATTTAGAAAGAGAGAGAAGTGAAACTTAGAGAGAAGGAAGAGAACGGAGCGTGGAGAGTTCAAGTGGAGAGGAGAGCTTGTTGCTGTAGTTACTTGGAGAGTGAAGGGTTCTCAATCTTCTCGAGTTGTTAAGGTTAGGGGTCCTTTTAATACACCTGTAATGTCTTGTGTTTGATCGTGTTTGGTGTGAGTATGTTCGATCACTTTGCATGTGTGTTTTATGTGCTATACATGACATGTTTCTTTGTGTTTTGCTCTCATTGCATTACGTGTGTACGAGGAGAGCATTGCATGGTGAGGTATCAAGAGTGTGATCGGTGTAGTGTGGAGAAAATGAGCTTGCATGTAGAGTTAAGGAGAGGATCGGAGCGAAGGAGTGAGTAATCCAGAGTATGCATGAGTGTGGTGAGTGAGAAACGAGTTGCATGTTGAGTCTAAGTAGAAAAACAGTAAAAGAAGTAAAATGGGGTTAAGCGCTTTATTACGCCACGTGGCCCGAATTCCCTTCACCAGAGTGAGGAAAGCGAGTTGAGGTTGTCAACGCCTAGAGTGTCTTAGGGTTGAAAGTCCATTGGTGAGTTTGAGGAGAGTACGTGTCTAAACACCATTAACGAGAAGTAGGACGCATAAACCGAAGTGTAGGTGTCTCGCCTTGGGTTACCGAGGTGTAGAGGTCCTCGGCCGAGGTAGGCGTCACCGGGTGAAACGCCCAGTGCCTAAGAATAAGTGAATCGAACCGGGAATACCGAGAAGTGATTTTCCATGACTTAGATGATTTTGGTGTAAGGAAGTGCGTATCGCGTGGCGCGTTGCGAATTGAGGGTGTGAGTGTGGTTAGCCGAGGTACACACATAGTGTCTTGAGGTAATGTTGCGTGGTTAGCCGAGGTACACATATAGTGTGCCGAGGTGAGGTTAAAGCGCCAATGTTGTCTAACACATTGTGGGGCGCTCTTCGGGAGTGCTACTTTAGCACCAATGTGCATACGTAAGGGAGCGATTAAGTCCATTTTGGTCCTTAGGTGACATTTTGGTCCTTAAGTGTCGTTGTGGTCCTCGGTGTGACAAGTAGTCCACCATGGATTGCCGAGGTGACGAGAGAGGTCGGTTGTAGGTCCTAAGGTGATTCTACCGGTGTTTTAGGGTCGACGCCTTGCACCGTGATGATGTCTAGGTGGTGTAGGCGTCGGTGTGAAGAGCGAATGCGAACGGCGAAGTAGAGCGCAGCGAGTAACGCGGCGGTGAAAGACGGTGTAAACACTCACATACGTTATGATTGATTTGTGTGTGATTGTATTTGTCATGAAGTCACATGTTCATGTGCATATTACGACGGAGGAGGTCTCGGCCTCGGATATGGTAGGACTTCGGTCTCCATATCAAATAACGCGGAGAGATCTTAGATGGGCTAAATAACGATGGTGGAGGTACCTCATTGCATAACGCCACAATGGATGGGTTGCATACATGCATACATTACATGAATTGTTGTGTTTGAGCTGGTTGATAATTGTTGTGTTATGTGGACTATCGGTGAGTGATCGTAATTCTTTGAACCGAGGTGTTTCTTTTTAGTGCTATCTCTATCCTTAAGCTTTCTTCACATTATATTACTTGTGTTAAGAGACTCACCCTAGGCGCTTATTGTTGCTGCTCTCGTGGCAACTTGCGGTACTCATGAGTGATAAATGTGCCTAGTTGATGTTGGTTGAGTCTGCTCTCGTGTCGTGTAACACCGGGGTTGGGGCCGAGTAGATTATTTTGTACTCTTTATCTTGATCTTGTGTATATTTTGTTAGATAGTCCTTTGGAACAAAAACTATCATATTTGTGTAACTATTACTATGTAATATGACTTGTTGTGTTCTTGGCCGAGGTGCCTTATATGATGAAATGAGACCACTTTTGCAGTGGTGATGCGCATGCTGCATGCTTGTATAATCTTCGTGTGGTGCTTTTTTGACTTATTTGGTTTTCTGTTTTCCTTTTTATCACCAAATGTAGCACTCCTTTGAGTGGAATTTTGAAACTCGATTTTAATTTAGTAGACCGAATTGATTAAGATAAGGGGGTGTTACATGTAGAATAGCGTAAGAGTAAGCATATATCTTTTTACACTTAAAAGACATTAATAAAGCTTTTGGAATCATAAGCCATGAGGTCTGCCCTGATCCTAGTGAGTCGCGAAAGCCCAACTCGCCTAAACTTTTTATAATGAGAAAAAGCTTTTGGAATTAACCTCGTGTTGATCTCAAATATATCCATTATGGAGTTTGCTTTCTAGTTGTGCTTTTAGCAATATAGTTCATAAATGATTATATTAAATTAGCTACAACATCTTTTAGATTAAGTTCCATATAATTTGTTACAAATCCTCCAGTGTAATTTTATTCGAGATAAACTCAATAAAAATCTTAAAATGCACTATGATGCTATACAATCATGTGTTGTATAGCATTATAAAGATAGAAAATAGGGAATAAAAGAATATATATTGTGTATTCACTAAATCATTATAAAATTCATAAGATAGAAATTTAATCATATGAGAATTAAAAAATTAAGGTTGTGATTGTTTTATCAAAAAATTGGTATGTTTTCATTTTACCTAGTTGTTTGCAAAACAAAACAACATGACAAACACATTTGTCACAATATATAGTATAAATAAGAATTCAGATAGGCCTTCTTTTCTGAGACATCACAATCATTTTAACACCAAATAGTATCGGTGACCACACTACCTACTGTGCCCATATTAAATAAATTGTATTTTGTTTAGAAGGACGAATGTGAATTTGTTTGACTATGAAAACTAACACAAAGGTTACAATTTTAAAAACACCAATAAACTAACATTGTACCTACCTCTGTTGAATTCTTAAGCACATCAACTGTACTGCTAAGTGTTACTGTAAGAAACTTGTCCTCCAAATTTCTTTGCTTTAGCAAAGAGAACAACCATACCATGTTATCCACATCTGTGGATGCCAGAAATGAGTTAGCTCCTCAACAAAATTGCCAAAAGTGCAATCGTAAACTTAAATATAATTAAAATATGGAATATATTTAAATCAATGATAACAAACATAGATCAAAGTAAATAAAATGAGATTTGTATCTTTGTACACGTATAATACCAAAACGATTCTCAACAAATATTCTAACCTATCATGGTCGAGCACAATGATGTTGAGCATAATTTGAATTTAGAAAGATAAATCTCTTCACCCTTTTCGCCAGATATGCTGCCCAACTTCCCTGCAAAATTTCGCATATTGTTATTTGAAACCTGCCATAAAAACAAAAATAATGACATTAGCAAAAGAATAGAGAAGTAAAACAATTCGAAGTACTTGTCAAAAGAAAAATCGAAGAAGAATGTATATCGACAGAGAGTGTAAATGCCAACGACGAAGGCAATAAAAAAATAATAAAGAATTGTAAGTGAAAGAAGACATTAGAAATGTGATTGGGCCAGTGTTTTAAAAACCGGCTCGGCCCGGCCAGTCGGACCGGGCGAACCGGAGGGGTCACTGGGTCCAGCCAAGTTGTGGATCGAAAATGCAGTGCCCCGGTGGGAACCGGCATGACTCAGCCGGTTTTGGTGAAAATCGGTGACCCGGCCGTTTTTGTAAAACCAGACAGGGTTTTGCGTATTTAAAAAAATGACCAAAAATGCAAAAATGACGCCGTTTTAAGTAGTTAATTTTTTTTAAAAAAAATTAAAAATGTAATTTGAAACCTCAGAGAAATGAGAAGAAATGTGTCTCTTTCTCAATCTCATTTCAAAAACTGTGTATAAACAATTTGTAATTTTGTTTTGATTTGGGCCGGATGTGTAATTTTAGGAACCTTAGAGAAATGAGAAGAAATGAAATTAGGCAGGATGTGTAATTTTAGGAAATTATTTATAGGTACCGGGCCGTGTTTTGGTCGTGCTGTTCGGATCGAGTCATGCGGTCTGGGTTTTTGTCATGCGGTTCAACTGTCGACCCTTCGGTCCGACCCTTGACCTAGTGACCCGGGACCTTCACCGAGTTGGCCACCAGTCCGAGTTTAAAAACATTGGATTGGGCGCTTATTAGTAAAAATTTACCATCTGATGTATTGAAATTGAAAGTTGGATAATATACGCAACAAAAAAAAAGATGTTACTATTTGCTCATAATATTTGAAATTGAAATTTGCTAATAATATTTGTGGCCTTTAGAAAGAGATGTTACTATTTGTCAAAAAAAAATGTTACGGTTACTTTTTTTTTATTTAATTTATTTTATATACTTTATTTTATTTGATTTTCATTTAACAATACATTTATCACTACAAGAAAATCGCTGATTTGCCACGGACATTTCCGTCGCAAATGCACAAATTTCCGTGGCAAAACAACATTTGCCACGGATTTGCCACGGACAAAAATTGGTGGCAAAAACGCTCGTCGCAAATGGTTTGCCACGGAATTTCCGTGGCAAATTTTTCCGTCGCAAATCCATGGCAAATTTTTCCGTCGCAAAGCCGTGGCAAATTTTCATCGCAAATCCGTGGCAAATTTCCGTGGCAAACCCGTCGCAAATGTTTAAAAAAAAACAAAAATGGAGCAGTAGTTTCCTACTACTCCAACTTCTTCACAAATTGGGTTATCTTTCAATCTGCAGGTAAAAATGCAGTTATCAAGTGTTAACTCATACAATTAAATGGTATAAACTACATATTCATCAAGATTTTAAACTTTAGTAAATAAGTACAAATTTCATATCCAATTTGGTATCAACAGTAGATAGTAAACAATAATTGCAAAATACTAGTAAATAATTTGACATTGTTATAAACTTATAATAATGAATTAACTCTCAACTATTCTACATTGTTGCGTCAATTTTATGAAGCCAATACAACTCTATCATGTTCTTCATCTTCATACTGCATACAAATTGACTAGCTTGCATTAGGAATCAGAGGAAACATTCACTTCACCTTGAGAATTAAAATGCAGCATCTTGAATCATACCAGAATATGGGGCGTGTCTTGGGGTTAATGTCATCACCAACTCTCTCTGAATGATTGAAGTTATAACCTCTTACAAGCTTCGAGTATCTGAAGTTACATGACAACATACAAACCATTCAACTAATAATATTTTATTTAGCACAAAATAACTTGAATACAAGCAATAAACAACTTGGTTGTACGAATTACAGAATTTCAATGTGAGGCAAGAACAATAGGCAAAACGAACTCCCCCTCTCTATTGATGAATGTTAATGGGGCAGATCTTCTCTATTAAATTATATGGGTTTCCACATTATGTCATTACTCAACTAATAACGCAGGTTTAGGCATCAACTCACTTAAGACATAAGACATGCAACCCAACCACATTCAAGTGGCATTCACGAAAAGATAACAAAGTACAAAAAATTATTGAAACTAATATTTGCATGATATCAAGGATAGATGATGAGTGAGCAACACACTTGTGTGTAAATATATGACTGGTAACATGTATTGGTAGAATAATATTCATTTGAGAGAAACGTCTTAAAATTTTCTTCTTGTCTTGGGGAGTATCACAAGTCAAGTAGAGAAATATCAAAAGTATGTTTTCACGTCCTAAATGTGTGCTTCATGGTGTCAACAAGTATTCAGTAGAAGTTTCACGTAATCAAGAGCGAGTATTGCGAAGTCTAAGAAAACATACCTGACTAGCTGTCGCCACAGCAGCATGAGTGATATGAATCACATCAACCGTAGCAACAACGATTGCCATCATCTGCTTATAACAATGAATTAAAAACTTTTGATGCAAAGAACCTTTTATCCCATATGCTTTATGTTATTATTATATTACCTCTGTCAACCACAGGAAGATGCAAAAATTTTCCATTGTGCATTGTATGAAGTGCATCGACAATTGGTGTGTCCAATTCATCCTAGGATCTTCACCTTCTCAATGTCCTAGACAAAGAAAATATGATAAGTGTAATGTGGATCAACAGAGGTTGATGTATAAGCAAATAATGATACTTACAAAATCCAATTCAACATGACTGAAGGTGAATCCAATTCATCCCAAAATCCTCACATACCCTTGAAGACTCTCAATTCTAATCTAATAAAGTATCCCCTGAAAAATCCAACCACTCCTCGTCGGACTTCTCGAATGCATAGCGAATCATTTCTTTGTAATAACATGAGTACCATAATATAAACTAGAGAGTAGAGACTACAAATAACCGACACTTCCAACCATGAAGAGCTTATCATCATTACCATGATTGATTAAAGAAGTTCAAAGAGGAACTTCAATCACAAAAAGAATGCAATAATTTATTTTTCTTCGAAAACCGAAAATGAAAGCAATCTTGCCAATCGTGAGAACCACAGCAACATAATTACAGCATCCAGCAGAAATTTTTGAGAAAGAAAAACAAACAATGCATCAAACCAAACACAAAATTAGACTTTTTAATGAAGCTTCTTATAGTTATCAATGAATCAAATGCACAAAATTCTGCACTTGTTGCTCTAAAACTCTGTTTTTCAAAGTTTTTGGCTACTCTTTCGATTCCAATGCCGACCAGGCTTAATCCCTCACTCAACAACACTTACTAACAGCAACATTGACCATTCAAAACAACCAATTTCAAGCATTTAATCACTCAATCAAACCACATTAAGATCAAACAACATGCAAGTCATTCTCACAACAAAAGATAGAAAATGAAAGGCTGTGAGGAGATAATAATTAATAATTAGCATAATCATCCATCCTTAACAAAGTTAACTTTGAAGAAATCGAGATCAAGTGTCTCAAAGAAGACCACAACACAAGCATTAGGGTGGTGAAAGAGCAAACTCTCGAGACTACGCTGATGCCTAACAGTGTACATCCTTAATTAAACATGACTTTGGATACATTCATTCACACACAATTCAAAGACAAACATGAATTAAAAGCATTTCAAGTTCAAATAAATAGTAGACTATCAACTGTCAAGGGAACTGCTCAGAAACAGCAGAAAAAGTGCTTCATCTTTAAAAGATCACAAAGCAATATTTCCAGAGGAACAAACTTGACAATAAAGTATCACAAAAATAGAGGACAAACTGCTATAACTATAAGTACACAATAGTAGAAACATAATCTGTAATATGTACTTACATCAGGAAACTTCTCAAAGTTTTGTGTGTCCATATCCATAAGGGACTGCATGAAAATCAGTATACCATATCCATAAGTTGTTACAATTGGTAGGTATGTGTTATCATGAATGAGATACATACCCGGCGAAGATTGTCGGACAGGTCAAAAGACGGGGAAGTATTACATAGATTGGTAGAGTAAAATTCCGGCATACATCTCCATCTGATATCTGCTAAATAAAAAGAGAATTAACAACTTGTTTCAAAGTGACATGCTCTTGTAGTAATCCAGCACCACTTGCAGGTTTGTTTGAACCAGAGAGGTCTCCGTCACGATTTTCTCCCCGATGAGAACGGACTCAACACGAAATAACCGAATGTCAATTGATCCGAATTGGAATGGCAGATGCTTCTACTGATTAGCTCACCATTGATGGGACTAGACAAAGAACATTGAGTGCAGATTTTTCCCGTCACTCGAAATCCACCTATTCAACAATAATATGAGAGTTATAACTTGTGAGATTTCAAGGCATGAAACAGTTCCAGAAACTTTGTTTCTTTTCTATGTTTTCTAGTCACATTGAGAGAACGTGTGTATTCTTTGCGGGTAAATCATCATACCGGATTTTAATTCGGGAAGAAGAGGATGTCTTTGAGTGTCCTGAGTAATGTAAAAGATGACCATCTCTGGAGAAATTGGCCTTTGTAGAAGATCAGCTGAAATTTTTCACAAACAGAGTAGACACCGCCAAACCGGTAATTTATTCATTCAAAGATATGAAAAATTAAAGAATAGGAGCAACCGAAATTATACCTTTATCACTTTCAATAATGAACTCCTTAGTTGCTGATAATGATTTATGCAAGTATCCACGAGATATATCTACAAATCCACGAAATACTATAGAAATCATCAATCACCAACCTTATAAACTAAGTGAAAATTTAAAAAGACAAAGCAGTTTCCTAAAATACAATATGGTTTATGCAACTTTGTGTTCATTGTTCAGTGACAGTGTAATGATAAAGTTTTACACAGATAAAACACTGATGATGATGATGTCATAACAATCAATTGCACAACAAAGCGCTTCCTAAGAATACTTTACACGGATACTAATATCCGCCCCATGGAAAGTCTCATAAAACTTTTCTAAATTCTCATCCTTACATCTAATATTCAATGAAAATGGTATCATATATAAAATTGCAAACTTACAATGAACACAAGAAAATATGACATACAAACCAAACACTAAACACTCAAATATAATACCAAAGCCTTGCTCACAAAATTGGTATGTTACCAAAGCGTTTAGAAAATTAATTATAAGGAAAACCTGAGTTAAGAAAAGAACGGAAATATAGCTAACATAAACAAACTTGATATGATAATTTTAAAGCGTGAGACAAAGACCCCACTTTGTACAAGTAAAACTTACCTACGGGAAGAAAACATGAAGAATATATCAGTCATTTCTGAATAATGAAATAATTCCAAGCATGTTTTCCAGTTAACAATCTGATACGAAACAGAAACACCAGCTTGTTAGGAAAAATTAATTACAGATCCTTAGCTTAATTGAAGATAAATAATAAATCCAGTAAAATAGAAATTTAGGGTTTAGGGTTTTTTTAATCAGTGAAATTTAGGGATAAATTAAAAAAGATAATAGAAATTACCTACAAGTGGGGAAGAGGAGGAGCAGCGGAATGGTGGAGTTCGGAGGAGAAACGGTGGAGAAACCGTTCCAGTGAGGTGCGACGGAGAGGGAGAGTGGAAGAGGGAGAAACGGTGGAGAAACCGTCTCTCGGTGGCCGTAGGCTCGATTAGCAATGGAGGAGGGCGGAGGAGGCCGGACGACGGTGGAGGGTGGAGGTCGGAGGAGGAGTTTGAGGTGAGGTGAGGCGCGATGGAGAGGTGAGACGCAGAGAACGAATGAAGAATAGATTTTAGGGATAGAGGCGTTCTAATAGGGTATCGGGCTCGTTTTAATTTTATAAATGCGTTGCCACGGACTTGCCACGGCATCTCCATCGCAAATTTTATGTCCGTGGCAAACCCGTGGCAAAGCCTAGCGGGAAAATTCCCGCTCCTATTTTTTACACATTCCGTCGCAAATCCGTGGCAAATTACTGACGGAATAAGCTCCGTAGCAATTGCTGGTGGCTAAAACAAGGATTTCTGGTAGTGTATGTTTCGTAATAACACCATGAGGTGAGGAGTTACGTTTTCAGAATTAAAATCAGAAATATAAATTTAAAATTATCTATATCTATATCTATATAAATCTCTAAAGGAAGCTTTTTTCCAAGCTCTAGGATGCTCCACATCATTTCAATTTATTTTCCAACTTAAATCTCAACATTCTTTTTTACTTAATTAATATCCACTAAACCTTTATGACATTCAATTTTTAAATCAATATAAATCTAACTTTATCAATACTTCTTAAACATCACAATATATATATATATATATATATATATATATATATATATATATATTCAATTAACTTTTCTAAACCAAAAAATATTCATATTATCTTTTTCTTGATTTTAATTTTTTTATAAACATTTAGCAAATGTTAAATTCATTTTATTAAAAACATTAAAAAGATGTTAACTAAATACTACATTTTCTATAAACTTCATTTCTTTTCCTACAAAAAAATGAAATTCTATGTCTATATTGTGAACTTTAGTAGACCAAATTTATTCCTCTAATTATTTTCATAAGGAATTTTCATTATTATTACAACAAGTACTTATTTATACATAATTTTCTACACACAAACTTGACTATTGAATTGTGAGTTTTTCTTCCTTTTTATTTTTATTTTAAAAAAATTTCTCCCTTATTGATTACTCTTAATTAATTACTTGATGTTTTGATTTTTTTTTGCCTTTTGGTGTCTCTAAATTATTATTTTCATTAGTACTAATTATTAGTGTTGGTTTTTAATAGAGATTAGTTACAATCCTTTCATTTTCCATCACTTAAATTATTCTTTTCAAAATACTATATATACCTAAGAAGAGAGGTCACCCCTCATCTTTTCATTTTTACATCACTTTTTTGAGTGTTACATCACTTATCGATTGTTTTTTTATTTGGTTTTACATCATCAATATTCTAGCTTGAAGAAATGTATTGTAGTAGGTGGAATTCCAAAAGTTGTATAAATTTGTCTTTTATTCTTAAGCTTTTATTGATTGTTGATTAGGTATTGAGTTTGTTATAGGTTCCAAATTGCGATCAAGGGAGGAAAAATGAAGTTTACATGGATAGGAGAAATTGGAAAGGCAAATCAAAGGATTTTAGCTTCATGTTGTAGACAATTCTAATGTTGTCAAAAGTTATAGACATAGACATGCAGTTGAGGAACAATTTTTTAGTGAGTAATGTTGTCAAAAGTTATAGACATAATAATTTGGATTAGTTAGTGAGTAATGCAGGTTGAGGAACAATTTTTGCCAAGCTATTGACATGTATGGATTATTTTAAATTTTAATATTGTTCTTCAAAATATTGTTTAGTTTTAATAGGTTCCATGAAATTGGATGAGGCTTTGTATCTAAAAGTTTTTTATAATATGTTCTTTGAACATTCACAAATGCATGTTCGTTAATGTCCCTTCTAAACTAATGATATTAAGATTTTATTTTTTTATTTTTATTTTTGTACAATTTAATATTAATAATAAATTTGTTAATTATTATTCATTATAAATTAATGAGATGAAGTTTTTACTTATATTTAATTTTTTTATTTTCAAAAAAATTTAAAGATAGATAAATATCAATGTACCATTTGAAACAACATACTTTTGTAGCAAATAAATTATATTATTACTAAAATAGATTAATATAAATTTGTTTAGTAAACACTTTTTATAATTATAATAGTTTAGATCAATTTAAAAGATTAGAATCATATGAATTTGTCTTTTAAAACATTTAGTGCAAATTAAAAAAAAGTGATAAAGGAGGCTTGATCGTTGGTGACCTTTCCTCTCTCTCTGTTTTATTTTTTTAAAAAATGTATCTCTTATTGATTACTCATCAATATTTTTTTTAGTCAAAACTCTTCAATATTTATGATTAGTAGTTATTATTTTAGTTGCCTTTTAGTGTCTCTAAATTAATATAATTAGTACAATATATTTTCTTTTTCTTGATTTAAAATCCACCCAACAAATCCTTCTTTTTTTAATAATATATTGAAAATATTTTATAAAATCAAAATTAAAAATAGATGAAACTAAAATTATACAATAAATTTTTTACTTGCTATTTGATTGCATAAAAATAAATATTAATTATTATAAGAAAAAAACACTATCGTAAAAATAAATGAACTGTCTCATTTTTTCCCTTTTGGCGTCCAATATCATGTTTTACCATTGTGTTTTTTCATGTTACCTTTGATGAAAAAAAATCTACACATATGAATGTATAGAAAAACAATTTATTTGTCGTAAAAAAAAAGTCAACTAACTCACCATCTCTATTGTCATATTAAAATGTGTCTATTGGTATTACTTTTGTTGACCTAATGTTTATCATCAATTTAACCTTTTTTGTGCATTCATCAAATTGATCTATAAAATTCTTATGGGTCATGATTAGTTGTTTAATATTAATCATTCACACAATTAAAAATTCCATACAAATAGTAACCGATGTCATCTAAAAGGTTTATATTCCACCATCTACTACTTACATAACATAATAATTCTTTAATAAACTAATAAAGCTTTTATGAACAGTCTTTTCTATTTAAACCATATAGTTAACCATTTCCATTCAAATGCATCCTCACAAGAGGTTAGGTGTCAATTTAACATAAGTTCCTATATAAACACTTTAAATATTTTCACCATTAGAAATAAAATAGTGTTTTCTTTCTAAACAATCCATTATCCACAAAAACTGCATGCAAAATAAAAAGGATAATTTTGACCATAGGACACTCTCAACGTACATCCATGAAAAAGCGGAATGGACTCATTCAAGTATGCTGCTACTCATTGACGAGAATGTATGAATTCTATAATTTTTCTTTCTTACAATATACTTTATTGCAAACTTTTCTAATTCAAATTTTTTTCAAAACCTTTTAGACCAGCCACATACATACTTCCTTTGGGAGAAATAATGGCATAGATTCATGAATATATTACAAGAATGTAAAATATTTAGTATTACCAAATTTATTGTATTATGCTATTCAATTTTCTTATTGACCAACTAACAATTTCATGATAGAATATCATAAATTTCATAATTAGAAATAAGACAATATAAAGGATTTAGATTTCATATTGAGAATTAAGACAATAAAATGGACTTAATTAGATCAACTATCAAAGTTTAATTAAATTTCCAACACGAAACTTTTCCTAGGGTCAGAATAAGGTGAATGTGATTTGTAATGCATAATATTCAACTTTATATTTCATTTATCGATTAAATATTTGTTTCAAATAATTGCAACTTCGAATCTAATGAAGATGAGTCAACTTATACGGAACAAAAAGTGGTCGAAAGAGAAGTTCAAAAAATTGTATGATTGAAAAAATTAGATTTAGTTTTTAGAACTTTAGATGTTTCAATTATCGCAACAAATAGCACTATGGTTGATTAAATAATTGTTCGATTTTTTTATTATTTAAAATTTTGGGTTTTAATAGGTTTAAAATACCATGAATTTACTATTAAAATATTTGTTAATTATTAATTTTATAACTTAGATATGTTTATAGAAACTGTAACAATCTCTATATTAAAAACCAACTAAAATAATTAGTACTAACCATACTAATTTAGAGCCACCAAAAGGCAATTAAAATTAAGATTTACCTGATAGATTAATAGTAATCAATAATGGAGTAATTTAAAAATAAAATAAAAAAAACTCAAAGTTTGAAGAGGTAGTAAAATATGAGTGAAAGATGTAGAGTTTTAAACAGTTGTAACAACAAACAACTATTTAAAGAAGACAACTTTGGATTTGAGTGGACTTTCAGAAGAAAAAAGTGACTTTCAGAAGAAAAAAATAAAATGTACAAAAAATAAAGGATTTCATGTTTTTATAGTTTTATATATATATATATATATATATATATATATATATATATATATATATAGCATTAGCAAATGATATATTTTTATATATAAATTTCATAAGATTTAATAAAAAATATTATAGCAACACGTGCATCGCATGCGGGTTTTCCCTAGTAAATCTCTAAAGGAAGCTTTTTCCAAGCTCTAGGATGCTCCACATCATCTTCATTTAATTTCCAACTTATATCTCAATATTCCTATTTTACTTAATTAATGTCCACTCAACCAATATGATGACATCCAATATTTAAAATGAATCTCACTTTCCCAATAATTATTAAATATCACAATATATTTTCAATTCATTTTTTACTGACTCCCTAAATATAATTTTAAAATTCAAATTAATATATTATTTAAATAAAATTATAAACATTAAAAATATGTTAAATTATTCTATTTATTTAAAATATTAAAAAGGTGTTAAATACTATATTGTGAAGTTTTGTAAACCAAATTTATTCTCTAATTTTCATAAGGGAAAAAAAATAGGAAGACAAAGAAAAAAATAGGAAGACATATTGTGCAATTAAGTATGTTTTTGTTGCTTCAAAAAGAAAAGTATGTTTTTGTTAACCTCTTTATCTCTTTTTTCCACTTTATTTATCCTTATTTAGTAAGTATAATATTTGATATTAAATTTGATTGTTAAATGAATTGTAAATCTAATTTAAGATCCACTATGCATGCATTGCCTGTCACTCTTACAATCAGTTGTGATATATATCACCCGTTTATTATTGCATAGATAAATTGTCATTATAAGCCAATTGTATTCTTTTAACCTTCACACACTTACGGTTTTATAATCCCTTTAGCTTCTCATTTTTACAATCCTTTGTAACATATCACCCTATTTAATATTAAATATATAAATTGTGATTATAACCCAATTGTAAATTGTCATTATATAAATTGAGGGAGAGCTTTGCCGCCATTTGTGGTCTTACCCGCTCGAGGGATTAGTCTCTGCAGTTGCGCGCATAGGATACCCGGTTTATACCAAAAAAAAGTTTGTAACCTTCACACTCACGATTTATAATCCATTTATATATATAGAGACTTTTATTCCCCGACTTTATACACAGTACCCCTTTTCAAAGAGTGCCCTACATTTTAATAGTCTACCCACAGACAACAAGTGTAACAAAGAGTGCCCTACATGCATGCAACAAAATGATAAGCAAATGATGCGTTGAAGGTAATTGGTGCATTGGATTGTCAATAAGAGAGAGTTGGAGGTTTTGGAGGGGTATGCATGGAATTGGAGATCAGAGCCATTACGTGTAGTAGTTTGAAGTTTTATTGGTAATTGGGGGGGAAGGTAATGTTGTATATATATTCAATCAAAGGAAAGAAGTATGCTGAATCTATGAATAAAAAAGAATCCAAATTGTAAATGTTATGGTGTTTAAAAGGCATTTGTAAAATACTTGGATGCTAGGAAAACGATAAATTTTTTCATAAGTTTTAGTCTCTTATTAGTGAAATCTCACTAATTCTTTTTAACTTGCAAGTCAAACCTACTTTTGAAAGGTTAGAGTGTCTATTATTTGCTTTATAGAGTCAACGAAATAGATAAAGTTAAATTGACTTTTAAATTTTTAATATAAAATTAAATAAAATTACTTAATAAAAAACTTGCAATTTTATGGAAAAAATTTATTATGGAAATCGGATGTTAATTAATCAAATTTTACCAACAAATAACTAATGAAATTAAAGTAAATTTTTTTTAAGAAATTAAATCATGCGTGTGTTTATATTATGTTGCATACCTATGACATGAATAAAAACTTAAGAGGTATGAATGAAACATAAACTCCATTTTGTTTTTATTTTAAACATTGTCTACTAATTTGCATTCATATTGTGCTTACTTATTTTAAAATTTAATAGAATTCATTTAAAGCGTGCTCCTTTGTAAATATAAAAAAATTGAATTTAATTTTTAGTTGTACTAATGTTAAAGTTAGATAAAACTTTTGAATAATATATTTAAACAATGAATTAGATAAGTATGCCAAAATTATATTCAAGTTGCTCTAAACTAAATAACATAACTATTGCCTAATTTAGTCTATTGCAAGAGAGAAGTAGTTAATATTTCATGGTAATTCTAAAACATTAATATGAAAATGGTGAATAGTCTAAGTTCCTTAAATTTAATTTGCTTCAACTAATATCATTACAATATTTATAGTTCTTATTGGTATAATATTTATTAACATCATATAATACTAAACTAAAATATATTAAAATTAATTTTCATTTTCTCTATGTTTGTTTAAAATTTAATATCTTAATAAATTGTATGAAAATTATTATTACTTTCTTTCTAATTTATACGTATTTAAATTTATCTGTAACATTATTTTAAAAACAATTTTTTTGTATAAACCGGTGCATCGCATGGGATGCTCCAGGATGCTCCACATCACTTCCATTTATTTTTCAATAAATTTTTTAATTTTATTAATATTTATTTATAATTTACAATTAAAGGAGACTTAAATTCATTATTACTACTAACTTATTATTATTAAATGCTACTCTTAGTGGAATAAAATATTTGATGATGCCTATGAGCATTCTCAAGAAGAATAAAAACCTACGGTTATGGATTGCTAATAGGAATTAAACATAAAATTATTCATAACACAATGAAGGGAAATGTTTATCTATATCTATATCTATACATATAAGTAAAAGAATCCCCAATGGAGCCTCCACAATAATTCTTGAATTTTTGCTTTTATTTTTGTCTATTAAAAAACTCCTCTTTTATTATTTATTAATTCCTACCTTTGTGTCCAACCCACTACTACTAATAAATTCCAACATAGTAATAAATTTACACATTATATTATATTTAATCATAATTTTTGTATAAATGAGACTTTGATTTTAATTTTTAATATATAATTAAATATAAAAAAACAAGATTTTTTTATATTAATCAATGTTCATTCTCAATTCATGAGACTTATGAGCTCAATTATGTGTTCATTCTAAACTCAATTTTATGTTCTTATATTAGTTACTTTTTATTGTTTTGTTTTTTATATTTATTACTATTTATTCTAATTTTTTTTTAAATTATATATTTATTTACATAGAAATTATATTATTATTAGAATTGGTCAAAATTTAAATTAATTGAATTACTAAATATATTTATCAATTATAATAGTTTAGATGAAATAAGAAATAATAAGTTGACCTTTAAAATTCTTTTTTATGTAACCATTATGCATTGAATGGAGGGGTTTCACATTTACATGAATTATTGCTTTAATTTACAATAAACTCAGGAGTTGGTGGAATATGAGTGGAAGAAATAGAGTTTAAACTAATTATAACAAGAAATGACTATTTAAAGGAGAGATCTTTGGATGGTTAGGGTAGAGGTTTTGACAAAAAAAATCATATAAAAAATAAGAAGTAGAAGAAAGGAGCAAGTTTCACAAGAAGGTGTAGAATGCACAAAAAGGGTAAAGATTTTTATGTTCTTAACAGTTTTAAGTTGACAAATAGGCAATGATTTTTTGTAAAGTTATAGACATTGAGAAATTATGTATATTTTAATATTGTTCTTAAGAAAAATGTTTAATTTTTTGTATGATTGTATGATGTGTTAGATCTAAATGAGTTGCATATGTTCCACGAGCCTTCATAATCTTTGGTGTCACTTCTAAGAAGGAAATTACATTAGATGCAAGAATCATATAGAAAACAAGGAGTAGAAAAAAGGAGCAAGTTGCACGAGATGTAGAATTTGCAAAAAGGATAAAGAATTTCATGTTCTTGATAGTTTGAAGTTGACAAATAGACAACAACTTTTTGTAAAGTTATAGGCATTGAGAAATGATGTATAGTTTAATAGTGTTCTTTAGCAAAATATTAAATTTTATTGTTTTGTAAAATTGTATGATGTGCTAGATCTAAATGAGTTGCATATGTTCTTTGAGCCTTCATAACCTTCAGTGTCACTTCTAAGAAGAAATTACATTAGGTGCAATAATCATATAAAAAACAAGGAGTAGAAGAAAGGAGCAAGTTTCACAAGATGTAGAAATTACAAAAAGGGTAAAGAATTTTGTGTTCTTGATAGTTTGAAGTTGACAAATAGGCAACGATTTTTTGTAAAGTTATAGGCATTAAGAAATGATGTATATTTTAATATTGTTCTTTATAAATATGTTTAATTTTTTGTCAAAAAAAATGTTTAATTTCATAGTTTTGTAAAATTGTATGATTTGCTAGATCTAAATGAGTTGCATATGTTCCTTGAAACTTCATAACCTTTGGTGTCACTTCTAAAAAGGAAATTACATTAGGTGTCTCTTCTCTATATCACAAAGGAAAAAAAATATCATTTTCTTCAACTATCATCATATCTAATGCCTTTAGTATATATTCTATCTAATACTTTTTATTTACAAATTCACATCTAAAATGGTTAATTTTAAATGAGAATAGTGCTTGAGGTATAAACAACCAAATAAAGCTTCAGATTTAAATGTTTCAATTCTTTTACAAATATTATATATTTACTCTCCACTTTATGTAGCTTATTTAGATTATAAGTTGTATAAAAAACAATTATAATAAAATAAATCTTTCATTTCATATTGTGAATAATGGCCATATATTTTTCATATCATTATAAAGAATAAAAATAAAGATTTGATTTTGATTGTTTTCTCTTTCTAAGTTTCCTATTAAATCTAAATTCCTTATTATCACTTTTGTTTTAAGTTTCAAATTTTGTTTTAATTAATATTTATGAATTATTAATTGATGAATAAAAAAAGAAATAAAGAAAAAATAGAATAAAGAGTAGTTAATTTCTAATTTCTATGATTTATATTTATTCATACACAACCATTAGCTTATTTAATTTAAACTCATCCAAGCTTAATATAATAATAATATTTAGAGGATGTCACTGAAATTTGGAAGAAGAAAATAAAAATAGAATAACATTATAAGAGAAAAGCAAATGCAAGACGCACATTACAAATGTAAGTCACTTCCAAACATGTTTATCAATATATTATGATCACTTTCTTAGTATAACTTAGTTATTTTTATTCTAATGTTTTAAAAGAAATATAAAATCTCATTATTTTCATCCTTAAACTTTCACATATTAAACCATTATTTTTTTTAAACAAAAAGAATTTTTTTACGTAGTGTTTATTTAGGCTATATGTTATATCAAAAAATATTCTCATTAGTATTGATCTTCAATTATTATCATTATTATTTTTCTTCTTTGTCTTACACATATTAAAAAATGCTATATCAAAAATATTCTTATTATTTATATTATTTTTCACATGTCTTTATTATTAAAATTCATGCTAATAAATTCAAGATATTAAATTGAATGGCATTTATTATTACTAATTAAAATGAAGTTTAGTAAGATTTTATTTTCAACAATTAAGCTCACTAAAATTTGGACAATTGTGCATATTAAAAAACAATACACTATATAAGAATATGGCATAAATAAAAATTCAACAATATATTAATGTAATACTATATTTTTAAAATACATAATTTATATCGACAACTTATGTATATATTTGTATAAAATCTATATAAAATTAAAGGAAAAAATTATATAACAACTCGTGCATCGCACAAGTATTCTCCTAGTAATATAGTAAAGGAGACTTGAACTTCTTTTTAGTGCAAAACTTCAAGTGCCAATTATCAACTTTAAAGCAAATTATTATGAAAACTAAATAGTCATTATTTACTTTAATATGGAAAGACTTTTCATATTGCCATGCATGTTCAACTAAATAGTACCATTTAAAAAATATAATATTATATATTGAAGGAAATTTTAAAAGTAACCGTCTAACTATTACTACAACAATCAAAAGGTGAAATAGAGCCTCTAAAATAGAGCCTCAATAGAGCTTAAATAGATCCTCTAAAATAATTCTATTTTTTAAACAATAATTAATTACTTTAATCAATTAAAAAATATTATTACATTTTTATACCTAAAAAATATTATTAATTAACTATCAACTCTTTCAATTTTCATTAATCTATATAAATATCTAAAGGAAGCTTTTTTCCAATCCTCTAAGATGCTCCACATCATCCTCATTAATTTTTCAATTACATTTTCAATTATATTAATATCTTTTCATAATTTACACATATAAGAAGACTTATATTAATGATTACATATTAAGGCTAAATTATTAAGACCCTTTATATTTTTTCAGTTATTATATAATTAAAGACAATAAGTGTATTGATATGAGTTGAATAAAAATAAAAAGACATAAAGTTTGATGACTAGGAGAATTGAGCATTATTTATTATTTATAAAAATTAAAACCACATGAAACATAAAAAAACGTAGACTTTAGCTTCATATCTTTTTAAGAAAAATTGTATTCACTTTTATATTTATATTTATTTATAATTTTCATGGATTTTTTGTTGTAAGAATAGTGTATTTTCCTCTTTTATTTTTAGAAAGGAAAAAAGAATACCGGGCGATGGCTAATCTTTGGGTTACTTTTGGTCAAAAAGAAAACTTTTGGTTACTTTGGGTTTATTAATTTAAATTTTGTTTTAATAGTTCTCTTATACTTTATTTGAGTTTTTTTTATATTACATTTTTAATCAGGAATATGAATGGTTTTAAAAAAAACAATAGTTTCAAAACGTCATATATTCTAATCTATTAACTTAATCTCATATTTCATCCCATTTTTCTTTGACATTTCCAACAACTGAAGAACTAATTATAATATATTAAAGTATATAAAGTATATAATTATAATATTAATTTCAGACACTTTATGTTTTGTAACATCCCATATTAAGTTGTAATAATGTTTTTATTTATTATATAATTAAGACTTGAAACCACATACATATATATTTCATCCACTTTTTCTTTGATGGTAGATATTCCATCCACTTTATCAAAAATAAACTAACTATATGTAATATATTGACATAATTATAATAATAATTTCAATCAAATTACTATTGTCTTTATATATTATTATTATTATATTATTATTATTATCACTTTGTGATTTAAGGTTTCACACAAAAGAAATTTTTTGTCTTTTACGTTTTTAAATAAATTGTGCTTTACATTTATAAATAAACACTATTTGTATTCCTAAAAAAAATACACTATTTGAAAAGCATTTATAACCACTATTTTAATTTCCACTAGGCCTAAAAAAACTGATGACATTAATATTATATTACTATTATTAATCACTTATAATTATTGGACTCTAAAAGTCACATTCTTACTAACTATATAAACTCTACACACTCACACACCCTACCTACTCCTCTTAATTTCATTCCCCTTTTATGTTGAGTTAGTGTCATTAGTGTAGTGAGTTTGTTTTTGATGTTCTCTAAGTTTGAGTCACTTCATTTTTTTTCATTTCCTTGCAAGTTGGGAGAGTTATTCTCAATTTGTGATTGTTGAATATTGTTGTTTTGTTTGTGTGATGCTTCTCATGAAGAGTTAATTGTAGGCGATCAAATTACTTTAAATCTATATGTGATTGTTGTATATATATATATATATATATTGTTCTTTATCCAATGCTTCTCATGGAGATTTATATTGTAGGTGATAAAATTATAGACTTTTCTAGGTTGTTTGTGTGAGTTTCGGAAGTTCCTTTTGGGTCGTGTCGGTTTGAAAATCGGTAATTGAATCCAAGAAAACTTTTAATAAGAGTTCCCAGCATCAATATCTATAGAAGATTCTAGCTATTTTAGATACATGTGTGTTTGTGTAGGTTATAAATTGATCTTTTGGTAATCATGTTTACACCGACTTCTAGATCTATTTTGTCAATATATAATAAGGCTTGGAGGATAAAAAGATAAGGCTACAAATTCTGATGATGGTATTTTTTTTTTGGTTTGTTTATTTGTATTCAACAAGTGATTTCGTTAGGCTGATGGGGTGATAACTGATTCAATTAATAGACATGGCTACATTAAATAAAAATTAGTGTGTTATTAGTGTTAATTTGTAGTGGGTAATTTAATAATGCATTTGGTTTTTACTTTAGTTATTTCTTGCTCCTTGGTGTCTTCTTGATTGCCTAGACCGTTATTTATTATTTTAATAATTTTCTTTAAAATAATTAGATGAAACTGAATATTATTAATTAAATAGTTTAGATAAATTTAAAAGATTATGATACACGTGCATTTTACTTTTTTTATTTGCAACATTAAGTTAAGTAGATATAATTACATAAATGATAAAATAAATGAGTGTAAAATAAACTAAATAAAATATTGATTATTATTTTGAATGAGATGTTTTCTCTAATATAATATTTATACAAGATTGTGTATTGATAATCTATTGCTTATTAATATTAGAGTTAAATATGTTTTTTTAAGGAAGTTAAATATGTTTTTAGTTCCTAAAATTGCAATTTTTGATTTTAGTCCCTATAAAAAAATTCACTCACTTTTAGTCCCCACATGTACACTGTCAATGCTTTTAGTCCCTTATTACTTATAATAGTGCTTAGAGATGCTCTAAAAGGCCCCAATTAAAAGTTATAAGACTAAAAGCATTGACGGAGGAATTAATGTGGGGAATAAAAGTGAGTAAAACTTTTTATAGGGACTAAAAGCACAATTTGTAAAATTTTTGAAGACCAAAAATATGTTTTACCTTTTAGTTTATACATTGTAGAAAAATTATTATCATTATTTTTTAAAATAATAATTCTATTTAATATTGTAAATACTAAATACCATATATTTCTTTTAAATCTTCTTCATATTATTGTAAAAATAAATAATAGAGAATGTATTTGTTTATTATTATTGTTTTCTAAATTCAATTTTAAATCAAAATTAATTCTTTAACTTCACTTTTATGTTGAATTTCATTTTATTTTAAATTTCAATTTATGAATTATTAATTGGTGATGAAAATAAGAAAGAGTAGTAACTTTTTGCTTTCTATGATTTATCTTTCACCATAGATATTTATCTATCTATATTTTAAATTTACGCCACTAAATTTCACATATTAAATAGTATTAATCTTCTTACTAAATATAATGAAAATTTTTGTATTAAGTTAAAAATTAATTAACATGAAAATGTATTTACAAATATTTATACCATATCTATCTATCTATCTATGAAAAGGAATCCCCAAAGGAAGCTCCACAATTTTTCTCAAAAGTTTTGAAAGAACTTTCTCTATTCATTTCACTTTAATAATAAAATAATATTTCGAAACAGATAATCTCATAAAAACTATTAACAATTATTTATATTACAAACCACATACACTATATAAGGAACGTCTAAAATTTATAATTTATCTAAAAAATTAAACTCATATTTATATTATATATTATACTAACTTTTAAAAACATGATTTATACTTTTAATTATATATTTTATGAAAAAAAGTTAATAAATTAAATTTGAAAAAATATAACAACCCGTGCAACGCACGGGCATTCTTCTAGTATATATGAAAAGAAACTTTGTAAGTTTTTTAATGAACCACTATAGCAGCTATATATCAATCATTGGTTTGTTTAAATTTTTAGAAAATAGAAAGTTTATGTGCGAAAACCGTTTTTTGGAGTTTAGCCAATTATCTAATTTAGGACTTTTTAACTTCACCTTGATTCTCAAAAAAGAAACCACCTTATTATCATTTAAATATCCGAAAAATAATAGTCACGTGTCATGGAGGAAGTCAAATCATCAAACCTATGCAACTTTTCAATTGGACTATTGTAGGTTTCAATCATGTTAAATCGTAATAAAAGAAACTTAATTTATGAATTGTGAGTTTTTATCCATTTTTCGAAAAATAAATAAATTATCCGTTATATATTCACTACTTCATGTTTTGATTTTGGATGCATTTTGGTGTCTCTAAATTATTATTGTGATTATTATTAATTATTAATTATTTAGGTTACATTATAATAAGCATTAATTAGAATCTTTTCATTTTTCTTGACTTTAAGTCTTCTTACAGATATACTATAAATACCTAAAATATTTAGAAGAGGGATCAACAATTACCTTTTCATTTTTTACAGCCCTTTTTTTGGTTGTTACATCACTTATGTAGATGTTTTGGTTGTTAAATCACTAATACCCAAGCTTGAAGGAAGACATTGCAGTTGCTGGAATTGCAAGTGTTTTATATCTAAATTTGTCTTTCTTTTTCCAAAGCTTCTATTCATAGGTTTCAAGTTTCATTATCAATTTTTTATATTCTGTAAGTAGGAGTAGCTATCTCTTTTTGGCTTGGAGTATATATTGAATTATCAATTGTAATCTTCTTAATGTATGGTGCAACGGTAATTGAGATGTTTTACAGTCTTTGCTAAAGAAGTATTTAATAGAAATTTTGCGCATTTGCATCAATAATAATTTATTCCATAGCACATATTGCTTTATTTGAGATGTTTCTCTTAATAGTTTTGATCTTTTATGTAATTCCTTGATGCACCTTCCAATAGACAATCATTTTTGAGCGAAGGGAATGATCCTCTTATTTATGATGAGACCCTTGGTGGAAAGGTATCCAAGAGGGAAAAGACAAATAAATTCATAAATTATCCCCAATTTGATAGAAACACCGTTTTGATAAAAATAACGTACATATATAAATTATTCCTAATGGAGCCTCTAGAATGCTTTTTGATTTTTTAATTTATAATTTGTTAAATATCAAATTCCACACTAAACTGTTGTAAGACTTGAGTATTGTTTTAATGCTAAATTAATCTCTAACTCACCCACCACCTTTCTATATTCCTTCAACTTTTTACAAAAATGTATTAATGTATATTTTTAAATTAATCTCTAAGATGCTCTACATCATTTTTAGTCATATTAATGTATATTTTTAAATTTAAATAGGAGAGTTTAAATTAAATAAAAATAATTATTACTTAATAACTTAAACAATTAATTATTTTCATATTTAAGTAAATATAAAAAATATTAATACAAGTATATTATTATTAATATTATTATGATTATTTTATTTATTTATATATCTCTAAAGGAAGCCTTTTTTAGCCTCTTGGATTCTCCACATCATTTTTAGTTATATTAATGTATATTTTTAAATTTAAATAGGAGACTTTAATTTTGTCTTTTAAATTATTCTCTTAGTAGAATATTAATTTTTTTATTTTAAAAATTCTCTCTCTTATTGATTGCTTTTAATTCATTACTTGATATTTTGATTTTAGTTGTCTTTTGGTGTCTCTAAATTATTTTCTTTATTAGTACTAATTATTATAGTTTGTTTATAATAGATATTAGTTACAATCTTTTCATTTTCTTTCACTTTAAGTCTTTTTACAGAAATACTATAAATACCTAAGAAGAGAGGTCACCACTCACCTTTTCATTTTTACAACTCTTTTGTTTGGTTATTATGCTTATGTAATTTTTTTTTGTTTTCACATCACTAATATTCAGCCTTGAAGAAAGCCATGATAGTATAACTAAATAGATATTAATCAAAACAATTAGGAGCATTTTAGAGGCTCTATACCAAGAAATATGTTAGTTAATTTTTTTATTAATTGAAGTATTTTAAACAATACTATAACAACTTAAAAACAAAACATTTTAAATAAACCCGTGCAACACATGGGCTTAATCCTAGTTGGACAATGAAGATTCACATTTAATTTTTTGCCCAAGTAGGATTAACATTAATTATATTGTGCTCAAATGCTTGTATGATTGACACCTAAGAAAATGAGCTTTGAGAGACATTTTCCTTTATACTTTTATATAGAATATAGATAATTTGAACGAAATTTGGCTTGAGGAAAAATCCTTTTTTCCTTGTCAAAAAAAAAATTGCTTTGTGCCATAGTTAACTTGAGTTCACATCATCGACTCCACCGTTTCTGAGCTCCGCAAAAACGCCACGTCACTGACCCCAAGGTGATTGATATGCTGCTTTTCAAAGGGTAGGAAGAGCTGCACAATGTTGTGAACCATTCAAACACTACCAAAAATATTGAGTTTAGCGAGGAAAATATCGGTGGCTAAAAGGTCAATTCCATCGCTAATGACCTTATTTGCGAGGGCACCTATTTCCCTAGCTAATTCCGTCGCTAATTCTTGCTTTTGCGAGGGACTTAATTTTCTCTCGCAACGTCATTCGCTAATTTCCTGTTTTTTTGTAGTGAAAGGAGAGGCACCATATCGTTGGTCAATACGTAATTGGCCAGCAAGGGGGGACTATGCAGCAGGAGGAGGAATTGACGATAGAGGGAATTCTCCTTTTCTGAAGAATTTCTACAACACCAATTACTCTTGAAGTGGGACTATGAGCTGGTTGTTTTCTCTTTCCTCAAATAAAGAAATGTCTGAAATGATCATACTACTGACTATGTTAATATTGGATGAAGATCATACTACTGGCTTAATTTGAGAAAGTGATGTTTTGCTGATTAAAAATATATAGTTAATGAGTCCCACATCGGGGAGTTCAAGATTGAAAATTGGACTGTGGGTCTATGAAGCTGAAGTTTGTAGTTGAGAGAGAAGCTGCCACGTGGCGTCTACTCTAGTAGACAGAATAGTAAAAAAGTTTTTTTTTTCTCCCTGTTTTAAAAATGTGCAAGAATCGGGCTTGAGTCACTTGGTCGGCCGGTCTACTCTATGATTGAAATCGAAATCCCTAAATTCCCAATGATTGAAATCGAAATCCCTAAAATTCCAAGCGAATCAGAACAAGAGACTGAACAAACGAAAAAGAAATCAAAACTCCTAAGATTTGTGAGTGACGATGATGAGGGTGGAGCTAACGACGGTCGTTGGGTTATGGGTTTGCTCTTCTTTATTGGTCAACATATTTACTCTTCTTTATCACAACAATAATGTTATTTGGACATTATTGTTAGACAAAACCATACAAAAACCAACTTACAACATGAATTAACCAAGTTTTTTACACCATTAACCAATCTGCTTTTTCACAGTTTTCGAGGCATTGATTAAAAACTTGGTTAATTGACTTAAAAAATTTGATTAATTGATATTGTAAGTTGATTTTTGTCTATTTGTCTAATTTTTTTTTTGTCCAAATAACATAATCCTTATCCCAATATGGTTAAACAATTAGGATGGGCCTCTCATATAGACTGTTTTAGTCTTAATATCCATGTGTGTTACTTTAACACTCCATGTAAAACAAATTATATAGAAATCAGATTCTATTTACGCAACAGTTTCAAAAGAAGGTAACTGGTGCAATAATATGGCTTTTGGAAGCTTTGTATGTGAATTTCCACAGAAAATGGAGAATATATAGATTGACACTGTTTCATGACAAGAAAATTATATAGGCAATGCCGTATGTGTACTGAAAAAATATCCAAGAGCATGCTTCTTTTAGATTCTAGTAAGGTTAACCAACACCAGGGGCACATAGTCGACTCGGTGCTCTTAGATTCGATTCTCGCATTGGACAAACTCGGTGTTGGCCAGCGCGAAATTTTTTTGTTGAAAGCATTGAGACACTCTGTAGGTAGTCGGTAATTGTCCAAAAAAAATCTAATGATTGTATTAAAAATCAAGTTGTATACCAGAATCAAGCTAAATGATGTTGAAAGTCCCTATTTATTGTTTGGGTAGCATAAGAACTTGGTGATTAAAATTGATTCTAAAATAGACATAAGTTATTTTTGTATAAGCAATCGTTCTTATGTTTTATGTGGTATCAAATAAATTTTGATTATGGATCCACTAAATTCTTTATATATATATATATATATATATATATATATATATATATATGGGATTTGCTAACCTACACACAGTTAAAGAATAATTAGTGTATGTTAACACCCTACACACTTTCTACTTGGACAAAAAAACCAAACTTTCCTATTTAAAGACAATAAATACTAATAGGGTATAAGTGTAATTTACGTTTAATCTAATTAATAAATTAATAATTATACCCACTCATTTTCTTTCTTATTCATATATATGAATCCGTCATACTAATTTTTGGCTTCCAATCAAGAAGCAAATGAACTCAAATTGATCTGTCATACAAATGATTCCAGCGAAAAAGAAATTCATCAAGAATGCTAATGCCCAATGGAAATAAAACAAGTCAATATGCTTATCCATGCATAGACAAAATTGTGCAACCAATATAAATCACACCGTACATGAACTTCACTATATATATATATATATATATATATATATATATATATAGACATTCTATAAATATACCTATTGATCGTACCTTAGACCAATGAAGTGTTGTAGTTGTTATTTGGATTGGCGGTCGTTGAGTGAGGAAAGGACCAGGTCTTGGCCTGTGCCGAGCACCTCGGGTGGTACCTGCAATGACACTCCGACGCTCAAGTCAGTGATCGCTCGGGCAGGGTATCACAAGGTATAGATAACGTACCTGAAGCCATATGCGAATGGCGTATTTATACTGTTGAGGTCCGACCGTTCTGCGAGAATTTCGGCCGGCTGGCGCGAAGTGCGCTCCAAGCAACCGAGCTTGCACCGGTTACGCTGATATGGGCCGCTGGCCCAATGTTGAACCTCTCGGTTTTGCTGATATACACCCCGGAACAGTTGCCCCCCAAGTTTAGGTCGCTTGAAGGCGGGCTGAGGCTTGAATCGCTGCCCCCGGGGGTCACGCTATTTTGACGAAATTTCACAGCTAGCGAGGCGGTCACGGCCGCTCGGTATTGATGGACGGTCGCTATCATCCGTCGTCGGCCGTTCTGACACGACGGTTGGATTGTTGTCATTTATGACGTGACGCTTGATGATCTCTAGGCCATTCAATGGCTGATTTAATGCGAAGGGGAAACGTTGCGACGTTTCGTCTCCCGGTCCCTCTGGCGCTCCAGGGCAGCTTTAAATAAACCCTCGAGAGACCATTTCTCGCATTCTTCTGAAGTTCTCTGCTATCGACTGACCTGTCTGTAGCCGACTTACTTCCGAAGCAAATCTTCGTGTTCGAGCATCCAACTTCTTAGGTCGATCTCCAACATTCTTACAGGTATGGGTCGATCTTCCCCTCTGCTCTATTTCTTTTGGTTTTTCTTTCGATTGTAAAGTTTCACGCCTTGTGGTAGGGGGTGTCAGGTCCGGGGACGACCACGTCGCCCCCTCTCACGAGTGCACTGCTCGACCGACCTGGCCCGATCCCCTTTCCACATGTACTTGCATGCCACGGTTGAAACAAACTGCACGTCTTCCTGAGGGGGCATCGCAGTCTTTAGCTAAAAACATGACGCGGCCAGCGGAGGTCGCCACATATGATGAAAATTCTACGTCGTCATCGAGCGACTCGAGCTCAGATTCTCCCAGCAAGGGGTCGGTCAGCTTAGGAAGTTCCGACTCCAGTTCCACCAATTCTAAGAACGAATCGTGGGCTCCTCCACCACCACCATCTTCCCCGGCCTGCAACGCAGGAGAAGATGAGGAGGTAGACATAGAGGGCGATGGAGTGCAGGGCATTGCACAGGTCGCAGACGAGGTGATGGCCGATGCCGAGGAAAGCCGAGCTGAAATAGATGCTGAAGAGGTCGTCGCCCGTCCAGTGAAAAGCTCTTCTAATCGGGACGTAAACGCTGATGGGGAGCCGGTCGAGGGCGAGGATGATGTTCAGCTGGATGTGGCTCGTGATCCGGCCGATATGTCCTGGGTATCTGAGACCCTCCGTTCCAACAAAAGTATAATCACAGTCGGCCACTGGGCGCTGCCCGAGCTACAATGCCATTTCAACCACCTACCAAGCTGGAGGGTTAGAGGCATGAAGCACAGGAAGGACATAGCGACCTACTCTAAGAACCTTAAATTCACGATGCATCGGATCGTGTTTGAGAAGATGGGGATCGTTCCACCCTTCACTGAATTTTAGCGCGACGTCTTGCGCTACATTGGGGTCGCCCCATCACAACTGCACCCGAACGCGTGGGCGTTTCTGAAGACCTTTGAGGTACTTATGAGCCGACTCAATAGGCCGGTATCGATCCAGTTGTTTTTCACAATCTTCGAGCTGAGTTGGCTTAGGGAAAAGGCCAACAAAGAGAAGAGGGAGCAGGTGTCCTTCAAGACTCAGAAGACTCAGCACAGATACTTCAAGGCGTTCCAAGAGTCGCTTGGCACCGCATGGAAGAGTCACTACTTCTGGGTCGTTCCGACCAAGGAGGCTGCCCAGGCTATTGCTGAGACCCAGCCCGACGGATTGCTCGGCGAACCTTACTTCCCAATTATGTGGAACGAGCCTCATTTCTTCAGGCGGCCCAGTGATTACATTTACACCACCAAGGATCTAAGTGCAGTCGACCTGGAGTCTCTACGGATGATCAAGACACTGGTGAGCTTTATGCACCCTGATCCTAAAGGCGACCTACCTTGTCGTCCTTTCACGCTGCTCGTTGGCCGTGCTTTGGAGGCCGAACTTGGTTTGTACTCAAACTCATCCTTTTACTTTGGTTATTGATCGCTCCTTCTAACCCTTGAATCGTTCTATTTTGTAGGAAAAATGGCAGGAAAGTCTTGGGCCGAACTGGAACGGGTCTTGAAACCCTCCTCAACGCCTTCTTCTTCTCGGCCAAACCCCAAAGTGGTCGACTTGGAAGGCTCGTCTAAGGTGCCACAGACCCCTCGGAATCAAGGAAAGAAAATGGCTTCCAAAGGTCGGTCCCCTCCACACCAGGACGCTCGAACTCCTAAACGGGGTCGAGTGCAGATTCTCGAGCATATCCATGAGGTTCCTGATGGTGATATTCATGTCGTCTCGATTGAGAGCTTGGGGCTGATCGACTTCGAGCGATTCAAGAAGGAGCCCATGGAAGTCTGTGCTTCCTTGTGCATGGGCGTCGGGAAAGCGAGATCCAAGGTATTTTAAATTTCTAGCTCGCCTTGACTTTGCTTACTTGTCGGTCGATTTAAATAACCTTTGTTGCTTTTCTTTGCAGAGGTTCGAGCTGAAAGGGACACTGCCCTTACCAACCTTGAGGCCGTGAAGAAGAAATTGGAGAAAGTCGTTACTTCGAAGAAGGAAGCTTTGAACCAGGCCGAGGAGGACAGGGGTAAGCTGGTGAAGAGGAACAAAGAGCTCGCTGCTCAGGTGAAGGAATTGAAGAACTATGCGGACGCCCTAGAGAAAGGTAAGGCCGACCTGGAGGCAGAGAAGGCCAAACTGGAGGATAGGGTGAAGGAGGTGGTCGGGCTGGCTAAGGACCCAGCGGTCTACCAATTTCAAAATGCCCTTGACCAGGTGCGCGTGCTGAATTCTGACCTAAGCATCAACTTTGACGATCGGATGTTGAAGCCTGAGCGCTGCGTGGAAGGCAATGAGATCGTGCTGCCCGAGGAGATGGACGAGCAAGGTAACATCATTCAGCCACGCTCGGTCCTGTTTTGAAGCCCGCCTGCGAGCGGTGTATCTCTTGTAATCTTTTGACTAGCCTTCGGGCATAACAATATTCTTGGCCTGCCTTTGAGCCGTTTGGGCGCTCGGTTTCGACCGGGCGTCTCGTTTTGTAATGAACAGCTTTTCCCATTGCTTATTTCGCTTGTTCGGATTTACTTATTTTATTCATTCGCATTTTTCTAAGTTTACGAAATTTTAGGCCGATCATGGGCCGCTGCATAGGGCCTTGTAAGGGCTCTCGTTTTAGGCCGATCGTCGACTAGTTCGTGCTTTTTCGAAAGCATTCGTTGTAGACCGCTCGGCGGTGGGTCATTTCTTGACCCTTGGGCCAATTCGATGGCGCTCGATTGGGCCAACTCGGTGGCACTCGTTGTAGGCCGTTCGGCGACCTACGATCGTTTGCGGGTTATTGCTTAACCCTTGGGCCAACTCGGTGGCACTCGATTGGGCCAACTCGGTGGCACTCGATTGGGCCAGCTCGGTGGCACTCGTTGTAGGCCGTTTCGTCGGCCTACGTTCGTTTTTGTGATCCTTCGGTCGCTCCTCTTCCACGGGCATGTTGAGCGACCGGGCACACATTCTTTGCAAAAGTAAAGTACAATTCAGATTTCAAAGGTCAGGCCTCAGTAAAAAACCCAGTGGGAAAAAGAGCGCCTGAAGGATAGTCGTTGATAAATCGTTCGTTAAATTTAAACATAATACTTTCTAAGTTTATCAGCATTCCATGTTCTGGGGATAGTCGCCCCTTCCATGGTCTCCAGCTCGTATGCTCCTTTGCCGGTCTTCTTAATGACCCGGTATGGACCTTCCCAATTAGGTGCTAGCTTTCCCTGGCGAGCATTCTTGTTTCCGACATCTGCACGTCTCAGAATGAGCTGGCCGATTGAGAAGTCTCTCTTCTGAACACGAGCGTTGTACCTAGCTGCGACCTTCTGCTTTATCAATTGTTCTCTTAGCGACGCTTGGGCGCGCAATTCTTCGATCAGGTCCAACTCTTCTCGTATGGCTTGGTCGTTGTCGGCCATCGCTGGGGGATTCGAGGTTCTCAAGTTCAGCTCGCCCATCTCTATGGGGATAACAGCATCAGTTCCATACACAAGCCTGAAGGGCGACTCTCCGGTCGATGAATGGGGGGTCGTCCTATACGCCCAGAGAACAGATTGCAACTCCTCGACCCAATTCCCCTTTGCTTCATCTAGCCTTCTCTTTAAACCTCGTAAGATAACTCTGTTGGCCGCTTCGGCTTGACCGTTTGTCTGCGGGTGTTCGACCGAAGTGAAACACTGTTTCACTCCTAACACGGCCGAAAAACGTTTCTCTGAACCTCTTGTCTGCGAACTGGGTTCCATTATCTGTTATTAACTGCTGCGGAATTCCAAAGCGGGCTAGCACATTCCGGCCGAAGAACTTGCTAACCTTTGCTGATGTGATAGTCGCAAGAGGCTCGGCCTCGATCCACTTTGTAAAATAGTCGACTGCCACGATCAGGAATTTGAATTGGCCTGGAGCAGGTGGAAACGGGCCTAGCAAATCCATCCCCCACCAGGCAAACGACCAAGGTGAGACAAGACTTTGCAACTCGAGGAAGGTGCGACAAGACGTCGGCAACTCGATTTAGGACTAATTTCTTTGCTATAACATCCATGGTCGGCCCGATAATAACCGCCACGAGAGCTTTCTTTGCTATAGATCGTGCACCCTGATGACTCCCGCAAACACCCTCATGGATATCTCTTAACACATGGTCGGCTTCGACCGACGACAAGCATCTCAGTAGTGGAGATGAAAATCCTCTTCGATACAACTTTCCTTCTATCACTGAATACTTGGTCGCCCTTAACCTGACCAATTTCGCCTGCTTTTGGTCGCCTGGCTCTTGTCCTTCAACAATATATCGTAGAATGGGGGCGATCCAATCACTATCTTGGTTAACACAGAGAACGGCCAATGATGGGCTCGGCTTGGTCGACACGCTCGGCCGATTTAAAGTCTCCTGGATCAAGCTTCTGTGATTTCCAGGGGTTTTGGTGCTTGCTAGCTTGGAGAGAATGTCTGCTCGGACATTCTGAGTTCTTGGCACATGTCTTACCTCCGCTCGGTCAAATTGCTGGAGAAGCTCCCTTACTCTGGCCAAATAGCTCTTGAGCACGTCGTCTTTTGCATCGTACAGCTCTTTAATTTGTGAGACGACCAGTAAGGAATCTGAATGCAACTCCACACGTTCGACGTTGAAATCTCTGGCGAGTTGTAGCCCGGCTATGCACGCCTCATACTCGGCTTGATTGTTTGACATGTGGAAAGCAAAAGTTAAGGACACTTCCACAGCAAGTCCTTCTGAATTTTCCAAGATCAGGCCCGCTCCACTACCTTTACTATTAGAAGAGCCGTCTACATGTAAAGTCCAGGTCGTCGCCGGTTGATCATCTGGAACTGGGGTCATCTCGGCTATGAAATCTGCCAACACTTGTGCTTTAGCGGCCGACCTGGATTCAAACTTGATACCGAACTCACTGAGTTCCACTGCCCACTTTATCATTCTTCCCGCCAGGTCTGTTCGATGAAGGACTTGCCTTATCGGTTGATCAGTTCTCACCACGACCTGGTGGGCTACGAAATAGGGCCTCAATCTTCGGGCGGCCACCAAGAGTGCAAGGGCTAACTTTTCTATCTTCTGATATCTTTGCTCGGGCCCTTGCAGTACCTTGCTGATGAAGTAGACCGGGCTTTGCTTCAGGTCGTTCTCCCGACTGAGCAAAGACTCAGACTTCTTCCGTTATTGCTAAAATGCGATCTGAAATTTCTCCGCAACGCGGCTTAGTCATGATTGGCGGGTTGGTCAGGGCTCTTTTCAGTTCATCCAACGCTCGCTGGCATTGGTCGGTCCACTCGAATTCTGCATCCCTCTTTAAGAGTCTAAACAGAGGAAGCGACTTGCAGGCCGCCTTGGGTATGAATCTTGACAAGGCAGCAACCATGCCATTCAGTTGTTGAATTTATTTTTTGGTTGTGGGCGACCTCATGTCGGCGACCGCCCTACATTTATCAGGATTGGCTTCGATGCCCCTTTCTGTTAGGTGAAAGCCCAAAAACTTGCCGGCCCTCACACCAAATGTGCACTTCTCTGGATTCAACCTTAGTGAGTTTCTTCTGGCTTCCTCAAACACCTCTCTTAGGTCGCTTACGTGGTCTTGGTCGGTCGTACTCTTTATAATCATATCATCTAAGTACACTTCAGATATCCGACCGAGCTGCTTCCTGAAGATTTTATTCATCATGCGCTGGTATGTCGCCCCAGCGTTCTTCAGACCGATTTGTCATGAAGGCAGTCTTGTGGCGATCGGGAGGATACATTGTAATCTGATTATAGCCCGAGTAGGCATCCAGAAAAGATAATAGTTTATAGCCCGAGGCACCATCGACCAACTTGTCAATGTTGGGCACAGGAAAGGCATCCTTCGGGCATGCCTTGTTTAGGTCGGTGTAGTCCACACGCATACGCCACTTGCTATTCTTTTTCTTTACCAGCACGACATTGGACAACCAGGTCGTGTATTTAATCTCTTCGACGAAGTTGGCTTTTACTAGGTCCTCAACGGCCTTTGCTGCTGCTTGAGATTTTTCCTCACTTTGCGTTCACCTTCTCTGGGCGACCGGCTTAGCTTCTTTGTCGACCGAAAGCTGGTGACATGCAATCTCTATGGGAATGCCTGGCATTTCCGATGCCTGCCATGCAAATAGGTCAGCATAATCCCTTAGGCATCCCATGAGGTCTTGTTTAACTTGCTCAGGTAGGTCGCTACCTAGCTTCACTGTCTTTGTTGGGTCGTCGCCCAACTGGACGTCCATCAGTTCCCTATGGCCTTTTCAGTCTGTTCTTCAGCTCACGGGCTAAATCGTCATCATTGTCCTCAGGGTCGCTATCTGGATCGTAACGAGCGTCCAGGTCGGCGAGATTAACTTGATGACCTTCACTGAAACTCTGAGCGTTGGGACCATGGTCTAGTTCATCACAAATGTCCTGATATAGGTAATGGCTTCTTTTGGCCGCCTCCATGTCGGCCATCAGAGTAACTACTTGGTCGTCTTTGCTATAAAACTTCATCTTTAAATGCACAGTGGAAGCAACAGCCTCCAGTTTATCCAAGGTCGGCCTACCGATAATGCATTGGTAGCAAGACTTTATGGGTAGTACAAGGAACGTCGTCTGGACCGTCCTATACAAGGTGCTTTCTGCCGTGTCGTCTCCGAATGTGACCAAGAGCTCAATTGTCCCCAAGGGATAAGTGGTCACTCCGTTGAAACCAGTTAACGGAGTAGGATCGGCTTGAGGGATTATTTCACTTCGATCTACCTTCAGTTTGTCGATCAGCTCTTCAAACATAATATCGGTCGAGCATCGTTTGTCGACCAGGATTCTTCGAACTTCTGTATTGGCCATAACTGCTCTGACCACCAATGGAACATAGTTGTTTGTCCTGCCATCGAGCAGGTCTTCATCTCCAAAAGAAATGGGCGGCCTATTCGAGGCCGGTCGTTCGGTTGAGGTCGTCCCAACCATAAGAATGTCGTTCCATTTCCTCTTTGTGGCTTTGTTGGAGTCCCTACGATCTAGAGGGTTGCCACCATGAATTACCATAGCAACATTGCGGCCTCTTGATTGCCGAGTGTCTCGATCTTCCTCAGATCCATCCTTGTCTTGGGCGGTCATCGTAACGATGACACCCTTTCCTCTGTTCTGGGCAGGTCCTCCTGGTTTTTCTTGAGGTCGCTCGCTTTCTTCAGACCTCACATACTTACTCAACTTACCTTTTTGGATAAGGTCTTCAATATCATCCTTTAGGGCCATGCAGTCGTTGGTGTCATGCCCCTTGCTCTTGTGATAGCGGCAGTATCTCTTGGTCGGCCGTGCCCCCTTTTTGAGTACAAGAGGGTCAGGCCGTTTCACACCTTCAAACTCGTTGTTTTGGCACTCCATGTAAATCTGGGCAATGGGCGTGTTCAAACGAGTGCGCTGCTCGTACTTCTTCTCTCTATAACCCGGCTGGTTGTCTCGGCGGCCTTCTTGCCCCTTAGCCGGTCTATTCTGATCTTCTTTAGGACGCGTACTGGCGCCCTTTCTTGCAGCCAGGGTCTCTTCGTAGGCCATATGATCGTTGGCCCGCCTTAGGAACATGCTGAGGTCCTGATAGTGATTCAGGGTGAATTCTTCTGCGAACCTATGGTCCGGTCGAATACCATGCTTGAGGTACTTCAGCTTGTCCTTATCAGATAGGTCGCGAATATTTTCCGCCTCAGTGTTGAATCGGTCGATATACTGCCTTAGTGTTTCATTATCTCCTTGAACGACCGTGTCCAAGTGCTCCTCGTACCGATACTGACAACAGTTGGCTATGTAGTGGACCCCACCACGAGGAGATGGTGTTGGGACGTAGCGATTCCCACCACTCTAATGCTCGGCCATCCAACGACTGAGGGAAAAGTCGGCATTTCATGGTCGACCCCAACTCTCTATAGCTGCAATAGTTGTTGAAATATCAGATATGCTTATCCGGGTCGCCACGACCATCAAATTTGTTAAGATTAGGCGGTCTTTCTCAAGTCTCTGGGAATACGATAGCGCCTGATTTCTCTGGTAAATGGTCCATGGCCGTTCGGTATGTCGCTCGACCCAAAGGGCTGCATGGTGAGGCACACCTCGTTGCCCGTCATACCATAGAAACCTCCAGGTTGGCCAAAAGGTGGCGGTTGAGGTGGGTGCCTTCTGGGACGCTCGCTGTTACCCCTTCTTGGTCGCTGCGAGACGTCTCTAATTCCTCCATCTCGATAGTCTTCGAACTCATCATGCGAATCCCAGGATCTACTTCTTGACCGCCGTGAACCGGACGACTCGTAGGAGGAATATCTGGTGGGCGAGCGACCGAATTAAGGACGGTAGCTGGAATCTTCATATTCATTGTCATAAGAGTGGGAACGGCGTCTGCGCAGGTTCCTGCTTGGGGGCGACCTGTGCTCCCTGGTTCTTCGTGCCGGGGATCGGTGGGACGTACTTACCCGACGAGTGATGCTCCTTCGAGGAGGCGATCAGTGTCTACGTGCTGGACGACCTAGTGCAGAAGGTTCTCCGTCTTCCGCACGCTGGCAGGCCGGAATCGACCCATTTCATAACGGGAGATCAACTCGTCTCTATCTGCGATGAGCTGATTCTTATTTTGCAGCATTTGTAGGACGGCCTGAGTGATGTGCTCGGGCAATGGTTCAGCAATCCCTGCCTCGATCAACTCGGCCGGTAGCTGTTGAAGAGCGGGCGGTTGCACCTGCTCTAGGATCGGTCCGCGACCGCCATGCACTGAGGGCTCTTGGCGCAGATTTCCTTGAGATTCATGAACGGTAACGGCTACGCCCTCCGGAGTCTGCTGCTGAGGATGTTGCCCGGAGGGGTTCAGTCGATATGAGGCCCGCGTCTGGGGCCGGTCGCGTGGAGCCATGAATGAAGTAGGATAGCGCTCGGGCTCCCACTGTGGTCGCCAATTGATCGTACCTTAGACCAATGAAGTGTTGTAGTTGTTCGCTGGATTGGCCGGTCGTTGAGTGAGGGAAAGGATCGGTCTTGGCTGCAAGCTGAGCACCTCGGGTGGTACCTGCAATGACACTCCGACGCTCAAGTCAGTGATCGCTCGGGCAGGGTATCACAAGGTATAGATAACGTACCTGAAGCCATATGCGAATGGCGTATTTATACTGTTGAGGTCCGACCGTTCTGCGAGAATTTCGGCCGGCTGGCGCGAAGTGCGCTCCAAGCGACCGAGCTTGGGCCGGTTACGCTGATATGGGCCGCTGGCCCAATGTTAGTTGAACCTCTCGGTTTTGCTGATATACACCCCGGAACACCTATAATTATTTAAGACTATCATAGACAATGATTTTTTGTATGACATTGGTGAATCACTTAATTTTAAAAAACACATATGGATGTTTGTTAAAATAAAAAATAATGGAGGATAACAAAAATAAAATTAAGAGACCTTAATTTTTGCAGTGAAAGTAGAGGGTATTTATGGGTATACCTAAGGCAGGGCTATTTCCGTCATTTACTCCTAAACTATTATTGAACTCCCGTAAGCAAAACCCTATTATACAATTATTGAATCTTCACTTTCCTCTTTGAGAACAAACCTTCAGCCGCATTCCCTGGTGTTCATCTACGGTCCAAAACCACCATCGCTTCCAAACGATACACACCAGATTCGTGGTCACCAATGGCGCAACAACGTGGCTCGGCTTCTCCACAGGCTGTGCGTTTGATGAGATCCTAAGTGGCCTAAACATGTGGAAGGAATCCTACGAAGAAAAACAAAACTATTCAGCTCCTAACCATGGGATAACTAATATTTTTTATTTTTATTTTATAAGTGTGTTTTGGTCTTTCTTATAAGTGTGTTTTAGTCTTTCTTAAGTTAGTTTTTGGGTTTTAAGGTCTTGTTAAGTCATTATGATGGCTAGTGGAGTTTTGATGAGGATATGGAGTCAACAAGCTTGCTAATCAAGCAAACTTGCTCATCAAGAAAGACAATCAAAGGAAAAAAGAATTACAAGATCCAAGTTATTTATGGTGCATTCAATGCCAACTAGTTATTTCCATTAAAATTAGGATTTTATATTTATTAGTATATTTTAATTTCTAGGGTTTTATTTAGTCAATTGGGTCTGAGGTTCTTTTGGGTCAATTGGACCTAAGGTTCTCTATATATTGTATTGCATTTTACGAAATAAAAAAGGTTGAATGTTGAGTTAAAATTTACAGACGTGTCTCTATGGTTCTCTGAGCCGTTCTTAGAGCTTATCGGCGTGTCGTGGCGCTCATTTCGACTTATCAACCGAAACCTCCATAGACGGTTGTGGCGTCTTCTCGACTTATCGATCGGTCTTCCATACCCGATCGTGGTGTCTTCATCACTCCCACATTCATGACTCCTGAAAAAATAGTCACCGACGACTCCGAGGCTGCCATCAGCATCGGCGATCAACTCGGAGTTCTCGTTCAGCACCATCCGTAGTTGCGATGGAAGAGGTACGCTGCTGTTCCCATAGTTGTTGTCTTCGTTTACTTTGTTTTGTGAATTGGGTATATTATGATTGAATTTAACATATTATCAATTATAATCTTTAAAGAATCTTCATATCAGATCTATTAGAGCATCATTGTGCATAGATTTTTGCTGTACATGAAGGGGGTTTATTGTTATGAAAGAATGATTCACTGTTGTCATGGCACCTACTAATTAATTAACCCTTTCTTGTGACGCGATTGGAAAGTTAAAGGTAACTATGAGTCGTATATGGGTGTATTTTGAACAGTAAATCTTTAAAACTAAGGTTCCTATTATGATATGGTGTGTGTAAAATTAGAAAAGTAAGCTACATGAATTTGTTTGGGCTTTACAATCTAAAATCAAAACCTCAATCGGATAACAGTCGAAATATGTAGATCATAAGAGCCGATGGCACAACCCATTATGTTGGTCGCCAATCTTCGTTGATGACTATGAATGTGGATATGAATCCAAGTTAGCTATTCGTCAGAAAACTAAACAAATACAGCGAAACCACATTGAGCATTCGAGGTGCTGTCTTATTTACCATAAAAAGTAGGTAATTCTGGAAATTTTTTAGAAAGCGGGGACATTTTTGTCTAGAATGACATTTATGGGGTGCAGGAGATGATGAGGGGTGCAAAAAAAAACCTTCTTTATTTTAAACTCCCTTTTTAAAATATCTACGTCAAAACACTAAGTTTTTTAAACTCAATTTTTAAAATTAGTTCTGTTAATATTATTTTTTTCTTGACAATAACAAACTCATATTATTTCATTACAGAAAATAGTTTCAATACTGATTGGAGTGCGATCAAAGACATGGTGATTAGCATAAAATCTTGATGCTCTCGCTAATATATTAGCGGCAAGATTTGTTTGTCTCCCGATAAACTTAATGTGAAAGCTTGGAAAACTAGATAAATAATTTCTACAATAGGACAAAAGCACACCAAATTCAGTGTTGCATCAAAGGTCTGTCTTCAAGCCATTAACAAATAGTAAACAATTTAGCTCTATGGATATCGAGGTCCGTCCCAAATCCCGCAACCAAAGTAGAGTTTGCCAAAGTCCTATTCCTTCTGCTTCTTGCAGTGTTGGAGTGCCGCTGAACCACATTGTTTTTCCTTTCTAGAAATCACCGGTGGAAGTGCGAATACACATGTCAACGCTGTACTTGTTGTCACTAGAGAATAAAGCTGCATCCACATTCACTACAAGAAAATCGGTGTTTTGCCACGGACAATCCCGTCGCAAATGCACAAATAACCGTCGCAAATTTGAATTTACCACGGATTTGCGACGGACAAATAATGGTGGCAAAAACGCTCGACGCAAACGGTTTGCCACGGGATCACCCGTGGCAAATGCCTCCGTGGCAAACTCGTCGCAATTCCGTCGCAAAATTCCGTGGCAAAGCGGTTGCAAATCTCGTCGCAAAGCCGTGGCAAAACCGTGGCAAATAATTTTGAATTTGTTTTTAAATTCCGTGGCAAAGCGGTCGCAAATCTCGTCGCAAAGCCGTGGCAAAACCGTGGCAATTAATTTTGAATATGTTTTAAATTTCGTCGCAAATTGTTAAAAATTTCGTGGCAAACACAATAACTTCCAAAAAACTCCGTGGCAAATTCTTTCACTACGCAAAAAATAATAATTTAATCGTTATTCCCTACCAATTCAATCCATACTCTCCAATACAATAACTACATTGTCATTCATATTCGCAATACTTCCTGCCAATTCAATTCAGACTCCAAAACTACATTCAGACTCCAATAACTACATTGTCATTCATATTTGCAATACTTCCTGCCAAATCAATCCACCAATTCAAACATACATAAACTACACTAATGTTAAAAGTGTCAAACATACAAAATATCAAATACCAAAACATATCAGTAATGTTCAAAGTGTCAATCCAAACCACAAACTTAGTTAAACATAAACTAGACTAATATTAAAAGTGTCAAACATACCAAATATCAAAACATACCACTAGTTCATGTCAAACATACATAAACTACACTAAGGTCCAGTAAACTCAAAAAATTCTGACGAAGCATCTTCAACTCCAACTCTGAACAATATACCTAACAAAACAAAAACAATAATGATTACTAATTAATTCATAAAACTAAGAAAATTTGCACCTTAATTAAAACATATATAGATTACCTAGATGTCGTCATTAACCCTCCCCATAAGGGCGGTCCCCATGATCTCCACCGTCTCCATCATCTGCATCTTCGTTCGCGTCTGTTTGCGGGCTTTGGTCTGCTCGGCGGCTGCCAATCAGTGGAGAGTGTACCGGAATCTCGAATGGTTAAATACGTATTCAAGTAGTTGTTGCCGCGTGCATCTTGCTCCCTATTGTCGTGCTATTTTCTCATCTTCGTCGCTTATTTGTTCCTATTTGTCACGCAAATTGCTGTGACATTTCTTGGATGATCCTACGGGCCTTAGGAGACAGGCTTGCGCTCGTCGAAGCCTCAGAGTCGTCGTCAACTATGCCTCCTGTCCCATAGACACGACTCTTATAGGGCCCTCCAGCAGCTTGCTCCCACAACAATCGCTTCAACTTAGCCAACTCAACAGGGTTCTCTTGGTATGTCTGATGAGATAACAGTCGCTGAAACTCCTCCTATCAAATGCACAAGTTATAATTATAGTCAAAATAAATGAGATATTATATCAGGCACATTCATAATAACATAGACAGAAATGTCTTTAACATTGAAATGACTCATATCTATTTGCAATACAATACCCCTGCAAACTCAATACAAACACACCAATTATAAGTTCAATAAACTAAGTGAGACCAGTTATAACTAACTCAACAACTTTAAAAGAAACCAATTCATTTCACATAAACTAACTTATATTTCCAATTCACAAACCAACTATAAGTTCAATAAACAAAGTGAGACCATTTATAAGTAATTCAACAACTTTCAAAGACACCAATTCATTTCACATAAACTAACTTATATTTATAATTCACATAACCAACTATATCTATAACAATATATAAAGAGAGTTCCCTAAAAAACTGTTTTGTGGTGTCCACTTTTAGCTTTCCACTTCTACCCCTGACCAACATACACACGGACAAAATGCATCAGTTACAAAACTCAGCGACAATAGTTTCTTTTTCAACCTCAAGTTTTTGGAGCAAAACTTGCTGCAAGTTACTAAAATTATCCATTAATTTCTACCAAAACTTGCTGCAAGTTACTAAAACTATCCATTTTTCCTGTCTATTTCTCCTGTTAAAGATTAATTTCTACCAAAACTTGCTGCAAGTTACTAAAACTATCCATCTCCATTTTTCCACATAAGAGTCAGATATTTCTTTCATTGTTGCTTTCTTAATGTACATTACTCATTTCCATTTTTAACTCCTTTATAGCAACACAATCACACACAATTAGAGAATTAAAATCAAACTTTGACAACCATACAACCCAACAGCATTGCCCTACACCATCAACCATGCAAAGAGAACACCCCTCAAAAAGAGTAGAGGGAGAGGCGGAGAACAACCTTAAACATAAGAAATACAAAAATAACTTCAACACAAAAAGTACCCTTCAATATCTTCTTTGGCCATTGTAGCAAGTATAATCAAATTAATGTAACGAGATTTTAGTGATTGTAGCGACCGAAAAATCTGGGAAAGGATTCTACGAAGTTCGAAAGGAAGCCGCCACCAAATTTTAGTTTAAGGGCAAATTCGGAAAATTCCTTTTAGGTTTATAATAAGGCTGAGTTTAGGGTTCGGGAGTCGTTATGCACGGGGAAGGTATTAGCACCCCGCGACATCCTTTGTCTAATTAGTTACGATTCATTAACACTTACTCTTTTATTTATAGAGAAAAATACTTAATTAAACTTTTTATTTTTAGTGCTTGACAAGAGTGGACTCTTGCTCCTACGTACCTCCGGATGCAATGGAGGAATCAAAGCTACGTAGTTCTTCCTGAAAAAGGTTTGTTGGTTGGTGTTTTTTAGTGTAGGGGTCCTAGGATTCCTTGAACTATGCAGACTCATCGATCTGGGACGCCGACTAACCTGGGCTTGTACAACCGACATAGTCCCCTACTTTTTGAAATGATTTTTCTTGAGTTTTTGAGAGAAATTGATTTGATGTGAGGTGGGTTGGTTTTAGAATAGGTATTCTAGGAATCTTGAACTGTACATCCCACTCGTCCTAGAACGCTGACTAACCCGGTTGTACAACCGACTTAGTCCCCTATTTTAGGAAAAATAATTTATTTACATTTTTATAAGTTTTTTAGGATTACTGAACTGTATAGCTCATTGGTCCTAGAATGATGACTAACCCGGTTGTACAACCGACTTAGTCTTTTATTTGATTTTTGGATAGGAAAAATATTTGTTTGTTGTTTTTTGTTAAAAGGAATTTTTCTTGAGGATAATTAATAAAATAAAATAAAAACGAGCGAGGAGGTGAAATAGTAAAATTGGAGGGAAACTAGTTGCGGGAGGGTTGTGTTTTTCAAAGAGGAGGTGTAAAGATAATACCGTCCCATGTTTTATAACTGTATGCGAATGGGCTTTTGAAAGAGGGAGGGGTGTACGAATTAAGTAGAGGAGTGTATGTAGCAATCTGATGTTTTGATTAAAAAAAGGAATTTAAAAATTAGAATTAAAGAAGTCAACATATTATGACCAAAAAAAGAAGTCAACATAAGAATAACTAAAAAAAAAGAAATACTTTAAAGCCAATCCCAAATATTTCGCTATCCCGAATTTCCTTCTCTTAATTGTTTTACTAGTCTTGATTATTGACAAATCCTAATTGACAAACCCATTCCTAATTTTTAGAAAGATTGGACCAGAACTTGATTTCTTGGGTAAAACCTCATTCTTATGTCTTCTTCTCAAAAGAAACATGTTCAGGTTCCTAATCTGTTTATAGGATATTATTCACAGTATTAGATATTCACATGAAAAAAAAAGCAAACAAATTCAAATCTCGATCTAATTTATTCTTAATTTCCTAACACTGATTTTGTTCAATTGATTTAGCAATCTAGATCATTCATATTTTGAACCTAATTTATGATAAACTATTTCTGTATAATCCTAATTATAACTAATCTATTTCTAATTGCTCTAATTTCATTCTCTAGGACAGATCTGAAATAACTCTAATTTTCATGTTAGGGGTTCATCTAACCATTAGTGCTAAAAATAATTATTTGATTGTGGCTTCATATATATATATATATATATATATATATATATATATATATATATATATATATATATATTATTCTAAGCTTCTAAATGACACATATCTTATTCTAAGTTCTAAATGACACAATCGAATAATCTTTTAAATACATCTAGTATCTAATCTTATCAAACAAAACTCTGATTTTTGATTAAAACATTACACAAGTTCGTTTTTGAGTTCTTTTTGAGAGCTACAGAACCTTGATTGTATTATATGCATGCGGACCTATGATATTTAGATTTAGCAACAAGAAAAGATTATGCACACAGACTCTATATATCTAGGTTTAATAACAATGATGATCCAACCTTCCCTCCAACCTCAGATATGTCTCCTAATGTGCCTGCCACTGCTACTATTGAATTCATTACTGATGCCTCCGTGACTGCTATTATTTCCTCAGCTTTTTCAAACTCAGAAATTTTGAATATGGTGCTTCAGTGGATTAGGATTCTGATGTTGACTCCTAATCCTTTTTAGGTGATTTTTGCAGTATTCTTGTGTGTGTCCTTTTTGACTCAGGCAGACTGTCTATTTATATTAGAAAATTAAGTCTTGGCCATTAATGTGTGATTCACCCTGATTTGGTTTGTTTTCAGATGCTTGGAGAGGAAGATTAGGGTTTTAAGAGAGCTTGAGGATCCAAGCCCAACTGATATTTTTGCTAGAGCTACTTTTATTTTGTATTTTTTTTATTATTTTCAGATTTCCTTTTCTCTTGTACTTTTGGTATATTATTTTTTTGTATTTTTTGGACTTTTGGATATTTGGACTCCCCTAAGTTGTAAATAAAATTAAATAGATTTTTTTTGACATTTTTGGACCATATATATTGCTAAAAATAAAATAAAATAAAATAAAATAAACGACTAAAACAAGAAAAGAAGACAGACAAAATTGGGGTATAATAGCTGCCCCTCTTTATTTATATTTTACTAGAAAATGTGAAGTGTATTCAAATTTTCGTAGTAGAAATAGAAATAAAGATAAAATAGACGTCAATGTTGTCCGTTTAGAGGAAAATAGAGGGTTTGAGAATAAACAGGGAGCGGTTAACACTTGGCGTATTAACCGAGTACAAACTGAAGGATTGCTTGGGATCTGAAGGAGCACTAAGGCTCTGAAAGCCCACTCGGGGTCTGAAGGAGCACTAAGGCTCTAAAGGACCACTAAGGGTCTGAAGGAGCACTAAGGCTCTGAAGGACCACTCTGGGTCTGGAAGGCTGTGTGGATATCTTGTGTTGCAGGTTAAGTTTTGATGATGAAGCATTCTAAATAAAGTGACAAAAGGGAACTCCAAGACACAACCAACTCAAGAAGAATGTTTGTGGTAAGGGTAGACGTTAGGAATTCAAGTCGTGTCTTAGGAATAAATTGTAAACCGCTTTTGAGGATCGGCTCAAATCACTCTACACACTAACACACACACAAGCAAGCCTAATATATGTCTTCAATTGATAAAAGCATGTCAAATAGGTTAGGCACTTGTTGAAATCTATTCATGGCTTGATTTTTGAGAAAACTTGTTTTTGGAAAGAAAGCAATCGATTCATGGCTTGTAACTTTAAAGCTAGAAATCGATTCATAGCTTGTTTAAAGCTAGAAATCGATTCATAGCCTATAAAATTAAAGCTAGAAATCGATTTGCATGTTGTTGGTTTTAAAAGGAAATTGTTTTGGAAAGAAAACAATCGATTGATGGCTTGTTGTTCTTAAAGTGTAAAATCGATTTCTCTCTTGTTTTTAGAGTTAGAAATCGATTTCATTATTGTCTTTGAAGCTTGAAATCGATTTCACACTTGATTGGAAAGCAACAATCGATTGATGACTTTGTTTCTTAAAGCCAACAATCGATTATTCTCTTATTTCATTAAAGCACACAATCGATTCTTCTCTCTTGTTTCTTAAAGCACTAAATCGATTCCTCACTTGTTCCCACAAGCAAGAAATCGATTTCCAACTTATTACCTTAGAAGCAATCAATCGATCATTCACTTATCAAAATAGAGTTACAATTTGCTTCAACGGTCATATTTTTACAAACTCTATAAATAGGATTTAGGGCTTCACAGATCATTACAACCAACCAACACATAACAAAGAACAAATCAAATCCTATTACACAATCACACTTGCTCTTCACTGTTCCTATCAATTTGAGTGATCTCTCTCAAGGGTTAGGTTGGAGAACTTCAATTTGTTGTATTCACCTATCTTAGAGGTATTGCTATTTTTCTTGTAATTTGATTTTTCTCAGAATTGGTTTTTCTAGAGAGTGAGGAATCTCTCTAGGGTTTTGATTGCAACAAGGGTGGGGTATCTCTTGTTTGTAAATTGGTTGTACTAGAGAGTGGGGTATCTCTCTAGGGTGTTTGATTGTAACAAGGGTGGGGTATCTCTTGTTTGTCAATTGTAATTGTTTTGAGGGCTCTTGCACAAAGGTGGGGATCCTAAGTGTGAAGAGTGCACGAGTTTTGTAAGGGTTTCAAAGCACCCGCTTTAAGCTTTGTTTGATAGTGAAAATCTCACAAAGGGTTTGTGAGGACTGGAGTAGGTCACTAGGAGGTGGCTGAACCAAAGATAAATATCTTGTGTTCTTTCTTCGCTTATATTTCTAATTGCTCATTTCATAAACTCGCGAAAAATTAATCTAAGTCATTAAAAAGGGGAAAAGTTTTTTAAAGTCTCAATTCACCCCCCCTCTTGAGACTGAAGCCACTTGGTAACAGGCTGCCTAGGCCTTATTTGAAGGACCATCGTGGTCTGAAGAAGCGCAACTAGCTACGGTACTAGTTAAACGGTCTATAGGGGCCTTTATACTCGAGCGGCCATGATGGGTCAAGATCAGGTCTAGAACTGATATGTTGACCATGAAGGACGTCCACTGTGTCTTAGGTTGACACAACTAGTCTGAAGGACCACGCAGGGTCTGCGAAGGTCCGTCGGGCTCGACTCCGACGTTGCGACCTAGGCCACTTAGGGCACTGCTCTAAAGGACCACTTGGGGTCTATAGGGGTTTGAGGGATCAAACTGGTGATCTGTGATACGATATGAGATCAACGCTTAAAGTGCTGATATTAGAGGAACAAAATATAAGGACTGACACTTTATGTGTTTATCCGAGCACACCTAACGAATGCATCTATTGAGAAGGGGAAAACCAGTCTACGTTTGAAGAAGCAACTAATGGTGCAAGTAATGATTGGTATCTGGTTGGATGTGGAATGACTTTTTCTCTTTTCTCTTTTTGCTTATTGCTTTTCGCTTTTTTTTTTTTAAAAATGATGAATGCCAAATGTGAATATGATGCAAATGAAATGCTCGGGTGCAAATGCTATGGTGCATGAGGTGATGATATGGTGGCTGGGATACGAAAACATTTTTTTTTAATGATGAGATGCGAGAAGCAGGGGTGAATATTGATCATTCTTTGAAAAAATTAGTTTTGATTCAAACTTCGGCAATCTCAAGGTCGTTATCTCGCATTAATCGATATGAAAAAGTACTTGACCGTATTTGCAGGCTCGCTTATTTTTTCTTCTATTATGATGCCCCATGATGACCGAAGTTTATGTCCATGAAGTTACCTAAGTAGATTTTTAGCATCACATGATCAACTTGTGTTTTCTCTCTCTAAAGCACTTTTTAGTAAAGACGTATGTTAGTGCAAGTATAGATGAATGAGTCACTTAACTTGGGGTTATAAAGACCTAGGGTGAGGACATGAAGGGGTGAATGACTGACTGGTCTTTGTCAAGGTCATGAAAGGTAGGTTTTTCCAAGCCAAGGAATGTAAGACTGCCCCAATTTAGATTTGATGGGGGTTAGTGAATAACTTGCCTCTGTCTAGTGCTGACAAGCTAAGGGTATAGAAGATGATGAATTGGGAATGCATTGGCTTTAGAATGAACAGCGGAATGCAAAGGACTTATCTCAACGTATGGAGTTTGGTGTTGCCCCAATCGTAGTAAGGACAAGGTTGCCCCGACTAGAGTAGCAGCATATAGGGTAATGAGTTGAGAAATTGCCCCGGTATATATAACAAGGGGATGAGATGGGCATATGGTGAATGTCCTCATTTGTAGGTGGAGTGAAGAGTGACAGGGTTGCCCCACTTGGAATGGTATTTCGAATGGTTGCCTTTAGTGAGATTGGAAAAGGTGACAGAGTTAAGGTTATGGGTTTGGTCAAATATTATGGCTGTATAGATTGGGTATGGTGTGGGATGGACGCTGGACACATTTCCCCAAGCTTAAGTGGAACAAATGGTGAAAGGGATGTCCCAATTTAGGATCTAGGTGACGATCCTAGCGTAAGCCTTTTGGTTGTCTTTAGAACGACTCTCAGGCTATGATAGTCTTGAGTTTACCATGATGAAATCTGCACTTGGTGATCACTAAACCTTGCCTTTATATCAATGGAACTTGAATGAACCTTTGGAGTGCAAGCTCTTTTGATTTCTTTATTTTGAGGTTTTTTTTAGATACATTTTTTTTATTGTAAATAAATAAACTTATTTGTCCTAAGATTAAAACTTTGAGAAAACAAAAACAATCGGTCATTGATCGGAATGGATTTTTGGAGTTGTAATGTGGTTGATGGTTATTGGTTTATGAAGGAAGGGATAATTGGGCTCAAAGAAGTGATAGCACATAGGATTTTTATTTGGTGATGTAACTTGGCTAACGGGTAATGATTTTTGAAGGAAAGGGTTATTAGGCTCAAATGAGTGTTTGAGGTTTTATTGAGACAGTAATTGATGTGCCTCATGGTAGAATGGACCTGTTTAGGGTTGTAACGTGGTCAAGGGTTTATGGAGGGTAGGATATTGAGGCCAAACGAAGTATTTGAGAGTTGATTTCCGACAAGGATCTCTTATGTGTTTAATGGTACGAAGTATCAGCTCACAATTTCTACTACTTTTGCTTCTTTTTTCAGAATTTTTCTTTTCAATCCTCTCTTTTTTTTCACTTTTTTTTTGATTTTTCTTTCTCTTTCTTTTGAGCTGAGTGAGCAGATAAAAGTGATACACTATCTTTGATGTAGAATTGATCCTTATCTAGGGTGATTGAAAGGTTTTTGGATTTTTGGCTTAAGGTGGGAAGCACAGGTTTTTTCGAGGGTTTGGGAAGATGGTCAAACTTCATTTCAAATCATGATTGCTCGTTTTCTCAAAAATTAACTTAAGGACAATAATTTATTTACTTTTATATATTTGCTCTTTTTTCTTTAGTTCTTTTTTTATGCCCTAATTTTTGCTTAGGCCGCTCTTACGAGTTTTCAACCTAACGGGGCTTTTTGAATTTTTTTTTTGTAAAGGACTTGCATCAAGGGAATACAACGTTGACAAGGTATTTTAGAGATCACAAATTTGCCTCAGTATGGAGGGCCTAAAGCGTTGTTCCATTAGTGAGAACAAACCAAAAAGTCGACTAGGTAGAGGAGTATGTACTTTAGGGTGGTCGGGGTGGGATTAGACTTGGACGGAGGATGATGATAAAGTACAGACATTAACTGACTCAAACAAGAATGAAGACACATGTTACACGCAAGTTACTATACAAATGCTTCGTAGAGAGTTACCATTAGTTAAAGCATGAAAGAAATTTTTGACAGACCATTTCGGTCATTCATCATGGGATGCAACACTTTGTTAGAAAAAATGTGAACGAGCTACTAATTTAAAAAATTGAGTGCCTTTAAACACATTGAGCTTGCAACTTAAGTAAAACTAAACTTTTCCAAAGAAGAGTAATTTATTTCACAAGAACGTCTCATCTCTCATCATAGTTTTTCACTAAAATTTATACTGTTCTTTTTTTAATGCATGATGTAAGTATGCAATGAATGAATGTGCATGATATGTTAATGAATGTATGTGAAATGCGAATGTAATGATAATGTACGTGCATGAAATGATGATATATGATTTTATTTATCGCGCCGGGGGATTATAAGTTTTACGTTTGGAGAGTAAAGTACAAAGTTTGACTTTGACTTTAGCATGCATGGCTTCTTTCCAAAATAAAGCTTTTAATTCTCAGACGGTCATAAAAATACATGCGACATGAGATTTTTTTATTGCAAAGAAAAGGAAAAAAATGCATGAGGCATAACTTCTAAAAGCTTGTGGAATATAACAATTTTTGTTTTTTTGATTTTTTTTGTAGATAAAAGATGGTATGCATCAATATTTGTTTGAATGCAAGGGTATGAAGCTCCTTTGTGACGCTAGGAAGGTATCTTATGGAGTGGGTCTAAGGTTCTTTTATAGTGAACCTCACAAGGATGGTTCTAAAGAATCCTACACATGGCCCCTAGAGCCAAGGACCCCAGTCAAGAATACTGACCCCAACAATAGGCAAGCTATTAGAAGGGATAGCATCCTTAAAAGGAATCAAACTCTAGGTGAGATTTTCATGACCACCCAACGAGACGTACGTCCCGCAGGCCATCACTACACAATCTCGTTCTAACTTAGGTTTGCACTCGAGTCCGGGTAGAGGACTTTTCTCACATGTGTGTGATGTGTAGAGGTGTAGTGTGTGTAGGAGCAGTTTAAAATAACCCAAAGCTGCAAACAAAACAAACATTCATACAAATATCGTCTTCTACCCTAGGGTTTATATATCACATAAAAGTATAACATGCAAAAATAAATAAATAAATAAGGGAAGGGTAAAAATTAAATTAATCCTAAATAATTAGACTAGGTTTTGACTCTCTAAAAAGAATTAAGTCCCCAGTGAAGTCGCCAGCTGTAGCGACCGAAAAATCCGGGAAAGGATTCTTCGAAGTTCGAAAGGAAGCTGCCACCAAATTTTAGTTTAAGAGCAAATTCGGAAAATCCCTTTTAGGTTTATAATAAGGTTGAGTTTAGGGTTCGGGAGTCGTTATGCACGGGGAAGGTATTAGCACCCCGCGACATCCTTTGTCTAATTAGTTACGATTCATTAACATTTACCCTTTTATTTATAGAGAAAAAGACTTAATTAAACTTTTTATTTTTAGTGCTTGACAAGAGTGGACTCTGGCTCCTACGTACCTCCGGATGCAATGGAGGAATCAAAGCTACGTAGTTCTTCCTGAAAAAGGTTTGTTGGTTGGTGTTTTTTAGTGTAGGGGTCCTAGGATTCCTTGAACTGTACAGCTCACTGATCCTAGGACGCTGAGTAACCCGGTTGTACAACCGACATAGTCCCCTACTTTTGAAATAATTTTTCTTGAGTTTTTGAGAGAAATTGGTTTGATGTGAGGTGGGTTGGTTTTAGAATAGGTATTCTAGGACTCTTGAACTGTACAGCCCACTCGTCCAAGAACGGTGACTAACCCGGTTGTACAACCGACTTAGTCCCCTATTTTAGGAAAAAAATTTATTTACATTTTTATGAGTTTTTTAGGATTACTGAATTGTACAGCTCATTGGTCCTAGAATGATGACTAACCCGGTTGTACAACCGACTTAGTCTTTTATTTGATTTTTGGATAGGAAAAATATTTGTTTGTTGTTTTTTATTAAAAGGAATTATTCTTGAGGATAATTAATAAAATAAAATAAAAACGAGAGAGGAGGTGAAATAGTAAAATTGGAGCGCAACTAGCTGCGGGAGGGTTGTGTTTTTCAAGAGGAGGTGTAAAGATAATACCGTCCCATGTTTTATAACTGTATGCGAATGGGCTTTTGAAAGAGGGAGGGGTGTACGAATTAAGTAGAGGAGTGTATGTAGCAATCTGATGTTTTGATTAAAAAAAAGGAATTTAAAATTTAGAATTAAAGAAGTCAACATATTATGACCAAAAAAAGAAGTCAACATAAGAATAACTAAAAAAGGGAAATACTTTAAAGCCAATCCCAAATATTTTACTAGTCTTGATTATTAACAAATCCTAATTGACAAACCCATTCCTAATTTTTAGAAAGATTGGACCAGAACTTGATTTCTTAGGTAAAACCTCATTCTTATGTCTTCTTCTCAAAAGAAACATGTTCAGGTTCCTAATCTGTTTATAGGATATTATTCACAGTATTAGATATTCACATGAAAAAAAAAGCAAACAAATTCAAATCTCGATCTAATTTATTCCTAATTTCCTAACACTGATTTTGTTCAATTGATTTAGCAATCTAGATCATTCATATTCTGAACCTAATTTATGATAAACTATTTCTGTATAATCCTAATTATAACTAATCTATTTCTAATTGCTCTAATTTCATTCTCTAGGACAGATCTGAAATAGCTCTAATTTTCATGTTAGGGGTTCATCTAACCATTAGTGCTAAAAATACTTATTTGATTGTGGCTTCATATATATATATATATATATATATATATATATATATATATATATATATATATATATATATATATATATATCTTATTCTAAGCTTCTAAATGACACAATCAGAATAGTGACAATCTTTGAATACATCTAGTTTCTAATCTTATCAAACAAAACTCTGATTTTTGATTAAAACATTACACAAGTTCGTTTTTGAGTTCTTTTTTAGAGCTACAGAACCTTGATTGTATTATATGCATGCGGACCTATGATATTTAGATTTAGCAACAAGAAAAGATTATGCACACAGATTCTATATACCTAGGTTTAATAACAATGATGAACCAACCTTCCCTCCAACCTCAGATATGTCTCCTAATGTGTTTGCCACTGCTACTATTGAATTCCTTACTGCTGCCTCCTTGACTGCTATTATTTCATCAGCTTTTTCAAAGTCAGAAATTTTGAATATCGTGCTTCAGTGGATTAGGATTCTGATGTTGAATCCTAATCCTTTTTAGGTGATTTTTGCAGTATTATTGTGTGTGTCCTTTTTGACTCAGGCCCACTGTCTATTTATATTAGAAAATTAGGTCTTGGCCATTAATGTGTGATTCACCCTGATTTGGTTTGTTTTCAGATGCTTGGAGAGGAAGATTAGGGTTTTAAGAGAGCTTGAGGATCCAAGCCCAACTGATATTTGGGCTAGAGCTACTTTTATTTTGTATTTTTTTTTATTATTTTCGGATTTCCTTTTCTCGTGTACTTTTGGTATATTAATTTTTTGTATTTTTTGGACTTTTGGATATTTGGACTCCCCTAAGTTGTAAATAAAATTAAATAGATTTTTTTTGACATTTTTGGACCATATATATTGCTAAAAAAAATAAAATAAACGACTAAAACAAGAAAAGAAGACAGACAAAATTGGGGTATAACAGTGATATCGTGCATTTACCAGTTGCTATGCTTTGACAAAAGTGTTTTACGTGTTTTTATTTCGTATATATTCACATAATTTTCAATAGCGAATAAGACATATTCAAGCTAGTGTTCAATAAACAAAGTGAGACCAGTTACAACATATTCAAGCTTCTTTATACCTGAGTAATGCGAGCGCGGTCCTCTACAACTCGTCTGTGCCCTTCCTAATGTGAGTGTGGCGATGAAGCTCTTCTACATGTGGCTTCCGCCCTTTCTTCTTGGCCTATAATTAATAACTTAAGTTTGTAAATGGTAAATTATAAGTAATCATATTGCATAAGGAAAACATAAGTTTATAAATATACCAATCTCTTTGAATGCTGCAACATAGAGATAGAACCTTGAGTGTGCAAGCTTCCACCCTTTTCTGATGCCCTGTTCTTCTTATTCCGCTCACAGTTAGCTTTGAATTTTGGATCATTCCAGATGTGCTTTATTAGGTGATTATAGACTTGATCCCCCATCCAAGTAGGTTGGCCCCTCCCCTCGCGGACACGTCTGAGCATATCACGGAGTCGATCAGCACATCTCCTATGAAAAAGATCCTCAACGGCGGCCTCCTGAGATTTATGCCAAGTAACTCTCTTCTGCATTGTGAAAACATGTACAAAAAAATGTTACATCAAATAAAATAACTTCACAAATTCTTAAAAAAAAATGACAAACATTGTGATGTGTTAAAATGTACGCTTACTCTAAAAGCGTTAAAAAAATGGTTTTGCTCATCCTTATTAAGATCTGACCAACTAGTCCATGGATAGTGGTATAACTCGCGAATAGTCAGTCGAATAGCATTTGCGGCTGGCCTTGAAGGAAGAAACCTGCGAAGTTAAAACAATTGAAACGATTAAAACACATTATATATAACAAACAATCAATCAAACAAAGTTGTAAAAAACTTTACATACCCTCCACCCTCAACCTCGATGACTACCCGATCGCCGACTAACATAATCTCATCCTCATCATCACCCCCCTCAACATCATTCATCTGGTCACCACTAGGTATCGCATCATCTCCAGGTGAAAGTGGCTCTGCCGGAGATGGCAAAGAGGTCGGAGTAGGCACAGGATCGGGTGAAGGGGTAGGAGTAGGTATCGCATGAAAACCTGGTACCAGAATCATGCGATATTGAGGACTCTGTGATAGTGGGGGTGTCACTCGTGGAGATGCACTACGACCATGTACCTCTCTGGGAGATGGAGTGGGTGATGGAGTAACTCGTGGCGAGGAACTAGAGCCAATATGGAAAGACCTAACTCCAGAGGTCTGCTGTAAAGACCTAACTCCGGAGGTCTGCTGTAAGGAACCTACTCCAGAGGTCTGCTCTAAGGACATAACTCCAGAGGTCTGCTGCGTCTGTGTCAGAGGATTCTGCAATGATCTCACTCTACCTGCATTTTCTGGGCGTGTCTGTGTAGGGGTAGATGTGGTAGGCATCTCAGAATAGTCAGCTGTGTTCTCAACGTGTATCACACTTTTCTTACGGCGAGGGACAACTATAGACTTCCCCTCACGATCGTGGGGTGGTCTAGGTGGCGACGAATCACCTCCACCTGATGCCATGCTGTAGAGGAAATGAAACATAAGCACAAATAAACAATTTAAAAACATACAATTTACATCTAAAATAATTCATTAAACAATTCATTACAAAGTGGTTCAAGTTGTTTGGATACATTCATTCACACACAATTCAAAGACAAACATGAATTAAAAGCAGTTCAAGTTGTTTGGATACAACAATTCACACAATTCAAACACAAACACATTATATATATCTAATCTTCTGGCCATTCTTCATCTTCATCTTCTTCATCGTCTTCATCTTCTACATCAACTACAACCTCATGTGAGTCCTCTTCTTCCAAGTTGTTTGGATCCACTTCTTCACCATTGCTTTCCAAATCACGTAAGTTAGAAATTTATTCAACTTCATTAACTTCATTTACAAGTGACATATCATCTGCCTGATAGGGAACATCTTCCACTAGATCATCTATTTTAACGCGACTCCTCGGCTTTGTCTTGATTGCGACACACCAACCTCGCTTGTCTCTTCGAGTTGATGGATAAGGAACATAATACACTTGTCTCACATTCTCTGCCATTATAAACGGATCAAACACTGGATATATTTTGTCCATTCGTATGTCCACTCTATTATACTTTGGATCCAATTTGGTACCTATAGGTACTTGGATCAAACCAATCACAATAAAACAACACTACGCTTTTAGCGTAGTCTAACTCATTGAATCAGTAGTTCATAAATGTGTTTGATTACACCGTAATAATCATCTTCACCTCCTTCATTGACCCCTTTTACATAGACTCATTGTTAATTGTTGCTTTGTTTTTCGTCCGTGAGTAGGTATGAAACTTGTAGCCATTCACGAAAAATGTGTGATACTCTTTCACTTTTGTATAAGGACCATCAGATAAATTTCTCAAGTGTTGATTGATTGGAGTTGGTTCCTCAGAGTAAACCTACGTACATGACATACAAACAAGTTATTTCGTAAAGAACACATGATTAAGGTTGAGGAACAAGTAACTCAACACTTACTTTTTCTTGAAACCATAATTGAAAATGTTCATATATATGAACAGATGCCTGATCAACTCTTACGTCTTCAGACAACAAGAATGACCTGATCAAATTAGATGATACACACTAAATGAGATGATAGATATGAATAATTAATTCAATGAAAATATTGATATACATACTCAATGTATGGTTTAACTTCAATGCAATTGTTCAACACATGAACATGAGCTGACTTATACTCCTCATCCGTTAACCAATGAATCGACTCCTTCCCAGAATGGCGACCAGATTGGCCGAAGACCGATAACATTAATGGGTGTCTAACACAATCATTTTGCATTTCATATCTTTCATTTCTAAACGTGAAGTTGGTGAAATAATGTGAGCAAAAGTGGGTTATTTCGCGGTGTAGGTATGATGCACAAATCGATCCTTCAACTCTCGCCTTGTTTTTCACCGATCGTTTAGAATCACCCATGAATCTATAAAACAACTTGATTAGATGGAAAAATACTCACCTCAAATGGGAAAAAATGAATATGTTCTTAAAATGATACCTTTCAAATGGATACATCCACCTGTACTGAACCGGTCCACCAAGTCTTGCTTCATATGCTAGATGAACAGGGAGATGCTCTATAGAATCAAAGAAACCGGGTGGAAATACTCTCTCCATCTTACATAGAATGAATGAAATGTTTTGTTCCATCCTAACAAGGTCAACATCTCTTAAAGATGCAGAACACAAATCCTTAAAAAATTGACTCACTTCAGTAAGCGGATTTAGAACATGTGCTTGAAAGAACTAAACGCAATAGGAGTAAACATTCCATAAATACATGACAATCATGGCTTTTCATCCCATTCATTTTTCTCTTATTCACATCAACACATCTTGCCAAATTAGAAGAATATCCATCTGGGAATTTCAATTCTTGTATCCACTGATAAACTAAATTTGTTTGCTCGATTGTTAATGAGTAACATGCTTTGGGTTTGAGCATCTTTCCATTAGCTTGTGGCTTCAAATTTAAGTCTTTTCGATTGCAGTAAAGAGCAATATCCAATCTCGCCTTATCATTGTCCTTTGTTTTGCCTTTTATGTTCATCACTGTGTTAAATATATTGTCAAAAAAATTCTTCTCTATGTGCATCACATCAAGATTGTGCCTCAATAAATTATCTTTCCAATATGGGAGATCCCAAAAGATACTCCTCTTTGTCCAATTATGCGTTTGTACATATCCATGAAATCGAGAAACAAGGGGATCATCTGTGATTTTGGGCAAATCTCTAACTCTATCCCAAACCTGGCCTGGAGTCAATCGTGGAGGCAGCTCATCATTTTCAACTTCCTTCTTCTTAAATGCATTCTTGTTCCTTCTAAATGCATTATCATGTGGTAAAAACCTACGATGCGAGTCAAACCAAGAACTCTTACCCCCGTGTTTCAAGGTAAATGTGTTTGTATGCTCCATACAATGTGGACATGCTAATTTACCATGAGTTTGCCAACCAGACAACATGCCATAAGCAGGGAAATCATTAATGGTCCACATCAAAGTGGCTCTCATCATAAAATTCTCCTTTCGAGCGTAATCGTAAGTCGAGACACCATTCCACAACCTCTTCAAATCATCAATTAGTGGTTCTAAATAGATGTCAATACCTGCTTTTGGATTTTCTGGGCCAGGTATCAGACAAGTCAAAAACATGTAAGGTTTAGTCATACACATCTCAGGGGGAAGGTTGTACGGCGTAACAATAACGGGCCAACAAGAATATGGCGAAGCCGATGCTTGGGTATATGGGGTAAAACCATCAGAGCATAACCCTAGTCGTACGTTGCGGGGATCTGCTCCAAATTCAAGTTGTACCCGGTCAAAGTGTTTCCACGCTTCCCCATCAGACGGATGGCGCAACACACCAGGACATCTATTCTCAAAATGCCACGTCATTTTTCCTGCAATGTTCTCGGATGCAAACATTCTCTGCAACCTTGGAGTTATTGGTAAGTAGAACATTGACTTCACAGGAATTGGTTTATACTTACTACTAGTCCCAATTTTGTGTGCATATACCTCGGTGCATTACAAAATTTGCATTCAAGTAGCGCAACATCATTTTTCCCAAACTCATTGTCATAATACATGATAACTCATATTTATATGAGTTATTTATGCCTTTATTCTTGTGAATCAAGTAAGTTCTCAAGTAATAGTAGTATCTTATATCTCTAATTAGTATAGTTGTAGGAAAAGAAGGGTTAGAATCTATCTTGAATGAATTCGGCACATCTGGTTCCCTTTTGAGCATTTTAACTTGTTTTGTGAGTGTGCAGTGATAAAGCGCTATAGCGTCTAACGCTATAGCGGTTAAAGAGCAACTCAGGCATATCTTTGAGCTCGGCCAAATCTTTGATGCTGCTCGGCTAAGCCTGCGAAGCAGATTGTGTATTTCTTTGGCGCCAAGTTCTTCGTTCCAGGCCTTGTTTTCAGCACCTACTATGCAGCTGGCACAACCGGATATTCATGGATTTTGTAGGCCACCTGACGCTGTGTGGATGGAGCGATAGCTTTAGTTGGTGCGACAGCCATACCTCTGTGATTGCGCAAATTCTGGGCGCGTGAGCTACTCCAACAACTCCTTCTTCCTTTACAAAAACTGATGCTAGATAACAGAAGCGACACACAGAAAAGAGTTGAACATTGAGAGTTGGAGACTGAGAGAATTTCTGCATTACTGAACTTTTTAGTTTTCGTTTTCCTTGTAATTTTTCACTTGTTTTTATTTTCGGTATTAACTCAGCGTGAGTGTCATCACGGTGAATGAGTTGTGAACCTTGGTGTGTATCTTTTACCATCGGTTCTTCTCATTTCAGTTTAAGTAGTATGAGTTTCCCAGCTTGTATTGCTTTGATGATGCGAAACATGAGCTAAATACCTTAAGTTGGATTGCCGAACTTTGTAATGAACCATTAGTATCGTTGTTATATAATATTGCATGCTTTGCGTTTCAAGCTTTGTGTTATACTTCTTTCAATCTTGTTTTAGAAATGATCAGCTAAAATAGGTAAATCCGTGGGTTCAGACATGGTCCATGGATAGACTTCAAAGCTTGATATGAACGAAAATCTATTTAAAGACATTTAAATAGATTTTGCTTCCTCTAGACATAGAAAGGCAATAGTTCATAGAGCAAGGGCTGTGGGTTTTTATTATACAGGGGTGAACTTATTTAGAACCTAGACATAGGATTCTTGTAATGAAACCCTGGCGTGAGTGATCCGAAAGGCACAAAAGCAATTGCAACAGCGCTTGACGCTATAGCGTGTGACGTTATAGCGCTATACTAATTGGGAATTTACTTAGGAAAGGCAATCCGATTTGTTTCTCTCTTATTTTACAACTCGACTTTTACTGTTTTCTTAAAACCTTTGCTTTTTAACTGATAACCTGTTACTTCAAACCTTTGCTACTCGGTTCGCTAAGAGCTAGTATCGCTTAAACTCTAAAATTAATATCAATCCCTGTGGAGACGAACTGTACTTACTACTTTATTACTTGTTTCGATTGTGTACACTTGCACAACTCGGTTTCTCACAACAATACAACATGTGACCTTCCGGACAACAATCAATCCTTCTAGCTTCCAATCCCAACTTAGAAACTAACCTCTTAGCCTCGTAAAAATTCTTTGGCAAATTTTCATTCATAGGTGTCACCCCCGACATCATATCACATATCAAGTCCATTCCCACCTCAGATGTATTACTCAATGATTTGAGAGCTAAAAGCTTCGCACAAATCGATAACTTTGAGTTAGATGACCCTTCAAACAATGGTTTGTTTGCATCTAACAACAGATTATAAAATCTCTGTGCTTGCTCATTCGGAAGCTCTTCCATGTTATCATATTGCTGCTCCTCGAATGACACATTCACCCCAAGACCGTCACAAACCATATTCTGCATCAAGTTGATTTGTTCACCACATCCTATATCCGCAGAATTACTTGAAGAACCCATGCAATATTTGCCAATCAACGGGACGACATCAAACCCTTTCTCACCATTACTCGTCCAAATCCAATAATTAGGCCTAAACCCAACTCTCTTCAAGTGATCAATGACCTCCGTTGGATTCCTAATCTTTCCACATTCGCATTTGACGCACGGACATCGAATCCCCCCTTCAACTCTAAATTGTTCTTGTGTCATTGCAAAAAGAATAAACTCCCACACGCCATCTACAAAAGATTGTTTCAAACCCGCTCTTTTAGGAAACAACCTATCATACATCCAAAGGCGGTGCGAAGGAGGAAATTCCATTTTGCACATTTAAAATTGTCAATATATCAAGAAGGAAATTATGTCCATAGAGAGAGAGAGAGAGAACAAGACAAGAATTTAAAGGATGGATGCCCATCGAGAGAGAGTGAGGCTTGATACATTTCATATCATATTACTTAGGTAGTTTTAAACAACTCACAGCTACTTAAAATGCAAATCATACCTTCACACCACAAAGGTGAGAGAGGGGACCTCAAAGCCCAAAATAGGTGATTAAGAAATATACTGCTAAAATTTGTTCAATGATCACAAACTATATATAATTCACAAACTGCTAACATAATCTGTATATATAACAAAAGTTAAGAAATTCATCAAAACTTATTCAACACTTCAAGTCATTCATCATGTCAATATAACAAGTAACATACTTATTTCTACTAGTATATACTACTAATATGCAGATTTCTTCGCACCAGTCAATAAAAAAGGCAAAAACCAATCACAATAACATGCATTGAATAAAGCACCCACTAGCAACTATTTTTACAAAGTTCAAATTCCAAACAATTTGTCCAAATTGCTACTCCTCATACTTTCACTGCAGTTATCAAAAAATAATTTTCAGTCACACTTTCATCATCTCTCTACTAAATGGCTTTTTCTTTACTTTCAAAATAATGCTCTTCGTTCTCTTCTCTAAGGCTGGGACACTAGTGTTGGTCTCTCAATACAGAATAGAGACTTTCGTATGAATATTGCATTAGTGAAATAGAATCAGAACATGAAAGTCAAAAAAGTGTTCCATATTTTCTTATCCTTGCATAAAACATGTAGCTATTAATTCAAAAAAGTTTCTCAACCTTGTCATTCTCATTATAACCAATGTCTGATATTTAAAAAATTCTCAGCACTTGAAGGACAACATTCCACACTAACAATGACATCAATTCTAATTCAACCCAAACCAAACATACTATCTAAACTATCAATCTGACTAAATTATCAACAAATAAATTCAATAATTGGTAGAAATAAGACGCATTACCTTACCCCAGCACCAACAACAGCAACTCTTTCTACAGTTCCTGCAGACCCAAGATAGATTACTAAAGCACACATTGATGATAATTATTTTATGATATGTATATTGGAAACTACGATATTGATGATAATCTCGCTTGAACTCATATTTGATGTGAAGAAAATAAGAAAGTAAAAAAACCAAGATAGATTACTAAAGCACACATTGAAGTTGCTGGAAAATTAAAGCTTATTGAGAACCTGGCTATGAAGCCCCGATACTTCAAAATAGGCCACGTACCCGTATCCGATACGTATCCGATACCGATACGTGTCGGATACTTCCGGATACGTATCCTGAAAGTATCCTAGAATTTATATTTATTTTTAAATCAAAAAAGACCAGATACTTACCGGATACTTGCTGGATACTTATAGGATACGTATCCTAATGGGAGTATCCTACAATTTATATTTATTTTTAAATCAAAAAACGATTAGATACTTACTCTTTTATCCTTTCTTTGAAGAGAAAAAATGGATCCAAAAAGGGCACAAAATTTGGTTTATGTGCATACTAATCTTCATCTTTTGTCTAGGAAAGATGAATGATATGGTAAAGTAGAGACAAAGATGTGAGACATTAGATACACATGATCCACTTGATGTTGTTGGAATTGAATTAGCAGAGATATCTCTTGATGAACCAGAGTTTGAAGCTATGTTATTTTTTGATGATGGAGATGGAGGAGAGGAGAATGATACGGTTAGTATTAAATAGTGAATAGTAAGCAATTCTATATAACCTAAACTTATTTTGTGACATGTTCGTAGGAGGAAGAATATATTTTAAAATGGGTGGGGAAAAGACATTTAACTATGCTTACTAACTTTTTTTGGCTTACCGTGTTTTTGGTGAGCAATTTCCACCGGCTTTGCCGATAACTAATCTACGCCGGGGAACCTAGCTGACCACGAGTACTTGTGGTTCTCCCCTCCCAACATAGTTTTTACCGGGAGGGGAGACTATGCTTACTTATTTTGATCAAAAGTATCTTAATATTTTATATTTTTAAATTTTAATTTAATTTTTTATTGAAGTATCCCTGCCGTATCGTATCTTGATTTTCTAAATTTTCCCGTATCCACGTATCGTGTCGTATCGTATCCCGTATCGTATCTCGTATCCGGGCTTCATAGGAACCTGGCCATACGGATGTATTTTCCTAGCAGACCATAGGTAATGGGGCTGATATGCACTAGTATCTAAGTATATTTTACTATTTTTCAAAAAATGAAACGAAGGTTACTGTAGTTATATATAGCAGACAACCAAAATGCTAATAGTATGATGATTCATCCATCCATTAAAAGTAAAGTAGACAATAACTCAACTATATATAACAACATCCATATAAACCAAACATAAAGGGAAACTGAAACATATCAAACTGGAGTTACTAGTGTCCTTTACACACATAATAATGGAACTTGCATAAACCAAATTAAAAGTCGATGATGAAATTTATTGAAACCCTGTATGTATAATATATCTATATCAATATCAATAATAATCTAATGATTAAACTAGCATAAAAACCATATCCAGTATTAAAAGCTCAACCAATTATTGTCTATTATGTATGAACACCAAGTTTCAAATTAAATGCAGTATTGGTTTTTCACCAAATCTAAATTTCTGTGAGTTCCCGCTCATTAAGATAAGCTTCTCATGAAATTATTTTCTATAGATTCCAAAGAAAGAAACCTGGAAAATGTAATTATATATGCATTCTTAAAAATCACTAAGTGAAACACTTCACTTTCTCGCTTCATAAATCTCTCGATATTTTAACCATCAATCATATTCCATAATTTTCACCCCCTTAATGCATAGAAACCAAGATCAGTAATGCACAAAATCTTATCATCTTTAACATGTCACTACCAACAGCAAAAAGTGGAAACACCAATCTAGCTAGCTAGCTAGCTTCTGATTTCCCAACCAATACACAACACAAACACATAACAACACAACAACTCTTCTTCTAACTAAATTTACAGTAAGAAGCCCAGCATCAGAATCACACACGAAGAGAGTACAGAAGAGGAGCAGTAAAATAGAAATTTAGGGTTTAGGGTTTTTTTAATCAGTGAAATTTAGGGATAAATTAAAAAAGATAATAGAAATTACCTACAAGTGGGGAAGAGGAGGAGCAGCGGCGGCGAAATGGTGGAGTTCGGAGGAGAAACCGGTGGAGAAACAGTTCCAGCGCGACGGAGAGGGAGAAACAGTTCCAGTGAGGCGCGATGGAGAGGGAGAGCTCGATTAGCGATGGAGGAGGGCGGAGGAGGCCGGACGAGGGTGGAGGGTAGAGGTCGGAGGAGGAGTTTGAGGTGAGGCGCGCGACGGAGAGGAGAGAGCGTAGAGAGGTAGAGAGCGACAAATAGATTTTGAGGGAGAGAGACGTTCTAATTCACAAGGATCGAGCTTGTTTTAATTTTATCAACACGTTTCCACGGACTTGCCACGGCATATCCGTCGCAAATTTTTGTCCTTTCACATGTCCGTGGCAAACCCGTGGCAAACACCAGCGAGAAATTTCGCGCTCCCATATTTTACACATGCCGTCGCAAATCCGTGGCAAATTACTGATGGAATAAGCTCTGTGGCAACTGCTGGTGGCTAAAACAAGCTTTTCTTGTAGTGATTGCACCCCCATCTGCTAGTTTGTTCCATGTAACCTGCTGCTCCTGTTGGTCGTTGTTCACGGTGACAGCAGCAACATGCTTGGTGCGAACCATGCTCCACTCATGAAAGAAATCTAATGCCTTGTTGACCACTTGACTGACCGATTGCAACACACCCTCCCACACTTTGTCATTCCTTCTACGTCACATAGCCCATAGCATCATAACAAAACGATTCTTGTTACTTACTGACGATGAGAGCATCAATTTAAAGAAACATTCACGGAAGCCTTCAGAAGTATCTCGTGCTGCTGTAACCTCCGTTAGCAAACCTGCTGCCTCCCATACTTGTTATCAAAGATACCACACCATTCATTTTCCGGATTTCCATCGCACATTGGACAACATTGCTCGCACATAAGATGTCGCCAGATAAGATATCACACCTGGTTGGAAGAACCTCCCTCACCGCATGCCACAACAAAAGCTTGATTTTTGGAGGTGTTCACATTTTCCATATACTCATCCAAACTCCTGTTTTGGTCCCCAGGTCACACTATAGACAACAAAAACATTTTTCAGAGTCGTTCTTAACATCCCATTATTAGGAAGATACAGAGAGAAAGCTAAATGATTCTCTTAGAGAGAGTATATGTGTTGACCTCGAAGGCCAAACCGCATACCAGATCAACATCGTGAGTTCAATGACACTTCCGCTTCAGTATTTTCTAGTGATTAACATGATTGATTGTGGCATTATGAAACTATTTTAGATCTCATCTAACAGCTCCTTCAATTCTTAAGTGGGAGCTATCCACAAGTTCGTCCATAATTGCATAGTATGCGGATCTAAAAGAATAAATACCACCTTTGCTCCTCCACCAATATATTCGATGATGTTAGCCTCCTGATTGTGAAATAGTTGATCTATTAAGTAGATGTTCCAATCTCTTGTAATAGGATCCTGTTAATATTATTAATATTATATTTTTAAAATCAACACAATTTAAAATAAAGGGATCCAATTTTTTCAAATCTTCCACTCATTAAATTCTGCTAATTATTTTGATTGGATCCAAAAGTTTTGACAGGACTCGTGAAAACTAAGATCAACGGAGGCAATTGGTTATTAAAAAAATTGCATAGTTTGTCTACAGTGAAATGCAGACCAACGATTGGTCCTTGGTTATAGGTTGGTGCCTAACAACAACAAATGTGGAATCCCCACTTTCGGTGAAGCAACATCAATATTTTATGATGTTGATGCTGTCCTAATCCTACCCAAATTAGTCAACTCGCTTTAACATTTTTTCTTCATGCAGATAAACTCGCTGTTCGTTCAGTACTAAATTTGTTTCTAAGCACGAGTATTGATTAGTCTTTCATTAAAAGCGTCAAGACACTCCATGAGTAGAAACAATAAAGTCTGAACCAAAAAACTAGATAATCAAGAAGACTTAAATGAGATGAGAATGTTAAACTAATTATTTAAGTGATAACGGTTGGTATATAAAAATAAAATGCATTAGCCTATATTTTTGCACTTAAGGGTCTGAACATTCAAATCACTATAAGGTCATATATAAAAATAATAATTTTTTGATTGAAGCTAACTTCACGAAAGAATTCAATGAAATGCATTAGCCTATATTTTAGCACATGGGTCACCTATGCATATGTAAATGGAGCAAAGAACAAAGCTTGTGGCATAAAACTAATTTCCATTTGTGTTTAGGAGCAAATTTTACAATGGACAACACCGAGTTTGTCACTGCGGGAATCGAACTTGTAGGCACCGGTTAACTCCCGTGGCTCAAGGTAGCTTATACCACTAGGTCAACCGTGAAGATTTAAATAAACTTTACTTTATTATAGGTAGTGTATTTGACGCCCAAGACTAAATCAGCATTTATGAAGTCCTCTACCGACTTTGCGGCTGTTTTTTCTTCTCGTCCGATTGGGATCTCCTACGCAATGTTACCCATTGTGCCTTCGGGTCGTCGGCTAGGTGGTGACAAGCGATGTCCGGGGAGAGTCTCTGCATATTCGCAGTGCTCCAAGGGAACAGGCTGGCGTGTTCTCGAAGGAATTTGATGAGGGGTTTCCTTACCTCATTGGTTAGGTCATATCCCACCATGATGACCATGGTTGGGTCCTCCCCGAGTTGAACAAGTAAGAACTCCCCATCGGTTTCCAGCCTCTTAATCTTCTTTTTCGACTATCGAGTGAGTGCATCGTCTTTTTCATCCTCTAAGATGTCAGGCTCGTACCGGGCGTCCAAGTCGCTGAGATTGACATCGACTTTTTCAAGGTAACTCTTCCTCGACGATAAGGCGTGGGAGGGTTCTTCTGGTAAGTTAGACTTTTTTGACAAGTACTACACTTGATAACTAGGTAGTGTGTTTGACGCCCATGACTAAATCAACATTTATGAAGTCCTCTACCAACTTTGCGGCCGCTGTTGCCTTCTCGTCTAACTGGGATCTCTGACAGTTCGCTACCCATTGTTCCTTCGGGTTATCGGCTAGGTGGTGACAAGTGAAGTCTGGGGAGATTCTCTGCATATCCGTAGTGCTGCAAGCAAACAGGTCGGTATGTTCTCGAAGGAATTTGATGATGTTTTCCGTTACCTAGTTTGTTACGTCATATCCCGCCGTGAAAACCTTGGCTGGGTCCTTCTTGAGCTGAACTGGTAAGAACTCCCTATTAGTTTCCACGCTCTTACTCTTCTTTTTCAATTCTCGAGTGAGTGCATCATCTTTTTCATCCTCCGAGATGTCAGACTTGTAGTGGGCGTCCAAGTTGTCGTGATTGACATCGAATTTTTCAGGGTTACTCTTCCTCGACAATAAGGCATTGGAAGGTTCTTCATGTAAGTTAGACTTCGAGTAACAAGCTCGTGCTGAATTCATATCGACGTCTAGAGTGACGACCTCATCCTTACAATCATAAAATTTCTCAAGTGAACTACGAAAGTGATTTCCTCCAACTGACCGAGAGTCGGTCCAACGACTATGCAATTGTAGACTGATTGGGACAGGAATACTAAGAATGAGGTTTTGACGATTCTTCCTAATGGTTTTTCTCCGTAAGGGTGATGCATTTGAGGGGTGATGTTCTTGTTTCGTCAAAACCGATGAGGTCTATTCTCTAGTATGAGGTTAGACCCTCTTTTGAGATTCCCAACTTGGCAAGCAGGTCAAGGATTATTACGTCAACTAAGCTTCCGTGATCTACTAAGATCATCTTTACCTCGTGGTTTGCCATCAGGGCTCAGAGCACCATAGGTAGGTATATGTTGGGTTTCCCATGGATGAGGCCCTCGTTTGCGAAAGCTAAGGGAGGTCGGCTTGAGACATTTGGCTATTGTCGAAGATAGAGAGTTCCCAGCCTCCCTTCGCATTCTTTTCGTCATTTCTGCAATTCCTCGTTCCCTTGATGAATAGCCTCCGAGGATTACCATTGATGCAGGACACTTCAATGAAGTTGAAGCTTTGAATAGGCGGATCAAGTCCCGAGATAAAGTCACTCTCGGTCAATGAAGTTGGGCCGAGATGCTACCAAGCTATGATGTTGCTGAGATTGCTCCAAGAGGCGCTCTGAGGTGCGCGGTCCTTCATGTTGATCCAACGACGGGGTGGTACCCATAGTTATCAAAATCGGGATTTAAATCCCAAAATCCCACGATTTTACAATTTTACGAAGCCTCAACGATTCAAGATTGCAAAAAAATCGCAAATTGAAGTGGAATCCCACGATTTTGAGTGAAATCCTGCGATTTTACGATTTTGGTAACAATTCCACTTAAAAATCACAAATTGAAGTGGTACTGAAACCCTAATTTCAGTGTGATTTGGGCCGGGTTTTTTTGACCCGATTCTGACCCGGAGTGGTTATATTTCACGCACGCCTTTCTCTCTCTCTCTCTCACGCTCAGTTTCTCAACGCCATTTCTCTCGCTCTCGCTCGCCGTTTCTCACGAACCATCATCATCTTCACTCCATTTCTCACTCCATCTCTGTCGCAGCTCTCTATTCTCTCACTCATCAATGATTATGGGGAATATGATGCTATTAATGAAGATGAAGATGAATATATTATGGGTGATATGCCTAATATCACGTTGAATGATTTGATTTAGGCTTTATGATTTGGTTGTTGCTTGTTAGTTGTTTAATTTTGATCAAGACTTATGAATTTATGCATTATATTAGATAATAGTAATGTATGCATTTTATTAAAATCTTACGATTTTACTTACGATTTTACGATTTACGATTTTGTTAACCCCTCCCTGATTCTACAAATTCATACACTTTTTTTTTTAGTAGAATCTTCCGATTTTACTTACGATTTTACGATTTACGATTTTGCTACCCCCCTCCGATCTGGAGTAGAATCCCGATTTTGATAACTATGGTGGTACCTGCACACACTCCAACGCTCAAGTTAGTTCGGAGAAAAGGTGGCAGAGAATAATAAATGCCTCCCTGATATGCTGGTAGATGTGCGTATTTATAGGGGATCGTGCCAAATGATGCGGCTCGATTCTTGACTGTGGGATCTGAAGAGAGTTTATCTCTTCCACACGTTTTATCAGGTGGAGTTTTGCTTTGGATCCAACAAGCATGAACCACAGTGATGGGCCTATTTCTTGAACTAGTCTGGGCTCAGTCCGAAACATATGAATCTTAACATTCAAATCAACTTAATGTCAAATAAAAAAATAATAATTTTTTTACTGAAGCTAACTTCACGATAGAACTCAAAGAAATACATTAGCCTATATTTAGCACATGGGTCACCTATGCATATATGTAAATGGAGCTAAGGACAAAGCTCGTGACATATAATCTCTGTCTCGTCTCTAAATATACTTTACTATTTTTATTCAAACTATTGCTCATACCCACAGAGTGTCCCAGACGCTTTCAACAAAAGACTCATTTTCCTTTGTGCTTAAGAGAAATTTTTGCATTTGCAATTACCGAGTTTGTCACTGCGGAAATTGAACTTGAGATCCGTCGGGTCAACTCCTGTGGCCCAAGATAGCTTATACCACGACCGTGTTGATTTATATCGAGGGGAAGGAGAAACAGGTAGTTAGAGTCAGCAGGTATAATGACCTTAAATTTAAGGTTCAGAAACTTCTCATTGTAAATTATTGTGTTTGTTACAAAAGTTATTTTTATGTCAAAAGTTACTTTTAGCCTTTGGCTTATCAATTAATAGCAAAAGGGTTCTCTTTCTTTCATTTGCATGTGATTGATGCTGCTACTCTCTTTGGGTATGCATATGGAAATATTTCTGATTTTTCTGTTTCTAATGTCAAGTAAATGATATTTTTCTGCTGCATAGTCTGTGTCTTTGAATTTTTGGCTGCTAAACTGATGAATGGAAAATTCATTCCAAAGTTTTGGTGAGCATTTCTTTGTTTGAATTTGCTAAGGAAACAAAGAAAGTAGGTGAACAGGTAAAAGATACTATGGTAATTGTCCATGTCAAATAAGAGCTGCTTATTTTGACCAGAAACACTTTAGTTTTGCAAACCAAGTTCTATAGAGAGTCCTAACTTTGTTGATATACTCTAATCATTCTAAAAATGGGCAAGGAACTTGGTCTCTTGTTCTTTTACTCAACATACTTTATGATAGGAGCAGTGTTCTTAATTAGTATTGGAGCTGAACCAGTTGAAGATAAACAAGCTTTACTTGATTTCCTTCACAAAATGAATCACTCATCTCATCTCAACTGGTATAAGACATCTTCTGTCTGCAAAACATGGATTGGAGTTACCTGCAACACTGAAAAATCACAAGTTATAGCACTCAATCTACCAAGAAATGGATTGACTGGTCCAATCCCAAATAACACTCTTAGTCTCCTCACATCACTTCAAACTTTGAATCTTGCATCAAATAGTATAACTGGTTCTTTCCCTTCTAGTTTCTCTAAACTAAAGAATTTGACATATCTCTTCTTTCAGTTTAACAATCTTTCTGGTCCACTTCCATTAGATTTTTCAGTTTGGAATAATCTTACTATTCTGAATTTGTCCAACAATGCTTTTAATGGGAGCATACCCTTTTCACTTTCCAAATTGACTCATTTAACTTCTTTAGTCCTATCCAATAACTCTCTTTCAGGTCAAATTCCTGAATCCCTTCAAAAATTTCCAATTTGGTCCTTTTCAGGTAACAATCTTAGTCCTTCTTTTGCTGTTAAGTCCCCCAAAAGGAAAAAAACTAAAGGACTCAAAGAACCAGCATTGTTGGGTATAATCATTAGTGGTTGTGTGGGAGGACTTGTAGTCATAGCAGCTTTTGTGATTATGTGCTGTTGTAAGAATCGCGGCGAAGTGATTATATCGAAGAATAAAAAAGTGTCTAAGAAAAAAGAAGGTTCTGATATTAAAGATGGAAACAAAATTGTCTTCTTTGAAGGTTGCAATCTTGTATTTGATCTTGAGGACTTGTTGAGAGCATCTGCTGAGGTGCTTGGAAAGGGAACATTTGGAACTGTTTATAAGGCTGCTTTAGAAGAGGATGCAACAACGGTGGCGGTGAAGAGGCTGAAGGAAGTCACGGTAGGGAAACGCGAGTTCGAACAGCAGATGGAGATGGTGGGAAGGATTAGGCATGAAAATGTGGTTGCATTAAGGGCTTATTATTACTCAAAGGAGGAGAAACTTATGGTATATGATTACTATGAACAAGGAAGTGTCTCATCAATGTTGCATGGTGTGTTGTTGATTGCATTATTATTGGTTTATCTAGTTCTTCCTTACAAGCCAGTGCAGCTTAAATTGAAAATTGGTTTTCTGCAATCATCTAATTATAGAAATTTGTTAGTGATTATAGCTTTGTCAAACTCATTGTTAGTTGAACAAATGTTTAGAAAGGAATGTTGTTTTTTCTGCCAAATCATTGTCTTCATTGTAATTTCCTTCCCTTCTTGAATGGCCATACTAGTTGTGAGGCTTTCTTATATTTAACAAAGTTAAATTGAAGGGCTAATTTTGTTTTTAGTCCTTTAATTATGGTAAATATTTGGTTTTTAGTCCTTTAGGGCTGATGTTAACTATGCTTTGGTATCACCACCATGCAGGAAAAAGAGGGGTAGATAAGAGGATTTCATTAGACTGGGACACCAGATTGAGAATAGCAATTGGTACAGCAAGAGGCATTGCTCACATCCATTCTCTACATGGAGGAAAACTCATCCATGGAAACATAAAAGCCTCAAACATCTTCCTAAACTCTCAAGGATATGGCTGTCTATCTGATATTGGTCTTGCAACAATGATGAGTCCAATACCCTCACCAGCATTGAGGGCAGCAGGATACCGTGCTCTCGAAGTAACCGACACGCGAAAAGCAACATCGGCCTCTGATGTCTATAGTTTCGGTGTGTTTCTACTCGAACTTCTAACTGGGAAGTCTCCTGCACATGCTACTGGAGGTGAGGAAGTTGTGCACTTAGTTAGATGGGTGAATTCTGTGGTTAGAGAAGAGTGGACATCAGAAGTTTTTGATGTTGAGTTACTTAGATATACAAATATTGAGGAAGAAATGGTTGAGATGTTACAAATTGGTATGGCATGTGTTGTGAGATTACCTGATCAAAGACCAAAAGTTGAAGAAGTGGTGAAAATGGTTGAGGAAATTCGTAGGGTAAATAGTGGAAATAGACCATCTACTGAGTCTAGATCAGAAGGTTCTACTTCTACTCCAACTCCTCTTGCAGTTGAGACAACTTCTACTAGTTGTATTCCACATTGAGATAGTTCATTTGTCTTAATCCTATGTTGTTAAGAATGTAATTTAGTGGATCCCAAACCGGTATGTATCGAAAAAACATCTGGTGGGAGAGGTCATTCCCCTCAGTGGATCTTAGTACCTCGAGGAATTAGTCTCTGCAGTTACGTGTAGGGATACATTGGTTTAGAAAAAAAGAAAGTAATTTAGTCACTGTCTAAATTTTTCAATTTTGTCCTTAATACAGGAGAAATAATATTGATTCTAGTTGGTACGAAGTTGGTACAAGAATTGGTGATAAGTTGTTAAGCTACATGACTTAGGTGTCAAGTGGGCTCCCTTTATTTGGGAATTTTTTGGTATTATTTGGTCAGGGAATCTTCTTTTGTTCCATGATTGAAGGGTTTGGGCTCCACATTTGTCCTCTACCTAGAAGATCAGAAACTTTGTTATGATTAAGTGAATAAAAATGAAGAAAATAATGGAAAGTTGAGTATTCCCGTTTGACTATTTAATGTTATTTGAGTTTTCATCACTTTTATAAGTATTAGCAAACAATAATAAAATATATTATATGACATCTCCTTTGATAGTTTTTACCTTAATTGAAAAAGATCTGAAGAATAACTTAAGAATAAATACTGTGAAACCAACCAAAAATACAGCAAGATATAACCAATATATAGAATAGAAGAAGTTGAACGGCTTTGTATTAAACTTTTTAAGATTCATTTTACATACATAAGTCCTATTTACAGGAAAGAAGTTGTTCCAGGCTGGGCCAGAGTCCAACCCGATGAGAGAACTTCAAGGCGACAGTGCAGCGCACAATTGCCAGAGAAGGTTTCTCCAAAATCTTTGTCATGTACTTGATGAAACCCTTTTGCTACAAGTCGAGCTTTGTATTTATTTACTGTTCCATCAGGGTTTTGTTTCACTCTAAACACCCATTTGCAGCCAATTGCCTGTCTGTGAGGTGGCAGAGTAGTTAAGGACCATGTGCCATTCTTGACTAAAGCATCATACTCTGCTTTCATAGCTTCATACTACTGTGGCTCACTTAATGCTGTTTGACAGAGCTGGGTTCCACCGCTGATAAGAAAACCTTTGGGTTCAAGTAGTCTGTTTTTTATTTTGTAATCATATGATGTTTGGGAGTGGAAGGTGGTGGCTGAAGAGGGGAAGGTGGTTGAGGGATGGGAGGTGATGGTTGTATAGGAGTGGAGGGTTGTGTTGCAGATGTAGTAGTAGTATCTGGTGGTTGTTCTGGTGTGAGAGTTTGATCTGATGTAACTGGTGTTGCATTTTGCTCTGGCTGACAGTATGGGTTCTGGTGTTGCAGTATTGGATTGGATATTTTCTGGTGTAGATGCAAGCAGGGACGGAGCCAGCAATGGTCGGTTGCGGGGGCGAGATTAGGCCTCAAATATTTTAGACATCAAAGTATTAATTTTCCTCACTATTTTTTCAACTAATTGATTTATTAAAAAATTAATCAATATAACTAATGCATTTAATATTTATTTTTGTATTTTTTTAATATTGTAAAAGGCAATTGAGACTAAAAAGACCTCTAACTTTTTATTGTGGGTCTCACTTTAAAAATTAATTATTTTTTGGTATAAATCAGTATCATCTGCGTGCAAGACTAAACTCTCGAATTGGGTAGGACCACAATGGGCGGCAAAGTTCTCCCTTAATAGATTTAACACGGTTGCATGCCCAAGACTGGCTTCGAACCAGGACTTTAGTTAAGTTGGAATTGATCCTACCATATCATCCAAGTTTTCTTGAGTACTTTAAAAATTAATTATGTTTCAAACTAATTATGAATAATATATGTGTTTGTTTTAGATTACTTTGACTTGTATTAAGAAAAAGAAACTCAGTGAAGCTCAAAAGAAGTGCATATGCAGTGAAATACATAGAAGACACATATTACATATGGTGATAGAGATGCAGCGGAGACATATACATTATATATATATATATATATATATATATATATATATATATATATTAATTAGAATTAGAATTAGATATGCAGTGGAGACACATATATATTAGATACAAACACAATCACTATTATCGAATATATCTTATTACCATATTATCAAATACTATTAAGTATAAAAAGATTGGGGGGGCTCCAGCCTTGGGAGCATCACACGTCCCTCCGTCCCTGGATGCAAGTGAAGTATGCATAGGTGGCAGAGGGTGGGTGGAGTCACTAGGTGGTGAGGGACTTGTGTTCTGTGTTGTTGAATGTGGGAACATAGTTTGGTAAGGCATGGTGGTTTCCTCAAAAATGACATCTTTGCTGATAAACACTCTGCCACTAGAGTTGAGACATTTGTATCCCCTGTGTTGTACAGAGAGTCCCAAGTTAACAAACTTTTCACTCCTCTATTGTAGTTTGTGTTTATTATAGGGTCTTAAGAGAGGGTAACATGTGCAGCAGACCTTCAGTAACTTGTATTTGGGTAATTTTTGTGGTGAAGGACTTGGTATGGTGAGAGGTGTTTTGGGTGGCTAGATGTAGCAAGTCTGTTGATAAGTTGAGTAGCAGTAGTGATAGCATGGTCCCAGTATGCCATAGGTATTGATGCTTGTGCTAATAAAGCCAATCCCATTTCTATAATCTGTCTATGCTTCCTCTCCACAGTCCCATTTTGATGAGATGTGTGGGGGAAAGTTAGACGATGTTCAATGCCATGAGAGGTCAGTAACTCTGTAAATGGCCTAAACTCACCACCAAAGTCAGATTGAACTGCTTTGATGGTGGCATTGAACTAAGTTTTTATCAATGCTTGAAATTTCAAGAAAGCTTTTAGTGCATCAGATTTGTTTTTCAGCAAGTAAGTCCAACTGAATTTTGAAAATGCATCCACAAATGCAATATAATATCTATAACCAGATTTTGTAGGTGGGGGGGGGAAGGTCCCCACAAATCTGTGTGTATCAATTCAAAAGCTTTAGTGTGTGAATTTTCAGAAGCTAGTGCAAATAACCTATGCGCTTTGCCCATACAACAAGATTTGCAAATAGGAATCTCAGCTTTATTAGGTGGGAAAATATTACACAATTTGAGGACATGTGTGACTGTGATAACATTTGTATGCCCTAGCCTTGAATGCCAAAGTTGATATTCAGCTAATGACAAATGATTAGTGCCACTATGTGACTTATTACTACTGATTTCCTTAGTAACATGAACATTTTGATCAGTACTACAAGATGAGACAATAGAGTTTACAATGGAATTATCTAACTGTGATATCTTTGACTTTGGGGAATGCTGAGATTTAACCTTCACTTTAGGCTTGAGTGCCACACGGAATGGAAGTGCCTTGAAGGAATAAAGTCCATCAGGTCCCTCCACGCCTTTGAGCAGCACCCTTTTAGTTTCCTGAGATTTAAGAAGGCAGAATTTATGGTGAAATTCAAAGAAAACTCTATTGTCCCTAACGAATCTAGACACAGACAACAAGTTTTTCTTAATATTTGGCACATGCAGTAACTTTTTCAATTTAAATTTGACTCTAGGATCAATAGGTGATTGAAATGTGGCTGTTCCTACTGATTTGATAGGTATCTCTTGGCCATTGCCCATAGATATATACTTGTGTTGTACCATGATAAGGTGTACTAGTATCTAGATTATCAAGATTAGGAGTTACGTGGTGTGACACACCTGTATCGTTGTACCAATCCTCATCTTGGCTTGAGGCAATGACTGAAGTGATTAATTTGCACAAGAAAGGGGGGGATTGAATTGTGCTATCTTTTTAATTTTTAATACCTACAACCTTCTGTATTGTTTCTCAAGATATATTGGATATCAGAAGGTTGAATGTTAGTTGCACAAACAATAATCAAGTATGACAGTAATGACAGATAGTTAACTTTGATGAATTTAGATGTCTTTTAATCACACACAGAGTGTTGTTTTCAAAAGGTTAATCAAAATAAGGCTCATTTAAAGTTATGATTTTGGCTTCAGAAGGTTGATGTATGTAACCTTCTGAAGTGGTTGAAAACTTTAGTGATTGTAAAACATTTAAAGCAATTAATAAGAAAAGCAGATAATAACGCAGTAGAGTTATAGAGGTTCACCAAACTGTGGCTACTCCTTTCCCCACGTCCACGTGAGAGTTTCCACTATTCTCCAAATAGATTTTACACTTGCTTTAGCTTCAACTGCCAAAGACTTTCACCTCCACTCTCTTTTGATCACACACAAAAGACAAGTGCTAACTTACACAGCTTCACCAAGCTGTCTCAACCTACTAGAAAACTCTCTTCTAGTTTCCTAAAGGTATTTCCTGTTGAACAGAATCACCAACACCACTCACCTCTCACTAGGTAGTTTATTGAGAAACTTTCAAATAGAATCACCAACAACACTCACCTCTCACTAGGTAGTTTGTTGAGAAACTTACACAATATTTCTTACAATAAGGGGTTTGGGTTCGGGATGATTCAAGGGCTTGTTGATAGATAAATACAAAGTATTTCTAAGAGCATAACAAGCAAACACACACTCAAGATAGTATTTCCCAATTCTGAACTTGTAGTAGCTTTGAGTGTGGAAGAGAAGGTTGGATTTCTTTAGAGAAGCTTGACTTGTAAAATTTCCAATTCACTCTCATGATTTGTAATTGAGCAGATCAGCATTCTATATAGCCCTTTAACCTGGAATATGACCGTTGGAATGAAGAAAAGAGTTGTTGGAAGTTGTTGTAGCTTTGTAGGTAGGCAATGATGATTTTAAGCTTTAGGTAGTAGCCTTTCAACCTTCTGAAGCAACATTTGTGCTTTGTCTTGTGTTAACATCTTTTCATGTCAGCACTCTACTTCCTTTTTCATCATTTCTGTCAATTCAGTCCCTGTTCATGTACTACATAATTTTTTACTTACTTTAATTTGAAGCTTCTGAAGCTTCTTTACAATTGGTCAACCTTCTTAACAATATTCCATAGAGAGTCAACCTTCTTATTGACTTCAATCAAACTTTTTGTTGACTATTGGTCAACCTTGTGTTGACTTTTAGTCAACCTTCTGTTTGACTTTCAGTCAACCTTCTGAGGAAAGTTACTTTTTCTTTTAAGCTTCTTTAATCAACCTTCTGTTGAAGTAACCTTCTGTAATCAACCTTCTTTAAGGTAACCTTCTGTAGGTAACCTTCTTTTGGCACATTTGAACTTTGAAAAACACTTGGTTTATTTGTAGAGCCAAGATTTTTGCTATGATTCTTATTTCCTGTTCTTTTACACACTTGATTGAAACTTGTTAATCATAATAAGTGTTTAGAAAACTTAACTCATTCCTTTAAGTTTGTATCATCAAAACATGGAAAAAGATTTTCATTTCTACAATCTCCCCCTTTTTGGTGATGACAAACTTGAGAGTATGTTTTAAGTTTTCTGTTTCTCAAGAATAGACATTTTAATACACAGTGAATGAGTTTAACACATTCATAGCAAAAGGATAATTATCACGTAATAAGTGCAGCAAACATACATAGTTTTGATAATTATCAATTACAAACCATAACATAGCACAAAATAAACATGTCCAAAAGATAGTTAAATGTCAATAGAAACCCCAAAATATCACTATAGACTAAGTAGCTAAATAATCTCCATTCTCCCCCTTTGTCAACATCAAAAAGGAGGGAAGAAAGGGGAATTAGGTTGCTACTTGGTAGGAGAAGAATCGTCCGAGGAGTTTGAGGATGAAGCAGGTTGAGGAATGTCCTGGAAGGGTTGAGGAGGAGGGAATTCAGGTACTGCAACACTAGGAACCATAGTAGGCACTATGTTCTGCATCACCCATTGCTGGTAGGCATAGTTTCTCTGTGCTTCAAGCCTGTTTTCTTGCTGAAGTATTCCAATGCTCATCAGAAGCTTGTTGTTCTGCACCCTCATCTTCTTCATTTGCTTCTCATGGTGTGCCCTCATTTTCTTCATAGCCTCCAAGACTTCCTTTTTATCAGCATATGTGAATAAGTCATCCTTGTTTTCAGAAGGTTTGCTGCTTAGGGGTGCCTTATCTGATGATGAGAGAGGAGCATTCATGGTTTGACAAAAGGATCCAAGAGATCCAAATTGTTTTGGCAAATCAGAAGGTAGCTTGGAAGGACCTGATCCTTCAGGTACCTTTGGTGCTGAAGAGTCATAGGAGAAAACATGAACCTTTGAAGGTTCTCAGAAGCAAAAGTATCTTCATGTGATGCTTAGGGATTGTCACGCCACTGTGAGAATAGATTTGCAATTTGATCAGTTGATCCTTGAACATCTTGATGAAGAGGTGCAGGTGTTGATTCAGTATTTGGACCAATGGAGGGATTAGGAGTGTGAAGTAACTCTGTGAGGGCAATAGAAGCCATGATCTCAGGACTAGTAGCTTGATTCTCAGGGTTTTCTGGTGTAGCTTGATCTTCAATGTCCCTGAATATCTCATGAACTGCTTGAGAGATAGGAGATAGTGGTCTTGTTGGTTCACTTCTACGTTCCACATTCACTTGAGATTGATTTTCATTTAGCTCCCCCTGAGCTAGACCCTCGGGTGTACCTTCTGCAGTCCTATGTTCCTCATGAGAGGAAGTATATGGCAGAAGAATAACTCCTTGAGAAAATGGGTAGTATATAGCTCTATCAGAAGGTTGGGAATCCATAACAGAAGGGATAGTTTCAGAAGCTTGATTCTCAGGTTTCTCACAGTTGTGAGATATTGGCTTTCCTAAGTCTGTGCTAAGGTTCTTATCAGATGCTTCTACTTCCATTTGTGCAGGGAGTTGATTACTTTCAGTGGGAATATCATTCAAATTTAAAGATGTTTCAAAAACTTCTTTCCAGTCTTGAGAAGGTTCTGTTTCAGTTAAATTTCAAATGTAGGATTTGGTGGGGCTAAGTTTATGGGCTCAGTTCTGATAACTGTTTCTGGTTCAAGTGACTCCCCCTGAGGAGTTGACAGGGGTGGTTTTTCAACAAGATTTGGCTCATGGATTGGTTCATCAGGAACATGTTTTGTTTCAGGAAATACTTCTAGTTTCTTGCTAAATGGTTTTAATCCCATCTGTTGCACTTTTAGACCAGAAGGTTGTTTTCTCTTGAATGGACTCTTCTCTAGAAACATAGATTTTCTTAAACCTAAATAGCTTGGTCAAGAACATGCCATATGGTAAGGATGAAATTTGCCTAATGGTTTTACACATATCAATCAGGTAATGAAAAATGATGTATGGAAGGTTTATCTTATTCCTAGTAATCATATGATAGACTAAGAGTAAGTCAACAGGTTTTACCTGTTCAAAACTTCCTGCTCTAGGAATTAAAGAGTGAACAATCATGTTGTGCATGATGCGAGCTTCATCCTTCAATGCTGATGATTTAAGCTTCTCCCCAGAATTTTTCATCAGTAACTTCAATACTTCTTCATGTGTAATTTCTGTTTGGTCATACCAATCCTTTCCATACAGACATACTCCACTCATAGGAATTTTCAGGGCATTAGTAATTATGGTTGGAGTTACTACAATGGTGGTTCCTTTCACCTGAGTAGTAAAAGAGGATTTTATTTCACTCACGTTCATATACCCATAAAATTCTTTTATTAGGTTGGGATAAATGATTTCCCCTTGAGAGAGAATATTTTGCCAACCTTGTGACTCAATGTGGTCTTGAACATTCCATCCAGAAGCTTTCAGTTCCTCCAGCAAATAAATTCTTCCAATGAGAACATATCTCTTACCCCATTTTTCTTTGTCAAAAACTTGTGCAGGCAAGGTTTGTTCTTCAACTTCAGAAGGTTGATCAAGTTTCTATTCTTCATCAACCTTTTCCTTTCCTTTATTTCCTCCAAACTTAATCTTAAATTTGGGCTTTTTGGAAGAAGATTGTGGTTGAAGAGAGGCTTTTCTTTTCAGTTCAAGCTTTGATTCTGCCATCATTTCAGACAGGGTAGAATCATCATCATCATCAATGGTGATTGGTTGGCTTTTCCTTGTGCCAGGACCTTGTATATCCTTGAGAGAACTTGTTTTGATCCTAGTAGATCTTCGAGAGGGAGTGGGTGATGATTTGGAATATTTTTGTTCTGATGGAGCACAATTTGAGTAGGAGAAGGTTTAGAAGCATTCAAGAGTGCAGGTGGAAGGTCATGGGTCGTAGGAGTGCTTGCTTTCTTCACACATGGAATTTTTGTTCTCACCATTTTTAGAGAGAAGAAGGTTTTCGCGAAGAAAGGAGGAAAAGAAGAAGCGACTTGGTTTGAGAGAAGGTGAGTTCAATCGGTTTGAGCGTGTGTGGAAGAGAGAGAGAATGAGAGAGAGAGACTAGCCGTTGTGATTGATGTTGTGCAGTTATGACATGACATAACTGTCATAGAAGACAGTTTTTAGTTGCTTTAGTAACCGACCCTAAGTTGACTTTAATTGATCCTTCTCAAATTCAACCTTCTGAATTTGATTCTTTCCAAGTGAACCTTCTAAAGATATTAGAAGGTTGGGGTTTTTGACATATTTTTCTCCTAAGGACATTTTAAAATGTGCAAAGCCTTTTTAATAAAATTGAAACTTTCTTCTAACAAAGGCTTGGTAAATATATCAGCTAATTGATGCTTGGTGTCAATAAAAATAAGTTCCACATCCTTCTTTTGAACATGATCTCTGATAAAATGATGTTTTATATCAATGTGTTTAGACCTAGAATGTTGGATGGGATTTTTTGATAAATTGATAGCACTAGTATTGTCACAATAAATGGGAGTGCATGTGTACCTTATAGAGTAGTCCTCCAATTGATTCTTGATCCATAGAATTTGTGAACAACGTACCAAAGCAGCAGATACATATTCTGCGCTTGATGAAGTTGATAATGCAATTGAATTTTGTTTTCTACAAGACCAAGAGATTAAGGATTCTCCCAAAATTTGACATGATCCACTAGTACTTTTTCTCAAATCCTATCACCAAAGATAGTCGGATCACAATAGCTAATTAGGTCAAAATGAGTATTCTTTTTATACCATAGACCAAGATTAGTTGTTCCCACTAAGTATCCGAATATTCTTTTGATCACAGTGAGATGAGATTCTTTTGGAGAGACTTGGAATCTAGCACATAAGCCAACTGAAAACACAATGTCAGGTCTACTAGCAGTTAAATATAACACTGAACCTATCATACCCCTATATTCTTTTTCAGAAATTGGTTTTCCTTCTTCATCCTTCTCGATTTGCATGGAAGGATGCATAGGAGTTGCCATGGCTTTTGCTTCATTCATCTTATATTTCTTGAGAAGGTCCCTGATGTATTTTTCTTGACTAATAAAGATACCTTCATCAAGTTGCTTTATTTGAAGTCCTAGAAAGAATCTTAATTCTCCCATCATACTCATTTCAAACTCACTTTTCATAAGATTCCCAAAATCTTTGCACAGGTTTTCATTTGTTGATCCAAAAATGATATCATCAACATAAATTTGAACAATCAACAAATCTTTATCAAGAGTTTTCTTAAACAAGGTAGTATCAATATTTCCTCTTGTGAATTTATTTTTGATCAAGAAGCAACTTAACCTTTCCTACCAAGCTCTAGGAGCTTGCTTAAGCCCATATAGAGCTTTGGTGAGTTTAAAAACATGGTTTGGTTTCTTTTGATCAACAAAACCAGGAGGTTGATTGACATAAACCTCTTCATTTAAAAAGCTATTTAGAAAAGCACTTTTAACATCCATTTGAAATAATTTGAAATTTTTGTGTGCAGCAAATGCAAGTAATATTCTAATAGCTTCTAACCTTGCTACAGGAGCAAAAGTCTCATCATAGTCAATACCTTCCTGTTGATTATACCCTTGAGCAACAAGTCTTGCCTTGTTTCTCACCACCTTACCATTTTCATCTAGCTTGTTTACAACACCCATTTGGTTCCTATAACAGACTGATTTTTTGGAGGTACCACTAAGTTCCATACCTCATTCTTTTCAAATTGAGAGAGTTCTTCAGTCATTGCTTCTATCCATGATTGATCTTGTATGGCCTCATTAATTGACTTAGGTTCTATTTCAGAGATGAAGGCCATTCCAGCAGCATTGTCTCTAAATGAAGTTCTGGTTCTAACAGGATCGGAAGTGCTACCAATAATTTGATCTTGTGGATGATGTACCACCATTCTCCAACTTCTTGGTAATTGAGAAGGTTGATCAGAAGCTTGAGTGGCTTCATTTGATTGTTGAGAAGGTTGAATGTAAGCTTCGCTTTCTTCCTTCTCCAACCTGCTTTCATGTTCTATACCTTATTCTTTGTTTTGGTTGGTCTCATCAACATCAATTACTTCATTTGAACTGTTAGTTTCATTAAAGACAATATGCATGCTTTCTTCTACGCTTTGAGTCCTAAGGTTATATACTCTATAAGCCTTTGATGATGTTGAATATCCTAAAAATTCCTTTGTCTCGATTTAGAATCAAATTTTCCTAGATTGTCTTTGTTATTCAAAATGAAACAAGTGCAACCAAATACACGAAAGTATGCAATGGTTGGTTTTCTATTTTTCCAAATTTCATAGGGGTTTTCTCAACAATTTTTCTAATGGAAACTCTATTCAAAATATAGCAGTCAGTGTTTACAAACTTTCCGCCCAAAAATATTTTTCAATTTTTGAATCTTCTAAAAGTGTTCTTGCCATTTCTTGCAAAGTTCTATTTTTTCTTTCTACAACTCCATTCTGTTGTGGAGTTCTAGGACATGAGAAATTGTGAGTAATTCCATTTTCATCAAAAAAGTTTTGAAAAGAGGAGTTTTCAAATTCTCCCCCATGATCACTTCTTACAGAAATAACATTTGTTCCTTTTTCATTTTGAACTTTCTTTAGAAACACTTTGAATGCTTCAAAAGCTTCATCTTTGTTTTTCAAGAATAGCACCCATGTGAATCTAAAGAAATCGTCTACAATTACAAAACCATATCTTTTTCCATTAAGGCTAGTAGTTTTAGTAGGACCAAATAAGTCTATGTGAAGCAGTTCTAAAGACCTTTGGGATGTGATCATGTTTTTAGGTTTGAAACTTGATTTGACATGTTTACCATGAACACATGCTTCACACACTCTATCTTTTTCAAAATTGATCTTTGGTAGTCCTCTGACTAGTTCCTTTTTGGAAAGTTTTGAAATGGTTTGCATGCTTATGTGGCCAGTTCTTCTATGCCAAATCCATTTGTCATTTTCATAAGACATAAGACAAGTTTCTTGAGATAGTTCATCAAGACATAGGCTATAAATATTTTTATTTCTAGATGCAGTAAACAAGACCTTACCAGAGGAGATTTCTTTAATAAAACATTTATCAGATTTAAAAGAAACTTTATGACCACTATCACATAGTTGACTAATACTTAACAAGTTATGCTTTAAACCTTCTACATATTGAACATTCTTAATTTTAGGGGATTTAGAATTACCTATAGTACATATACCTTTGATGCAAGCTTTATCATCATTGCCAAAGATGACATAGCCTCCATCTATTCTCTCCATTGAGAGAAATTTATCTCTTTCCCCTGTCATGTGCCTTGAACATCCACTGTCTAAGAACCACAGCTTTTTCTTGGATGCTAAGAGGCATTCCTGTTTCAGATGTTAGTAGTGATTTAGGTACCCAATAATTTTTGGGTCCTTCATGGTCAGTTTTCTTCCAATGGAAGCTTCTTTTCAGTTTATAGCATACAGAAATATCATGACCAGAGCGTTTGCAATATGTGCACTTTGTCTTAGGCTTTCTAGTTCTAGAGTTCTTCTCAGTTTGTTTTTCTATAGGTAGCTCAAAGGTTTTCTGTATAGACATAGCTAGTTCTTTAGTTAAAATAGAAACTTTTTCTTTGAGAAGGTTGTTTTGTTTTTCAAGGTCAGAGTGTATAAGATTTGGTTGTTCTGAGACCTTATCTTTCAAAAATTTGTGTTGTTCAGAAAGTTTAAAGTGAGAGTTGATTTTTGAACATCACACATTTTTGAGCCAAAGTGTTTGAATCAGATAATAGGTTTTCAAAAGCATGTTCAGTATCTTTGCATGAAGCACAAGTTTGTGATTTAGAAGTGTTTACCTCTTCTAGGTCAGTATCTCCTACGAAGCATGAGTTGATTGATTCCATACTTGATGCAGAAATATTTGAGAAGGTTCCTCGTCGTCACCATGAGACAAAAATTTGCAGTCTCTTCATCATGGTCTGAGTTGGTTTCTTCTGAGTCATCCCATGTTGCAAGTAGAGCCTTCTTCTTGGGTGTGAACTTTCTGGTGCTTCCTTTTAACTTTGGACATTCATTTCTGAAGTGTCCAGGTTTGTTACATTCATAGCACACATGATCAATTTTACTAGTGCCTTCACCTTTAGGTTGATCTTTCTTGAAGAAGGGTTTTCTTTTATTGTTCTTTCTAAATGCCCATCTTCTCAACCTTCTGGTGATTAGAGCCATTTCATCCTCATCATCAATGTCATTTTCATCGTCTTCACTTTCTTCTTGAGTATCCTCTTGAGCTTTCAGTGCCATAACTTTAGAAGGTTGTGGATATTTTTGAGAAGCTTTGAGGGCAATAGTTTTAACCTTCTTGGGTTGAAGTTCATCCATGATTTCTTGTTCATGAACTTTTAGAGATCCAAGTAGATCTTCTATTCTGAGAATAGAGAGATCTTTAGCTTCTGTTATAGCAGTCACTTTAGGTCTTCCTACCTTTGGAAGGCATCTTAGGAGTTTTCTTACTTTGGATTGATTTGAGGAGGTATTTCCCAGAGAGTTCAAATCATTTGTTATTGTTGTGAATCTGCTAAACATTTCAGAAATTGTTTCTTGCTCCTCCATTTTGAATGTTTCAAATTTATGGATGAGAAGGTTGATCTTTGCTTCTTTGACTTGGTTTGTTCCTTCATGGGCAGTCTTCAATGTATCCCAGATTTCTTTGGCAGTTTCTTTCCCAGCTACTTTATCATATTCACTTCTACCTAGAGCACATGTTAGATAGAATTTAGCTTTAGAGTTTAGAAGTACCATGCGTTTATTTTCAGGTGTCCAGGTGTTTCTGGGCTTAGTCATAGTAGTCCCATCATCAAGAGTTGTAGTAGGTTCAAAAGGACCATCTTCAACAATTCCCCAAATGTCAGTGTCTTGAGATTCTAGGAACAATCTCATTTGATCTTTCCAATAATAGTAATGGTCACCAGTGAAACCTGGTGGTCTATTTGCTGAAGCTCCTTCTGGAAGGAACATCACAGAGTTGGAATGATGACTCATCACTTCTTCCAGGATCTTTCCTCTCACACTGCAAAGTGTGCTCAGCCCTTAGAGGTGAGCTCTGATGCCAATTGAAGTGATTAATTTGCACAAGAAAGGGGGGATTGAATTGTGCTATCTTTTTAATTTTTAATACCTGCAACCTTCTGTATTGTTTCTCAAGATATATTGGATATCAGAAGGTTGAATGTTAGTTGCACAAACAATAATCAAGTATGACAATAATGACAGATGCTTAACTTTGATGAATTTAGATGTCTTTTAATCACACACGATGTTGTTTTCAAAAGGTTACACAATAAGGCTCATTTAAAGTTATGATTTTGACTTCGGAAGGTTGATGTATGTAACCTTCTCAAGTGGTTGAAAACTTTAGTGTTGTAAGATCAAAGCAATTAATAAGAAAAGCTCATTTAAAGTTATGATTTTGAGTGTGTGAGAGACTATTCTCCAAATAGATTTTACACTTGCTTTAGCTTCAACTGCCAAAGACTTTCATTTCCACTCTCTTTTGAGACAAGTGCTAACTTACTTGTCTTGTACTAGAAAACTCTCTTCTAGTTTCCAATATCAACTCTCACCACTCACCTGATTTGTAGTTGAGAAACTTTCAAATAGAATCACCAACAACACTCACTATATAGCCCTTTGTTGAACTTACACAATATTTCTTACCGGTTGGGTTTGGAATTTAAATAGATAAATACAAAGTTTCTAACAAAGATAACAAGCAAACTTCAAGATAGTATTTCCCAATAGAACTTGTAGTAGCTTTGAGTGTGGAAGAGAAGGTTGATTTATTTTTGTAAGCTTTCCAATTCACTCTCATGATTTGTAATAGTCAGCCTTATATAGCAACCTTATGACCGTTGGAATGAGAAACATTTGTGTTTTTGTCTTGTGTTAACATCTTTTGATTTTAAGCTTTAGGTAGTAGCCTTTCAACTTCTCCTTTTGTGTTTTGTCTTGTCATCTTTTCATATCAATTCTTCCTTTTTCATCATTTCTGTCAATCATGTACTACATAATTTTTACTTACTTTAATTTGAAGCTTCTGAAGCTTCTTTAACATGAACAAACATGCTTTTAAGATACAACAAATAATCAAGGATTTCCTCTTTACATAGGTTATTATTTCTACAACTTTTATTCCTTGAATACTCATTTGATGCATTTCAGATTAAGATTTCGGATATGAACATGTTTCCCAGAAACAGAAGCTTGAAATCTTCAATCTTCTTTTATCCTTCTTGAACAACCAACCTTCTTAACAATATTCCATAGAGAGTTACTTTTTCTTTTAAGCTTCTTTAATCAACCTTTTGTTGAAGTAACCTTCTCTAATCAACCTTATTTAAGGTAACCTTCTGTAGGTAACCTTCTTTTGGCACATATGAACTTTGAAAAACACTTGGTTTATTTGTAGAGCCAAGATTTTTGCTATGATTCTTATTTCCTGTTCTTTTACACACTTGATTGAAACTTGTTAATCATAATAAGTGTTTAGAAAACTTAACTCATTCCTTTAAGTTTTTATCATCAAAACATGGAAAGAGATTTTCATTTCTACATTGACCTCTTCACCAGTTTCTGCAAAGTTAACATGAGGCTTTATTTGTAGAGCCAGGTGCTTGGTGTATCAGTTTCATCCTTCTTAGCCTGATTCTGCCTGGAGTTGTTGTTGTTCTGCCTTGGACCAAAGTTCTCGTCATAACGGTGCCAACATTCAATCACAAAGTGGCCATATTTGCCACATAATTGGCAGGATGGACGTGAGCCAGAGGGAGCAGTGGAGGTGTTAGATTGATTCTGGCCTTGACCACGGCCTCTTCCTCGAGCATTTCCGCCTATGCCTCTGTAACCAGAATTGTTGTTGCGACCACCAAATGACAATTGTGCTAAGTTAGCACTTACAGATGTGTTGGTTAGTTCTTGTTGATGCTTCTCGAACTGTGCTTCTTGCACTAACAGTAGAGCCTCAACTTCAGACGGAGATGGCGAAGACCTTCCATAGACCATCATCACAAATGGATCATACTCTTCGAGGAGACCGTTGAGTAACACATCCAAATTGTCTTGATCGGTGATGTTCTCACCAATCGACACCAACGAATCAGCGAGGGAATGAATTTTCATCAGATATTCATTGACCGAGTGATTCGATTTCTTAGTGTTCTTGAACTCAGACCTCAATTGGCGAGTCTTCGCCTTGAGGTGTGCATAGTAGTGGTTATGGATTTTGTACCATACCTGATGTGCATGATGGCAAGTGAGTACGCATGGTAACACCGGTTCATAAAGCGTCGATAATAGCCAAGTGAACACCATTTGAACTTGAACCAACCATTTATCGTAGTCATCGGAGTAGATATTCGCTTTGTGATCTTCTTCCAAAGCGTACTGTGGTGGAATGGTAGGATTGACCAGAAATCGATGTAACTTGTAGGAGGTGATAATGGCGGTGACTTGCTGATTCCAAAGCAAGAAATTCTTGTCCTCAAGTTTGATGGACAATTTTGGAGCCGACGGAAAAGCATGCGACGAGTTTGAGTTGTTTTTGTTCAACGCAAACACGTTGGAGTCATAGTCGGAGTTGGAATTACTGTTTGGAGAGGATTTGGACGCCATTGATGGAGGTCGAGTTGCAGAACGGAGGTGAAACTGAAAGAGGAAAGATGAAAGCAGGAGCGAAGTTTGGATCGGTTTTAACGAATGATACCATAAACAGAATCTGAAGAGAGAATGTAAAATTGAAACAAAGGATGAATCTATCTTGTTCATCTTTGAGCTTAGCTCAACTATTTATACAAATGGTATTACACACAACGATCAGAAACGAATTCAGTTACATATCTAACTGATCCACAACTGCTAAACAGAAATCAAACAGAATAATAACCGATTGAACTAATTCCTGTGGGTATGATCTCAACTTTTCATTATATCACTTGTTACGATTGTGTGTACTTACACAACACTTTTTAGCACAACAAGTTTTTTGCGCCAATGTCGGGGATTTCCATTAATTTTTGTTGTTTAAATCAGTAGTAAATTAGTGATAATATTTACCTGGTGTTTTGTTTTCTAATGCTACAACACTAGATGCCATAGCATATGCATAGGATCAACTCACCGGAATATTAGTTGGACCCTGAGATAGAAAGGAGAGGTAGAATCACCATGTTTGAACATGGTACTAGTAGAGGTTCTAGTAGGAATTCCAACAGAGGTGGAAGATGACCTGTAGCAGATTTTTCTGGATCACTGAATGATTCAGAAGATGAGTATAGACAGCAAATCATCAACCAAGGTACTATGAACATGATAAATGATAGGGACATGCCACTGAGAGACTATGTTGTGTTTGATTCTCAAACCATGCAAACCAGCATAGTTAGACTTGATATCAATGCATATCTTTTTGAATTTAAACCCATGATGTTTCAAATGCTTCAAACAGTGGGACAATTTGGTGGTTCTTCACACGAGGATCCCTGTTTTCACTTAAAACAATTTTTGGAAATTAGTAGAAACTTTATCATTACTGGTGTTAGTGAAAATACTTTTAGTTTAAAACTATTTCCATATTCCTTGAAAGATAGAGCCAAGGCTTGGCTACACTCTTTAGAGCCTAACTATATTAATGATTGGAATGAAATTGTTGAAATTTTTTTAGCAAAATATTTTACACCTATCAAAAATATCTGAATGAGAAATGATATAGCTTCTTTTAAACAAAATGAATTTGAATCATTGTTTGAAGCATGGGAAAGATGCAAATAACTTCTGAGAAAATGTCAACATCATGGAATACCTGTCATCATTCAAATAGAAACACTTCTACAATGGTTTGAAGCCACAAACCAGACTGATACTAGATGCGTCACCCAGGGACTACTACTGAACTCATCATACAATGAGGCTTGTGAACTAATAGAAAATATTGCAACCAACAGCTACCAATGGCCCACAGAAAGGGTCATTTCCCAAAGGAAGATAGTTGGGGTACATGAGGTGAATGAAGTATCAGCTCTGTCAGCTAAAGTAGCATCCTTTACTAACATGATAAAAAATCTCAATATAGCCAATGCTGTAGCACCCAATCCTACAGCACCAACAAAAACCACTGCTGCAACTGAACTAGTTGTGTATACCGTGGAGGACGAGACTTGTATGAAGAGTATCCCAGCAATCCTATTTCTGTTAACTGTTAACTATTCGGCAAGTGTACCGAATCGTTCAAGTAATAAAACCGGTAAGAACCGGGTATCGTTCTCAAGGATCGAATTAAATTACTAATCACGTTAACAACAACTATTATGAACCAAATTGAAATAGGTTTCGATTGATATGGTTGAGCTATGAAGCTCGCAGATAAAGCAATAAAATATTTTTGTATTTTTGATAACAGAAACGACGAACACGTTGAAAAACATACGATGTAGAAAATGCTAGGGATGAATTCCTATCGACTTCACACTATTGCGCTAATCTAATTCGAAGGATAATCTCTCTCTAATTTGCTATCAAACCAACACTATTAACTAATTCCTAATTCCTTAGGTAATTAGTACTTTGTTGATAACTAGAAGCCTCAATTCCTTAGATTATTCTAATTAACGACAAGCAGTAAAAACAAAGGTTTGCAATATACAACAATTCATAGATTATTCCTAAGCCACAAATTGAAGGTATCGAGATTCAAACATTCAAAACAAAACTTCCATTTCATACTTGAACAAAATATCATTGTATGAGTTTTCCAACCATAAAACGCATTAAGCACAGAAATTCGATACACAAATATGAGAGAGTATGATATAAATATAATTCTAAACCAGCGACAATAGGGTCACATCAATATTCCTTCATCCCTAACATGAACAAGTTTAGTTACACATTGTAAAACCCAATTTTGTCCGTCCTTTTTAACTTAAGCCAATTTCAATTATCCAGCTCAGCTAAATCGAAATACCGTTGTTTAAATTAGGCAGGCACGCGAATGATCGATCTTTTCGTGCGTTCTTCAATTTAATCTTCGTATTTGGGTTTAGTCGTACATAAGTAGGTCTACCAAAAGTTATTTTTTCTCGAAATTTGGCTTGTCTTTTCAATTCAGGCTTAAGAATGCAATTCTGAGTTAATTTTAGTGTTTTTAGTTAATGAGCCCATTTCTTCTATTTGGGTCTCGTTTTAGCGTATTTGTCTAGTTCGGCCCGTTCTCGTCTTTGTATTTGGCATGACTCCTTTTCTTATTATTATTCTTATTTTGTGCAATTAATTTTTTTTGAGTAATATATATAGTCCAAAATGCAAAAAAATCTATTTAATTTTATTTACAATTTAGGAGTGTCCAAGAGTCCAATATATCCAAAAATACAAAAAAAATGGTAATATTAAAAATACCAAAAAATACAAATCCGAAAATGCAAAAAGTAATAAATAAAGGCAGCAGCAGCAGATTTAGGGTTCCAGCAGCTGCTCTCCAAGTCGCTGGGCCTGGTCCGCTCCGCTCCAAACCTAAAAAAAACAGTCAAATCCCATTCAAACGTAATTAAATGTCTGACCTAATTTTTTTATATAAAAACACTGTCAAGGGTCAGTCAAAGGGGACCTCGAAAATCACCCAAAACAAAGGATTAGGGTTTTTGCATTGAAACCCTAATCACCGAGACTCTAGATCTGAATTTTTTTTTGAGAAGAAAAGGAAGAGCAGAGGTCCGAACAGCAAACACTAGTGCACAAATAAGCATCAGATCCGTTCTTATTTTTAGTGGCAGGAAGACAGGTTGGTGTACAGTAGACTACTATTAATTCGTTTTGTTTAGCCTTTTTGCGGTAAATATATATAATGTTAGCTTACTAATTTTGAAACAGATTTAGAGTAGTTCTCGTTTTGTCGATGGATAATATGCTTTGTTAGAGACACTGTGTAACACCCTCTTCTACCATAACTACTATTTAATTGATTGAAAATCAGAGTGCGTAAAAACTTTTAGTGCGACCACTCGAGGGTGCCACATTTAAAACACCAAAATCAAAACTCCAAAATATTAATCAAAATAAACTTCAGTATACGATACTTAGCACCAAATAACATCCGGAAATAAGTATTACAGCAGTGGAAAATAATAACTTAACATAATAGTTCAAATATAAATGAAATAACAAGCTAAACATCCCCCCCGGTGCAACGTATCAGAGCCGACTCGACCATACTAGAAGAATGATCTCTAGTCACCTTGATCCATCATCACACCGGTTTCTTGCCGACATACGAAGCAACACGACGCAAAGAGGGTGAGTCTCTATACATAGGAAATAATAGATAAAACAAGAAACACAAAGAGAATAGGCACACCATAGATACAATCAATTCAAATACACCATTAATACAAGATTACACGAGAATACGGTTACACGTAATTACACTCACACCACCAAGATACTGATTCGATCAAATACACCATTAGTTCATGAACACCCAATCAGTCACCAGAACATGTATGTAATGTATGAAATGCAACCCAATACTCCACGGGCATATGCATGAAGATCCATCACCAAAATAGCCTTGAGGGCATTCACCAATAATTTAAGAGGCCGAGGCCTATTCACCAAAATATGCATATGATAATGCGACACCATGACTATGCACCAGAGACACCAAATCACCAAAATAATGCAATAGCATGCTCACCAATAGCCTTGTGGGCTCACCAACACCAAAGGAAAGGTCATAGACCCCAACTCACCAATATTTATTCACCAATAATACACCACACCATAAATAGAAATTCTATAGGGACTAAAAGATCACCAAGACTAATTCTACACCAGGGACTAAACCCACACCTAAGGACCAAAATAACATTTTTGGGGACTAAAAAGTTCAGAGGGACCAAAACAGTATTTTTGACACTTTGGGTAACATTGGCAACACCCGCACAAAGTGCTGGATTCCTACAGCAGTACTCCTACTTCGGCGAATTATTTAAAATAGAAAGCGACATCGAAAAATTACAAAAGACCACTCATTGGAAATCCCTCTGAGTGTAGTTTCTACCTATGATTTTAGTTTTTCAAAATAAGTGTCCAGTTGGTACAGTTTTTCAAAACACTACACTGAGGTACCAAAATCGGACAGAACGCGTTACCCAACTTCCAACCAAATTTTCTTTCTCATTTCTTAATGAAATTCATTGAAATTAGTGCCTATTTCGTAGAGAATTAAGTCTATTTTTCAATGGAAAAAGAATCACTCAAAACGGAGTTCAATTGTGCACACAAAACCTGCAAAAACTGAACCTACTCTCAGTTTGACTCCAGAAATTTGACCCGACTTTAGAGACTCATAACTTGAGCTACACAACTCCGAATTGAACGAAACCAGTGCCAAAACGACCGCCCTTAAGTCTATTTTCACAAACAATTAGCCACACAATTTTTGGATCAACCAAACAGTACCAGTTGAGAAAAACCGAAACAGTGTCCAAAAAACACACAAAAACCATAAACAAGTAAAGCTCATCATCAACATACACACTCCTACTCAACTCTAATTCAAACAATCTATCAAACACCTAACAAGCATCAATATTTCTCCTATTCAATTATATCAATTTAACAACCAATAATCTCCATATTAATTAACACCTATTACACATCATATTGCATTAAATTCATGTAACTCACCTTAACACCGACAATCAAGAACAACATTCACATGCAAAACACCCCACCATACAATCTTGTAAAACATTTATCATACTCATTCAAGCAAATCACCAAACACCTAGCCATCATTTTAATTCAACTTATTATTCTTCACCAAAATCATGTTATAACACCTTAATATCAACAATCAATACAATAGCATTTCAATCTCCATACAACAATTAATATAATCACTTATAAATTCAATTACTCAAGTAAATCATTCAAAACACATTATAAATCAATTAAATAATTACTCCTAACACCTAATCCCTATGATTTCATGGTTTATAAATTATTAACTATGAAAGAGAGCCCCCATACCTCAAAATTTGACAACCCAAGAAACCCCTCCTCCAACAACCCAAGAACCACCAATTAATAGCTTTTCTCCTACACTTGAGCTTCAAACCCATCCATGGAAAAGGGAAAAAGGAACAAGATTAGTGTATGAAACTTACACTAAATGATAGAGGAAGAAAAATGGAGTGGTTTGGTACTAAAATCACTTACCCAAAGCAAGAACAATGAATTTCTTCTCCCCCTTTGTCGCTTGTGCACTGCATGCTGCCTCCTTTCCTTTCTTTCTTTTTTTTTTCTTTTCTTTGTTCTAATGAGACTAAAACCCTATCCCTAGTTTAAGTCATGAATTTTGGCCTATTTAGTGGGCTTGGGCCCCTTATTTACACCCCTTAGGTACTTACACACATCCTCCCAATTTAACTAAAATACTCCCCATTTATTTACTACACCCCACTCCTTAATTAAATTAATTACCTTATTATTATTTTAATAAGGTCAACTAAAATATCACTTAATTAAATTATTTAAATAATCACTTAATTAATTTTGGGGCGTTACACACTGGCCTTGAATAATGACCTGTAACGGATCTGTTAAAATAAAAAATAGAGCATACTGAAATCAAGAACTAGTTTTCTATGTAACTTAAGTTAGAATTATCTCCTTTTTATTATGTAAATAAACCCATATCAGAATAAAAATAAATAAAAAAATAAAAAAGAGAACCAGCAAGATCAGATCTATTTACAAAGGACTTAGGTTCTAATTATTCTATTTTTTTTAGAATAGCCTTAACTAGCAGAAATAAATCGGACCATACATATAAATATGTGAAAAAAAACCATTGTTGAAGCTTAGAAAAAATATACAGAAGGGGAAAACGAAATGGGGAGGAGATGAAGAAGAAGAACCGAAAAATAAAAAAGGGACGGAAGAATAAACGGAATCTTCGGACGCCATTAAACTCGCCGGAGATGGGTTCCGCCGGCACCACCGGCGCCGTGACGTTTTCTTCCTCCCTTCGCATTCTAGCTTCTTTTTCTCTCCCAGGAACCCGACGTCTCTCTCTCTCCCCTCATGGAATCCGATCCACGCCGCTCTCTCTCTCTCTCCGCCGTAGAAACCGGCGAAACTTCCGCCGGCAACCTCTCTCTCTCGCGGCGCCGAAATAGGTGGAGGGGAAGAAATGTTTTTAGGGTTTCTGTTTCTATAATGGGCCTTTTATAGTGTCTCCATTATTTATTTTATTTTAAGTTTATTTTAATACTCAGAATACTATTAACATCCCACTAATTCACACGCGCACCCCTCTCTCACTTAAGCCCAGTTTCGCATACTGGGCTCCCATATGCGAACTGGGCTTGCTTTTTACACCTCCTGTTCAGTTACACAACCCCCTGCGACTAATAGCACCCCCGTTTTGCAATTTTCACCTTTTTCTCGTTTTTAATTCTTTTAACTCAAATATTTTTCTCATTAAATCAAAAACTTTGTTAGTGGTCTTGCGAAGCCTTTGCTTGCATGATTATTAACAATGAGAAACTAGTGGTGATCACTTGGACCCTTTGCTCAATTGATCATTATGAATACCTAATTTTTCTAAAGATTTTCAATAAATCAAAAAACTTTGTTAGTGGTCTTGCGAAGCCTTTGCTTGCATGATTATTAACAATGAGGAACTAGTGGTGATCACTTAGAGCCTTTGCTCAATTGATCATCATGAATGCCTAATTTTTCTAAAAACTTTCAACAAATCAAAAAAAAAACTTTATTAGTGGTCTTGCGAAGCCTTTGCTTGCATGATTATTAACAATGGAGTGCTAATGGTGGTCACTTGGAGCCTTCTCTCAATTGATCACCATGAAAGCTCAGTTTTCACAACTAAACAAGGTAAAAATAAAAACCCAGAACTACGTAGCTTTGAATTCTCCATCGCACCGGGAGATACGTAGGAGCGGATCCCCTCCGTCAAGCACAACGAACCAAAAACATTTTTCCTTTCAAAAACCAAAGCGGCTAACTCTAGTCAAGCGCCGAAAATAAAAATTTTCATTAAGTCTTTTCAATCAAGAGGCAAATTTAAGTATTTTCCAAATCAACACTTAAAACCACACGTTTAATTAAAGGCCATCCGCCTTCCAAAAAGGTTTTTCTTCAATATTTTCCTTATAAAAAATATTGGTGGCGACTTCATTGTTTTAAAAGGTTGTAAACGAAGAAAAACCCCTCGGGGACTTTTTCGGGTGCAACAGCTGGCGACTTCACTGGGGACTAAAAGAATTTTTTTTCCAAAAGAGGGTCGAGCCTAATTAATTAAATATGTGATTTGTGTGTTTTATTTGAATATCTTGTTTTGCCTCTATTCTTCTTCTTTCTCATACAAGCATTGTTGCATTCATATGCATTCGCTTCTTCCTCTTCTATGATTATTTCCCCACTTATCTTCTTTGCTTAGTTCCTCCATGCATTTCCCCCCACTCTTATCATGTTCCCCTCTTCTCAGCTCCCTTTCTTGAGGTAAGCAATGCACTTGGTTGTTATTGAAACCCTAGGCTGGCTTATTTGATATTAAACCCTAGGGTAGACAACATGTTATTGTTTGCTTTTGTCTGGACTGTTCTGGGTTTTAATTTTCAGGTGGGGAAGGGTAGTTATTTCTAGGTGTTGTGCCCTCAACTCACACTTCACACCCTGTACTTATGAGAATTGAGTGGGGCCTAAAACCCAAGGTCTGAACGAAAACCTAGGAGAGTGGGAACGACTAGTGACTGCCATTCGTAGACCTTTGTCTGTATGGCTCTCATGAAAGTTCCGCCCAAGAGTGCGCTTTGTCATGATGCCTCACACTCGGTAGCTTTCTACGATTGTGGGTGTCATCATGAGAAAGACTTTAGCTCTTGGTTGCCATTGTAAGGAAGTGATTAGAACCTACATGGGAGGATTACCCTTTTCGTCGACTTTAGACCCTAGGATTCCCACCATTCGTAGGACACGGGGGCACGCCTTTGTTTGTTGCATTTAGCTTAAGCATTCCTTTTTCTCAAACTTTATTTCAAAAGTTGTAGAAAATAATTTTTCTTTTCCCCTCATAAACACCTACATGAGGTGGCATGCAGCGTGTATCTTCGAAAATGTTCAAAGTACCACCAATAAACCTCATTTTCTTACCATTTTTCCATGTAAATAACGCATCATTTCGCATTCACATCATTTTGCACCATTGCATTTGCATCTAACAAAATCTTGAAAAAAAACTTTCGTCATTTGCATTCTTCATGCATTAAAGTTTGTTTGCCGGAGATCGCAGCATAACACTGAACCATTGTCATAGGTGTGTAAGAAGCAACATGGAATCAAAAGGCAAAACCGCATTCAATTCGAGGTTCCCCATTGTAAAGAAGATTGATGTAACTAGTTTGAAGGAGTATGCTTCCCTATTAGGTCCTATTGAGCTTCGGTCCTTCGACAAGACTTATGGGAACATCCGCAAGTTATTACAGTTAGAAGTACAAGAGAGTGCCATCGCTGTCCTAAGTTGGTTCTATGATTCAAAGATTAGGTGTTTTATTTTCAAGAACTTCCAAATGGCGCCTACCCTAGAGGAGTATGAGAAGATTCTAGGTTTTGATCGCTCAGAGGTTAGACCTTACCAGTATCAGAGGCAGTATTATTCAGATGAGAAGTTCGCTTCCTTGTTACAAATCAGTGTAGAAGAAGTGCGGTCCCACAAAGTTGAGCGTAACAAGATATCTGGGTTTCCTCAGGAGTACTTTGAGAGTTTGATGGCTAGTCATATAGTATCAAAGAATTGGGCTTCTTTCAAGCAAGTACTAGCTTTGACCATCTTCGGCATTGTTCTTTTCCCTCAGATTGAGAAACATATAGATGAAACCGCTGTTGGTGTGTTCCTGGCTTTCAAGAGTGCAAAAAGTCCCATCAATCCGGTTCCTGCTATTCTCGCCGAGACCTATCGTGCCTTCACTCGCCACCATGAGTTCCGAAAGGATAAGATGTGTTGTTCTTTCCCTGTGCTATACGCTTGGTTGATCAATCATGTATGCGTTAACAAAAGTGATGTTGGGGATTTGCTATCCTATGCCTTGGGTTGTAATCTGAAGACTATGAGCCCTCGGGAGTGGAAGGATACTTTTAAGAATCTCGATGCTCTTCAAATTCAATGGTTCTCACACAATTGTTGGGAGGATAAACCCTCAGTGATATTCCAATGTGGTAGTTTCCAGAATGTTCCTCTCATGGGAACACAGGGATGCATCAACTATAACCCATCTTTGACCTTGAGGCAACTCGGGTACCCTATGCGAGACTCACCCTCCGAAGCTATGTTGTTCCATTTTTACCTCCATGCGGGGATCCCTAAAGACGAGGACTTACTTCGGCGAGTCTTGCAAGCTTGGGAAACCGTAGTGCGGAGAGACAAAAGCGAGTTATCTAAAAGGACCACTGCTATCTCCTTCACTCAATGGCTCGAAAAGAGGATTAAGGAAACTCGATCATCCGACCAAAAGGGGCCATCACTTGAAGAGAAAATACCAGAACCTCACGTTCCCCTCATTGAAGAGCTAGCAGAGGCTAAGTTGGCGTTATCTAAAGTGGAAGAAGAGAAAAGGGCCTTGCAAAACAGATTGGGAAAAGTGATGCAAGACAAGGAAGCTAGAGAATGAAAATGCTCTTCAAGCCGCAGCTATTGAAGCAGCCAATAGGAAGCTTGAAATAGAAGGAGAAAGTAAGAGGGAAATTCAGAAACATTTGAAAGGTGCTAAAGAGGAAGTAAAGAGGTGCGCCTCAAAGATGAATGAAGCTATGGCAGAAGCATGTGAGTGGAAGGAACTATATGGCAAGTCCTGGAAGAATGAGAAAATGGTCAGAGATGCACTAGCTAAGTCAAGAAAAGAATTCCAAGTGATGAAGCTCGAATTGGGGAACCAAATGGAAAACATCAGGCAAGATAGAGAGTCTATCATAGGGATCTTGAAAGATTACCAACAAGCTTTAGGGTTTGAACAAGGAAGGTCGGACGAATTGAAGAGGAATCTCATATGCCTAAGGGAGTCTTATGAGGAAGTACAAGTAGAAAGCCAGTATTGGGAGCAACGTTTCATGGCCTTAATTGGCAGAATAGAGGACCAAGAGATTGTCAAGGAGCTGAGGGATGAGATCCAGCTTTGGAGGAGTAAATTTTCGAAGCTAGCAGGGCTAGCTAACCAAGCTTTGAGGGATGTTCCCAAGAAGCTAAGAAGAGCTGAAGCAGAAATGAATCCTTCCAACACTCCGGCCAAGGTGTACGAGTTTGTCGAGTACTGCAAGATCCTAACAGAAGAGCTCATGGAGAAAGCCAAAGGGGCAGCCGAAAGCAAGAAGAGAAAGAGGGAAGAGAAATTGAAAGCTATATGCCTTTGAGTTTCACTTTAGAGCATTGTAATAACCCTTAGGAAATTGTAAACTTTCTCTAAAAAGTTGTAATTTTCTTTGGAATAGGGTACTTTTCTGTCAAAAATATTGTTTTTACAGAATATTGTATTTTTCCTTCGAGTTTGAAGTTGTAATATTCTATCCTTTCGAATGAAGTGTGCTTGTTTTGCCTATTGCTTCCAACCTCGTTGCAGCCCAAATTAAAAATATATAAAAAAAAGAAAAGAAAAGGGGTGTTAGAGCTTTAAACTTAGACGCCTATGACAATGCGAGTTGCATTACGATTCCCGGCGCCAAAAGAAACATAAAATCATACATATCGCATTGCATTGCATTCATTTATTCATTCTTGTGTTCATAAGTGTGTTTCGTCAACAGAAAATCAGGCAAGCTGGTTAGACATCGCTATTTGACGCGTCTACAAGCAAGGAACATGGACAACAATCAAGGCGACGCTGATCAAGGCAACCCACCGCCACATCAGAATGCCGGAATTCCAGGAGATCCGAATCCTAATGGTCAGGGTCAGCATGGTCAGAATCAAGGGAATCAAGTCCTTCAAGCTGAGATGGAAATCATAAAAGCTCAAATGGCAGAGGTAATAAGAGTGCTGAGTGCCTTAAGAAATGTTGGTACGGCTGAAGCTACTGCTGCTGGGGTGGACAATCCTCCTCCCCCTCCTGGGTCTGGGATCCCTCAAGCCCTTCAAGCAGTGCAATGGCCTCCCTATGGTCTCCCACTAGGCTATACGCCTCCTGCTGCTGACACAAATCCTGGAGGTGATCCTTCAAGAACCGCGGGGCAAGCTCAGCCTGACGTAGTTGTGAATGAAGTTGGAACGGGACGCCTCAAGCCCGCATCCGCATCCCAATCCTCGCTCTCGCCTCCAGAACTCCGGCAGGTTTCAATTGGCCAATAACGGTCCATCCCCAAGTTCAGGGACCAATTCCTAGGAATACAATTCACTCACGTGACCCACACGTGAAACCAGCCGTAGTGTCGATGAATAATCCTCATTACGGTGTGAATGGTTTCCCTCAGAATTACCCTACTGAAACTAGAAGTCAGTATCAGATGCTAGAAGAGAGGTTAAGAGCTGTTGAAGGAGCAGGTTCACGAGCCAGAAATGCCCATGAGCTGTGTTTGGTCCCCAATCTAGTCCTGCCTCCCAAATTCAAAGCACCAACTTTTGACAAATACAGAGGGACGACTTGGCCAGTCAGTCATGTGACAATGTAGTGTGATCAGTGCATTCTAATGCACTCGTTATAACTTTTCACTTGGTGATTTTAATTGTTCTCTGTACCTAATTTTTGAGTCTTAGCACGTTTCTAGACTTTGGGTCTTATTTGAGCAGTATAGCAATTTATTGTTTAATTCTTATTTTTTATTGCATATTAACCCTGGTCTACTCTGAAGACCATAACTTTAGCTAAGATTATCCGATTGAGGCATGCAAGCATGCGTTGGAAAGCTAAGAAATAGAGCTACAAACCTTATGTTGAACGCGAAACCCAATTCGGAAGTTTTGAAGGCTAAAACGACAAAATACCGAAGCAGTTTAATGTAAAACGGGTTTCGGGCCATATATTAGTTTGTTAACGGGCTTTTATCCAAGAAACCATTAAGGGGTTAGGTTTTTCGTTTTAGTCTTATAGACTTGGCTGGAGCAGCCGTCTTTAACCATCTTACGCATTCCTACTTTCAATTTTACGTTTTGTGCCCTAACCTCCATGGAAGCCTAAAACCCAAAGTCAATTCATTGGTGAAGGGTGTTGCTGTAAGGATTTTGAGGCTCAGTGCTTTAATGTTTATTTCGTTTTTATGGTTTTAATTCTTTCTCTATCAATTTCATATTTGTAATTCTTGCTGCAGATTCAGTTTGTGTGTTGCTTAATTACTCAAACTCTGTGATTTGCTTATGTGATTAGTTTCCTAATTCAGTTTTGCTTAATCACTTAATCATGATTCTATTTCACAACTTTCATCATGTGAACTATTTTATCGCTTGTTTAATCTAGTTTGGATAGGAATTGATAGAGTCTATGACGCTTGTTTATAGGATTGACAGAATTCAGTTATGATATTAATTGTGTTACTGACGCTTGTTCACTATCACGATTGATTGAACACACTGTTTTGACGCTTACGTTAAAACATTGTGAATTCGTATGACCTGACTAACGCTTGTTTAGTTAGTTTATTGTCAATCAAGAATTATTAAACCCCTTGCACGAATATTTATTTTAGAACCGATGATAAATCCAAGAAGTGCACGCGAAACTAATGGATTGATTGTCTATCTTTAATTGTTTTTTTTTCCTTCATTAAACATCAAACTCTTTTCCTAAAAAAAACTCCCCTTTTACTGTTAACTTTGTTCTTGATTTTGGTAATTTCAGAATTAGAGATCCTCGTGAGACGACCAATGTTAACTTACCTTGATACTATATTTGAATACTTTTTAATTATTTTGACCCGCGTACGACCGCTGATCAAATTGGCCAGATATTAGTTTGTTAACGGGCTTTTATCCAAGAACCCATTAAGGGATTAGGTTTTTCATTTTAGTCTTATAGACTTGGCTGGAGCAGCCGTCTTTAACCATCTTACGCATTCCTACTTTCAATTTTACGTTTTGTGCCCTAACCTCCATGGAAGCCTAAAACCCAAAGTCAATTCATTGGTGAAGGGTGTTGCTGTAAGGATTTTGAGGCTCAGTGCTTTAATGTTTATTTCGTTTTTATGGTTTTAATTCTTTCTCTATCAATTTCATATTTGTAATTCTTGTTGCAGATTCAGTTTGTGTTTTGCTTAATTACTCAAACTCTGTGATTTGCTTATGTGATTAGTTTCCTGATTCAGTTTTGCTTAATCACTTAATCATGATTCTATTTTACAACTTTCATCATTTGAACTATTTTATCGCTTGTTTAATCTAGTTTGGATAGGAATTGATAGAGTCTATGACACTTGTTTATAAGATTGACAGAATTCAGTTATGATATTAATTGTGTTACTGACGCTTGTTCACTATCACGATTGATTGAACACACTGTTTTGACGCTTGCTTTAAAACATTGTGAATTCGTATGAACTGAATAACGCTTGTTTAGTTAGTTTATTGTCAATCAAGAATTATCAAACCCCTTGCACGAATATTTATTTTAGAACCGATGATAAATCCAAGAAGCGCACGCGAAACCAATGGATTGATTGTCTATCTTTAATTGTTTTTTCCTTCATTAAACATCAAACTCTTTTCCTAAAAAAACCCCCCTTTTACTGTTAACTTTGTTCTTGATTTTGGTAATTTCAGAATTAGAGATCCTCGTGAGACGACCAAGGTTAACTTACCTTGATACTATATTTGAATACTTTTTAATTATTTTGACCCGCGTACGACCGCTGATCATACTGCCGGAAAATGACAGCCCATGCCCGTGATGATAACCTGATGATGCATTGCTTTCAGGAAAGTTTAGCTGGAGCTCCCCTTGACTGGTACATGTAGTTGGAGCCAACCAATATCCGCTGCTGGAAGGACATGGCGGATGCTTTTATGCGTCAATACCAGTACAACAATGATTTGGCTCGGATAGGACTCAGCTACAATGCATGTCTAAGAGAGATAATGAGTCGTTCAAGGAGTATGCTCAGAGGTGGAGGAACCTCGCTGCTCAAGTAAAACCCCCTCTACTGGACAAAGAAATGGTCCACATGTTTATGGAAACCCTTCTTGCGGTGTATTATGATAGGTTGGTTGGAAGCGTAGCCTTGAATTTCTCTAAAATGGTCGTCACAGGAGAAAGAGTAGAGAACGGCATGCGCAGCGGAAGAATATCTCATGGCCCAACACCTCCTTCCAGTCAGAAAACGCCTTTTTCTGGGCCCCACAAGAAGAAAGAGGGTGAAACCAATGCAATTATCGGAGCCAGTGGTCCATCACACAGCAATCCCCCGCAGGCTATTCCATTTCCTTCTCAAGCACCACCTGCACAGCCGTTCAAGTCAAACCACCAGTGCCGGAACTACAGTGAAAGGAAGACTGTCGTCTTCGATCCTATTCCCATGTCCTAGACGAACTTGTTCAATTATATCATCGCCAATAAAATAATCAACACTCGTCAGATGAAGCCTTACCAGCCTCCCTATCCCAGAGGATATAATGCAAATGCTACCTGTGCCTTTCATTCCGGAGCAGTGGGTAATGTGGTGGAGGAATGTAAAGCATTCAAGTACGTGGTGCAAGATTTAATTGATGCGAAGAGCATATCATTTCAGCAACCCAATGTAACCACCAATCCGTTGCCAGGACACGGAGGATCTTCTGGCAACGCCATTGAGGATCAGGGTGGTCAGTGTTTGATTAGAGAAGTTGATTGCATTCAGATGCCTCTGGATGTCATCCATGCCGAATTATGCCACCTTGGTGTTATTAAAGAGGGGTGTGCTAGGAAAGACACTTGCGATAATCCTCACTGTATTGGGACATGTGAAGGCTTTAAACCAATTCTCCAAGATCTCTTAGATAGACACCTGGTCCAAGTGGGAACTCAGAAAAAAGAGGAAAGTGTAGCTACCTTGCAATCAGGCAACAGAGGCTTCAGGAGACCGATTGAAATCCCCTGTAGTCTGAATTCCAGCCCAGCTGTGACGAGACCTTCGACTATTGTTATTCCAAGCACTACCTACCCCCTAGTAGAGAGACTAGGATGACTCCATGGAGCTGCAACGTGCAGATGCAAGCGGAGGTCCCTAAAGGCACTTTGGATATAACTAACATCGCTGGAAGTAGCGGCATTACAAGGAGTGAATATCGGGTGGTAGACCAGTTGAGTCAAACCTCATCCAAGATCTCGATGCTCTCTTTGTTGCTTAGTTCAGAGGCACATCGTGCTGCACTGCTGAAGGTCTTGAATGAAGCCCACGTCTCCCATGACATTACAGTAAACCAGCTTGATGGTATTGTTGGCAACATTGTAGCATCCAATTACTTGACTTTCTCAGACACTGACCTTCCTCCGGCGGGAAAGAATCATAATCAAGCTCTTCACATCTCAGTCAAGTGTGGGGACTACATGCTTGCCAGAGTGATCATTGATAATGGATCATCCTTGAATGTGATGCCTAAGTCTACAATGAATAAGCTGAATGTAGACTGCTCATATCTGAAGCCGAGTTCTACCTTTGTCAGAGCATTTGATGGGTCAGTGAAGGAAGTTTTTGGAGAAGTAGAAGTGTCGCTGCAGGTAGGCCCCGAAGTGTTTTATGTCGTCTTCCAAGTGATGGACATCGCCTCTCCTATAGTTTGCCGCTAGGACGTCCTTGGATACATGTTGCCGGGGCAGTACCATCCTCGCTTCATCAGAAACTCAAGTTTGTGGCTGAGGGAAAGCTGATAGTGATCCACGGAGAGGAATAAACACTGATAAACCGATCACCAGCTGAATATTACGTGGAAGCGGCGGAAGAGTCCCTTGAGACTGCCTTCCAAGGATTGGAGATCTCAAACGCTGACTTCGTTGAAAGTGAGCCTCTACGGAAGCCTAAGTGGTCCAAGGCTGACATGATGACTGCAAAGGTGATGCTAGGACATGGTTATCAGGTCGGTAAGGGCCTAGGAAAAGCTTCTCAAGGGATTGTAACACCTGTCCAGTTGAGAGGGAACATTGAAAGGTTCGGTATTGGGTACATTCCGGGTCTTGCTGATCGGGAAAGGATGGCATCTGACAAGAGGGAGAAATGGCTGGCCAAACTCAGTGGAAGAGCACCCAATCAGGGGAGGATGGTCATCGCTAACCTCAAGAACAACTTCCGGAGTGCCGGCATGCTGGACCCTGACCAGGTTAATGTGGTTGAAGAAGGAGCAAGCTCGAGTGGCTGTGTTGTCGGCTTAGTGCGCTGCTGTGGTGTTGAAGAGAAGCTGCAAAACTGGGAGACCATGGATTTTCCCGTATTTTTCAATTTAAAGTAATTATCATTGTAATGTAGATTCCTCGGCTCTGCCCAAGGCCGTAGAAACCGGCGAAACTTCCGCCGGCAACATCTCTCTCTCGAGGCGCCGAAATAGGTGGAGGGGAAGAAATGTTTTTATGGTTTCTGTTTCTATAATGGGCCTTTTATAGTATCTCCATTATTTATTTTATTTTATTTTAAGTTTATTTTAATACTCAGAATACTATTAACACCCCACTAATTCACGCGCGCACCCCTCCCTCACTTAAGCCCAGTTTCGCATACTGGGCTTCCATATGCGAACTGGGCTTTCTTTTTACATCTCTTGTTCAGTTACACAACCCCCTGCGACTAATAGCACCCCCATTTTGCAATTTTCACCTTTTTCTCGTTTTAATTCTTTTAACTCAAATATTTTTCTCATTAAATCAAAAACTTTGTTAGTGGTCTTGCGATGCCTTTGCTTGCATGATTATTAACAATGAGGAACTAGTGGTGATCACTTGGAGCCTTTGCTCAATTGATCGTCATGAATGCCTAATTTTTCTAAAGATTTTCAATAAATCAAAAAACTTTGTTAGTGGTCTTGCGAAGCCTTTGCTTGCATGATTATTAACAATGAGGAAATAGTGGTGATCACTTGGAGCCTTTGCACTTAATTGCAATCAAGGTAAAAAAAGAGGATAGAGCACCAACGAGTGAATCATAAGTGATGATTCCTCACAGGATTTATATAAGTAATGCTTTCAATCACTCAAGTGTCTAGGCTTGTTGTGTTTACTCTCATATATATAATAAGCACATCAATGAAAGGTAGCACTACCATATGCTTGACAAGCTTCTAACATCCACACTTAAGAACACATGCACATAAGATCAAAAGGTCTTTATAAGGGTTGTAATGGGGCCAAGGTCAAGGTGGAATAATCCTAAGGGGGAACTAAGCTAAAAAGAATCAAAGAGGATAAAGAAGCAATGAAAATCAACTGTAAAGTGAGCATGAGAGGGTCCAACTTCAACAATATATGACTAACTTCACAATTTTAATACTTCTCTCCATAACTCTCTTCACACAACATTCACTCTCCTTGATACAAAAATAAAAAGATATATACACTTTCCAATTATTTTTTTCTATTCTTTTTGACTTTTCTTTTTCTTTTTCTTTTTCTTTTTTTTTCATTTTTTTTTCCTTTTGAGGAGTATTTTTCTATACAAATGTACTTGCCAAACTTTCCTTTGAGAACCCAAGAATCAACCCAAGTGAGAACCACAATTACACAATTTGAACACCCCCACACTTATGGATATAACAATCAAATCAAAACTCCTTCACCCTCTAAGATTGGGTAATATCATTGTTTTTCTCTTTTAGGCTTGTAATGAGCTATAAAATAAATAATGGGATAAAAAGGCTCAGAGGGGCTTACACAAAGGGATAAATTCAGGGTAGGCTTTTTGGCTAGTAGATAAGAAAAATAGAATTGCCTAGATCATTTCAAACATGCATGTAAACAAGTGTTTCAACAAGAATCAAGTCAAGTTCTAGAGTAACTAACAAACATGAGTGAGTCACACACAAGAAAAGAGAGAATGGAAAAATGAAGTCCATCCATAAAAAGACTCAATTCTCACCAGGGACAATGACTATCACAGATGATGCAGTATTTAGTGCTCATACTCAACTTATTATACCAAGAGCAACAAGAAATCAATCAAATCATGTCAAAACACCTATGGTCCTAGAATAGTCAAAATCACTCACAACATGTACAAACATAGAACTCATGGAAAAACATGCAACGATTTTTTCTTTTTTTATAGTTAAAAATTAAAAACAAAAAAACAAAAAGACACACCCCACACTTAAATCATACATTGTCCTCAATGTAAGAAACATGTATAACTTAAGGATAAGGAAAGAAAACTGGAGCACTTGAATCTTGTGTGTGGTTGGTTTTTGGTAGTGAAAGCTCTTTTATGGTTACCGCACACATGTTTGGTCACCTTCTTCTTCCATACATCCAGAATCAAGGCGTTGAGTTGTTGTTGTGTTTGCCACACATTCTTATTAGGAATGTTCGCCAAGGTCCATCTGATACCTTTCCTATGTTCCCTTAGAATTGGAGGCAGCTTTTCCTGCTCAGATTCAAGGTTAGATGAAATAATCACTGAAATATATTCACTTCCCTCCAAATATGCATATTTAAAATTTTCAGGGAGTTGTTTGAGATCCACAACATGTGATGGCTCAATGGTAGCAACAACTACATCCACAACATCATTTATAGAAAGTGTATCAACCTGCAAAGTATTTTCAATCTCAACACAAAGAGAAGGATTATCAGAACATGTATAATCAACCAAATCATCAAGCAATTCCATTTTACAAAGGGAATTCTCTTCCATGGGGTGTTTTTTAGTCATCACTTCTCTTTGAGGTAGTGGTGGTGTATATTGCTCATGACGAACATGTTCAGCAACCTTGTTATTTTTCATAACAACTGATGTGGGTACCTCTGGAGTTTCAACAGGAGTAGTTGCACTGAAAATGGGAGTATTTGGGACATTAGGAATCACTACTTCACGGTCGAACAACCGGGTTTGATCTCTCTGGGCTCATGTCGATTAATTGCGCAGGGGTTAGTTGTCCAAATATTATCTCTAATTCCTTAAGTGTGGAATCTGTTCTTTGTTGGAATATAAGATTTTGAATAGCCATCTGATTAACAAAATCCTCTATCGAGGGTTCATAAATAGCAGCCATGTCATATTCAACAAAATCAGGATTAGAATAAATAAAAGAAGAATCGCTAAACATTAGGTAAATAAAAAAATATATCAAAATAAATGGATCAAATCAGAAAATTCAAACTAATGCTAAAATTAAGGCAAAAAATCAAAAACGAATTAAATCTAATCTAAAAAATATAAAAACACCACTAAAAATCTAATAAAATCAAAAGAAACATATACGTTTTTTTTTTGGATTTTTTTGAGAACAAGAAAAATTAAAATAATTAATTAAAAATAGAAAACAAACGAATTTGAAGTTGGCAATCCCTAATTAGAGATCCCCGGCAACGGCGTCAATTTGACCAGCGGTCGTACGGGGTCAAAATAGTTATAAAGATTGAAAATATAGTACAAGGAAGTTAACTTTGGTCATCTCTCGAGGACCTCTAAATAATGAAATTACCAAAATCAAGAACCAAAATAAACATTAAAGGGGGTTTAGGAAAAGAGTTTGATGTTTAATGAAGAAAGAAAAACAATTAAAGATAGACAATCAATCCATTGGTTTCGCGTGCGCTTCTTGGATTTATCATCGGTTCTAAAATAAAGATTCGTGCAAGGGGTTTGATAATTCTTGATTGACAATAAACTAACTAAACAATCGTTAGTCAGTTCATACGAATTCACACTGTTTTAAAGCAAGCGTCAAAACAGTGTGTTCAATCAATCGTGATAGTGAACAAGCGTCAGTAACACAATTAATATCATAACTGAATTCTATCAATCCTATAAACAAGCGTCATAGACTCTATCAATTTCTATCCAAACTAAATTAAACAAGCGATAAAATAGTTTGAATAATTAAGCAAAACACAAACCGAAGTTGCAGCAAGAATTATGAAGATGAAATTGATAGAGAAAGAATTAAAACCATAAAAACGAAATAAACATTAAGCATAGAACCTCAAAATCCTTACAGCAACACCCTTCACCAATATTTTAAGCTTCCATGGAGGTTAGGGCACAAAAGTTTTGTAAAGTGTGTGAATAATGCGTAATATCCAAAACGGCTGCTGACCAGCCAGATCTATAAGGGAAAAACGAAAACCCTAAGTTCCACGGGTTACTAGGTAAAAAGCTCGATAACAAACCAATATTTGGCCCAAAACCCGATTAACACTGTACTGCTTTGGTATTTTGCAGTTTGGACCTTCAATACTTCCAATTTTGGTTTCGAGCTCAACAGAAGAATTGTAGCTCTGCTCCTTAGCTTTCCAACGCATGCTTACACGCCTCAATCGGATAACCTTAGACAAAGTTATGGCTTGCAGAGTAGATCAGGGTCAATATGCAATAAAAATATGAATTAAGCAATAAATTGCTATATATATTGCTCCAATAAGACCCAAAGTCTAGAAACGTGCTAAGACTCAAAAATTAGGTACAGAAAACAATTAAAATCACCAAGTGAAAAGCTATAACGAGTGCATTAGAATGCACTGATCAGTGGCCTTTGGGAAAAATGTCGTAGGCCGAGGACGAATAATATTGATGAATCTTGGGAGCTAGTGATCTAACTCCCACTGTGGTCGCCGTTGTACGGTTCTTGGACTTCGGACTCGGTCTGAGGCCCGGGGTACTTGGTTGGAGAGCTCCAGGAGGGTGAAATAAGAGTCCTTGGATAGAGAAGTCAGATGATGACGGTTGAAGCCCAAGCTCGGTTGGTCCGAGATAGCTTGAAGATCCACGTCGGGTGTGGGGTACCTGCAAGACACTCTGACGCTCAAGTTAGTATGAGATCGAGTTAAGGAAATAAAGAGAGAGAGAGAGAGAGAGAGAGAGAGAGAGAGAGAAGATAGCTCAGAATGTAGAGTGTGTTAAGAGTTTATTCGTTACCATGATAGGAGGGTCGCACCTCTATTTATAGAGGAAGAAGGCGTATCAGGAGCGTCAGATATGGGCAGGAGATCTTGGCTGTTGAAAGTGGGAGTCCGTTGCGGAGCTCTCATTGGGTCGTGCTCTTGTGCAGAATTGGGCGTGGCCTAGCTTCTCCCATTTTAACATTATCACGACGCACATTCAGACGATCAACACGTCGAAATCGAAGTCCCGGACCGTTACGCCTAGCCGGATTTGGAGATGCTACAGCTTCAGCCAGTCGTATCACATTCACCATCCTATGAAGTGGAAGTTTGATCTCCAGGGTAATATTACTAGTAACTATACTCATAGGCACTCTAGCAATTCCATCAGTTATCCTCACCAGCCCTGTGTATTTTAGGATTTGGGTTGCTCCGTTAAGTTCCCAAACTGCATCGTGCTCATCCTCAAGGAACTCAATCCCGCGGTATCCGGAATGATTAAACCGACCTCTCATCCACATCTGAAATGTAAGGGGTGAAATACTCGTACACAAGTTTGCAACACATTGGTTACACAAGTTACACATAATATATACAATCACATGCAATAATTTAATAAAAAAAATACAAGCATAATTTTTTAAGTGATACATATTTAAAATAAATTTTGATGAAAGCAGTCGCACATAACCACATAGTCCTACAAAATATAAATAATACATTAGTATAATCAATCATCAACTGTTAGTCAAATAAGTTAAATATCTCGTACTTCCTGCAATCTATCGAAAAGTTAATCTGCTAACTAAAATACTGATATATTTAACCTATTCCATGGATCTCTCTATCATTTCAGCGTAAGACCGTTTCAACTGCCATAATATGATTGTTTTGTAATGAGAAGATGTCCAATCCATTCTCCAATCATTAAGGCCCGAGCGCTGCACCTTATTATAGGTAGTCCTGTACAGTCAGGCTCACCGTGTTAGGTAGTACAATTTCCCCGGCCAAAGATGCTACAACTGACCATTGGTAGGAGTTTGAAACACAAGTTCCCCCTGAAGGTCTGTAATCGACCCAACCGAACCTGTGCTCAGTCTTATATACTTGAGAGTAGTATAAGAAACATCCTGTATTAGCTCTTAGTAAAATCATCAGTCTTACTAATCTAATCCAAAATCAACTTGACAAATCAGTCCTCATAATCCATAGAACAACTTGTTAGATTACACCTTAACTTATCAATATCCTCCTAAGTTATGTCAATAAGTAAAATAGACAACTAATATTTCATTTACACAAATATCATAGTTTCTAATTATGTAGGGAGTATAATGATATACTTGCATACAAAACTCATAACTAATCCAAGTCATAGCACTCTTGCAAACTAAAGTCACCAAGCACACAATCTTCTAAGGATAACTTGATAATATATATATATATATATATATATATATATATATATACAACCAACACATAATTTGTGCCCATCAACTTATTATTAGTATTTCCCCTTACCTTGAAATTTTTCCAAATCAGTTTGCTGATCACCACTTGCTTCAGATTCTTCAATGCCTTCTCATAAAGACAACTAGAATTTTAATTTACTTTATCCATGCAGATACTCCACAATCAACTAAATGTCAAAGTCTAATACATCTAAATGATGTCATCAACCTCTAAAACTTCATCTCTGAAAAATGAGTCACGACTCTGCAATAGCTGGGTGGACATCCATCGCTACTTAAGGTCTCCCATTATTGTAAATGAGATATCTTAACTCATGTGTCCATCTCGAAGTCAAAATCCACTTGAGTTAATGCTTCTCAACTCTTCAGGCCAAAATGAATTCTGATACCAAAATAAAATGTTTTGAAAATGAAAATATTTCAAACAAACCTCATTGGTACTTAATTGAGAATGTACAAATCACTCTCCAAGGCATCTCCCCATAGGAAATGGGGCAATGAAGAATGAGTCATCATTCGCCTCATCATACCCATACAAGAATGACTTAACATTTTATTTCTATATATAAAATTATAAACATTCTTCTATCTCACGAAAACCTTGGGTGCTCATGGTTTTGTAAGTATGATGAGCACTTGTCTTTGGAGATCACAATATGGTTTTTCTTAGCAGAAATTGATAATGAAAAAACTAGCTTCATCAATCTAGTTGTTGCTGAAATATGCTAGATAAGAAAATTGAGGAAAAAGACATTAAATTTTTTAATTATTTGTTATTGATCATTTGCATACATACATCTTTGCAATATCTCAACAGTTATATTTTAAATTAATAACTACGGTATTTCATTCAGTCCAAAAAAAAACTATCATTTCACTTTTTCTCTGTAAGTTGAAAATTTCATTTTGAAGGAGGAAAATCCATAAATAAAATGACATAGGAATTGATAAAGGATTAACAAACCTTTTTTCAGCTTATTAATACCATTCTTGAAATTTCCTCTTGGTGGCTTCAAACTTTAGATTTCTAGCATTCCACTAATACAAATACAATATTATGTAAAACAAAAATGAGAGCTCAACAAGGAACATTAAATTTGTAAAAAAGAAAAACAAGGAACACTGGAAAAAGTGATAGTAAAGCTGAACTTTGACATTAACTAAGAATGCTTGGATATCGAATCATCAATAACAAAGTCTTCATGTGTCAAAAAAATAAATAACAAACTTTTGCTCTATATGTGTGGTTAAGGAACTTTTTGATTCAATTTCGCAGAGTGACGTAGCTCAGTAGTACCATATACAGGTAATTCAATATCTTCTACTAAATACTGTATCATTTTTTGTGGCTTCTTTTCTCTTATTTAACCTTGTTTTGGTTTGTTTTTTCTTTAATAGATACATAAGTAGGGCAACAAAATTTGGTTAATCATCTTCAAATACAAGATTGATCACACATGAATTGGGGATTTTGTCTTATATATTTAAACCTTCTCGGAAATGCTTTGATCTATGACTCCTTTTTATATATCTCTATCGACTGTGATTTTCTTGATTAAAACAATTCGACAAAAGATGCTGATGTCGATCATCTCATAAGTTTTTAAGGTAATAATTTTGGAATTAAAAATATATGTTTTCTTTTATTTATTTATTTTGATAAAATATGTTTTCTTTCATATTTATCAATATGATTGATTATGAATTAATTGATTTTGTTTTGATGGATATTATCTATTTGTTTACATTATCACATAGCAATCACTCAAAAAAGTTTAGAGAAAATCTCATAGCGACGATGACCAAAAATACAACCCTTCCTCAAATAAATGTATGCTTATATTCTTAATTTACTCAAGATTAGTTTCATATACACTCCATTTCTATAGAATGACCTTGTTATTCTATACTCAAAATTATATGTGAATATATTGTATTGGGATTAATTGAACTAACATATTCCCTTCCCCCAGTTAATTCGCCGCTAACATTTGCTTATAAGAAAAATAGATACCGTGAAACCATTGTTGACGTATCCATGGAATAATTCAATCATTTTATTCTTATTTTAAAAGCTTAAACACAAAGGTTATCTTAGGAAGTTTCAACTACTACTTTGAAAATTGGATATCAAGTGTGCAAGACAAGGAGAAGAGATTAATAAAATAAAACTAGCTACTGAAAATAAAATTCTCTCTTAATTCATCGGGTGATTTGACAAGTATCTCCAAAAGGCTATATATAGTGGCAAATAGGATACGGGGCTTACAGGCTAAAAAGCCAACTTAAGACAATTAAATAAAAGTCCAACTAATTTAAATTCTACAACAAAGTCGAATTCCTAATTTATCTATTTATGCCTAACTGGACTCTCACAGTCAACGGAATCACTTGAACTTTGTCCTTAATGTTCTAGAATTTGCTATTTGGTACCCTTTTATTATTGGATCTCATTGTATGGATTGTAAGTATTGTACATGATAAATGATTAATAATGTGTTGTAGCTACATCCAAGTGTACATTGAATCCCATTGTCTATCCATGACAGAAGAAGAAAGAGAGATAGAGAGAGTCACCTTGCTATACGCCGCAAAAACTAACAGCTCTGTAAACAAAGAGCTGAAAATAATGCCGCTAATGCTGATGCTACATTCACTCCTCTTGCTCTAGAGTCAACTGCTAATGCTTTTTTTACTTCCGAAAGCCCGTGAAGGGACGCAGTTGTAAGGGTCGTCATCAACACTATCCTCAAACATTAGTTTAGGCTTAATAATTTCTCTTTCATCAACACAGATTTCCTTCACAAGATGGTAAGTATTCCCTTGATAATAAACTTCCATTTCTGGTTCATATTCTGTTACAGTGTTGTCCATATAGACATCCAACGAATTCTGAAATGTACTGATTGGTGAAGTAGCGGACTTCTTAACTGGTAGTTTATCATTTGGAAACTTCATAAACAACTACATATCTTTGGTAGAATAAGAAACATGCTCAACTAACTTCTAGCAGTGGTTCTACTAACACTAAGGAAAAGGAGAATAATTTGGAAGTTTGTTAGGTTTGAACTGAAAGATTTCCAAGTTTACAAGTAGCGCGGACTATTATAACACATCAGAATGGAACTCTTCAAGATGCGAGATAGATGAGATACTATATGTTTGGTTCAGGAACTTTTTGATTCAATTTCGTGGAGTGACGTAAATGGTCTGTGGGGTGCACCAACACAAGCAAATTTAGCTTCTGAGTGGGAAACCTGGAGGCAAAATGTAGGGACATCATTTTCTTCATATTCTTCTTTTTTCACAAACCAAGCCATCAAGTTCCTACAAAAATAGCTAAACTCATGGTTTGTCATCCTAATACACATGCTTCACTCCTTAGAAACATGTGTTCTCAACAAATTGTTTCTCTTTAGACTGACCTAGTTTTTTCTCAGAGCCAGAACTTGTTGAAAGGGTTAGTAGTTGCCGAGACTTCAAAAGAGCAAGATCTTAGCATTGTAGCTTTTGCATGTGATTTACCTTGTACAGATGATGGAATGGAAATAACTCCTCTGGATTACATTGTTGGAAATCAAGAACTTGCTACAAAGACTTAGAATCCACGATGTATTGCTTATATTCCAGCCAAGAGAAAGCAATGTTTAAGAATAGCAATTAACAGTGATATATACTCTTGTGCGCATTCGCCTCGTTCTTTGCATAGATTTAGAAAAGTTCAAAAATCTATTCCAATCCTTACTCCATCTTGTGGGGGTATTACTATTGCTGGTACAAATTGTAAGCATCGTTCTGTTGCAGGTTTTTCATTTTGCAGAAAATACTGGCGCCATGATGAAGTTAATGAGGCTTCAAATTCATCCCGTAGTAGACGAAAGGGGAAATCTCTAGATAATAATTATAGTATCTACAAATAAATTGTGCCAATAAATGTTGAGAGTCCAATGCAAGTCGTCCATGGTGATTACCTCCCTGGGGATTCGGTTTGGGGTTCAATCGTGACGTATACACATCCTTACTCATGGAAGGACCATCTCTCCTTCCTTCCACAATTAACAATAGCTTTGATAGCGAAGATGTGAACAAATGTAAGATCTGCAGTGCTGAATTTCCTGATGATGAAGCACTTGGTAACTGTTGGATAGAAAACCATAAAGAGGAATTACGTTGGATGTTCATAGGTTATTCCTGTGCCTTTTGTTTAGATTCCTTTACTAATAAGAAAGTGTTGGAATAACTTGTGTCTGAGAGGCATAATGTTAAATTTGTTGAAGAGTGCTTGCTTCTTCGATGCATTCCATGTAGTAGTCATTTGGGTAATATGGAGGAGTTTTGGTTACATGTTATGTCAGCTCAACCAGATGAATTTAAACGACCAAAAGCTCCTCAGCGGCGACTTTTGAATACCAATGAGGATTCTCCAGAAAATTTTGACAAGGAAAATGAAGATTCCTTGAACGACAATTCTAAGAAACCCGGTGGTTTGTGGAAATTTACTTGCAAGCTTTGTGGTTCAAAGTTTACTTTACTATTTGATCTTGATCGCCATCACCAGGCTGTTCACATGGAGCGAAATCAAGATGGCAAGCCTCTTGGAAAGAGGACGGGAAGACACTTTCATGCTCAGAGACATATTCGGGAAACAAGGTCACTTAAGATTGAGAAAAAAACCATACAACCTTATGTAAATGAGACTAATATTGGTGAATTGTCAAAATATCAAAACTTAAAAATTTCTGAAACTTTGTACTTTGGGGGCTCAAATTAGTAAACCTCGATTTACAAATATTGATATATTGTCAATTGCTAAATCTGCTTGCTGCAAAATTAGTCTTAAAGCCTCATTAGAGGAGAAATATGGAACTATGCCTAACAATATGTATTTGAAGGCAGTAAAAGTTTGCAGTGAGCATGGCATTGCTATCAATTGGAATAAGGAGTGGTTTATTTGTCCTAGAGTATCCATCAAAAGGAATGAGCTCATTTTGGTCATTGGATACATTACAGCCTCTAGAACAAATAAACCCCTCCTTATTCCAATTGATAACAATGTCATGCTCACTGCAAACTTTTACTGCTTTCAAATACATACTGTCAGGCATAGTTCCACATTTCTCCTCCAATGCGGATTTAAGACTAATTTGCAGCAAGCAAATTTAGCAATTGACAATATATCAATATTTGTAAGCCGAGGTTTACTAATTTGATCCCCAAAGAACAAAGTTTCAGAAATTTCTAAGTTTTGATCTTCTGACAGTTCACCATATTAGTCTCATTTACATAATGTTGTATGGTTGCTTCCTCAATCTCAAGTGACCTTGTTTTCCGAATACATCTCTAGGCATGAAAGCGTATTCCCATCCTCTTTTCAAGAGGCCTGGCATCTTGATTTCACTCCATGTGACCAGCTTGGTGATGGCGATCAAGATCAAGTAGTAAAGTAAACTTTAAACCACAAAGCTTGAAAGTAAATTTCCACAAACCACTGGGCGTCTTAGAATTGTCGTTCAAGGAATCTTCATTTTCCTTGTCAAATTTTTTTGGAGAATCCTCATTGGTATTCAAAATTCACCGCTGTGGAGCTTTTGGTCTTTAAACTCATCTGGGTGAGCTGACATAACATTTAACCATAACTCCTTCATATAACCCAAATGACTACTCCATGGAATGCATCGAAGAAGCAAGCACTCTTCAACAAATTTAACATTGTGCCTCTCGGAAACATGTTTTTTCAACACTTTCTTGTTAGTAAAGGAATCTAAACAAACGACACAAGAATATCCTCTAAACAGCCAATGTAATTCCTCTTTATGGTTTTCCATCCAATGGTTACCAAGTGCTTCATCATTAGGAAAGTCAGCACTGCAGATCTTATATTTGTTCACGTCTTTGCTATCAAAGCTATTGTTGATTGTGGAAGGAAGGATAGATGGTCCTTCCATGTGTACGGATGTGTATATGTCACGATTGAATCCCTAAACCGAATCCCCAAGGAGGTAATCACCATGAACGGCTTGTAGTGGACTCTGAACATTTACTGGCACAATTTCTTTGCAGATACTAGAATTATTATCTAGAGATTTCCTCTTCTGTCTACTACGGGATGAAGTTGAAGCCTCATTAACTTCATCTCGGCGCCAGTGTTTTCGGCAAAAAGAAAAACCTACAACAGAACGATGCTTACAACTTGTACTAGCAACAGTAATACCTCCACAAGATGGAGTAAGAACTGGAACAGGTTTTTGAACTTTTCTAGATCTGTGCAAAGAACGAGGCCAATTCGCACAGCAGTATGCATCACTGTTAATTTCCAGTCTTACACATTGCCTTCCCTTGGCTGGGATATAACCAATACATCGTGGATTCTGAGTCTTTGTAGCAAGTTCATGATTTCCGACAATGTTATTCAGAGGAGTTGTTCCATTCAATCATTTGTACAAGGTAAATCAGATGCAAATGGTACAATGCTAAGATTTTTCTCTTTTGAAGTCTCGGCAACCACTAACGCTTTCGACAAGTCTTGACTCTGAGAAAAACCCGGGCCAGTCTGAAGAGAAACAATTTATTGAGATCACATGTTTATGAGCAGTGAAGCATCACTACAAGAAAATCGCTGATTTGCCACGGACATTTCGGTGGCAAATGCACAAATTTCCGTGGCAAAACAACATTTGCCACGGACAAAAATTGGTGGCAAAAACGCTCGTCGCAAATCGTTTGCCACGGAATTTCCGTGGCAAATTTTTCCGTCGCAAACTGCGTGGCAAATTTTTTCCGTCGCAAAACCGCGTGGCAAATTTTTCGTGGCAAATCCGTGGCAAATTTTCGTGCAAATCCGCGGCAAACCAAATCCGCAAATTTTTAAAAAAATTAAAAAAATGGAGCGAGAGTTTCCTACTCCTCCAACTTCTTCACATCCAATTTGGTATCAACGGTAGATAGTAAACAATAATTGCAAAATACTAGTAAATAATTTGACATTGTTATAAACTTATAAAAATGAATTAAGTCTCAATTATTCTACATTGTTGCGTCGAAAAAAAAAACTATTCTACATTGCTATTTTTAGGGAGGGTGGTGGGTTCAATACGGATGAAGGGCTCTTCATGAACAACGTCGAGAACAACTTGAGCATAGGAATGACGGTACTGTAAAGAAGATGAAAAGTTCAAGTCACTTCGAATTCGATAAATCAAAACACACCAAGAAAAAGGAAACAAATGAATAACCACAACTATTACCAAAAGTTTAACTTCGCAATCATCATTTCATAATGAAAACAAGTGGTGCTAATGATCTAAACATATTGAATATATCATCACAAAGTCCTCGGTCTTAATATTGCATGCTACTAAATTAATCATTGTATAAATTAATCATATGCTTGTATACACGATCAATTGCAAAGAACTACATCCGCAACAAACCCTCCAAACAATCTATAGAGTGCCTTGTAGAGCAAAGAATCCCGAATATAAATACATGAAATGTCGGTTGCAACAACTGAGGTTTCCATTCTTAAGCAATTAAGTGTATCATTCCTCACCTGGCACGAGGAGCCATCCCACTTGCTCTCCCAAACTCATGGCCATGCATCCTCACAGAATTCCATTATTTCCACTGCTATAGAGGCGGTATGTGCCGCCATAGGAAAATGCAAGAAAAAAAGGGGATTGTTACAAAAATTTACCAAATTTGAAAATATTGCTTTAAGCATGACTTCATGGGTGCTTATATTTCAAATGCATTGAAGACATAATGAAAGACTACTTTTAAGTTCTAAGGATTTGCTCATATGTAGGAAATGATGCATTATGACCTCGTTTCAATCTTATAGTCAAGGGGATATGTGGACAATTCCAATGGAAGAAGTTATTAATAAGTAAAGAGGGTAGTAGGGCCTAACCTTCCATGTCCATCTCCATCTAGAGGAGACGCAAAATCAATTGAAGGGTTGAATGCCCAAAGAGACTATAGCAACATGGGCAAAGTGTTGTGCTCCAATAATCTTCCCATTCAAGAAACTTATTTTAGTATCCGGATCGATTCACATTTTCCTCTATACTTTGCAACTGGACCATATGCACCCTATAGCACCTTCCTTGCTCTCCACCAAATACATTTTCAACTAATCAGTACACAAAATGCTCTTAGAAATTGAAGCAAACAAGAGAACATGATAAACTGAAATCAAACTCAAAAAGAGAACATTATAAGCTGAAATCAAACTCAAATTCATTAAACATGATAAGCTGAAATCAAACATCAAATTCCTTTAAACAAATTCATAAAACTGAAAGAAATCAAACTCAAATTCATTAAACATGTGTTTAGTGGAGCAAGACACTATCATAACTAGCGGTAGTTGATATCATTGATCTCAAATAAACAGTGTATCCCATCAGATTAGGGTAATAGATGGAAAAAGGAACAGAGATGGATCAAATCACAAATCCACCGTCCTACAGTAGTTTGAGGTAAGGACACGAACTCAAATAATTGCAGAAGCTAGTTGAATGCCATGAAAACACAAACGAAAGTAAAACCAAAAACTCGGCTCTATAAAATGCAACTCCAGCATGGATAAAGTAGTATTACCAATTTCTTCAACCTCTCATGCATGTTCTCTCTATCTTCCTTTTCCTTATCCTTTTTCCTTCTCAGCATAGGAGGGATGATACAAATTAGCAAAAGACAGTAAAACTCAAAGAGACAATTAAACTATGAAAAATGGTTTCAAAAGCCATTTTGGTTCAGAGAGAAATTACTTAAAACATAACTTTAAATGTGCTACTAAACAGGGCATGACATGCAATGAATCATAATGCAAGACTTATACCAATTCAACATAATAATTTCAGTTACAAGGAAGCTGTAATGAAAATGAAGGTAAGTAAAATGGCAACAAAGAATTGCCGAGTCCCAAGCCCAATTCCCAGCTGAATACAAGCCTAAACCTCAAGCTAGAGCTACACTCCTATATATATATATATCCTCTCTCTCTCTCTCTCTCTCTCCAAATCACCTGAATATTCCCTAATGATTAACTTCTGCCAGCGTGGCAGAAGTTTGTTGCATCATATTTCACACTTCTTTGTGGTCCCCAAGCAACGCATTTCCACTTTCTCTCTCTCATAAACTTTAGGAGCCTTCCCAATTTGCTCTTTCTTCACAATGTTCGCATCAAAACCATATATGAGGAATTTCACTTTCCTTCTCAAATGGCATACATCTATTTAATTCCACACACACACACGAGTACCTCTATTGGTTCCAAATGCAATATATGCTCCACAGTGAGCATGTCTCGGAGACTTTTCTCAGACTCCCGGATAGACTGTGGTTTGCATAAGTGATGATGAGTGCTCATGCGAAGCACTAAACATGAGAGCTGCCACAATAAACAAAATTTATAAAGTTGCTATAGGATTAGAAAATCTATTTTGCTTACAATAATACCAGTTGATAATGTAAGGCAAGGGACAAGAAACAAAACAGGGAACCTTAGTCAAAGCTACGATATCGGCATGGTGAATCGCATTTATCAAACTGCGCAAGAGGCAAGTTCACATTGTCATTTGTAATTGTAGTTATGAAGCAATTGAAGGTAATGTTTCTCATGTATTTATTAAAACAAGGAAACTCCAGACAAAAAGCTTATTCACAAAAAAATTAAAAAGAGTGCTTCTTAGACCAATGAAATATTGTTGTATGATTACAGAAATTCTAACTAATTTTATACTTCCAAAGTCTGGACTATTGTAGAAACTAGAGAGTTAAGATCATAGGAGAGGAAAAGAAAGAAAGGAGAACTTCAATGATAAATGAATAATTATCATCTTATGTAAAATGATGTGTCGAACTACCAAAACCTACTTATACTAGTAATAGACTCCAAAAAATAAGGAATTAATAACATTTGAAAGAGTGCCTTGATCCTAAAACTCCAAACTCGGTGTTGGCTAATGCGAAATTTGATCCTAAGCATGAGCGGGGATTAGTCTTTCGTTGAAAGCATTGGGGCGCTCGTGGGTAGCCAGCAATGGTCCAAACCAAAAAAGAAAGAGTGCCTTGACTTTTCGAAAAATGGAATAAACAAGAAGAGTATGTTGAAAAGTGTGTTGATAGCACTTCTCTTATATAAATAAAAATAGCAATCTGTTATGTTTATAATTACCCATGCTAATGCTAACTATTAAAATATATATTCTGTCTTCTAATTTAAGATTTGTGTATTAACAAGACACAAATATTCACATTGTATTGTATTGGAATGTCATTTGTTGGTGCTTTCAAAGATCCTAACATTTTTGCTCAATATATTAGTAAGCTTTAATCTTCTGAGATACTTTCTAGATATCCAAACAAACATAACTAATAATAACCAAATCAAGATGAAACGTGAAAGAAGTTCATTACAGAAACCGAATATCTTTTCGGTTTGAAACTCGGATGATTTTCTTCATCAAAGACTAGCGGATCCGACAACCTCGACTGCAAAACCAGAGAACCGAACTTTAAGCAAAACCATAAACTTACAAAGACTAATGTTTGTTGCATAAACAAAATCTTCAAAGCCCCTTTCTCTCATTCAAGAAAAAATAAGCATACCTCTCCTTCCCAAATGAAGTAAAGACCATCTCCGATTCTCCTCACGAACAACATACTCTCCCTACTCTACAAAATGACAACCCATCATTAAAGAATTGAAAAACATTATTGCATTAAATAGACTACTAGTGCATCAACCATTTTTCCCCTAAATGAAACATATTGTCTAAAAATAAACTAAACGCAATAACAAAAAACAAAATATTACTGCTATATAACCAAACTTTCAATTTCAAACATTATTGCATTTGTTGCGCCCGAAAAAGTCCCCGAGGGGTTTTTTCTCGTTTACAACGTTTAAAACAATGAAGTCGCCACCAACATTTTTTTATAAGGAAAATATTGAAGAAAAACCTTTTTGGGAAGACAAATGGTCTTTTGGAAAACTTAAAGATTTGGGTTCGGGGGTCGGTTAGGTATGGGGAAGGTATTAGCGCCCCACACCTCCTTTCTACTGAAAGGGAACCTTTAATTAAACGTGGTTTTAAGTGTTGATTTGAAAATACTTAAATTTGCCTCTTGATTTAACGAAAGTTTTGTTTTGCGGCGCTTCGGCGAGTTAGCCGCTTTGGGTTTTTTGAAGGGAAAAATGTTTTAGTTTATTGTGCTTGACGGAGGGGATCCGCTCCTACGTATCTCCAGGTGCGATGGAGAATTCAAAGCTACGTAGTTCTAGGTTTTTGGTTTTTAAACTTGTTTAGTTGTGAAAACTGAGCTTTCATGATGATCAATTGAGCGAAGGCTCCAAGTGACCACCATTAGCACTCCATTGTTAATGATCATGCAAGCAAAGGCTTCGCAGGACCAATAACAAAGTTTTTGATTTAATGAAAAGTTTTTTTTAGGAAAATTAGGCATTCGTGACGATCAATTGAGCAAAGGCTCCAAGTGATCACCACTAGTTCCTCATCGTTAATGATTATGCAAGCAAAGGCTTCGCAAAACCATTAACAAAGTTTTTTTTGATTTATTGAAAATGTTTAGAAAAATTAGGCGTTCATGATGATCAATTGAGCAAAGGCTCCAAGTGATCACCACTAGTTCCTCATTGTTAATGATTATGCAAGCAGAGGCTTCACAAAACCATTAACAAAGTTTTTTGATTTTATTGAAAATATTTAGAAAAATTAGGCGTTCATGATGATCAATTGAGCAAAGGCTCCAAGTGATCACCACTAGTTCCTCATTGTTAATGATTATGCAAGCAGAGGCTTCACAAAACCATTAACAAAGTTTTTTGATTTTATTGAAAATATTTAGAAAAATTAGGCGTTCATGATGATCAATTGAGCAAAGGCTCCAAGTGATCACCACTAGTTCCTCATTGTTACTGATTATGCAAGCAGAGGCTTCGCAAAACCACTAACAAAGTTTTTTTTAATTTGTTGAAATTTATTGAAAGTGTTTGAGTTAGAAAGAATTAATTAAAAAACGAGAAAAGAGTGAAAATTGCAAAACGGGGGTGTTACTAGTCGTGGGAAGTCGTATTAACAAACAGGGGGTGCAGGAATTAAGGGAGGTGCAGAAGTAATCTGATGATAAAAAAAATAAGTGATTTTGGATACACATATGAGCCCAACCCAAAAAAAACCTAAAAATTCTTTCCCCTTTCCCCTACCTCAAGCTGCGCCGCGCAGCTCCAACCAAGAGAGAGAGAGATTCGCGGCGATTTCTACGGGAGTGAGAGAGAGAGAGTTCCGGCGTGGATCGGTTCCATGGAGAGAGGGAACGCGTGGATCGGTTCCTGGTGGTGGTTGCGACGCGACTGGTTTCGGTGAAGATGACCGGCGTTTCGCCGGAGCTTCACGAACGTGGGGGGAAGAGCTTCGCCGGCGACACCCTCGTTTCCAGATTCATCTCTTCACGCATTTTTTTGTTTTCTCCTATTCTTCTTTCGATCTCCTTCTTCCTTCCCGTTAATCTTCTTTCCCCGTCATTGCCCTCCTTCTCCCCTCGAATTCGATTTGCTTCTCACCGATCGCGCATGTTTCGTCTCTGTCTGCGGATGTAGGAGATGACTTGGTGGTGGTTTGTGGGTTAGTGATGGTGGTCGTTTGGATGGTGGTTGTTTGGAGGGTTGATGATGATTGTGGTGGCTGGTGGTGGAGAGAGACGACCTGTGGTGGAGGGTGGTAAGGTTGTGGTGGTTTTGGATCAGTTTAGGAGGTGGTTGGGAGTTCGGTTTGTGGTGATTGGAGGTGGCGGTGTCTACCTTTTTCTCGGATCTGTTCTCTCTCTTTTTACGATCGTGTTGTTTGGTGATTAGGGTTTCACACGGTGATGAGACCCTAATCTGCGTCGATCGTCTTTTTGAAATTCTGTCCCTTTGGTATCATTAATTGACCGCCTATTTATAGTTAAAAATTAGGTTAGGCATTTAATTACATTTGACTGGGTTTGACTATTTTCGTGCGGATCCAAGCCCAGCAGACTTGGAGAGAGCATTCTTTGCACCCCGTCTCTGCTTCTTCTTCGCACATTATTTTTATTTTTGTATTTTCGAATTTATTTGTTTTTGTATATTTGTATTATTATTTTTTTGTATTTTTGGACATTTGGACATTTGGGACTCTTCTACGTTGTAATAAAAATTAAATAGTATTTTTGACATTTTGGACTCTTAAACACTTTTAAATTATAAATAAACTAGATAGAATTTTTTTGACCTTTTGGACTATATATATATGCTCAAAATAAATTAACTCTACAAAGAAAAGAATGATAATAAAAAGTCCGCCAAACACAAAGACGAGAGCGGGCGGACTAGACGAATACGCTAAAACGAGACTCAAATAGGAGAAATGAGCTCATTAACTAAAGACACTACTTATGTACGACTAAACTCAAATACGAAGATTAAATTGAAGAACGCATACGAAAAAAATGATCATTCGCGTGTCCGCTTAATTTAAACAACGGTATTTCAATTTAGTTGAGTGGATAACTAAAATTGACTTAAATTAGAAAGGGCGGACAAAATTGGGGTATTACAATTTGCCTCTTTATTTCACATTTCGCCAAAAATATGAATTGGCCTTTTCATATTTGTTGGTGAAATGGAAATAAAGATATAGAAATAATACTAATTTTGTCCGCCTTAGAAAAGTTCAAATCTTTTGGGTTTTTTTTCTTTTGAGGGGTTAACACCGTCGCATTAACGAAAGCAATAAATTGGAAAAAGCGATGAAATTGGGAAAAGCGGTAAATTGGAAATTCGGAGGTTACCTAAAACCTTTTAACGGACTCTTGTCGAGTACGAGCTCTGGGGGTGGCCTTTTCGAGCGGCCGATCAAAATCAAGTCCGGAACTGATTTGATCAATGGATTTACGCTGTGCCTTAGGTGACACAACTAATCCGGCGACTTAACGGTCCCGATGGATCCATCGCGTGCTCGCATAACGATGTTGTGATCTCGTGGAAGGAGTTCACTAACTCAAGGAGTTCACTAACTCGGGTTGATGGAGTTTACGAACTCGGATTGATGGAGTTTACGAACTCCGGGGTGGCCTTTTCGAGCGCCGATCAACATCGGTCCGGCGATTTGATCAATGGATTTACGCCGTGCCTTAGGGTGACACAACTAATCCGGCGACTTAACGGTCTCGATGGATCCATCGCGTGCTCGCATAACGCGATGTTGTGATCTCGTGGAAGGAGTTCACTAACTCGTGGGAGTTCACTAACTCGGGTTGATGGAGTTTACGAACTCGTCTTTGATGGAGTTTACGAACTCGTCTTTGATGGAGTTTACGAACTCGGGTTGATGGAGTTTACGAACTCCGGTTTGATGGAGTTTACGAACTCGGTTTGATGGAGTTTACAAACTCGCTTTGATGGAGTTTACGAACTCGGGTTGATGGAGTTTACGAACTCGGTTTGATGGAGTTTACGAACTCGGGTTTGATGGAGTTTACGAACTCGGTTTGAGGGAGTTTACGAACTCGGTTTGATGGAGTTTACGAACTCGTTTGATGGAGTTTACGAACTCGCTCGATGGAGTTTACGAACTCCGTGTTGTGGTGATCTTTACAAAAATGAGATTTTTGGGACCCTCGGTCCAAAGTAGCTTTTCTCTTGAATGGTGCATGAAATGCATGTGAATGCAAGGATTGATCCTGTGGGATGCTCTTTCTGTTTGATTATTCCTTCGCTCTTTTGAGATGCGAATTTAAAGTGTAATGCACTACTGTTTGATGACATGGAGTGATGAATGGTATGGATGACATGAGAATGATGAATGATATGAAGATGTTGTGTTCTTTTGTGTTCCGCCTTCTGTGATTTTTCTTCTCTTTTGTTTTTGTTTTTTTTTTTTTAAGCAGCTTTCTTTTTTCTGCTTATTTGTTTTTTCTTTGGCACTTTTTTGCTGGTTAAATCCATATGCCGGACGGAAGCTGCTCCGGGACGATAATCACGCGAGGATTGTGCACTGATTCGTTATGACTGCTTTGTCTCTTCTCTTTTTTCACTTGGGAGATCATTTCCTTCTGTATTTTTCAAGGATTTCATAATGATCCTGTAATGCTCTTGAATATGCACATGTTTTGCAAATCAATTTCATCAATCATAAAAATTATCATTTTGAAAGAAACTGAATAAAGGAAAGCAAAGACACGAAAAGCACATAGATGAGAGAAAAGTTGGACTTTTATTGATATGGAAATTGGACGTGCAGAAAGTCACGCCAATTAAAAGTATATTACAATCTTTCTTTTAAACTGAGAAAATACAAGAGAAAGGAAATGATCTTGTGATTTCATCTCTCAAGTAATGCGTGCCCGCCGTCCATACTCATAACTCGATCACCCTCCTATCCAAACCTTTGGGAGTCTTGATTGCCTTTCCTTTTCTCAAGCCCAAGTTTTCTCGACCCTAATTTTTGCCTCGATCGCCTTTGCGGGTTTTCGATCCACCGGTCGCCTCCGATTTTGCCTAGGTCGCCTTTGTGGGTTTTCAACCTAGCGAGCTGATTTTTCTTGGCTTCTCTTTCTCTTTTTCGTCTACCCTTTTTTTTTTTTTTTTTTTTTTTTTTTTTTTTTTTTTAGCATAATACTTCTTGACCACATCCGAGTTCACTGGATTTGGAATCTCATCTCCGTCCATGTTTGTCTGATTAGAGCTCCTCCCGAGAATGCCTTCTTCACCACATAAGATCCTTCATATTTGGGAGCCCATTTGCCCCTCGGGTCCGTCATGACGGCAAGATCTCGCTTGGGTACACGTTCTCCTTCTCGAATTCACGAGGACGGACTCTTTTGTCAAAAGCCCTTATCATCCTCTGTTGGTATAATCGTCCATGTCACATTGCGACTACCCGCTTCGCCAATGAGGTTCAACTGTCAAGACGGATCGAACCCACTCTGCATCATCAAGTTTTGTCTCCATTAACACCCGCAGAGATGGTATTTCAACTTCAATGGGGAGGATCGCCTCACCCGTAAACCGATGAGTAGGGGTTGCCCTGGGCCGATGTACGCACCGAGGTACGATAGCCATGCAAAGCGAAGGAAGCATTTCGTGCGGTCTTTGTAGGTTACCACCCTTTTCTCGCACTATTTTCTTGATATTCGGTTGACCATTTCAACCGCCCCATTCATCCGGGACGATGCGAGGATGAATTGTGATGTCAATCTTGAACTCAAAGACATAGGTCCTTCATCATTCTCATTGCTCAAGTTCTTTGCCATTATCGATGATTTTGTTGGGAAGACCGTAACGGCGGATCACATCTTTCTTGACAAACTTGGCAACCACTGAACTGGTTATACTTGAATATGAGGCAGCTTCAACCCACTTGGTGATCTCTAAAACTTTGCCCTGATATAATTATAACTTGAATGAATCTTGGAGTGCCAGCCTTTTGATTTTTCTTTCTCCTTTTTTTTGAGATTTTTTTTTTTTTTTTTTTTTTTTTTTTTTTTTTTTTGACAAACATATTTAAGTAAATAAACTTATTTGTCCTAAAGCTAAAACTCTGAGAAAACAAAAGCAATCGATCATTGATCGGAATGGATTTTTGGAGATTGTGGGTTTTTGTGGAGGAAGGATGATTGGGTTTAATGAAGTGTTTGAAGCTAATGGTAGGATGATTTTTATTCGGCGTTGGCTGACGTTTGATGATTTATGATGGTTTATTTGGCTTGATGAGGTGTTTGGAAGTTTTATTCCTGGCTAAGGGTTGGTGGAGGGCGGGATGCCGAGGTCAAAGGGAAGTATTTGCAGTTTATTGAGACAAGGATCTCTTGTGTTTTGTGGTAACGTGTATCAGCTCACCACTTACATTTCTTTTGTATTTTTGGGATTTTCATTTTTAAATCCCTTTTTCTTTTTTCTTTTCTTTGATTTTTTCTTTGATTTTTTTCTTTTTTGATTTTTTTTGGCTCGGGTGAGCTTGATAAAAAGCGATGCATCTTTTTTGATATTTGAGGTGATCCTTGTCTAGGGTGATTTTGGGATTTTTTTTTTTGGCTTACAGTGGATAGCACAGTTTTTTTTCGAGAATATGGGAAGATGGTCGAACTTTATTTCAAATCACGATTGCTCGTTTTCTCAAAAAATTAACTCAAGGACAATAATTTATTTACTCCTATATATTTGCCTTCTTCCCTTTTATATTTTTTTTTTTTTTTTTTTTTTTTTTTTTTTTTTTTTGAAGGAGAAAATAATCTTTGGGACTAGCACGATTCAGATATCTGTAGTCGACGCACATTCTGACCTTCCCATCCTTCTTGGGAACTGGGACAATATTGGCAACCCATCGTGGGTACTTGGCCACTTGCTAGGAACCCCGCATCAAACCGCTTTACCTCCTCATCCCAGTTTTCGGTGACACCTCGCTTCATTCTTCTTAATTTCTCGCTTGATGGTGGGCACTCTGGCTTGACCGGCCACTTATGTTCAACAATGTCGGTATCTATCCCCGGCATATCTTTGTACGACCATGCAAAGCCGTCAGCATAATCATGCAAGAGCTGGATTAACTTTTTGCGTTCACCAGCTTCCATGGCGGTATCGACTTTGACTTCTCTTTTATCTTCTTCTGTACCCAGGTTGACAATCTCAATCGACTCCCCATGAGGTTGAATGATCTTTTCTTCTTGCTCTATTAATCTCATTAATTCCGGAGGAGTTTCCCAGTTTTCATCAACATCCCCTTCAGTTTGGTTAATTGGATGATCAAAGCCGTAATAGGGATTGTTGGCACTGTTATTTTCAGAGACAATTGATGTGGTTCTGCCTTTTGCCGAAGCGAAAAAGCAGAATGAAAAGCGAAACAAACAAGCAAACAATAATAGAACAGGAAAGAGGACACATGAACTATGGAGAAATGATTTTTATTGATGGAGATTCAAAAACAACGTTTTTATTGATGATAATGATTCTGAAAATAAAAACATGTGTGCCCCTAACAACTGGTCCTTATGGCCTTGGGCAGAGCCACAGGGTTGCATTACAACTAATTACTTTAAATTAAAAGTCACAGGAGAATCGTGACCTTCCAATTCTTTAATTCTTCACCGACGAACCGGACTCGCCCCACCTCTTCGGACTGGTAACTAACCATGATGGCAGCAACTTGGTTGTGTTGCTCATCTTCCTCATCCCATCCCGTAGACCGGATGTCTTCCAATCGGATTTGAGCACCCTCAGGAACATCATATCTGACCAAGTAATCGAACTTTCCACTGGGCTCCCCTAGGGTATCCCAACATCCCTCTTTTATAGACACTCACATTCGTCTTCATTGATTTCTTCCTCTAGCATCCGATCATCGACTCCTGGTTTTAGTAGGGTAATTCTCGAGGAAACCATTCACGCCGTAATGAGGATTATTCATCGTCACTACGGTACGGGTTCACGATGTGGGTCACGTGAGTGAATTGTATTCCCGTGATTGGTCCCCTGAACTTGGGGATGGACTCATTGGCCAATTGAAACCAGCGGAGTTCCCCGGAGCAATAGCGAGATTGGGATCTGGATCTCGGGCTTGAGGCGTCCCTGCTCCAACTTCATTCGCAACTACGTCGGTGAGCTTGCCTCGCGGTTCTTGGAGGATCTCCCGTGATTTGTGTCAACAGCAGGGAGGCGTAGCCTAGTGGGAGACCAAAGGGAGGCCATTGCACTGCTTTGAAGGGCTTGAGGATCCCCGACCCAGGAGGGGAGGAGTATTGTCTACCCCAAAGCAGCGTGTAGCTTCACTGTACCAACATTTCTTAAGGCACTCAAAGACTTTATGACCTCTCGCCATTTGAGCTTTCATGATTTCCATCTCACTGGGAGGACTTGATTCCCTTGATTCGACCTTGCGACCACGACCATTAGGATTTGGATCTCCCGAATTCGGCATTACGATGTGGCGCGGATTGCCTCGATCGTGTCGCCTTGATTGTTGTCCATGTTCCTTGCTTGCGACGCGTCGTCAAATAGCGATGTTTAACCAGCTTGCTTGGTTTTCTGTTGACGGAACACGCTTATGAACACAAGAATGACTAAATGAATGCAATGCGATATGTATGATTATAACTTTAATGCATGAAGAGTGCAAATGACAAATTTTTTCAAGATTTTGTTAGATGCAAATGCAATGGTGCAAAATGATGTGAATGCGAAATGATGTGGATGACATGGAAAAATGGTGATAAAATGAGGTTTAATTGGTGGTACTTTGAACATTTTCGAAACTGCATGCCACCTGATGTAGTTGTTTATGAAAGAGAAATTACAACTTTCGAAATAAAGTTTGAGAAAAAGGGATGCTTAAGCTGAATGCAACAAACAAAGGCGTGCCCCCGTGTCCTACGAATGGTGGGAATCCTAGGGTCTAAGGTCGACGAAAAGGGTAATCCTCCCATGTAAGTTCTAATCACTTCCTCACAATGGCAACCAAGAGCTAAAGTCTTCCTCATGATAACACCCACAGTCGTAGAAAGCTACCGAGTGTGAGGCATCATGACAAAGCGTACTCTTGGGCGGAACTTTCATGAGAGCCATACAGCATGGAGGTCTCACGAATGGCAGTCACTAGTCGTTCCCACTCTCCTAGGTTTTTGTTCAGACCTTGGGTTTTAGGCCCCACTCAACGCTCACAAGTGTGTGTGTGTGTGTGTGTGTGTGCTGAGGGCACAATACTTAGAAATAGCTAACCTTTCCAACCTGCAAATGAAAACCCAGAACAGTCCAGACAAAGGCAAATAATAATATGTTGTCTACCCTAGGGTTTAATATCGAATAAGCCAGCCTATGGTTTTAGCAACAACTAATTGCATTGCTTACCTCAAGAAAGGGAGCAAAGAAGAGGGAGCATGATTAGATTGGGGGGAATGCATGAAAGGAAGAAGCATATAAGCAAAGAGAAAAAGAGGAGAGACTATCTACCATTTTAAGCGAGAAACGAACCTAGAAGAAGAATAAATAAATACACATGAATGCAACATGACAATATGAGAATGCAGTGGAGTTGCAAAGATGCGATCAAGTAGATATGAAACCATCATAGAAGAGGAAGAGGCGAATGCATATGGATGCAACAATGCTTGTATGAAAAAGAAGAAGAATAGAGGCAACACAAGATATTCAAATCAAACACACAAATCACATATTTAATTAATTAGGCTCGACCCTCTTTTGAAAAATAATTTCTTTTCCTCCCCAGTGAAGTCGCCAGCTGTTGCGCCCGAAAAAGTCCCCGAGGGGTTTTTTCTCGTTTACAACGTTTAAAACAATGAAGTCGCCACCAACATTTTTTTATAAGGAAAATATTGAAGAAAAACCTTTTTGGGAAGACAAATGGTCTTTTGGAAAACTTAAAGATTTGGGTTCGGGGGTCGGTTAGGTATGGGGAAGGTATTAGCGCCCACACCTCCTTTCTCACGAAAGGAACCTTTAATTAAACGTGGTTTTAAGTGTTGATTTGAAAATACTTAAATTTGCCTCTTGATTTAACGAAAGTTTTGTTTGCGCGCTGCTCGGCGAGTTAGCCGCTTTGGGTTTTTTTGAAGGGAAAAATGTTTTAGTTTATTGTGCTTGACGGAGGATCCGCTCCTACGTATCTCCAGTGCGATGGAGAATTCAAAGCTACGTAGTTCTAGGTTTTTGGTTTTAAACTTGTTTAGTTGTGAAAATCGAGCTTTCATGATGATCAATTGAGCGAAGGCTCCAAGTGACCACCATTAGCACTCCATTGTTAATGATCATGCAAGCAAAGGCTTCGCAGGACCAATAACAAAGTTTTTGATTTAATGAAAAGTTTTTTTAGGAAAATTAGGCATTCGTGACGATCAATTGAGCAAAGGCTCCAAGTGATCACCACTAGTTCCTCATCGTTAATGATTATGCAAGCAAAGGCTTCGCAAAACCATTAACAAAGTTTTTTTGATTTATTGAGAATGTTTAGAAAAATTAGGCGTTCATGATGATCAATTGAGCAAAGGCTCCAAGTGATCACCACTAGTTCCTCATTGTTAATGATTATGCAAGCAGAGGCTTCACAAAACCATTAACAAAGTTTTTTGATTTTATTGAAAATATTTAGAAAAATTAGGCGTTCATGATGATCAATTGAGCAAAGGCTCCAAGTGATCACCACTAGTTCCTCATTGTTAATGATTATGCAAGCAGAGGCTTCACAAAACCATTAACAAAGTTTTTTGATTTTATTGAAAATATTTAGAAAAACTAGGCGTTCATGATGATCAATTGAGCAAAGGCTCCAAGTGATCACCACTAGTTCCTCATTGTTACTGATTATGCAAGCAGAGGCTTCGCAAAACCACTAACAAAGTTTTTTTTAATTTGTTGAAATTTATTGAAAGTGTTTGAGTTAGAAAGAATTAATTAAAAAACGAGAAAAGAGTGAAAATTGCAAAACGGGGGTGTTACTAGTCGTGGGAAGTCGTATTAACAAACAGGGGGTGCAGGAATTAAGGGAGGTGCAGAAGTAATCTGATGATAAAAAAAATAAGTGATTTTGGATACACATATGAGCCCAACCCAAAAAAAACCTAAAAATTCTTTCCCTTTCCCTACCTCAGTGCGCAACAGCCTCCAACCAAGAGAGAGAGAGAGATTCGCGGCGATTTCTACGGGAGTGAGAGAGAGTTCCGGCGTGGATCGGTTCCATGGAGAGAGGGAACGCGTGGATCGGTTCCTGGTGGTGGTTGCGACGTGACTGGTTTCGGTGAAGATGACCGGCGTTTCGCCGGAGCTTCACGAACGTGGGGGGAAGAGCTTCGCCGGCGACACCCTCGTTTCCAGATTCATCTCTTCACGCATTTTTTGTTTTCTCCTATTCTTCTTTCGATCTCCTTCTTCCTTCCCGTTAATCTTCTTTCCCGTCGCTGCCAGCTCCTTCTCCCCCTCGAATTCGATTTGCTTCTCACTGACTGCGCATGTTTCTGTCTCTATGCAGATGTAGGAGATGACTTGGTGGTGGTTTGTGGGTTAGTGATGGTGGTCGTTTGGATGGTGGTTGTTTGGAGGGTTGATGATGATTGTGGTGGCTGGTGGTGGAGAGAGACGACCTGTGGTGGAGGGTGGTAAGGTTGTGGTGGTTTTGGATCGGTTTAGGAGGTGGTTGGGAGTTCGGTTTGTGGTGATTGGAGGTGGCGGTGTCTACCTTTTTCTGGATCTGTTCTCTCTCTTTTTCTGATCTGTGTTGTTTGGCTGATTAGGGTTTCACGGTGATGAGACCCTAATCTCTGTGCAGTCGTCTTTTTGAAATTCCTGTCCCCTTTGACTGTTAATTGACTGCCTATTTATAGTTAAAAATTAGGTTAGGCATTTAATTACATTTGACTGGGTTTTGACTATTTTCAGTGCGATCCAAGCCAGAGAAATTGGAGAGCAAATTCTGGCACCCCGTCTGCTTCTTCTTTGCTGTTATTTTTTTATTTTTGTATTTTCGAATTTATTTGTTTTTGTATATTTGTATTATTATTTTTTTGTATTTTTTGGACATTTGGACATTTGGGACTCTTCTACGTTGTAATAAAAATTAAATAGTATTTTTTGACATTTTTGGACTCTTAAACACTTTTAAATTATAAATAAACTAGATAGAATTTTTTTTGACCTTTTGGACTATATATATATGCTCAAAATAAATTAACTCTACAAAGAAAAGAATGATAATAAAAAGAGTCTGGCCAAACACAAAGACGAGAGCGGGCCAGACTAGACGAATACGCTAAAACGAGACTCAAATAGGAGAAATGAGCTCATTAACTAAAGACACTACTTATGTACGACTAAACTCAAATACGAAGATTAAATTGAAGAACGCACGAAAAAAAAATGATCATTCGCGTGTCTGCTTAATTTAAACAACGGTATTTCAATTTAGTTGAGCTGGATAACTAAAATTGACTTAAATTAGAAAGGGCGGACAAAATTGGGGTATTACAGCATTCAATAGACTACTAGTGCATCAACCATCTTTCCCCTAAATGAAACATTTTTTAAATGTAAACAATAAAAAAGCTACTACTATGCAACAAAATTTTCAATTCCAAACATATTTCAACATAATTCATTGCATGAAGTCCTATTCAACAACAAAACGAGGTTAAATAGTGTTTAAGAATCACAAGTTGAGATATCTTCTGTACAGAAGAACTAGGAAGCCTCTGTAGCAGAGGAACGCAACCAAGGAACTCAATCACTGCAATAAGATTAAACAGAGTGAATAAAACCTAAAGATCCAAACAGAAATTCAAATGAAAGACTCTTAAATATACATCATAAAAGAAAAAATCAAAGTTACGAATCATCTCATCTCTTGTTTGGTTGCTGAGAAATTGTCAGATGAAGAAATGAAAAACAAAAAAGCAAAGTGTGATTGTGTACTGTCAATATTTTCTCGACATCCAAACAAAAACGAATTTGGGATTTAGGGTTTTATCTGAAAACGAAGGAATGAGAAGAAATCACTGGCCGGGAAAACGAATTAGGGATTTAGGGTTTTATCTCAAAAAAAATTGGGATTGATTGACAATAATCGAAATTTGCGATAAACTTACTGTAGTAGAGAAGCCAACGGAGAAGAACGGTGGCGACGGGAGAAGCGCGAACGGAATGAACCACGAGGAAGGATCGAGTTCGCCGGCCGGGAGAGGAGAGAAGAGAGGACGCGATGGGAGAGGATGGGCGTGGCTTATCGACGAAGGAGGCGGTGAAGGACGGAGGAGGGCGGTGGAGGACGGAGCAGGGATGTGTGAGGTCGTGGGAGGAGAGCAAGGAAAACAGATTCTGAGGTTATGTGATTCTGAGGTCGTGAGGAGAATGATGGAGGTGAGGTGGTGGTGATTGAGAGTGAGGGAGGCGGGTTGTAGGGAGGAGAGCGAGAGGGTGAGGAGGAGAGCGAGAGCGTTTTGATTTTTGTGGAGAGAAGGAGAACGTGAAGGAGAACGTGAAAAAAGAGATTTATCGTGGGTGTTTTATTTTCATAATTGGTTTGCCACGGACTTGCCACGGCATCTCCGTCGCAAATTTTTGGCATTTCACATGTCCGTGGCAAACCCGTGGCAAACCCCATCGTGAAATTTCGCGCTCTCAATTTTTACACATGCCGTTGCAAATCCGTGGCAAATTAGCGACGGACAGGGCTCCGTGGCTAATTTTGGTGGCAAATGAGGCTTTTTCTTGTAGTGCATGTGCATTAGAGCGACGAACAATGAGTTTAGCTCTTTTTGTATGAACTTGATGGCTTGGTTGGTGAAAACCATCGGGTGTTTTCTGCAGCAGCATGTGTTTTCTTGTGAAAAAATGATAATTTGAGGAAAACCATTTCCCTACATCTTGCCTCCAGGTTTCCCACTCAGAAGCTAAATTTGCTTGTGCTGGTGCACCCCATATACCATTTACGTCACTCCACGAAATTGAATCGAAAAGTTCCTGAACCAAACATATAGTATCTCATCTATCTCGCATCTTGAAGAGTTCCATTCTGATGTATTATACTTGTCTGTGGTACTTGTAAACTTGGAAATCTTTTAGTTGAAACCTAACAAATTTCCAGATTATTCTCCTTTTCCAAAGATATGTAGTCGTTTATGTAGTTTCCAAATGATAAACTATCAGTTAAGAAGTCTGATACTTCACCAATTGGTAAATTTTAGAATTCGTTGGATGTCTATATTGACAACACTGTAACAGAATATGAACCAAAAATGGAAGTTTATTATCAAGGGAATACTTACCATCTTGTGAAGGAAATTTGTGTTGATGAAAGAGTAATTATTAAGCCTAAACTGATGTTTGAGGATAGTGTAGATGACAACGCTTACAACTGCGTCCCTTCACAGGTTTTCGGAAGTAAAAAAAAGCATTAGCAGTTGACTCTAGAGCAAGAGGAGTGAATGTAGCATCAGCATTAACGACATTATTTGCTGCTCTTTGTTTTCAGAGCTCGTAGTTTTTGCGGCGTATAGCAAGGTGACTCTCTCTCTTTGTTCTTCTGCCATGGATAGACAATGGGATCAATGTACACTTGGATGTGGCTACCACACATTATTAATCATTTTGTCATGCATAATACTTACAATCCATACAATGGGATCCAAGAATAAAAGTGTACCAAATAGCAAATTCTAGAACATTGAGGACAAAGTTCAAGTGATTCCGTTGACAGTGACAGAGAGTCCAGTTAAGCATAAATAGATAGTTTAGGAATTCAACTTAGTTGTAGAATTTAAATTAGTTGGACTTTTATTCAATTGTCTTAAGTGGGCTTTTTAGCCTGCAGGCCCCGTATCTTATTTGCCACTATATATAGTCTTTTGGAGATACTTGTCAAATCACCCGATGAATTAAGAAAGAATTTTATTTTCAGTAGCTAGTTTTATTTTGTTAGTCTCTTCTCCTTGTCTTTCACACTTAATATCCAACCGTTTTCATAGTAGTAGTTGAAACTTCCTAAGATAACCTTTGTGTTTAAGCTTTTCAAATAAGAATAAAATGATTGAATTATTCAATGGATACGTCAACAATGGTTTCACTGTATCTATTATTTTTTGATTTATAAGCAAAATGTTAGCGGCGAATTAATTGGGGGAAGGGAATATGTTAGTTCAATAAACCCCAATACAATATATTCACATATAATATCCATCATAACAAAATCAATTAATTCATAATCAATCATAGTGATAAATATGAAAGGAAACAAATTTTATCAAAATAAATAAATAAATAAAAGAAAACATATATTTTTAATTCCAAAATTATTACCTTAAAAACATATGAGAAGATCGACATCAGCATCTTTTGACGAATTGTTTAAATCAAGAAAATCACAGTCAATAGAGATCTATGTTGTATATATAAAAAGGAGCCAAAGATCAAAGCATTTCTGAGAAGGCTTAAATATATAAGACAAAATCCCCAATTCATGTGTGATCAATCTTGTATATGAAGATGATTAACCAAATTTTGTTGCCCTGCTTATGAATCTATTAAAGACAAAACCAAGGTTAAATAAGATGAAAGAAGCCACCAAAAATGATACAGTAATTAGTAGAAGATATTGAATTACCTGTGATTAGTGATATATATGGTACTACTGAGCTATGTCGCATGGAGTTCCAGTTGATGTATCCCCCTCCAAAGCATATCAAAAAAATAAATACACTAATTCAAGAAATTGAAAGGTCACTTTTGCAGCTCTTTACAAACGTAAGTAAATGGGGGAAAAGAGTAAGAGAGATACTCTATTATTTTGAGGGAAACGACAGCGGCGTTTGTGTTTGCTAGTACTTTCAAAGTGCTGGAAGCAACATATTTATAAGACGCTAACCAGACCTTGGGTTACAACTATGTTTAGTTTTCATAATTTTTATTAAGGCCTGGCCCATTAAGCCAACAAGCCCAAGGTAGGGCTTTAGGCCCCCCAATTTTTTTTGACGCAAAAAAGGCCTCCCAAAAAAAAAAAATCCTATGTGTGACCGTAGACTTTCCACCTTCCATTTCTTTATCCGCATGTATTCTCGAACGTGTGAATAGTAGTTTTTTTGACAATGTGAATTGTAGTTAATGCTCTTTATTTCTAAATTCAAATAATTAGAAATTAATTTCTCCTAATTCACTCCCCGATTTTTTTCTCTTTCTATAATTTATAGATAAAACTATTATATTAAAACTATAGTAAATAATTCCTTCAATACTATTATAAATAAATAAAAAATAACACACATTTAACAAAAAAATGTACTGAAAATTATAATCATACACAAATAATCCTCCACGCAAGTCTCGCCTTCTCCTCTGATGACTACCCAAATAGCATGGTTTCACAACCCTTATGCATATCAGTTTAACAATACTCTGATGACTACCTGTTCGTACCTGGGTCGGCGGTGGTCCAAGACCGGATTGATCCTCTAAGGTTTGGGGTCGCCACAGTGGTGGTACCTGCAAGCACTCTAATAGTTAAGTCAGCAAACATAAGTGGACCCTTAGTCATAGGGTCTGATGCAGGACCGTTGGATGAAGCTGCGTCGATCTAGGCTGTCCATCCTGCCTCCGCCTATGAGGTTTGCTTTTGGGCCAGTTCCAATGCTGACTTGTGTTACTTGGCCTTAATTCGAATTGGGTCGGGCCCAATTTGGAGCAGCGTAGCATGGGCTAGAATACTCCTTCACGGAGTGAGCCTTGGCCCAATCCGAAACAATTTCCCCTCAAGTCGAGGTCAGTCACGTTAGTGCGGCCTTGGCTTAAGTGAAGCTGTCGTGGGGGGTCAGATTCCTTCAATCTGATGTTGCATCATTATTCCGCACTCGGTTGCTTCGAAAGAGTCGAAGCCGCTGTGGACTTCTTCCCCGGTCTTTGGCTGAGAATTGAAATCAGAGCCAAAGAGGGGCAAGTCGAAGTCACCGTGGAATTCTTCCCCGGTCCTTGATTGAGCGTGAACTGATAAACTCCACTTTAGTGCATTTTTAGAGACATGTTTGAGTCATTTTTAGAGCAATTAGTATTGTTTGGTACCTAGACTTTGGAGTCGTTCCTTGGTCGGTGATAACGATTTCGGGCTTGATGCACGAAGTTCCGAGCACAGACACGTCGGGTGGGGGGTACCTGCAAAACACTCTGACGCTCAAGTTTGTGTGTGTCCGAGTAAGAGCGGGTGAATAATTGAGAAAAAGATAGAAAGAGAGAGAGCTCTAAGAGAGCAGAGTGATAGATGAGGGAATGAGAGGAACGTACCAGAGTAGAGGGGCAGACCTCTATTTATAGAGCGAAGGGACGTACCGTAGCTGTAACACCCCTTTTCTACCCCTCAATTTACACATCATTATTAGAGTAATTTCCTTTTCACAATATTAATTTAATTGGTAGAAAAGAAATGCTACCTCGTCATAACAAAAAAACTCATCATTTTCACTCATTAAAGTTTGTGCAGCAAAACCACCGTCATAAAAATTAAAGTCCAAAACAAAAGGAATTTTTCGTCACAGCGGAATAAGAATCATCACTCGCCAAAACCATCAGACACGTCGCACATCAACCATAAAATCATTAAGCAGTTGATTAATAAACTAACAAACTTAAACTACGCCCCCTAGGTGCTACAGTATCAGAGAGCGACTCGACAGACATCCCAACGGCTATCAAAGAAGGCAGCAGGACCTTCACTCGGGGTTACCTGCAGCGTTGCCACAAAAGAGCAACATTCCAAGCAGAAGGGGTGAGAATTTCAACAAAACATAATCAAGCACATAGTAGAGTAATGAAGGCAAACAATCATACAACATCATTATCAACACCAAAACATCATCGCCAAACACCAACTCAAACCACAATTTGACAACAAGTCACAGTCATGAATATGCATGTAAATGCAATCCACACCTGGGCATATGCCTGATGGTACCATACTCGTCGCAATAAACCACTAGGGGCACACCGTCATCAATAAGAGGCCTAAGCCTATTCGTCGCAAGAGGCCGAAGCCTATTCGTCACATTATGCACATGCTATGAGACTCTATGGACACATGTGCCATTCGTCATAAAACACTTATAGAGTGTATTCGTCGTAATACATCACAATCACATTACAGCATCATTATAAAACATCACATTTTCAAGGTTGGAAAACATCATATTTTAATTGTGGAAACAGCTCACTTGAAACACCAATTAAACCACAGTAAAACAACATAAAAACAGTAGCATGTATGCGCCAAATACTGAGAGAAAAACAAAGAAACAAAAACCGCAACCTTTTACGCACTGAAACAGCAGAATTTTTATTTGTATAAACGGCAACACAAAACAGTTTACTCTGCCTTAAAACTAGAATATTCAGTTAGGCCTCTGAATAAGCTTTCCAACGCATTTTAGAAAATCTCAATCGGGTTCCCGGTTCGCAAGATCTCAATTTTCGAAAACATTACAGCACTTTATTTTTAGGCACACAGCAGCATTTCATTCGTATAACAGCTACCACAAAACAGTTTATTTTGCCTTAAAAATAAAATATTCAGTTAGGCCTCTGAATAAGCTTTCCAACGCATTTTAGAACACCCCAATCGGGTTCCCGGTTCGAAAGATATCAATTTTTCAAAACATTACAAAGACTTTAAAGAAATACAAAGAAGAAAAACAAAGTGAGAAACAGTGACTCGCTCGGAGCGCGAAATGGCGCAAATCGAGGCGCGATTGGGCAGAAGAAATATGCCACAGCGCAGCGCACTTGCGCCTGGAGCGCAACTAAAGCGCAAGCGAGGCGCGATTGTGCAGAAACAGCAAATTGTGCAGAAAATTCAGATCATCAACACCAAAAACACATTTTATTCACCAAATCAATCATCAAAATCTCACTAATGGCTCATCAAGAACAACCAACAATTCATCAACAACATCAAAAATCATCGAATCATATCACAAACATCAAAATTCAGCAATCACCTCGATAATTCATCAAAGAACGCTAAAAATCATCAATTTATATCTCAAACATCAAAATTCAGCAATCACCTCAATAATTCATCAATTTCATCAACAATTTCCATTCCCACAAACCCCACAAAACCCCACTATCTACTCAATCATGTTAAACCGAAACGCTCACCCTTACCTCTTAAACGTAAGCTCCGAAGAAGACGATTGGAAGCATCATCGAGTAACCACAGCAACACAACGAGCCAAAACCTTGGAATTTCTCCCTTCAAGTCGCGAAAACCCTCCCTTTCCTTCCTCTCCTGCGCCGCGCCTATCCTTCCTTCTCACACTCTCTCAATTTCATTTTTCTTCTCTGAATGAATTGGGAGTGAGGGTTTCGCATAACCCTTGGGGTTTAAGCTGTTGGCCTTTCACACATTGGGCTCACAACTACACCCCCCACTACTACTTGATCCCACTCCTACACCAAACATGATATTTCCCTCTTAATTTAATTAACTTCCGCTTCAACTAAAATTAATAATTCCACTAATCGAATTAATTAAACTAATTAAATTATTTTATTTTATTTTTCGGGGTGTTACAACTCTCCCCCCCCCCCCTTAGAATTTCGTCCTCGAAATTCCAACGATTCCTAGCCAACAACAAAAAGGTATTCCTCCACTAGAAGTCCTTGTCGTTCTAAGGGTTGTTATCCGTTATTTTATATTCTGTCTCGAATTCTCCGAATTCAACTAGAGTTCCCTAGAGCAATGCACACATCTCTACACTCTAACTCTGTACTAAAACTGTTATCTCGAAGTCACCAAAGTTTAACTCGACTACCCAACACAATCAATCTGCTATTAGGATGAGATAGTCTCAGTGACAATCACTATGAGATTATTCAATGAAACCCCCATATTCTAAAGCTCACTTTATAAGCTTGAAAGCCAAGTCGTATCTCATACAAATAATTAATCTACTTTTCACAATTACTAATCATTCTATAGTAGGCTTTATAGAAGCAACATTTCCGAATGTTCCCAACAAGGCATGGTTTACTACAGCTCCTAAGTCTCAACTTAAGGTATGTATTATCATCTTTTACCTCACAAACTATGTACTTTTAGTCCATGCACAAAACGCTGCCAAAACTCCAATAAGAACACCAAAACCAAAATAAGGTTGAGATGAATTCTCGTTTTACGATACACGTAAAGTACATAAACATCTATAACGGACACAATTATCTAGAAATTAAGAATCACCATACACTTAATCATAATATAACAAGGAGGCTATAAGGCATATTGTCTCTAACCCTCTTATCCAATTAAAATGTGGCTTTGCTGTTTTTAAGAAAAATTAAAATGGAACGTGTAAATCTACCAAGACAGTTAGTGGCATGCACCCCATGGAATATAATTAAGCCACGCGTACAAAACACTCATAAATTATGACTTACTTTAGAAGTTCTTGATACATCAAGTTGATCCATGGTAAAACCCAAGAACAGTTTTAGACTCTCATTAGAAGGGAACAACAGTCATTCATATACACTTTTAAGTGAAATATTTAATTTATTTAACTCACTAAAAAAAATCGGAAAATTAATTAAACAATTAATTTCGCTAGCATTCACTTAGTATAATTTAAATTATATAGGATAAAACAAATTTCAAATGTTTTACGTGTGTAGTACACACTATTTCATAATCTGGCAAATTCACAATATAACATATAGAGAACAATTGATTAACATAATAAAACCCATAAGTTAAAATTAAGGATGACCACGCTTCTTATTTAATCCACTTAAACTTAGTGCATATCCAAAATCTAAAGTAATAATAAATTATACAAGACTTAGTATTTATCCATCAAAACAAACTTAATACATAAGCATCCAACCTTAAAGCTAGTTAAATAGAAGTTTATAAGCAGTTTGAGTACATATTTATTTTTACACCACAAAACCACGTAACATCATTCTTTAGAAAATATTAGTATCATAATTAAATCATAAAACTTGGAGACTTTTCACGTTTGGAGTTCACAGTCAGATACTATAGGATGAAAGTCATGAAACAGTTCTCAAAGACTTAGAGTTCGCAATGTTGAGAATAATTAGACAAATAGAACAACACAAATAAAAGAAATGAAAGTAATGACATGACATGTTAGTCAACGGCTAGAATTATTATTAATTTGTAGAAAAAGGGCAAGCTAGTTTGCGCAGTAAAATCTGAATACTATCTCTACATGGGTGAAATATTAAAATAAGCTCATTGACTACAAAGTACCAATAATTAACATTCAAAGACTTCATACTTCATACAACCCACTCAAAAATATTTAGGCTATATATTGTTTATCTGCCTTTTCCCCATGTAAGCAAAACCCAGAAAAGATACTAACTAATACCTACGCATCGTTTGATATATTAGGTGCGTGGTGTTTGTTCAACTCATATCAAAATGATTCCTCAGTATATATAGTGAGCAGCCAGGCACACAATGTAACACCCCCTTCTATTTCTTACTAATTAAATTAATTAAAATCAGAGTTTTTCAAAAATCTTTTCCACGCACTTCAAGGAGGGTGGTACATTTAATAAAAACAATGTCAAATACATATATAAAATTCAAACGCATCAAGTGCGCGAAATACGTATCATAGTCACGTGGGTTAAAACCCTCAAAACCTGTTTAGAGTTTACAATAATCCGTATGGTGATTTTCTCAAAGACAAATGGAAATAAAACTTAGTTTACATATTAAGTACATAATCCAAATCAGTCTAATACATAAAATAAGATGGCAATACTACAATCCCCGCCCCGGTGTTACTAATCGGAGTCGACAGACGACCCAAAAGGCTTGGACACCTTCACTCAAGATATCACTGGCGTTGCCACGAGAGCGAGCAACATAAAAATTGCTAGGGTGAGTCTCTTTACATAAATAATAACAAGTAAGATAAGCATTATATTCGGAAAACAGCTAGTAACAACAATCCAGAGCAATTAAGCATTCGCCACTCAATTGAAACACCAACAGGTCACAACAAGGAATCAATTAAGCATCAAAGAGATTTCAAGGAATGCATGATTGTATGCATGTGTGCAATATGCATGTGGATCCATAATCATCACCAAAAACCCCGTCGGGCAACCACCACCATTTTGGCCGAAGCCACATCACCATCCTCACCATCACGTAATGCATATGATTTATGTGACACTATGACAAATGCATCACCACAATCCATCACAATATGTATTAAATCACCTTGGTGGCCGAAGCCCGCGTCATTTATTAACTCACCACAATTGTCAATTATTGACCACCACCACCTCAATTATTAATCACCACCTCCTCGATTATTAATCACCATCTCCTCGATTATTAATCGTCACCTCATCAATTATTAACCACCTCATTGGCCGAAGCCCCCATCAATTATTAACCACCCCATTGGCCGAAGCCCACATCAATTATTAACCACCTCTTTATCAATTATTAATTAAATCACACATAAGGACCAAAATACTCCATAAGGACCTTTTCCACACCTAAGGACCGTTTTTGACGCACCGAAGATTAATTTAGTACTCGAGGAATTATTTGACACGCTATGATTAATTTGGTACTTAAAGGATTATTTTGACATATTAGACCTAACTAGTCACTAAGGGACTATTTTGTCTCTCCAAGGATTAAGTTAATTCTTAGGGACTATATTGTCACACCAAGGATTAAATTAATTCTTAGGGACTAAACCATCACTTAGGTCCCATTAGGCACACAACTCAGCACATTAAACAGCACATTCAGCAGCACTTAGAACACATCCAGCACATTAAACAGCATTTTCGACAGCACTTAACACATCCAGCACATTAAACAGCACATTCAGCAGCACTTAGAACACATCCAGCACATTAAACAGCATTTTCGACAGCACTTAAACAATATAGGTTCACCCAAATAAATTCAACACAACATCAATCAAACCAAATAACACTCAATCAACATATAATCACTAATCACCATTCATCATCTTCACCAAATAATTCAATAATTATTTTAAGACCCTAACCTTCATACAATACAAATCTTACTAGCTATTATGAATGAGAAAGACCCCCTAACCTTTGCAAATTGAAGAATGTAAGCTCTCCTATCCTCCAAAGCCCAAGAACACCAAACAATCACCAATTCCAACATTTGAGCTCAAAACCCCATTAATGGCAAAATAAGAACAAGAAGAAATTAGGGATTGATATTCACATCAATAGATAGAGGAGGAAAAATGGAGAAGATTGATACCAAAAAGTCCTCACCTTGAGCCAAGATGGAGAAGTTCTCTCCACTTCTTCTCCTCCTCCTTTCCTCCTTCCTCCCACGTTTTCTCTTTTCTTTTCCACTGTTCCTTTTCCTTCCTCAGCCGTAATAACCCTTTCTTTCTCTCAATCCCATTCCTTTTAATTCACCTTTGACCCTAGGCCCAATCAATTTGGGCCTTATTACCTACACCCCTTTTTACTACCACCACTCCTAATATTTAAACACCTCCTAACTAATAGAAATAAGTCCTAACTTAATTATTCCACTTAATTAAATTAGACTCCTCATTTAGTTACTACACCCCACCTTAAATTAATTACTTACCCTATATTTAGTTTAATGTACACAACTAAAATACTCACTTAATTAATTTAGTCAAATACTCATTTACCTAAATTAATTAATTAACCACCTAAGCAAATAAATTAAATAATCCACCTAATTAATATTTGGGGTGTTACAACTCTCCCCCACTTAGAATATTTTCGTCCTCGAAAATCTAACTATCATGGATATGCAAACTTAAACACTCACATCAACAAGTATTAAACTCTAGCAAAACACCCTAATGGAACTCGTACCTCTAAATGTAACCATAACTCCTCCGCAGGCTCCGAACACGCCAGGACAAATACTCTCCCGTTATACTCCTCCTCCTTCGGCTTTGGACACTTGGTACTAATGTATCCCATTTCCCACAGTTGTAACAGACCACATCCTCCATCTCTCACTTAGCAAACTACACGACCTCCTTTAGCACACTTGAAAACGCTTATCGACCATACAATCTGGACTCTTTTGCCTCGGCTTACCACACTAGTGACACACAATCCCCGCAGTAGCGTCTCTCCCACTTAGCTTTTTGCCCGAACTCTCCTCTCCCTCACTATTTTATACGAACGATTGCTACCCTCCTCGAAAACCTACGCTAAACTCATGAAATCAACATCCACTCTTCTTATCTCCTCTAACCGTTATCATCCAAGTCCTATCGTACACACAACAGATCAAACACCCTTCCCTACATTCTTACTCCCCAATTAAGTACTCTAACCTGTAGGTTGTCAAAATCCTACCCGACTACCCAACACAAGAGACAACAACAATTATGGTCAGAGGCCCAACAACCTAGCATCGTAATTAACACAACAATACCAGTCTCAACAATTATCATATATCCCATATTATTCACATCAACAATTAACACAATCATAACAACAAAATCCGAGTTCAGCCTATTCCACAATTAATCATTTTACTCAACGTTCAAATTATTCTTTCTAAACTCAGGTGCAGAAAATTCTGCAACTTTGCGCCTACTTTGGCGAATTAATTAAAATAGTAAACGACTTTGGATTTCGACAAGCAAATACTTGTTGGAAAGCCACGGATGTGTAGTTTCTGAATATATCATTAAAGTTTCAAAACAATGAGCCAATTAGTACAGTTTTTAGAAATAACCCAAACAGTTTTCAGACTTGACAGATTCTGTCCTCCTATTTCATTTCACGCTAAATCGACTTAAACTTGACCAAACGAGACGAAACTTCAGCCCGAATAAAAGCATTTGGAGTATAGTTTCTAACGGAAAAAGAATCGTTCAAAACGGAGTTCGTTTGAGGACATAAAACTTGCAACAACTGAACCTACTCACAGATTGACTCCAAAAATTTGGCTCAACTTTGGAGACTCATAACTGGAGTTACACAACTCCGAATTTAACGAAACTAGTGCCAAAACGACCGGCTTTAAGTCTATTTTCGAAAACACTCAGCCACATAATTTTTGACTCAACCAAACAGTACCAGTTTTCAAAAGACTGAACAGTGTCCAGATTGTTTCCAGAATTTTAACCTAACTTGTTTCACCTATATCTTGAGTTCTACAACTCCGAATCCAACCCAATCAGTGGCAAATTAACAAGCATTCAATCAAGTTTTCGAAATAACAAACCACGTAATTTTTCAATTGACCAAACAATACCAGTTCTTAAAAGACTGAAACAACATCCAGTAACGCACAGAAATCATACGCAAGTAAGACTCATCACGATCAATTACCAAACCAATTATAATCATCACATACTTTTGCATTTCATCACACTTCAAATAAGCATAATCAATCATGCAACTAATTTTAAACACACAATTCCGAAAAGATTAAACATATAGGCATCTTCTTCGATTCTCTTGATTCCTAGGGATTGGTTAACACGCAATTTTACAACTTCCCTAGAAACATCATGGGCATACAATTCTACTAAATTTAATAGATTTCATATCAGCAAAATAATATAACCAACACATGCTTTATAACACACTTGTTTCGACTACAAGGCTTGATATTGGTTTAAGCAAATGAAATTAAATCTCCTTGTCAACATCTAGCGAAGAAAACTAATTCAAGTAATATAAGTGCATGAAAGATCTCGCCGCACGTTTCATCATTAGATTTTAGGAGCCACGTAATCAAACCAAGAAGTGACAATTAATAAGGGTAATAGCAATAACAAGGCCACCGTTAAATCATAAATCGAACACGATTTTCACAATTGGAATTTATATTCAGAAAGTATTCAAAATTGTATATGTTTGTTTTCTAAAACCTTGACAATTATTATTGGACTCACATTCTCGGAGCATAAAAATTTTAACTCATTAAACCATGCAATTTATGTCCAATCCCATAATTTTTCAAACATCACTAAATCACAACCAAATCGGTTCACAAGCCAAATTTATGACACGTTTTGAAATAAAATCTTAGAACAACTTGAAAACCAAATACAACACTAATTTGGACATCACATTCATTTTCCTTTTAGCATAAAATTTTCCAATTACCGTTTCTTTTGCAAATCATAGAACTTACAATTTGTCCAAAAAGAGGAAACTATATGCAACCCTAAAGCTTACTATCACTCAATTATGCAACCACATAAACAACCGCTTATTAGTTCAAAATTTTAGTTTCCGACATACACTCGGAAAGTAAGGAAAGTTAATCATTTCATTTTTGACAATTCATATCATGCTCACAAACAAGTCCAATTGAAACACGGAAGGTGTCAAACTTCAAATTATGCAATCTTAGTTGAGTTAATGAAAATATAGCCTTACACAACGGTTCATTTTAGCATACTCACTTCGAGACAATTAGGCACAAATCAAACTTACATTCATTTACATCACAGGAACAATCAATTTATAATGGAGGCATCAATCAAGTGCAACATTATTCAACAAACAATCCTTCAAATATGGTCTAGTGTATAATTTACCAAGATTAGGTCACATAAAAGTACTCTCTATATTCTAATAAGCTACTCAAGCAATCAATCAAATTAAACTTAGTGCATGCATCCAATTTAATAATAACCATGAGTTATTGTCGCCTCTTTCATTGGGGATGAGTGATTGGGGTGATCAGTCCCTCCTACTCATGCAACCAACTAATTAAGGTCACAAAAACTACTTTCTTTCAATTTATAACTAACACATTAAAAGACTTTTAACGCAGTCTGGAGTGCGAAGGCATCGTCACGACTTTCACTCCTTTGACTTCGTTAGAACTCTTTTAATCACACATCTTAATGATACAAACAACAGTCACGAACAGACAAAATCAATGGTATAACTACCGATTACAGTTCGATCCACATATACTTCAATAATGCAATATAATTTTCAATCGTAATCTAACACAATTAAGTCACAAGGTACGTCAATTAATGCACAAACCAACAAAATTAACAGTAATAAACAGCAACATAATTATGATTTAAAACGAGTACCAAGACTCGAGGGTTAACAGACTCGACAACTTGGCCGGACGGACCGAACTGCTTTGATACCACTTATGTAACACCCCCTTCTATTTCTTACTAATTAAATTAATTAAAATCAGAGTTTTTCAAAAATCTTTTCCACGCACCTCAAGGAGGGTGGTACATTTAATAAAAACAATGTCAAATACATATATAAAATTCAAACGCATCAAGTGCGCGAAATACGTATCATAGTCACGTGGGTTAAAACCCTCAAAACCTGTTTAGAGTTTACAATAATCCAGAAGGTGATTTTCTCAGCACAGCGGAAATAAAACTTAGTTTACATATTCAGTACATAATCCAAATCAGTCTAATACATAAAATAAGATGGCAATACTACAATCCCGCCCACGTGTTACTAATCGAGTGACACAGGCATTTACCCAAAAAGGCTTGGACACCTTCACTCAAGATCACTGGCGTTGCCACGAGAGCGAGCAACATAAAAATTGCTAGGGTGAGTCTCTTTACATAAATAATAACAAGTAAGATAAGCATTATATTCGAAAACAAACTAGTAACAACAATCCAGAGCAATTAAGCATTCGCCACTCAATTGAAACACCAACAGGTCACAACAAGGAATCAATTAAGCATCAAAGAGATTTCAAGGAATGCATGATTGTATGCATGTGTGCAATATGCATGTGGATCCATAATCATCACCAAAAACCCCGTCGGGCAACCACCACCATTTTGGCCGAAGCCACATCACCATCCTCACCATCACGTAATGCATATGATTTATGTGACACTATGACAAATGCATCACCACAATCCATCACAATATGTATTAAATCACCTTGATGGCCGAAGCCCGCGTCATTTATTAACTCACCACAATTGTCAATTATTGACCACCACCACCTCAATTATTAATCACCACCTCCTCGATTATTAATCACCATCTCCTCGATTATTAATCGCCACCTCATCAATTATTAACCACCTCATTGGCGAAGCCCCATCAATTATTAACCACCCCATTGGCCAAGCCCACATCAATTATTAACCACCTCTTTATCAATTATTAATTAAATCACACATAAGGACCAAAATACTCCATAAGGACCTTTTCCACACCTAAGGACCGTTTTGACGCACCAAAGATTAATTTAGTACTCGAGGAATTATTTGACACGCTATGATTAATTTGGTACTTAAAGGATTATTTTGACATATTAGACCTAACTAGTCACTAAGGGACTATTTTGTCTCTCCAAGGATTAAGTTAATTCTTAGGGACTATATTGTCACACCAAGGATTAAATTAATTCTTAGGGACTAAACCATCACTTAGGTCCCATTAGGCACACAACTCAAAGCACATTAAACAGCACATTCAGCAGCACTTAGAACACATCCAGCACATTAAACAGCATTTTCGACAGCACTTAACACATCCAGCACATTAAACAGCACATTCAGCAGCACTTAGAACACATCCAGCACATTAAACAGCATTTTCGACAGCACTTAAACAATATAGGTTCACCCAAATAAATTCAACACAACATCAATCAAACCAAATAACACTCAATCAACATATAATCACTAATCACCATTCATCATCTTCACCAAATAATTCAATAATTATTTTAAGACCCTAACCTTCATACAATACAAATCTTACTAGCTATTATGAATGAGAAAGACCCCCTAACCTTTGCAAATTGAAGAATGTAAGCTCTCCTATCCTCCAAAGCCCAAGAACACCAAACAATCACCAATTCCAACATTTGAGCTCAAAACCCCATTAATGGCAAAATAAGAACAAGAAGAAATTAGGGATTGATATTCACATCAATAGATAGAGGAGGAAAAATGGAGAAGATTGATACCAAAAAGTCCTCACCTTGAGCCAAGATGGAGAAGTTCTCTCCACTTCTTCTCCTCCTCCTTTCCTCCTTCCTCCCACGTTTTCTCTTTTCTTTTCCACTGCTCCTTTTCCTTCCTCACCAGTAATAACCCTTTCTTTCTCTCAATCCCATTCCTTTTAATTCACCTTTGACCCTAGGCCCAATCAATTTGGGCCTTATTACCTACACCCCTTTTTACTACCACCACTCCTAATATTTAAACACCTCCTAACTAATAGAAATAAGTCCTAACTTAATTATTCCACTTAATTAAATTAGACTCCTCATTTAGTTACTACACCCCACCTTAAATTAATTACTTACCCTATATTTAGTTTAATGTACACAACTAAAATACTCACTTAATTAATTTAGTCAAATACTCATTTACCTAAATTAATTAATTAACCACCTAAGCAAATAAATTAAATAATCCACCTAATTAATATTTGGGGTGTTACACACAAAAGATCGCAACAACCAAAGAAGAGTGTTTACATAGGAATCGCACATCAACAAAGTCAACCATTCGAAGCCACCCTTATACATATATGTTGAGACTCACCGCAACCCACTAAACCCAGTAACTCTGATTACTACCGATCTAAAATTCGTCATATCGAGAATCTAAAGAAATTTCATGGAAAGAAAAAGAAAAAAAATTGTAAATGATACCTTATGACTATACGAATTAGAGAAAATGATCGTTCTAGCTTTTAAGCAAGAAAATTAATACTTAGGGATTAGCATGACGACATGTTACTATTAAAGCAACAACTTAAAATAAGTGACAAAACGATCACCGCAAGGCACTCATTTAGAAGCATCAATACACAATTACAAACGTGCTATAGTGAATGTGTCAACACACAGCTTAGTATTAATTTAACACATAAAATCTGACTAGTCAAATCCTCATCATCCCTCAAATAAACTAGTTTTAACTGAAATTGGCAAACGGTCTCAATCAACATTTTATTCTCAAATCACAAAATCAGATTACACAAGAAATTAGTTCACGAACAAAAATTTTTACAAAATAACTAGCAAAATACGAAGTTCGCAATCATGTACAGAGAAAATTCAGGCAAATTGAATAACAAGCTAAAACAAGTTAACACATTAATAATGACTGGCGAGACACTCAACTTTGAATAAGACATAGTAATGTTTACTTAAATAAGATAAACACATTTTGAGTATTCCATAAAATAGTGGTTTAACACAAGAGTACCCGCAGAGTCAATAAACATTTTAATTTTCACTCTCCAAAACAACATAATGCAACCAACCACAACAAAGCCAAGTCATAGAAGCACAGACTAGTAAAGTTAGAATTCATAGAACAGTTACTAAACAAAAATTACAGATTGTATGAATTCAAAGATCACGAAACAACAAAGTCACAAAATAAGGCCTAAATACAAGGTTCACACAGAAAACACTCGATTGGCCCACAACACACGGTCTAAAGGGAATATTGAGCTCTATGAAAGTCACTTGGATTTTAAACCTCACTAACAACGGTAACATTGATGATCCTTCCCAGCTAAGAGTACCTATCATTCGTCCTATTACCTTGAGAACGTAACCAACTAATCTGGTCGGTCTCACAACTATCAACCATCAAACAAGCAAAGCATGAAACTCTACTCAGAGTTCACCAATCAGAAACACAATAGACAATACAACAGTCCGGTTAGGACCGACCTGCACTACAGCATAAACAACAGTTAGAACTAAAAGACTCTACGACCGGACAACTTGGTCGGACAGACCGAACTGCTCTGATACCACTATTGTAACACCCCTTTTCTACCCCTCAATTTACACGTCATTATCAGAGTAATTTCCTTTTCACAATATTAATTTAATTGGTAGAAAAGAAATGCTACCTCGTCATAACAACAAAAACTCATCATTTTCACTCATTAAAGTTTGTGTAGCAAAACCACTGTCATAAAAATTAAAGTCCAAAACAAAAGGAATTTTTCGTCACAGCGGAATAAGAATCATCACTCGCCAAAACCATCAGACACGTCGCACATCAACCATAAAATCATTAAGCAGTTAATTAATAAACTAACAAACTTAAACTACGCCCCCTAGGTGCTACAGTATCAGAGAGCGACTCGACAGACATCCCAACGGCTATCAAAGAAGGCAGCAGGACCTTCACTCGGGGTTACTGCGCAGCATTGCCACAAAAGAGCAACATTCCAAGCGTATGGGTGAGAATTTCAACAAAACATAATCAAGCACATAGTAGAGTAATGAAGGCAAACAATCATACAACATCATTATCAACACCAAAACATCATCGCCAAACACCAACTCAATTCACAATTTGACAACAAGTCACAGTCATGAATATGCATGTAAATGCAACCCACACCTGGGCATATGCATGATGGTACCATACACGTCGCAATAAACCACTAGGGGCACACCGTCATCAATAAGAGGCCTAAGCCTATTCGTCGCAAGAGGCCGAAGCCTATTCGTCACATTATGCACATGCTATGAGACTCTATGGACACATGTGCAATTCGTCATAAAACACTTATAGAGTGTATTCGTCGTAATACATCACAATCACATTACAGCATCATCATAATCATACTCATAGAGTATATTCGTCACAAGTCATCATAATTCATATTACATCATCATAATCATACTCATAGATTATATTCGTCACAAGTCATCAATATTCATATTACATCATCATCACACATATCACTCTTTGAAATTTGGGTAACAACACGTTTAGAGTCTAGAAAAACATCCCGTTTTAATTTATAAAACATCACATTTTCAAGGTTGGAAAACATCACATTTTAATTGTGGAAACAACTCACTTGAAACACCAATTAAACCACAGTAAAACAACATAAAAACAGTAGTATGTATGCGCCAAATACAGTAGAAAAACAGCAGCCAAAGCCGCAACCTTTTACGCACCGAAACAGCAGAATTTTTATTTGTATAAACGGCAACACAAAACAGTTTACTCTGCCTTAAAAATAGAATATTCAGTTAGGCCTCTGGATAAGCTTTCCAACGCATTTTAGAACATCTCAATCGGGTTCCCGGTTCGCAAGATCTCAATTATTCAAAAAAATTACAGCACTTTATTTTTAGGCACACAGCAGCATTTCATTCGTATAACAGCTACCACAAAACAGTTTATTTTGCCTTAAAAATAGAATATTAAGTTAGGCCTCTGAATAAGCTTTCCAACGCATTTTAGAACACCCCAATCGGGTTCCCGGTTCGAAAGATATCAATTTTTCAAAAACATTACAAAGACTTTAAGAAATACAAAGAAGAAAAACAAAGAGAATGGTGACTCGCGCTCGGAGCGCGAGTCGGGCGCAATCGAGGCGCGATTAGGCGGAAGAAATATGCCACAGCGCAGCGCACTTGCGCTGAGCGCAATCGAAGCGCAAGCGGCGGCGCGATTGTCGCGAAAACATCAAAATTCAAAGAATCACCTCGATAATTCATCAAGAACGTCAAAAATCATCAATTTATATCTCAAACATCAAAATTCAGCAATCACCTCAATAATTCATCAATTTCATCAACAATTTCCATTCCCACAAACCCCAGAAAACCCCACTATCTACTCAATCATGTTAAACCAAAACGCTCACCCTTACCTCTTAAACGTAAGCTCCGAAGAAGACGATTGGAAGCATCAACGAGTAACCACAGCAACACAACGAGCCAAAACCTTGGAATTTCTCCCTTCAAGTCGCGAAAACCCTCCCTTTCCTTCCTCTCCTGCGCCGCGCCTATCCTTCCTTCTCACACTCTCTCAATTTCGTTTTTCTTCTCTGAATGAATTGGGAGTGAGGGTTTCGCATAACCCTTGGTGTTTAAGCTGTGGGCCTTTCACACATTGGGCTCACAGCTACACCCCCCACTACTACTCGATCCCACTCCTACACCAAACATGATATTTCCCTCTTAATTTAATTAACTCCCGCTTCAACTAAAATTAATAATTCAACTAATCTAATTAATTAAACTAATTAAATTATTTTATTTTATTTTTCGGGGTGTTACAGTAGCCGTCGGATCTTGTGGAGGGATCTTGGCCGTCGGCCTTGGAGGAACCGGGCGGGCAACGTTGAGTGGTAGTGGCACGTTATGGACCGTCATAGTGGGCCGGTCCAATATCCTGCGGGGCCTTGCAGCCCAGGTCGGAACAATGGCCCCCCAAGTCGGGGAGAAGCGCGGAGCTTGTCCTCGGCTTGAGTTGCCTTTTCGTCTTCGTGGAGCCACGTGACACATGGAGAGTGGCGAGACAGCAATGCGTCGTTTGGTCTGCTCGAGGTGCTCTGCCTTGATGATGTCGGGCAGGCGCTTTTAAGGGAGTGATGTTCCGTTGCAGGCGTCAGGTGGAATTGTATATAAGGAGTGAGGGGAGAATCTTCCCTTACTTGCAACTGAGAGCAAACTGTTTGAGAGAGAAACAACGCAGAGTTCAGCATCGCCGTGCGAGTTCAGGCTTACGCCGTTCCGAGACCGAGTTATCTCAGACTTCCTTTCCTGCATACAGGTTAGTTTCGAGAAACTTATCTTTGTAGATAGCTTTTTAAAGATGCGTACCGGTAGAGTAGCATAGTTAGTCGAGGCAATCTCCTGCTGGGGAGGCTTGCTTCAATTCGTCTTGCCTCGGCCTCGGTCGGCAGGAGGCAGATAGATAGACACATCGGAGTAGAGAGTGACTTAATAGCATGCCCCCATTGCAGATGGTCCGGACGAAGAGTGAGGAAGGAAAAAGCTTCATTCCACCGAGAAAACTGATCCTCAAGAGGGGGGCCGACGGATGTCGAGTGCCGGCGCCGGAGGGTGATAATGAGGTGACATCTCGTCTAGCTGCTGCCGAGGTGACCATGGAAAACCATTCCGAGCGGTTCGAGGACGTATATGACTGGGTGTCGACTGAAGTTTGCAAGATTTCCGCGCGCGAAGTCAGACAAACCTGGAGAATTTTACGAAAAATATTACCTGGACTCACCCGAGGGTGAGAAGTGGAGAGTTACTTTGGTGTCAGGCGTTCCGGTCTGTAGTTAGCATAGCTATTTCAGATACTTCTTCTATGGAGCAGCTCTCGAAGCCATGAATGTCCGACTGCCACTGAACTCCTTCCACCAGCAGGTGTTGAGATATTTGAGGGCAGCGCCGTCGCTGCTGATGCCGAACTGCTGGGGCTTCCTGAGAGGATTTGAATTGACTATAAGGTACCTCGGGAGGAAACCAAGTGCCAAAGTCTTCTTCACCCTTTTTACCATAACTCGTAAAGCTGATCCTTACGCCGGGGGCAACAGGTATGGACATATAGGATTCAAGAACAAGTCGGATCGATCATACTTCTTTCCGGCGAATGACTCAAACCGCAATTTCAAGGAAAACTTTTTCTTTGTGCAAGCAGTGAACAAGGTGGCGAAGAGGTCCTCCGAGATGGCCGGTGGAACCTTGCTGAAGCCCCACTTTCCGTTCATATGGAGTCGTGACCATTACTTCACTGGAGGGGGAGACGTAATCATTAATGCCGACTACCTGGTGGAGCCGAGTACTCTGGAAGGGTACGATAGGGAGTCATTCCGGTTGATAGACAACTGGGGCAAGAAACTGGCAGAGAAGAACATGAAGCTCAGTTGTGGCAGGATGTTCGATGCGTTGGCCAAGTCTGAGAAGAAATTGCGAGATTATTTTGACAAACGTAGACTTTATGCTAGTGTTTATTTATTTTTGCTTATTGATCGGGCTTTTGGTGACACCGAGTTCCTTTTTCCTTTTGCAAATAAAATGGACGAACTTGACTGACTTCTAGACGAGACCACAGTGGATACCAACGTGGAGATCCCCAATGTTGTGCCGAAGGGCACACGGAAAAAGAAAGAGGATGGGCAAACCTCCTCCACTCGCGTGGAGCCAAAAACGAAACCAAGCTCTTCTAGTGCCGAGAAGACGGTAGATCCGAAGAAGAATAGGAAAGAGCAAGAAAATAGCTCCTCCAAAGCTGCATCTACCAAGGGCCGACAAGGACATTCTGAAGCCGACCAGCGTAGCACCGACAAAGGCCGAGGAGCCGGGGTGCACCTGGACAAAATGCAGAAAAATGTGGTAGCACCGACCAAGGAGGTCACCGAAGCTGACTTTGCTGCAGTGGCTAAGGTCGCCAGGTTGGGTGTCGAGGCCATTAAGAAAATGAAGATTGCCGTCCTGGTCAACACTCCGGCAAATCTTGAAGGTATGTACTCCGGGTCCCAAGCATATAACAATCATTTAACACACAAACTTGGCTCGACCCAACTAGAATTTAAGTATGCACGCCGTGAATATGCAGAGTTGCTGAAGGAGTACCGGCAGATGTGGGAGGAGTGTGACAAGAACTCCGACTTGCTGAAACGATTGATCGCCGCTGAGACCCAAGCTGCAGAAACAAAAAAAAAGGTTGCTGACATTGACAAAGTCTCTGCAGAGCTGTAGAGCGCTTGGAAGGAGGCAGCCCGACTACGCAAAGACGCTGAGGAGGCCGAGCTCACGGCCAAAGAAAAGGTGGCCGAGATTGAGAAGAGGTGCCAAGAGCTGAAGAATTCAAACGCCGAAATGGCCAAGCTCGGGTATACTCGCTACCATTCTCAGGTCATGGTGCTGGACCCTAATTTCCCAGCGCATCATGTGCACCTTAATCAATGGGTTGAGGGCAGAAAAATCCTGGCGAAGGACGGGACTGTTGTCTACCCTCCCCCCGAGGCTGAGGAGGATGTAGCTGAGGGGGATGTGGATGCAGCCGGCGGTGAAGATCACACTCCTGAAGCAAACAGAGATACTCCAAAGGAGAATGCAGGAGAAAATTGACCCCTTCAGCTTTTGCTTTTGTAATATTTTCTTTTTTCTTCAAGTAATTTGCTTGGGTGGCCTCGGGCATGTCCGGGGCCATCCTAATGATGTAAGCACATTCGGGCGCCATCCCTTTTTCCGCCTTTCAATACTTGCACTTTGATTGAGTTTCACTTATTTTTAATTATGAATGTATTTTTAGTTGGTACCTGCGGTCGGCAGTTAAGGTGGGGTTCGTTGCCGCTCGGGCATGAGAGTGAACCAGAAAATAAGGCAAGTGTAGGAACTTAGCCGAGAGAAAGAGGTAAAAAGGGGGGCCGAGATGACCAGCAGATGAGTGCTGGGGAGGCAGGCTCATTGCCTTTGTAAGATAGGAAGACCGATGTGGGTCCCCTTCTCTTTCTTCTTACCGATGCCGACTATGGGCGATCGGCCTTGGTACCGAAGCTGTTGGGGTGCCCGACCTTCACTTTCACCCTACCGAGGCCGTTGTGGGCTTATCGGCCTTCTTACCGAGGTCGTAAGAGACACTCGGCCTTCTTACCAGAGTCGCGTGAGACGTCCTGCCTTCTTACCGGTGTCGCGTAAGACAATCGGCCTTTGGGGAGGAGACCGTGCAATGGGTCTCCTTCCTTCGGCCTCTTGATGAAACTCCTCAGTTCAGGCATCAAGAGAGAAGGTTGGGCTCGCGTAAAGCGAAATTGGGAAATCGTTCGACCCCCGACGGAACTCATCAGTCCGCGCCGGAGGGAAGGGCAAACTGGATGGGCTCTCTGGTGGAGTGTTAGACTCAACAAGCCGGAGAGCTGTTGAAGCCTGAAGAGGCTATTCAGCAGGAGCTCGGAAGCGAGCTGTTGAAGCCTGAAGAGGCTATTCAGCAGGAGCTCGGAAGCGAGCTGTTGAAGCCTGAAGAGGCTATTCAACAAGATCTCGGAAGTAGGCTGTTGAAGCCTGAAGAGCCTATTCAGCACCAAAAGGAGTTCGGGGTTGATTTGTGTTCTTGAAGGCTGATTAGCCTCCCACTATGGTCGCCATTGTTCGGTACCTAGACTTTGGAGTCGTTCCTTGGTCAGGGGTACTCGGTAGGATGTTCTAGAGACCATCTGTCGTAGTTCGGTGGTAACGATTCCGGGCTTGATGCGCAAAGTTCTGAGCACAGCCACGTCGGGTGGGGGGTACCTGCAAAATACTCTGACGCTCAAGTCAGTGTGTGTCCGAGTAAGAGCAGGTGAATAAGAGAGAAAAAGAGAGAGAGAGAGAGAGAGAGAGAGAGAGAGAGAGAGAGAGAGCTCTAAGAGAGCAGAGTGATAGATGAGAGAATGAGAGGAACGTACTAGAGTAGAGGGGCAGACCTCTATTTATAGAGCGAAGGGACGTATCGTAGCCGTCAAATCTTGTGGAGGGATCTTGGCCCTCAGCCTTGGAGGAACCGGGCGGACAACGTTGAGTGGTAGTTGCTCATTATGGACCGTCATAGTGGGTTGGCCCAATATCCTGTGGGGCCTTGCAGCCCAGGTCGGAACAAGTACCAATTATATATATATATATATATATATATATATATATATATATATATATATATATATATATACGACTTACTTTGCTCTTTATTTTCCAGAACAGAGAAAAACATGAAACAAAAAATAATAATTTTCTAATTAAGAACCATATATATGGGCTTGCAATACAAAAAGGGAGTTGGCAGAACGAAGTAAGAAAAGGCCGCATGGCCTAATTGGAATTGAAAAGTAATGGCCCATGAAATGCCAACGTAGGGAATGGAGAGGAAGTAGTAGCATAGAACCCTAGGCCTCTCTCCATTAATTATATCTTGTACTTTAATTCTTGTTATTTAGTTCTTTTTGTTTTATTTCTACAACACCCAAATTATTTGTTCGTCTAAACAATATATAATCTCTACTAGTTTGGATCTTTTTAATTAATCCCTGTGGAAATGATAATCTTTTATACTACTTTTGTGAAATAGTACACTTGCTCTAAGTGTGTTTTTAACGCAACATGAAATCAGATCCAAGGAGAGGGTCGGGATCGCAGAGAGTTGAGTCGAAGCCACTATGGACTTCTTCCCTGGTTTTTGACTGAGTGATCAGACTCAGAGTTAAAGAGAGGGCAAGGCTCACAGAGAGCACAGTCGAAGTCGTTGAGAACTTCTTCCCAGGTTCGACCTAGTTCGTCAGGTCGACAAGCCTGGGGTACTTGGTACGAAGTAGGCAAGGGCTCATGGTGGAGCCGAAGCAGCAAGAAATCCTCCCCACGCCTCGTACCTCGGTCGCCAAGTGGCTAGTTTGGGTCGAATTCGGATAGAGAGGGGCGAAGCGAAGGATCGGTTGTCGAGTCCTTCCTGGAGTTTTGCAGTCTTTAGACTCGGATTGCTTTCTTGGTGAACTTTGTTTATTGAACTGGACGTGAATAGTCTAAGTTTGTTACAATTTTGAGCGTTCCAACAGATATTCGGAGTTTAGCTGTAATATATTATCAGCTTAGCTACGTTCCATGTGCGAGAAATCAGAGATTCAGTATGGTCCTTCCTAGTATGGAGCCATCATGCCTTGGAGGGCGTTCTTGCCTCCAACATCGACGCACCTGAGAACCAGGTCACCGAGTTTGAACTCTCGTGGGACGACTTCTGATTGTAACGTCTGGCAATGCGATATTTTACAACTGCTTCGGCTAGACTGGCTTGGCCTCGAGCCTCTTGCAAAAGGTCAAGTTCCTGGCGAATTGCTTGGCCATTTTCTCCCTGGTTGAGGGGATATAAGGTTCTCCAGGTTAATTCTTCTATCTCAACTGGTATGACATCTTTGGCTCCGAAAGTCAGCCTGAAAGGGGTTTCCCCCGTGGTTGAGTGTGGGGTCGTTTGATAAACCCATAGCACATATGGGAGTTCTTCTACCCAGGCTCCTTTAGTTCCCTTCAACCTCTTTTTCAACCCCTTCAAGATCACCATGTTCGCAGCCGCGGTCTTCCCATTGGTTTGTGGGTGCTCCAGCGATGTGAAATGGTCCTTCATATTGAAGTCTCTAAACACCTTTTGGAATCCTTTGTCGACAAAATGTGTACCATTATCTATGATGATTGTCTCGGGTATCCCAAACCTAGTTAGAAGGTTCTTTTTCACGAACTTGATGCACGCTTGGCGGTTATCTGAGCGAGAGGCTCGGCCTCGACCCACTTGCTAAAATAATGAACTGCAACTATCAAGTATTTGAATCCTCCTCAGGCCAGTGGAAAAGGTCCCAGAAAGTCAATTCCCCATTAAGAGAAGGGCCAGGGTGCCGACAAGGATGCAAGCTCGGCCGGGGGAGCAAGATGCACGTCTGCGTAAAGTTGGCATGTGTCGCACTTCTTTACTAGATTTGCCGCGTCCTTTACCATCGTAGACCAATATTAGTCGGCCTTGAGGGCCTTCTTCGCCAGGGCCCAAGCCCCGAGGTGTTGTCCACATATGCCTTCATTAATTTCAGTGAGCACATACTCAGTCTCGTCTCCTTCTATGCATTTGAGTAAGGGGGAAATTTCTCGCCTGAAGAGTCTCCCATCGATTAGAGATTACGAAGCCGCACGACATCGGACAATGGCAGCATCCTTTGGTTCGGGAGGCTCTAATCCAAAATTAATGTAGTCTCGGATGGGTTTGATCCAACTTTGTTCTTCGCTTATGACATGTATTGTCCGATGCGAGGGCCAGAGTGAGACCGATGCTAGGGTTAGATCGTCCGGACAACAATATGGTGGTCCACGAAATATGGCCTTAACCTCCTAGTCGCCATTACCAATTCTAGGGCCACTTTCTAGATTTTCTGATATCTTGTCTTGGGGCCTTAGAGTACTTTGCTAAAAAAGTACACAGGTCTTTAGCCGTCCTCAGTCTTCAGAATTAAAATGGTGCTAATTGTTTCCTCGACTACGGCCAGGTAGATATAGAGGGTTTCTCCCTCAATCGGTCTCAACAGGATCAAGGGTTTTGAGAGGATCTGCTTAAGCTCGGTCAGGGCAGCCTACATTCCGGTGTCCAGTTGAACTCGACACCCTTTTTCAAAACTTTGAAGAAAGGTAAAGACATGTTTGCTGCTTTTGACACGAACCCGGATAATGCTGCTGTCATACTGGTTAATTTTTGGACTTCTTTCTTGGAGGTCGGAGGGCGCATGTCGATAACAGTCCTGCACTTTTTTGGGTTGGCCTCGATCCCTCTTTCGGTGAGGCAAAAACCCAAGAATATTTGGGCCCTGACTCCAAAGGTGCACGTCTCGGGGTTGAATTTGAGATAGACCTCAATGACTTGACCTATCTGGATTTGGAACACCTTATTCATCATTTCTTGGTAAGTAGCCCCGCCATTTTTGAGGCCAAAGGGCATGACCCTATAGCAGTAGTTTCCTTTGTCCTTCATGAACACTGTTTTTTCTTGGTCTGGGGTGATCAGCAGTCGTACGTGGGTCAAAATAATTAAAAAGAATTTAAAATATAGTATCAAGGTAAGAGACCTTGGTCGTCTCACGAGGACCTCTAATTCTGAAATTACCAAAATCAAGAACAAAGTTAACACTAAAAAGGGGGTTTTATGGAAAACAAATTCAGTTTATAAAGAAAATCAATTCACGAGAACAATCAATTCACCGGTTCTGGGGTGTGCTTCTTGGATTCATCATAGGTTAAAAAGGATAATGTCTCTAAGGATTTCTGAACCTTGATTGATATAAACTAACTAAAACAAGCGTCAATTAGTTTATAAGAATTCATTGTTTTAAAGCAAGCGTCAAAACAGCTTGTTCAATCGGTCACGAAAAGCGCTGCTTAAAGCATAACCAATATCATAACAGAATCGATATCAATCCTCTCTATCAATTTCTATTTGAATCAAATAATTTAAGCAATCAAATAATTCAAATAATCAAAAGTTACGAAACAAATTGCATACAAGCAAGCGCGTACACAAACGAATCGCGTTTTGCAAAAACCGAATACGAGTAAATCAAGCGTAACACGAAAATCAGAAATTGCAACAATTAAGAGTGAAAACGAAATTGATAGAGATGAATTCAGAAACTAAGACAAAATAATATTAAACATTCAAGCACCGAACCTCAAAATCAAATGAAATGACAACACTTTTTCACTGATGAATCGATCTAGGGGCTTAGGCTTCCATGGAGGTTAGGGTACAAAGTTCTCAAATTGTATGATAATGCCTAAGATAGTGAAAGACAGCTGCTCCAGCGAATTCTATAAGACTAAACCGAAAAACCTAATCCCTTAATGGGTTCTTGGATAAAAGCCCGTTAACAAACTAATATTTGGCCCGAAACCCAGTTTACACTGTACTGCTTCGGTATTTTGCAGTTTTGACCTTAAATACTTTGGAATTTGGTTTCGAGCTCACCAAAAGAATTGTAGCTCTGTTCCTTAGCTTTCCAACGCATACTTACACGCCTCAATCGGATAAACGTAGCCAAAGCTATGGTCTGCAGAGTAGACAAGGGTCAATATGCAATAAAAATAAGAATTAAGCAATAAATTGTTATACTGCTCCAATAAGACCCAAAGTCTAGAAACGTGCTAAGACTTAAATATTAGGCACAGGACACAATTAAAAACACTAAGTGAAAAGCTATAAAGAGTGCATTAAAAGGCATTGATCAGAGGGATTCATGGTAATCTGGTTATAGTCAGAGTAGCCGTCTAAGAAGGAGTGGAGGCGAAAGCCCGATGCATTGTCGACGAGTCTGTCGACACAGGGAACGGGAAACGCGTCTCTTGGGTACGCCTTGTTGAGGTTGGTGTAATCCACGCACATCTTCCATTTTCCATTGCTCTTTTTAACCATAACGACGTTGGAGAGCCAGGTAGTGTACTTGACTTCTTTTACAAACCCTGCCGAGATGAGATCGACTACGGCTTTGAAATTGGATTCTGCCTTCTCCCCGCTCTGAACCCTCCTTTGCAAAGCAGTGTACTTTTTCTCGGGGTTTATTGATAAATGATGGCAGGCTTCCTCTGGTGGAATACCTGTCATATCAGCTGCGGACCATGCAAACAAATATGCATTCTGACGCAGGCATGCAATTAGGCTAACTTTCGCGGGGTCATCCCCTAGGTTGACTTTGATGAACTCGCTGTCAGGCTCGGGACGCCTAATTTTCTTTTTGAGCTTTCTCGCTAATTGATTCCCGTCTTCATCTTCTGAACTATCAGGGTCGTAGCGTGCATCTACATCGGCCAAGTTGACTTCCGAGCCAACAAGGGGTGCCTCGGGTTGATGTTGTCACTCTTTGTGAGCTGCTTTTATGAAGAGTTAGTGACACCTTTCTTTTTCCTAAAGGTTGGCGGATGTAATTATGATTTTGTCGGTCAAGGAATAAAACCTCGTCTTCAAATGTACGGTGGATGCTACTACGCCGAGTCTGGACTAGATTGTCCTGGATAGCTGTCGCCGACCATAAGTCTCTATTAGCTCGAGATAACCTAATAGCCGAATTTTGCTCCTGTTTAAACCGGATATATCTGTACTCATATATTGGTTCAGATCGGCCCCGTCGATCTTATGCTGGGGGAGAAGGTCCTGAAACAAGATGTCGGCCGAGCTCCCATGGTACACAAGCATTTGCCTTAATTCGGTGTCCAGTATGGTCGCCAAAATTATGAGGGGGATGTACCCGTTGGGCTTCCCATTTAAGAGGTCCTGATTAGAAATTGGCATGGAATCAGGACGGAATAATCGCTTGGGTCGCGTCGGGGTTGAGAGTGGTTATCTCCTACCACCCACGCTTCAACATTTGTCGTGTTTCGCCTGCAACGATGGAGTGACCGCTGGTGACAACCATGATGATCGGCCCAACATGTCGTGGAGATTCTTCTGCGCCTTAGACAGGGCGGTGTCTTTTGGGAACCATGGAGGATGAAATTTTGAGAGTAAATGATGTACTCCCACTGTGGTCACCAATGTTCATACCTGGGTCGGCTGGCGTATCTGATCTGGGGTAAATGAGACTGGACCGTCCATCGTGTCTCCGCCTATGAGGTTGGCTTTTGGGCCGGTTTCAAAGCTGACTTGGGCCACCTGGCCTTAATTCGAATTGGGTCGGGCCCAATTCGGAGCAATGTAGCAAGGGCTAGAATACTCGTTCACGGAATGGGCCTCGGCCCAGTCCAAAACACTACCCAAATACCATGGTTTCACAACCCTTGTGCATATCGGTTGCCAATCACAATATTTAAATGAATTTAAGAGCAATTACAAGGAATTAGTAAATTTCAAGAATGGAAATTGACTAAATTTGTAATTGCTAAAATGTAAAGAAAAATAATAAAGGAATGGGAAATAAAGAAGCAAAGTAAATGCTGGAGTAGAAATGATTGAGGGGAAAGGCACGACTCTCTTCTAATGAGAAAGAAGAATTGAAAAGCCTTAGTGAAATATCGCGACAATAAACATTTATTTTTTGATATGTTAAAAAGAACTAGCTCAATGGAGAATCAAAGAGACACATTGAAATTGTATCACCGGTGTTCTTTTAGGTGAGGGAGCCATCACCGGTGTACCACTTAATTTGACTATTAGATTATAGATATAACATAAAATGATATATATGAGTAATTGAAATTGTATCAATCAACATTAAATCTCAATCGCTCATAACATTTAATATTATATCTAACGGTTTAAGTGGTACACGGTGAGGAATGTACTCCATCATTATTATTATTTGCTTTTGTTACCTCCCTCATGATCATTATCTTATTAATGGGATAGTGGTTGCAGTATCAAAAGTTTAGCAAGGCATCAAAGATTTGATTCTTCTAGTACCACATAGGTGATCATGCACCTCCTCCGTAGGTCCATATGCCCCCATCTCCTAGATGCTTTAAACCAACACTTAATTTAAGTAAAGTAGACTTTCAATAACAAAACCAACTTAAAGTTGGGCTTGGGAAGCACATAACACATGTAACAATCCATGCTCCATTTGAAATAAGCAGACATGAAAAATAAACTTAGTTGTTGAGCATAAATAAATAAAATGTTCTGCCCTCTTACATTTGAGAACAATTTCATTAAAGTAAAACATATTGAGCTTCATTCCTTCTTCTAGTTTAGGCCTGCTTCCCTTATAACTGTCACCATTTAGTGTAAGGCTTCCTTAGCTTTCTTGGCATTGCCCTTATCATTTGTCCTTCTAGCCCTTGAAGTGCCTATTATTGTCCTTTCTTATTATGCCTCATCATCCTCCGATTTTTCTTCCCTAAAATTTCTCTCAAATTCACCCGATGCAGCTCGACCCCCCACATCATAAATGTCTTTACTCTTTCGATTTTGATAAAGAAAAACTTATTTATTCTGAGTCTATTGTCGCTGTTTTGGGTGTTTTTGGTTGATGATTTATATATATTGAGTATGGACTAGATGTTATTCAATTTTGTTGTTCGGGTTTGTAACACCCCAAATTTTGCAACGCTACTTAGTGCAACAAAAGCCACTAAACATGGAATATCTTTCAAAACCAATACTCTTTAGCCTTATAAATACTTAGGTGAACTTTTTTATTTAACTCTTTTCAACACAATTAGAGTATTGCAACATTTTAAAACATGATCTATCACTTATTATAGTACGATAGTTAGAACATAAATTTATCATGTATAGATTTAATCATTGCACCAATGCAATTCATGTTTTCAAAAAGTTTATAATGTAAGTTCAAAATGTAATTGATACAAGAATACGCTTAATCTAGGACTGCCTTCTGCTTCTGATACACCTTCGACAGATACCAACAAAGGGGACGGCTCCAAAATCCATGCACTACAGACACTTTATAAAGGAAAAAAAACCAAGGAAACGCCTACGCTGTGTCAAACAATCTATACTCAAATTTTAGGTTGGGCCCTATCTCAATCCACTAGTAGTCCACAATCAACTTAACGTCAAGGTCTAATACATCTGAATAATTTCATCAACCTCTAAAACTTCACCTCTGAAAAATGAATCACGACCCTGCAACAGTTGGGTGAACATCCATTATTATTTAAGGTCTTCTCATTATTGTAAATGAGCTACTTAAGGTCTTCTCATTATTGTAAATGAGTTATATTAACACGAGTTAATGTTTTTCAACTCTTCAGGCCAAAATGAAAATGTTTCAAACAGACTTACTTGGTACTTAATTGAGAATGGACAAATCACTCTCGAAAGCATCTCCCCATAGAAAATGGGGTAGTGAAGAATGATTCATGATTCGCCTCATCGATCAAACCCATGAATTAATATTTTGTTTTGATATATAAAATTATAAACTTTATTCTATCTCACAAAAACCATGGGTGCCCATGGTTTGTAAGTATAATGATCAAAAACTTGTTAATACTATTACTATTCACCTATTCCTTTTTGCCACTCCCATCATTCACTACAATATTAACAAAATTTATTTAGTCATAAATTTAATTCTATCAGGTCAAATTCATTCAATTTCATTAACCAAAACTTGTATTAACAAAGTGTACGTTAGAAAATAAAAAAAAAAATAGCATGATTAATAACTATATTTAGTAAAATGTAGGTTATACAGAACAAGGCTGATAGGACCGATGAGCATAGGTGTTTGGGATACATTTCTTGGCTTCGCACTGAAAGAATTATTAGAGAAAGCATTTTTTATAATCTTGACTTCTCTGTTTTTGATAAGCTTAAAAAAGGACATCTCTAAATTTTTGGTTGGATATATCTTCTCCAAGAAAATTCAAGTTCCTTATATGTTTTTTGATCTTTAAAAGTTGCTATTGAATTGAAAATGGGAAAGAGGATTAAACGTGATGTTATTCAAGGTGTAATGAAACCAGAAGAAATCTAGCATTGTTTGTTAGACTTCTGGATGGATGTGGAATTGAGGCTCAATATACTATCTTATGGATATGGTGAGATGAATGACGAGTCATTCTTTTATGTTATATTTTGTATGGGGAGATGTTTAAGAGTGTTGTATACATTCTCAAACAAAATTAACATAACATTCCACAACTTCTACTGGAATCCTCTCCATTCAAATGTTTTCCCTCTGTGCAAAGAATGAAATATCGACTCTCTTAATTAATAAATTTTCTTATACTAATTTATATTTACTTTTTTTTACTTATTAATAAATAATGTTTCTTCAAAATACTTATTCATAATTAATTGTTTCTCACTCAAAACTTTTTTCTTTTATAATTTTTGTTACCAATATAATTATCTTTTATATTCTGTCTTTATAATATCTTTTTTTATATATAAATATGTTTATGTATATCATTTATTAAATATGTTTATATATAAGCAATTCCAACAGGAAAATATCATTTATTAATGTATATTTTGATATTCTATGCTCTTATTTTATAATTTTTGTATCCGATAAATTTTTCATTATCGTATAATTTTATCGACTCTCTTAATTTGTAAATTCTTTTTATACTAATTTATATTACTATTTTTCCTCATTCATAAATAAATGCTTCTCACTGAAAACTTTCTTCTTTTATAATTATAATTATATTTTGTCATTATAATATCTTTGTTTTATATGAATGAATATATTATGTTGTTGTTACAAATTCATTGTTGTTTAGCAATTCTAACGGGAAAATGTATTTGTTACTACTAAAATTTTATCTACTAATTTTAACTCTTATTTTATAATTTTTTATCTGCTAAATTTGTAATTTTATTTAATTTTATCGAGCCTCTAAATTTATAAATTCGTTTTAAACTGATTGGGTTTACTATTTTTCCTCATTCATAAATAAATTATTCTCCCTCAAAACTTTCTTCTTTTAAATACTTTTTTTACCACTATATGTTTTATATTTTGTCTTTATTATATGTTTGTTTTATATAAATTAATATATTCCATTGTTGTAACAAATTCATTCTAAGCAATTTCAACGAGAACATGTCATTAGTTACCGCTATAATTTGATCTCTTATTTATAATTTTGGTTACCGCCTATTTTTTATTGTATCATTTTATCGACTTTTTTAATTTATAATTTTTTATACTTTGCTTTTGAATTCCAACGGGAAAAATGTTAGATTTTGTTAGATTTTATACTTTGCTTTTATAAATGACTTTTTCATAAATGTATAATTTTTATTAATTTTTATTTCCCTTCTTCTAATTTTAATCTCATTTTTTTGACAAGAATCTTAATCTCATTTTATTCATTATTATTTTTACATTATTTATAAGATTTAAAGAAGATTTTATGCAACAAAAGTTTTTTAAACAACTTAAAATATAACAACTACTGTCTTTTTCTTTTATGACACTATAATTTTTTTAGGCAAAAAAAACTATAATTTTCAAAATATTTATGAGTTCGTAGCAAATTAATTATAGCAAATACAGTGTCACCCCGTGCATGGGTAAATTTCTAGTTGCTATTAAATTGAAAATGGGAAAGAGGATTAAACGCGTACAGTTTGATAGATTAAGTGCGTATTATTCAAGGTGTGATGAAACCAAAAGAAATATAGGTTTATTTGTTAGACTCTTGGATGGGTGTGGAATTGAGGCTCAATATACTATCTCAGGTACTCTTGAGTATAATGGAGTTGCAAAGAGACGTAACCGCACACTTATGAATCTGGTGAGATGAAGGATGAGTCATTCTTCTTTGCTCTATTTTGTATCGGAAGATGTCTTGAAAAGTGTTGTATACATTCTCAGTCGAGTACTAAGCAAGTCTATTTGAAACATTTTCAGGTTTGGGTTTGTAAGACATCAATCATACATGAACCACAAATCATGAATCATTCTTAATTGTAAATTTTGAGTCTCTACAAAATCAACTTAACATTCTACAACTTCTACTGGAATCCTCTCCATTCAAATTTTTTCCCTTTGTGCAAAGAATGAAGCTCCAACATGAAACAATCATCCTTGAAGGATCCCACAATGGATTCAATTCTAATAGATGTTGACTTTGTCAACCGCTTTTGGCTCTGTCGCACCTCAGCGGGAGGATCACCTCCCATGGTGTCCTCGGTTGCAAGCACTAGAGGAAAATCAGTTCCACACACTCATGAAACGTTGCGTAAATCAGTGGTAGTGTTTACATAATTAATATTTATATGATCATAGAGTGAGTATTTGCTTATGTGATTTCTACTAACTCATTGTGATTTATCCTTGTTCTTAAAATAAAGTTATAACTGTTATATGAATATTATTATTATATTGGATGTCCACTAGTCTCCCTCCATCAACTCATTAGTGGATTTTTATTATTGACTAATCACTTTCCCTATTCTCACCCTATAAATAGGCCCTATCTCCTATGTGTATGGACACTTGAAGTGAATGGAAATGCTCTCATATTTCATATTTGTTCATGTTCTTATCTTCTTCATCTTTCTCCTTCTATAGTTTTGGTTATTTTCATAACACGTTATCAGCACGAAGCTCTACCATATGATTGATGACATGATCATCATGAGGATCTATTAGAAGAATAAGGTTTCTTCTTGATCTATCTTCTCCTAAGGTAATACGTATCAACACATATCCTTTATACCACATTATCTTCTTCTTGATCTAGCTTCCTCTTCCTCTTGTTCTTCTCCTTCTTCTTCTCACTATCTTTTAATCATGATCTTTTGCTATTTTTTTTATTTTGATCTTGTTTATGTGTTATCTCTTTTTATGTTATATCTCATTTTATATTTATTTAACATTGTTGATAAATTTGTGATATTATAGTTCCTGAAGAGCAATAAATCCATTATCCAAGCATCCCTGAAGGATTGCACAAATAATTGTTTCTCTGTATCATTGTTTATGATAGTTCCTAAATAACTTTGAAATTTAATATCGAAACATCCCTGAAGGATTGGTCATAGTATAGTTTTTTCTTGATAATCATTGAAGAAGTATTGTGTTATAGTTCCTGAAGAACTAATGATATTTGGTAATATAGTATCCTTGTAGGATTGCATAAAGATTTGTTTTCTTTATCATTGTTTATGAAGATTTGTGATAGTTCTTGAATGTTATACCCCAATTTTGTCCGAGTTCTTATATCATTGTAATATTTTTATTTTATTTTATTAAGTAGTGTATGTGCAACAAACGTTTCTATGTACTCAAGTAAAAGATAAGTAGCTTGTGCATATCAACCACAATTAATATAAAGATGCATGATTTGATTCTTGGTCAATCATCCCACATGTTATTTCCTTTTAACCCTCTTTGAGTAATTGAAAAAGCAAGTGAAGCAAAGCATAAGAGCTTACAAAATAAGAGCAAAAAAAATGAAATACCCAAATCTGCAGCTCTATTGCGAAGGCAATTTCTCTCTCCTCGGACCTCTTTTCAACGATCCGAACGGTGAAAGTGGAGATATATGTCTCACGAACCTACTGTCAAAAAATGAAGACGATCCGACGGTTAACGAATCCGGAATCGCACTTTTACGATGAGAGGTTTGAGAAAAATGGACCAAAAACTGCAGCTATTGCGAAGGCAATTTCTCTCTCATCAGACCTCGTTTCAACGATCCGAGCGGTGAAAGCGTAGATATATGTCTCACGAACCTACTGTCAAAAAAGAAAGACGATCCAACGGTTAACGAATCCGGAATCGCAATTTTACGGTGACAGGTTTGAGAAAAACGGGAATTGTGTTTTAAAGGGGAATTGCTTTCTCTACCTTGTTTTAGTCCCACATTGCTCACAAGAAACAAGAGCTCCCCAGCAATTGGATATAAAAGGGGTTGAGAGGTGAAGATTAGAGGGGGGGATCATTGGCGGGTTAAGTGATCTTTTGGGTCAAAGCGATAGCGGCCCATTTCACTAAAAGCCTGTCTTTGATCATTTTGACGTTTTGAGTCGACTTTCCGATTCTCAAAGCGGTTCTTGCGGTCTTGGAGTCAAAATGGACCAGATAGGAGTCCGGTTTGCTTAGTCCGGTTCGGCACTCGTCGAGTCCAGGTTAGTTTTGTATTTATTTTGTTTACTTTTATGTACATATTTATTTATCATTTATTTATAATATAGTCTATTTATTTATTTATTTGTTTATGTATATATCTATTCATATTTATTTATGTATATAGTTATTTATTTGTTTATTTATTATATTTTTTAGCCTAGTCTTTATTAATTATCAGTTTTGTCTTTTTTTATGTACAAATTAGTTTATTTCTTTAAAAATCAAATAAAAGACTAAGTCGGTTGTACAACCAACCTTAGTCATCATCCTAGACCAATGAGTCACATAAATTCAGAATCCTAAAAATTTATAAAAATATAAATAAATCATTTCTCCCAAAAATAAAAGACTAAGTCGGTTGTACAACCGGGTTAGTCATCATCCTAGGACCAATGAGTCATGCAGATTCCAAGAATCCTAAAAACTTATAAGTAAATAAATAAATCACTTTTCCTAAAAATAGGGGACTAAGTCGGTTGTACAACCAAGGTTAGTCAGTGTTCTAGAACTAATGAGTCAGCATGCAGTTCAGGGAGTTCTAGAATACCTATTCTAAAACCAACCCACCTCACATCAATCCAATTTTTCTCAAAAACTCAAAAATCATTTTCAAAAAGTAGGGGACTATGTCGGTTGTACAATCGGGGTTAGTCGCCTTTAGGATCGATGGTCATGCAGTTCAAAGAGTCCTAGGACCCCTACACTAAAAACACCAACCAACAAACCTTTTCGGGAAGAACTACGTCGCTTTGATTCCTCCATTGCATCTGGAGGTACGTAGGAGCAAGAGTCCACTCTTGTCAAGCACTAAAAACTAAAAATTTAAATAAGTCTTTTCCTCTATAAATAAAAGGGTAATTATTAATAAATCCTAATTAATTAGACCAAGGATGTCGTGGGGTGCTAATACCTTCCCCACACATAACGACTCCCGAACCCTAAACTCAGCCTTATCTTAAAACTAAAAGGGATTTTCCGAATTTGCCCTTAAACTAATATTTGGTGGCGGCTTCCTATGAACCTTTCGAAGAATCCTTTCCCGGATTTTTCGGTCGCTACAGCTGGCGACTCCACTGGGGACTTATATTTTTAGAGAGTCAAAACCTAGTCTAATTAATTTAGGATTTATTGATGATTATTACCCTTTTATTTATTTATCTGCTTTTGCATAATTATATTATTTATTTGTGTAAACCCTAGGATAGAAGACGATATTTGTATATATGTTTGTTTGTCTGTTTGCAATTTTTGGGTTGTTGTTAAATTGCTCCTACACACACTTCACTTCTACACATCACACACTTGTGAGAAAGGTCCTCTACCCGGACACGAGCATAAACCTAAGTTAGAACGAGATTGCGTAGTGATGGCCTGCGGGACGTACGTCTCGTTGGGTGGTCACGAAAATCTCACCTAGAGTTTGATTCCTTTTGAGGATGCTATCCCTTCTAATAGCTTGCCTATTCTTGGGGGTCGATGTTCTTGACTGGAGTCCTTGGCTCTAGGGACCATGTGTAGGATTCTTTAGAACTATCCCTGTGAGGTTCACTATAAAAGAAACCTTAGACCCACTCGGTAAGATACATTTCTAGGGTCACAAAGGAGCTTTATACCCTCGCATTCAAACAAATATTTATGCATACCGTATTCTATCCAAAAAAAAATCATCAAAAAAACAAAAATCATTTTTTTACTACCTTTTTAGAAAATATACCACATGCATATAGCAAATAAACATCTACTGTTGCATGCACTTTTATGACCGTCAGGGAATTAAAATCTTTACCTTGGAGAGAAGCCGTGCACGCTGAAGTCAGAATTAAATTTTTGTACTTTACTCTCCAATGAAAAGTTTATAATTCCCCGACATGATAAATAAAATCATATGTTATCATTTCATGCACATACATTATCATTTCATTCACATTTCATTCACATACATTATCATTTCATTCACACTTCCTGCACATGCATTATCATTTCATCCATATTTCATGCACATTCATTTGTATCCTTGCATCGTGCATTATAAAAAAAAAAAATCAGCATAATATTAGGAAAAATGTGATGAGAGGTGAGGCATTCTTGTGAAATAAATCATTCTTTTTGGAAAAAGTTTAGTCATACTTCGTTGCAAACTCAAGGTGTTTCAAGTCACTCAGTTTTTCAAATTTTTAGCTTGCTCACATTTTTTAACCAAACGTTGCATCTCTTCCATCCCATGATAAATGACCGAAATGTCCATCAAAAATTTCTATCATGTTTTAACTAATGTTAACTCTCTACAAAGCATTTGTGTAGTGACTTGTGTAACATGTGTGTTTATTTTGTTTGAGTCAGTTAGCGCCCCTACCTTACCATCATCCCCTGTCAAGGTCTAATCCCATCCCGACCACCCATAAGGTACATACCCCCCACATCAGTACATAGTTGACGTTTCTGGTTGGTTCCCCTAATGAAATAACACTTTAGGCCCTCCATACTGGGGCAAATGAGTGATCTCTAAAAAACCTTGTCAACGTTGTATTCCCTTGGTGCAAGTCCTTTACAAAAAAATAAAAAATAAAAAATTCAAAAAGGCCCGTTAGGTCGAAAACTCGTAAGAGCGGCCTAAGCAAAAATTAGGGCATATAAAAAAAGGAGAAATAAAGAAAAAGAGCAAATATATAAAAGTAAATAAATTATTGTCCTTAAGTTAATTTTTGAGAAAACGAGCAATCATGATTTGAAATGAAGTTTGACCATCTTCCCATACCCTCGAAGAAAAAACCCCGTGCTACCCACCTTAAGCCAAAATCTAAAAACCTTTCAATCACCCTAGACAAGGATCAATTCCACATCAAAAGCTCGAAAGAAAGAAAAAGAAAAATCAAAATCAAAAAAAGAAAGTGAAATAAAAAAGGAGGATCGAAAAACCACGAAAAAAGCAAAAGTGGTACAATTATGAGTGATACTTTTCGCCATTAAATGCATAAGAGATCCTTGTGCTCAAAACAAACCCCAAACACTTCCATTGTCCTCAATATCCTATCTTTCATAAACCCTTGGTCAAGTCACATCCCTAAACAAGTCCATCCTACCGTGAGACACATCAATTACTGTCTCAATAGACCCTCAAACACTCCTTTGAGCCTGACAACCATTTCCTTCATAAATCATCACCCATTAGCCAAGTTACATCACCAAATCATTTGTCCCATCAATCATCAAACACTTCATTGAGCCTAATAACCCCTTCTTTCACAAACCATTAGCCAAATCATACCGCTCAAAAAAAAAAAATCATCCGTCCCATCAATCCCCAAACACTACCTTGAGCCCAATTATCATTTCCCTCATAAATCACTAAACCATCGGCCACATTCCGATCAATGACCGATTGCTTTTGTTTCTCAAAATTTTAATCTTAGGACAAATAAGTTTATTTATTTACAATATGTTTGCTCAAAAAAAATATATCTCAAAAAAAAAAACTCAAAGGAAAAGAAAAATCAAAAGGCTTGCACCACAAGATTCATTCAAGTTACAGTTATACTAAGACAAGGTCTAGTGATCACCAAGTGTAGTTTTCATCATAGCAAACTCAAGACTATTGTAGTCTGAGAGTCATTTTAAAGGTAACCAAAAGTTTATACTAGGATCGTCACCTATAGCGGGGCATCCCTTTCACCACCCATTCCATTTGAACTTGGGGAAATTTGTATAGTGTCATACCACACCCAGCCCATTGCCATACCAGACAAACTCCAAAAACCCATTACCCTAACTCCGTCACTTTCCACAACCTCACCAAAACAACCGTCTGAAGTCCCGTTATCAAGTGGGGCAACCCTGTCACCCTTCACTCCACCTACAAATGGGGACATTCACCATACACCCATCTCATCCCCTTGTTATATCCACATCAACAAAACCATACCGGGGCAACTTCTCAACTCATTACCCTATATGTTGCTACTCTAGTCGAGGCAATCTTGTCCTTACCATAAATAGGGCAACACCAAACTCTGGGTTGAGACAATATCTATTGCTGTCCACCTTTCATTCCAAAGCCAATGCATTCCCCATTCATCATTTTCTACACCTCTAGCTTGTTAGCACTAGACAGGGGCAAGTTATTCACTCACAATCATCAAATCTAAATTGGGGCAATCTCGTATTTCTTGGCTTGGAAAAACCTACCTTTCATGACATTGACGAAGACCAGTCATTCATCCTTTCATGCGTCGCATTCGTCCATACCCTTGAACCAAGTTAACTGACTCATTCATCTATGTTTGCACTACTATACATGTTCTCTTAACAATGCTTCAGAGAGATAGAACACAAGTTGATAATGTGATACTGAATATCCACTTAGTTAACTTTGTGAACCTAAATTTCGGTCATCATGGGGCATCATAATGGAAGAGAAAAAGAAGCGAGCTTGCAAGTACTTGTTCACATCAATGTCTCAGAATAACAACCTTGAGATTGCCAAGTTTGAATCAAATCTAATCTTTCCAAAGAATTATCAATATTCATTTCCGCCTCTCGCATCCAAAGTCTCACATCTCATCATCACAAAAAGTGTTTCTACACTCAATCAGGTCATTTCATGTCATCACACCATGCACCATAGCATTTGCATTCAAACATTTCATTTGCATCATATTAACATTCATACTTCATGCATCCATCAGATAAATAAATAAATAAAAAGCAAGCAAAAAAAAAAGCAAAAAACAAAAAGGAATCGCCTATTTCATCCATCACCCCACCAAAAATCACCTGTTGCATGTGCATGTATATATTATTAGCGTTGTATATCCATTACATGATGTATTGCTTCTAAATCGACTTCAAGTGTCGATACCTATATTTTGTTCCTCTAATATCGCTTTTTAGCGTTAATCTCATATCATATCACGTATCACCAAGTTGATCCTTCGACCCGAGTGGTCCTTCGTGAGCACTACGCTCTTCAAATGCCCTAAGTGGCCCAGTGTCGCAACGTCGAGTCGAGCCCGGCGGACCTTCGCGAGACCGCGTGGTCCTTCGGACTAGTTGTGTCGACCTAAGACACGATGGGCGTCCTTCATGGTCAACATATCGCTTCTAGACCGATCTTGACCCATCATGGCCGCCGAATATAAAGGCCCTCGCACCGCTTAACTAGTACCGTAGCTAGTTGCGCTCATTCGCACTACACGATGGTCCTTCAAATAAGGCCTAGGCGGCCTTCCGGACCAGTGGTGGTCCTTCGTGAGCCTTAGTGCTCCTTCAGACCCTTAGTGGTCCTTCAGAGCCTTAGTGCTCCTTCAGACCCCGAGTGGGCTTTGAGCCTTAGTGCTCCTTCTCAGATCCCGAGCGATCCTTCATTTTGTTCGCGGTTAATAAGCCAAGTGTTAACCGCTCCCTGTTTATTCTCAAACCCTCTATTTCCCCTCTAAACGGACAAAATTGACGTCTATTCTATCTTTATTTCTATTTCTTCTAAAAAAATTTTTTGTAAAATATAAATAAAGAGGGGCAGCTGTTATACCCCAATTTTGTCCGAGTTCTTATATCATTGTAATATTTTTATTTTATTTTATTAAGTAGTGTATGTGCAACAAACGTTTCTATGTACTCAAGTAAAAGATAAGTAGCTTGTGCATATCAACCACAATTAATATAAAGATGCATGATTTGATTCTTGGTCAATCATCCCACATGTTATTTCCTTTTAACCCTCTTTGAGTAATTGAAAAAGCAAGTGAAGCAAAGCATAAGAGCTTACAAAATAAGAGAGCAAAAATGAAATACCCAAATCTGCAGCTCTATTGCGAAGGCAATTTCTCTCTCTCGGACCTCTTTTCAACGATCCGAACGGTGAAAGTGGAGAATATGTCTCACGAACCTCATCACAAAAAATGAAGACGATCCGACGGTTAACGAATCCGAATCGCACTTTTACGATGAGAGGTTTGAGAAAACGGACCAAAAACTGCAGCTATTGCGAAGGCAATTTCTCTCTCATCAGACCTCGCTTTCAACGATCCGAGCGGTGAAAGCGTAGATATATGTCTCACGAACCTACTGTCAAAAAGAAAGACGATCCAACGGTTAACGAATCCGGAATCACAATTTTACGGTGATGTGAGTTTGAGAAAAAGCGGAATTGTGTTTTAAAGGGGAATTGCTTTCTCTACCTTGTTTTAGTCCCACATTGCTCACAAGAAACAAGAGCTCCCAAAGAATTGGATATAAAAGGGGTTGAGAGGTGAAGATTAGAGGGGGGGATCATTGGCGGGTTAAGTGATCTTTTGGGTCAAAGCGATAGCGGCCCATTTCACTAAAAGCCTGTCTTTGATCATTTTGACGTTTTGAGTCGACTTTCCGATTCTCAAAGCGGTTTTTGCGGTCTTGGAGTCAAAATGGACCAGATAGGAGTCCGGTTTGCTTAGTCCTTCGGCGCACTCGTCGAGTCCAGTTAGTTTTGTATTTATTTTGTTTACTTTTATGTACATATTTATTTATCATTTATTTATAATATAGTCTATTTATTTATTTATTTGTTTATGTATATATCTATTCATATTTATTTATGTATATAGTTATTTATTTGTTTATTTATTATATTTTTTTAGCCTAGTCTTTATTAATTATCGCTTTTGTCTTTTTTTATGTACAAATTAGTTTATTTCTTTAAAAATCAAATAAAAGACTAAGTCGGTTGTACAACCAAGTTAGTCATCATCCTAGGACCAATGAGTCAGATACTGATTCGGTAATCCTAAAAATTTATAAAAATATAAATAAATCATTTCTCCCAAAAATAAAAGACTAAGTCGGTTGTACAACCCAAGTTAGTCATCATCCTAGGACCAATGAGTCACATGCTGATTCAAGAATCCTAAAAACTTATAAGTAAATAAATAAATCACTTTTCCTAAAAATAGGGGACTAAGTCGGTTGTACAACCGGTTAGTCAATGTTCTAGAACTAATGAGTCATGCAGTTCAGGAGTTCTAGAATACCTATTCTAAAACCAACCCACCTCACATCAATCCAATTTTTCTCAAAAACTCAAAAATCATTTTCAAAAAGTAGGGGACTATGTCGGTTGCTTGTACAATCGGGTTAGTCAATGTCTTAGGATCGATGAGTCATGCTGAGTTCAAAGAGTCCTAGGACCCCTACACTAAAAAACCACCAACCAACAAACCTTTTCAGGAAGAACTACGTCGCTTTGATTCCTCCATTGCATCTGGAGGTACGTAGGAGCAAGAGTCCACTCTTGTCAAGCACTAAAAACTAAAAATTTAAATAAGTCTTTTCCTCTATAAATAAAAGGGTAATTATTAATAAATCCTAATTAATTAGACCAAGGATGTCGTGGGGTGCTAATACCTTCCCCACACATAACGACTCCCGAACCCTAAACTCAGCCTTATCTTAAAACTAAAAGGGATTTTCCGAATTTGCCCTTAAACTAAAATTTGGTGGCGGCTTCCTATGAACCTTTCGAAAAATCCTTTCCCGGATTTTTCGGTCGCTACATTGAAGAACTCAAAGAAAAAATAACTTTGTATTAAAGCATCACTGCAGGATTGCCCTAAGCACGATTCTTTTTCGTCAATGTTTAAAATTTGTGGTATAGTTCTTAAAGAACAATTGATTAGAAAGTATATTTTCCTTTGATCATCATATATGAGAGAGTTGTCATCGAGTTTCTGAAGAACTCGACTTTTACACGATGATTGTAATCTATAAGATCTATTTGACCTTAGTATGTTTTGAAGAAAAGGAAATCAATAGAATTGACATATAATTTATGTCTCAAATATATTCTCATGAATTAGCAAAATGAGAAAATATTTTCAGAAAAATATTATGAATCAAGATTATGTGATATGGTGATTGTAAAGAATACGCACAAACCACTCAATGAATTGAAGTTCATTCCCAGAAGTGAATGACTCACATTATAGTTTTGGTACAAGAAAAGTTGTGGTGATGATCATTGATGTGGTAAATGTTATCGTTATCTTATTTAAGTGTCGTTTGTATCATTTGTGATTGTGACTTTTGTTATTCCTGATAGTGGTTTAGTATCTTATGGAAAAATGTAATTTTCTTCTTTCTTTTGCTTGGAATTCCAAATAAAAATGTTGCATGAAAAAAAAAGGGAATAAGAAAAATTGATTGTATGACTAGATCCTAAAAAGCTAGACACTTTTATGATTAAAAGAATTTGTATATTTTCTTAGAAAATATAGCTTTCTGCTGAGAGAGACATCCTATGCTCTTTATTTTTCTTATTTTTGAGTAGCAAATATAGTTTTCGACTAATATATTTTTTCTTCGAGAAATTATATTTTATGCAGCTCCTAAAGTTTGATCTTTGTAGGAATATATAATGTAGAGACTTAATTTTCCAATGCCAATATTTTATCATATTTATTTTATTTTAGGATAGAATGAGTATTGACTCTAGCATCAATAATTGAGAAATGTGCTTCGCTAATAGCGGAACTACCCATATTATTTTAAAGGATAAAAAAAAAATTCTTCTATTTAGTGAAGCGAGAAACTAAAGTTAGTACTATATCTGGCTCTTCAAATATAATTGAAGGTTCCGGAAGAGCTAATATATCATTATCCGGGGAACAAATATACAGATTGAGAATGCATTATATTCCCCTAAGTCTCGTAGAAATTTATTAAGTTTCAAATATATGCATATAAATAGAAATCATATTGAAATGAGAGATGAAGGAGATATGGAATATTTTTAAATAACGAGACATACTTTGATAAAATAAGTGTAGTGGAAAAATTGTCTACTTTTTCCTCTGATTTGTACAACACTTATATATGTGCAATTGAAACACATGTTATTGTAAACCAGAAGTTTACATATCATAATAATTTGGTTGTTGGCAAGATCGGTTGGGCCATCCGAGTATATTACGATGCGAATAATGGTTAAAATTTCTATGTGAACTTGTATTGAAGAGCCAGTAGTTTCTTCAATCTACTAATTTTTTGTGTTCACTAATTCCCAAAGGAAATTGGCAATTTGAGAATAATAAGTCTCTCATATTTCAAGAGCTGATATAAGGTGATATTTGTAAACAAGTACACTAATCACGTGGTTTTAATTGATGCATCAACTAGACGACCACATATATATTATATATATTTGTCGTCAACTCACAACCAAAAGTTTGTGAGATTGTTTGCTCAACTAATTTGAGTAAGAGGTCATTATGTGAATCACCTTGAAAGCATGATAAGTATTGTATGACTATTATAATTGATATTGGATATCAAATGTCATACGTTCATTCATAAAATGGTCTTGAAGAACCATTCTTTAGACGTCTAAAGTTAATTACATGACCAATACTTATGAGATAAGAAGTTCTAATTTCTACTTGGGAACATGCAATTTTACATGCTGTAATATTGATTCGCATCAAGCCAACAAGTTATCACAACTCTTCCCCTTTAGATTTGATTTTTGGTCACGAACTTAATATTTCCCATCTTAATATTTTTGGATGTGCAATGCAATATGATGGGTTCTAAAAGAATTTTGGAAATATATATTAGATATAAGTCTCCATGTATAATATAGTATCTTGAGCCAACAATTGGAGACTTGTTTATAGTCCAGTCTGATAATTATCATTTGAAGAATTAGATTTCCCAACATTAGGGGGAGAGAATAAGCAGCTGAAAAAAAAAATGAGATCAGTTGGAATGAATTATCATTATCTGATATTGTCCTGAAACTATACAATGTGAACTAGAAGTTCAAAAGATAATTCAATTGCAAAGCTTAGCAAATTGTCTACCAAATACTGATCCAAAAGGTGTGACCAAATCATATATATCAGCTGCTAATGCTCCAATAGAATGGATGTCTCTGTTGGACCATCTAATATTGCAAATGAGTCTCAACCACGCCTAATGCGTGGTAGACCAATCGGTTCCAAAGATAAAAATCCTCGAACAACAAAATGAGCTAAAAAAATGGTCTAAGCGAGGATATAGAAACTCTAAAAGAGTATTCAGACATAATTGACATTACTGATTTGTAAGAACCGATCGTGTACACGAAAAGTTATGAAATTAAAGAGATCTCAATGAATTATGTCAAGAATGAAATACAATGGAACCGAAACGAAGTCAACGTTGACGTTGTTTTTACTAAATATAGCGCTAAATGTGATAAATAATAGTGAGGATCATGAACCAATGTCTACTAAAGATTGTAGACAATGTGAATTGACCAAAATTGAAAGATGAAATTGAAGCAGAATGAGTGATTAAATTGTGAGATACAAAGCTCGACATGTTTCTCAAGGGTGGATGCGAGTACTTTTTCAGTACTTAATTAGCCTTGTAGCACATGAAGAGCTCAATTTTCACAAGTTGAATATTGCTACAACTTATTTGTTGATAGTCATAATTATTTAAAGATCCCTGAAGGATTTAACTAGAGCACACTTTTTTGATTCTCGAGATGATTACTCAAATTGAATTAGTACCTCCATGAGATGATATAATTTGAACACATGTGGTATAATCGTCTCAATTTATATTCTAAACGAAGGATATAAAAATGACACCACTGGTCCATAGAGCTCTATGAAAAGATCAATACATGAATTTTCTATAGTTTGCTATTATTGGAACTCCTGAAGAGCTTTCCAAAATTATAGATTACTCAAAGAAAGAGTTCTATATGAATGACCTCAAATTAAAAAAATGGGTTTTTAAGGTTGAACTCATGGATCGATCTCTACATCGGAAATCCTAGAAGGATTCAAGATATAAAGAAATATCTTCAAATAATTTTTTTTTGAAAACAGAGTCTCGTCTTGATCTGAAGACTGAACAATTAGCTAGTTAAATTTTTGTTTAACAAGTTAGAAAGTACTAATTCTTAATTGACTCATTATATATTTAATTTTTATTTTGAGTACATGAGTTGTGTGGCAAGCAAATAACAAATACCTCAGTCCTGAAGACTATAAAAGCATGCATGCATATGACAAACCAAAATGCATTAGAAAATGGGTAAGATGGATATTATGTTTAGTTATTGTAATGAATAAATCATTTTATGTATGTTACACAAGTTAACCATCTTGAGATATACAAGATTTTTTTTTTCTAGATCAAGTCGATTACAAGTCACTATTATCTACATAAGGTGACACTCGAAATATCTTTTGATCTACAAAACAAGCTATGGTTCTTGCTTCTTCATTTCATGCTCAAATGCCTACAATTCAAGGAAGATATGTTTTGAAGATAATACTGACTGCAACGCTCCATTAAAAGAGGATACAATAAGTGACAGTGGAGTAGATTGTTCCATATGCACTCAGGGAGAAACTCCAAATGTTAAATTCATATTCAAGTGACGCTTCATTCGGGGAGAAAAAGTCGCACTCTTTTTCCTTTCCCATGGTTTTGTCCTGAGTTTTTCCTGAAAGGTTTTTAACGAGGCAGTTCCATCTGGTAGGATATTGTACTCTTTTTCCTTCACTAGATTTTTAAGACATCAATCATACATGAACCACAAATCATGAATCATTCTTAATTGTAAATTTTGAGTCTCTACAAAATCAACTTAACATTCTACAACTTCTACTGGAATCCTCTCCATTCAAATTTTTTCCCTTTGTGCAAAGAATGAAGCTCCAACATGAAACAATCATCCTTGAAGGATCCCACAATGGATTCAATTCTAATAGATGTTGACTTTGTCAACCGCTTTTGGCTCTGTCGCACCTCAGCGGGAGGATCACCTCCCATGGTGTCCTCGGTTGCAAGCACTAGAGGAAAATCAGTTCCACACACTCATGAAACGTTGCGTAAATCAGTGGTAGTGTTTACATAATTAATATTTATATGATCATAGAGTGAGTATTTGCTTATGTGATTTCTACTAACTCATTGTGATTTATCCTTGTTCTTAAAATAAAGTTATAACTGTTATATGAATATTATTATTATATTGGATGTCCACTAGTCTCCCTCCATCAACTCATTAGTGGATTTTTATTATTGACTAATCACTTTCCCTATTCTCACCCTATAAATAGGGCTATCTCCTATGTGTATGGACACTTGAAGTGAATGGAAATGCTCTCATCTTTCATATTTGTTCATGTTCTTATCTTCTTCATCTTTCTCCTTCTATAGTTTTGGTTATTTTCATAGCAATAACGTCTTTTTAAGCAAAAAAATTTAGGCTTAAATATATGTTACCCCCTGCAAATTAATATACCAATTATCCATTTACCCACTAATAAAACTCTTAAAAAAGACCTTGCAAATATTAAATGTTTTTAGTTACCCCTGCTGTTAGATTATGTTAACAACGTTAAGTGTATGCTGAAACACTTAATATTTGCAGGGGGTAAATGGATAATGAGAATATTTGCAGTGAAGTAAATGGATAATGAGCATATTTACAGGGGGGGTAACATATATTTACGCAGGGGGGTAAATGGATAATGAACATATTTGCAGGGGATAACATATATTTACACTTAACGCTGTCAACATAATCTAACAACAAAGGGGTAACCGTAAACATTTTATATTTGCAAGGTCTTTTTTAAGAGGTTTATTTTTACAGGGGTTAAATAGATAATTGGTATATTTGTAGGGGGTAACATATATTTAAGCCATTTTTTTAATGCGAAGCAAATTTAACTATTAAACTTCAAGATTCAAAACTATAAAACCTAAAGCATGTAACGTAGCACGTTAAATTTAGTTTTTACCACAATATTTTTTTGTTTTTTTCCCAAAAAAACAAATTATGGTGAAATAGAATATAGGTTTTTATAAGGATTTTTTCCGTAAGTTCCCAATTTATAAGGATCAGTCAACCAGGAAACAAAGAAAAAGAATCAGTCCATACAATAATTAGTTTTGGTAATATGTTAGAGAAGTTTTATAGCAACCTGATTACTTTTTATTTTATTTTTTATTTTTAGGTTGTTGGTGTCTTAGGCGAGTTATCCTATAATCGAGGCATCCTCCAACCGAGTTACATCTTACCTCGCTGTACTTTTCATTCCGTTGGGGACTTAGCTTTCCTTATGTATGCCTTATACTTTGCAAACTGAGTATCCCCCATAGCCATTTATCTGGCAAGTACTTATATTGTCCAGGCCATAGTGTCTTTATAGGTTGCCTCGGCCTATCTACGAACTCAAACTCCTTATTTTTCCTCGGCCAACAAGTTAATCTATTTTAGGTGTTAACATAGTCTCTTATTTTATGAATTCTTATCAGAAATGTTCCTTTATTCCTTGTTACAATTGATCCCTCTTCTAATGATGACCTTTTTGCTTTATCTCGAGGAGTCTTTTCATAAAGTCAAGACTCAAAATCAATCTTGTACATAACTAGTACCATGACCTTGACTTTGTTAAATGTATTGTAATGAAATAGTAGATTATTATTATAATCCCTTTGTTTTGATGTTAGATTTATAACATTATTTTGGTCCAAATATTCTATTCTATTATAATCGTATTCAACCTGCATCCACATATTTTCCATTTAACAACTTAGTTGATTCAAATAATTGTATACATACATCAACTTATTTTGTAATAAAAAACATCCAAGATACGATTACTTGAATGTAAATTAGATATATTAAACCAAATCACATGACGAAATATACACGATCAACATATTTTGTGAAGGAAACAATTTCTTTCTTCACCAAAGTATTCGTTAAGCTCCTTTTTCTTCACTGGAAGGGATCGAAGTCTCTATCTCTACTATAATTTCTAGAGATACTTTTTCCCTTTCTAAGTTCCGATAGATCATTAGCAGGCTTGAACACCACCACTAGCATCGTTTTAGCACCATCCCCTAAAGAGGAAGATTTCAATGGTTCTGAACCATACTCTCCAATAGAGAAGAAGAAAAAGAATAAGAAGGACTTGACTCCCCTTGAACAATTTCAGCAAAAACCTCAGATTCAGGCTTGAAAACTACACCTTTTAAAATATTCCATCAATTACGCCGGTAAAATTTTGACCCAATGTTACAACAACATTGCTTGCTGATCTTGTAGCTGCAACAGCTCTATTTGGAACTGGATGAGGAGGAGGAGGAGAAAGGTTCTGGTTGTTATTATTACTTCTTCGATCTCCAATAAATATGTATTTACTCCCTGCTTCATCGAGCCTCAGATATTTACGTTTGGAGCCACCCCTTTTTGGCTGTGAACTTGAAGCATTGTTTTTTTATTCTTCAGATTTCCCTTTTGTTTTTCCAGTTTAAAAATTTTATATTTATATTTATAAAACGCAGACAAGTTATTAAATGATAAATAATCTACCTCTATATATAGTTTTATTTGTTAATTTAAACTAGGAAATTTATGGTTTTGAGCACCAAATCCACTTGGGCATTAAACTAGGAAATTTATGGTTTTGAGCACCAAATCCACTTGGGCATGCTCGTAATTTATTCAAGTTAACACTACTGAAGAGCTCATATATTCCAAGCCCAAAGCAATGTAAGGATAATATGGCAAGAAATTATATCCAGCTCATTCTCATATATAATCAAGCATGCAACTCATGGTATATGTAATCTATCAAGCGGGTAACTGATCAAAAAAAATATAAAACTGATCAAAAAAAATCTATCAAATACACTTTTACTTCTTTTAATGACAATATTTCTTTAAGCAGTCGTTCCTTACTTTCTGAATCTAAAAGTGTAATTTGATGTAGTGTATGATATTGAGAAACGCACATTTTTTTACAGATCTCAAGAGAATGTGGAGATTATTGAGGAAGCAATTAGGGGAGGAATTAACAATGAGGAGGTTAATATGGGTGCTAGAAAGGAGGAGGAATTAAAGGAGCATGTGACTCAACAAACTGAAGCGACATCAGTGGTTGGGAATAAAGAGATCGTGGTAGCCAATCAAATTTCCTCATCAGATGATATGCTTTGCGCCAATGGTGCAGGTGGGCTGGAGGTAGACGATTGTAACTCCGGGGTTCAGGTAGTAGCGCTTGATAAGAGAAATAAAACGGCAGCAAAGAACAAGTCCAAGAAAGGGGGCTTGGGAGGTGTGTCTATTGGGCCTACACTTAGCAACTCTTTTGGGCCACTTATGAGAAATAAGAAGAAAAGTTCCAAAAGGCAAGGTAATTCGAGTAGTTGTGAAAATGATAATGAGTTTGAAGTGAACCAAGGTGTGCTAATTGGAATTGTCAATGAGGAGGCAAGGAATTTATTTCCGTCTATTAGCCTCTCCAATGGATCAAAGGGCGAGTCTCAGTTGCATGTAGTTACACGCAAACCTTTTGGTGCCAAGCTTTCAATGTCTTTTAGTAGTGATATGAATGGCGCCTCTATTGGTGAAGTTTCTGTGGGTGATTCAGGGATACAAATATGTAATGAAACGGTTTTAATTGATCATGAGGTGGCAATCGCTAACAAGATGTGGAACTTTGCAAAAGATAATCTGGGAGTCACAGGCATAAGTAGTAATGAGGAGTATGCAAGCAGGTTAAGATCCTTAGAAGTCAGGGATCAGGTTGCCAAAGGAAGGAAGGAGAAAAGAAATGTTTCTCAATGAAGATTGCAACATTTAACATGAGAGGGTGGGGAGGCACTGCCAAAAGAAAGCGTCTGAAGAAGTTGTTTGTTAAAGAGAAATTTGATCTTTGTATGATTCAAGAAACAAAAAGCTGCGATTTATCGAAAAGGATGGTGGGCAGTGTTTGGGGTGACTCTGATTTTGATTGGATAAGCAAAAATGCTAATGGGATGTCAGGAGGGTTATTAAGCATTTGGAGATCAGAGATTTTCGAGGTAATGTTTTCTTTCTCTGGGGAAAATTTTATTGGTTTCTGTGCAAAAATTCAGGGTTGTTATTGTTATTTGGTAAATGTTTATTCCGCTTGTAACATTGCCGCGAAAAGGAGATTGTGGGATAATTTGAGGAACCTAAAGGAAGGTCTCGAGGTAGGTGACTGGTGCATTGCAGGGGACTTTAATGCGGTTACATCTAGAACAGAGAGAAGTTGTTGCTCATCTAGTTTTAACAATGTGGAGGCCAGAGAGTTTTTATCGTTTATGGAGGATATGGAGCTGGTTGATGTACCGGCGTTGGGGAAGAAATTTACATACTTTGGATCCGATGGGAGAGCGAGTAGACTAGATAGGATCTTACTGATTGAGGGGTTGATTTCTAGATGGAATATTAGTGCACAATGGACAGGGGATAGAGAGATCTCCGATCATTGCCCAGTATGGTTGGTGTGTTCGGAACTTAATTGGGGACCTAAACCCTTTAGGTTCAAAACCTGTTGGTTTGAGCATGAGGACTTTATGGAGTTTGTCAAAGGATGTTGGACCTCTTTCCAGGTTGAAGGGAAAGCTTCATTTGTATTAAAGGAAAAGTTGAAATTGTTGAAAGATAAACTGAAGGTTTGGAACCGTGAGGTGTTTGGATACAAAGATCTTAAAATAGAGAATATAATCCGGGATTTGAATGAGGTGGAAAAATTGGCCTCGGAAGGGGGAGGTATTGATGAAGCAAGAAGGAGTTTGCTAAATGAAGAGTTTTGGAAGGAGTTACATGCGAAAGAGAGCCTACTTGCACAAAAGGCCAGAGTAAGGTGGTTAGCTGAAGGTGATTCGAACAGTCGGTTCTTTCATGCTTGCATAAAAGGAAATCGGAGATGAACACAATTGCTGAAACTTATGGTGGATGGGAAGTGGATAGAAGATGTGGGGGGTGTGAAAAAGGCGGTAAAAAATCATTTTGAAGAGAAATTCATGGAGGAGGAACTGAATAGGCCTACTTTAGATGGGGTGATATTTAATCAAATCTCTGGGGCTGAGAATGAGTTATTAATTGAACCATTCAGTTTGGAGGAAATTAAAGAAGTGGTATGGGAATGTGATGGCAACAAGAGCCCGGGACCGGATGGTTTTAACTTCAAATTCATAAAGGAGTGTTGGGATATTATTGGAATGGAAGTGCTGAAATTCTTTGAAGAGTTTCATAAGTGTGCACGACTTCCCAAAGCAGTAAGTGCGTCCTTCATTGCACTTATTCCAAAAAATAACAGTCCACAAGGGCTTGGGGAGTATAGGCCTATATCTCTCATTGGTTGTTTGTATAAAATGCTTGCGAAGGTTCTAGCGGGGAGATTGAAAAAGGTTTTAAAGGGAGTAATATCGGATTGTCAAAGTGCTTTTCTTGCCGGAAGAAATATTCTTGATGGAGTGGTAGTGGTTAATGAGATTGTGGATATGGCTAAGAGGAGAAAGCAGAAATGTGTGGTTATGAAAGCGGATTTTGAAAAGGCATATGATTCGGTTAGTTGGTCGTACTTGGACTATATGTTGGGAAGATTGGGGTTTGGGGAGAGATGGAGGAAATGGATGAGGGCATGCATTTCGTCTAATTCTATCTCGGTGTTAGTTAATGGTAGTCCTACAGAGGAGTTTGTGGCTCATAAAGGATTAAAGCAAGGGGATCCACTAGCGCCGTTCTTGTTCTTGATTGTGGCCGAAGGCCTAACGGGCTTGGTGAGGAAAGGAGTAGAGTCGAACCAACTCAATGGTTTTAGCGTCAATAACAGATTGTCGGTTGAACTTTTACAATTTGCCGACGACACGATACTCTTTTGTGATGGGGGGATAAAATTATTTGGTGTTGGAAAGCGATAATAAGAAGTTTTGAAATGGTATCCGGTGTAACACCCCCTTCTACATACGCTAATATTTAACTTATTTAAAATCAGAGTTTCAGAAAAATTCCAGTGCAACCACACGAGGGTGCCACATTTAAACAAAACCACATTTAAAAACTCCAAATTAATTAATAAAAACTCCAAGTACGAGATACATAGCACCATAATTAACATAAAGTAAAAACCATCGCAGCGGAAATATAACAAAACCTAAAGTGTGGAAATACAAAACCAAATAGAAGTTCAAAGCATAAAATGAAACGACAAGTACTAAAACGACCCCCCGGTGCTACGTATCAGAGCTGACTCAACCACACTAGAAGAAGGTACCAAATCACCTTCAATCATTGCCACACGCGTGCGCGTCGACATGAGAAGCAACATAAAGCAGTAGGGTGAGTCTCTTTACATACGTAATAACAAATAAAACAAGCAACCCAATAGAGCAGGCAACTAACACACCAAAATACAATCATATTCAATACACCATTAATTTATAATCACCAAAGAAATCACCCGATGCATGTAAGTGTATGAGATGCAGCCCAAAACTCCACGGGCATATGCATGTGGATCCATCACCAAAATAGCCTTGAGGGCATTCACCAAAATATTTAATGAGGCCGAAGCCTATTCACCAAAGTATGCATATGATTATGCGACACCATGACTATGCACCATAACACCAAAATCACCAAAATGTGCATTAGCATGCTCACCAATAGTTTATTTACTCACCAACACCAAGAAAGGTCATAGACCCCCCAATCACCAATATGCATTCACCATTTATTACACATCACCATAAAGAACAGCCCCACAAGGTCTAAAAACAACGCCAAAAGGACTAAAAGGACACCAAGGACTAAATCCAACACCCAGGACTAATACCACACCAAGGACTGAAAACCACACCTAGGGACTGAAACAGTACCTAGGGACTAAAACAGCACCACGGACTAAAAACAACACCTAGGGACTAAAGCAACACCTAGGGACTAGAACAGCACCTACACACAGGCGCACAATGTTGCGCCTTAGGCTGCCAAACTGGCGCCCATCCCCTAGCACAGGCGCACAATGTTGCGCCATGGCAGCCAAATCTGGCGCCCTTGCATCAAACACAACAACACTAAGCAACACAGGGCAGCCAAGTTGGCGCCCTACACCTAGACATCAGTACAAACAGCAACACAGGGCAGCCAAATTGGCGCCCTGCACTTAGACACCAGCACACACAGTGCACATGGGCAGCCAAATGGCGCCCTTGCACGCACACTCGCAACACAGGCGCACTTGGGCAGCCAAAATGGCGCCCTTATGCGCAGCACACAACGGCAACACACACACAACATAGGCGCATGGGGCTGCCACACTTGGCGCCCCTGCCCGTGCCAACCTGCACACACACGCCTGTAATACCCTAATTTTGTCCGTCTTCTTTTTGTCACTTGCTTTATTCAACTTGTTTTTCGAGATCACGCGATTACAAGTAGTCAGAATTGTGTCTCTTTTTTAATTTAAGCCAATTTCAATTATCCGTTCAATTAAACCAAAATACCGTTACTTAAGCTAGGCATGCGCGTGAATGATCGATCTTTTCGCGCATTCTTCAGTTTAATCTCGATATTTGGGCCTAATCGAACCTAAGTGGACTTATTTAAGTCGCTTTTCTCACTATTGGGCTTATCATTTTGGCTTAGGCCCACAGACGTGGTTCCGAGTTAATTTTTAGCGTTTATTGTCTAACGGGTCCACTTCTCCTATTCGGGTCTCGTTCTAGCATGTTCATTTAGTTGGGCTCGATTCACTTTTGTAGTTGGTCCAACTTCTTCTTTTCATTATTTTTATTTTTTCATTTAATTTATTTTGAGTAATATATATAGTCAAAATGCCAAAAAAATCTATTTAATTTTATTTACAATTTAGGCTTGTCCAAAAGTCCAAAATACAATAAACATAGAAAAATGAAAATAAAAAATACTAAGTAAACATTAGGAGCGATTAGTAATCTTTGGGTCCGCATCATTGCTCTCCAAAACTTCTCAAAGAAGCCCAATCTGCAAGCTCACTCAAGTCGGGTCAAAACCAATTAATGTTAAACCTAGTATTTGACTATAAATAAGCAGTACAATCACAGTCAAAGGGGGAGGAGACAATTTTCGAGAAAGGATGGCTGCCCAAAAATTAGGGTTCTCAGGCTGAAACCCTAGCCACCCAAAGAGAGACCGATCTGTCCAAAATTGGAGAGGGAGGAGTCAGTGTTACTATCGATGAGAGCAAGGAAACGATATTGACGACAACCCTAGTCGACCAAGGAGATCTTGGAAAAGAGAGAAAGAAAGACAGCTGATAACGATAAATTTAATCGGTCTAGAAGGTGAGTAATCACACTCCTTTTATACTTCCATGGTACATTGATTTTGAGGCTTTTGGATTGAGAAAGAAAATCAGATCTGCAAAGATAATTGGTGTAGTAGAAAATTATTTTGATGAAAAAGCTAACTCTTAAATAATCATGTGCTGTTGTTAGTTATCTGTCTCGTAAGGCCTGTTGTGTATTGTCTTGGACGGTAAATCGTCAGTTATGGGTACCGAATGTAATCCATATCACGCTATATGGCCCTATCCTTTTTCGTTAATGTTCTCGCACTCAACTATCAAGAACATCATCAGTAGTCATTAGATAGTACGTGACATGCTATAATTTTATCCTACTACAGTACCTTGTTTCTTTTATATATGCTCACATTATCCAAATAAATCCCCTTAATATGTATGTGGTGGATCATGTTATGAGCACTGCCTTGAAATCCCCCAATAGAATTTGGTTGTAATATATATTATGCTGCTAATTTTATGAGAGCTATCTATGCGACTAAAGAAATTGGCTTCCCTTGAAATTATACTTCTCAAACTTGTCGTTTAGAATATGATGCCTTTTTAGGGGAGGAGAAGAGAAAAATTAGGGTCTTATAGATGGTATATATATATATATATATATATATATATATATATATATATATATATATATATGCTGTTGCTGTCATTTATTTCATTTTTAATTTTCTTTTTTTACTCAGATTAATGGTTACACCCCCTTTGTTGTTCGCTACCCCCCCTCACTTTTATAATACGACCCCTGCGACTAATAGCACCCCCTTTTGCAAGTTTCACCCCTTTTCTTCATTTTTTTAATTCTTTCTAACTCAAATACTTTTCATTAAATCAAAACTTTGTTAGTGGTCTTGCGAAGCCTTTGCTTGCATGATTATTAACAATGAGGAACTAGTGGTGATCACTTGGAGCCTTTGCTCAATTGATCATCATGAATGCCTAATTTTTCAAAACCAAAAACTGACTTCTTGCGATAAGTCAAAATTATTAACTTTGTTATCACTGGTCTTTTGCTCAATTGATCATCATGAATGCCTAATTTTTCAAATGATCATTAACAATGAGGACTTAGTGCTGATCACTAACAATGAGCCTTTGCTCATCACTTGATCATCATCATGAATGCCTAATTTTTCTAAAAAAACTTTCAATAAATCAAAAAACTTTGTTAGTGGTCCTGCGAAGCCTTTGCTTGCCTGATTATTAACAATGGAGTGCTAATGGTGGTCACTTGGAGCCGTCGCTCAATTGATCACCATGAAAGCTCAGTTTTCACAATTAACAAGATAAAAAACAAAAACCAAAAAGTCAGAACTACGTAGCTTTGAATTCTCCATCGCACCAGGAGATACGTAGGAGCGGATCCCCTCCGTCAAGCACAACAAACTAAAAACATTTTTCCTTTCAAAGAAAACAAAGCGGCTAACTCTCGTCAAGCGCCGCAAATAGAAATTTCCGTTAAGTCTTTTTCAATCAAGAGGCAAATTAAGTATTTTCAAATCAACACTTAAAACCACACGTTTAATTAAAGGTTCCTTTCAAGAGAAAGGAGATGTGGGTGCTAATACCTTCCCATGTCTAACCGACCCCAAACCCAAATCTTCCGGTTTTCCAAAAGGTCATCCGCCTTCCAAAAAAGGTTTTTCTTCAATATTTTCCTTATAAAAAATATTGGTGGCGACTTCATTGTTTTAAAAGGTTGTAAACGAAGAAAAACCCCTCGGGGACTTTTTCGGGCGCAACAGCTGGCGACTTCACTGGGGATTAAAAGAAATTTTTTTTTCTAAGTGGGTCAAGCCTAACTAATTAAATGTGTGGTTTGTGATTTGATTTGGATACCTTGTTTGCCTCTATCTCTTTCGGTTTCCTTTTCTTTCTTATCATGTTGTATGCAGGCGCATTTGTTTTCTCTTCTTCCAGGTTTGTTTTTCCTTCTTCCTTTTTGCTTATGTGCTTAGTACCCTCATGCATTTCCCCAATCCCAATCATGTTCCCTTCTTCTTTGCCCCCTTTCTTCAAGGTAAGCTCATGCATTTCTCCCCAATTCTATCATGATCCTCTCTTCTTGGCTCCCTTTCTTGAGGTAAGCAATGCACTTGATTGTTGTTGAAACCCTAGGCTAGCTTATTTGATATTGAACCCTAGGGTAGACGACATGTTATTGCTTGCTATTGTCTGGACTGTTCTGGTTTTTTCCTTCAGCAGGTGAGGGTGTATGTGGGTAGTTTTAGGCGTTATGTCCTCGCTACACACACTCACACCTTATGCTTACTATGTTTTGAGTGGGGCCTAAAACCCAAGGTCTGAACGAAAACCTAGGAGAGTGGGAACGATTAGTGACTGCCATTCGTAGACATTTGTCTGTATGGCTCTCATGAAAGTTCCGCCCAAGAGTGCGCTTTGTCATGATGCCTCACACTCGGTAGCGTTCTACGATTGTGGGTGTTATCATGAGAGAGACTTTAGCTCTTGGTTGCCATTGTGAGGAAGTGATCAGAACCTACATGGGAGGATTACCCTTTTCGTCGACTTTAGACCCTAGGATTCCCACCCTTCGTAGGACACAAGGGGCATACCAAATCGTGTGTTGCATTGTAATCTAGGCATGTTTTCAAAAAGGAGAAGGAGATTTTTCAAAAAAGAAAATAGAGAAAGAGCTGCCGTCGTAGCCTTTCTTTTGCCGGTCCGTACGGGGCAGCATGTGGTTCACTCTTTTCAAAAAAAGAGAGAAAGAGCTGCAGTTGTAGCCCTTCCCTTACTAGGTCCATATGAAGCCACGTACGACCCGCATTTTCCAAAAAAAAATAATAATAACTTGAATCATTGCCAATAAAAACTCTTTCATTTATCTTGCATGCACATAGAGCATCATCATCATTTACATACATCCTTGCATTACATAAAGCAAAATTTTCAAAAAAGGCAAAAAGCAAAACTTTCAAAAAAAATCATCATAGTCTTTTCTCTTACCGGGCTATATGAGGTGATGTTCCCAAAATTTCAGTCACTAAACTCGGAAAAAATGTTTTCATCTTATTTTTCATACATGTCAAGTCGCATTATCGCCGTCATTTTCATATAAAGACATCATTTGCATTGCATAAAACAAAAACTTGATAAAATTCATACATGCATTTTTCTCTATCTCATTAGGGTTTGTCAGGAGTGCATTCTCCGCACGTGTGCGTTTCCATTCACTAAGGCTTTGTCCCCTAATTTTCTCGAAAGATCCAAAAAATTGTGTCTTATTAGGGGCGCGTCTCATGCATTATTGTTTTCATTTTTCACACATCATGAAAAAATAAACATTAACGTCTCATTTCACATGCATCTCCATTCAATATCTCTCATACATTAGGAAAGTAATTGTAAGCATCACACATTTCATTTCATTGCATAAGAAAAATGAAAACCGTATAATCATCATCCGCATTGCATAAGCATCACATTCATCCGGTGCGGTACAAAAATCATCATCAAAAATGCGGACATCAGCGTCAATGTGGCACTCATGCATCATTTCATTAACCTCATCACTTTGTTCGAATACATCATTTCTCCCTGCATGCATCCTTTCGAAACAAAGAAAAATTTCCTCATGTGATGGCTTAAAGGGTAGAAGTGCACCTTTGCACGACGAAGGGTAATATCTCAAATTTGTTTGTCGACTACAAATTTGAGATGTTACTCTACGATATCAGGGCACTTTGAACCAGTCCTGCGTGTTTTATTTTCAAGTAGGAAATTAAGTTGAGTCAACTAATTGTCGAAACGTTTCAGTATATTGTGTGAAGTATTGAGTCAGGATCCACTCAATGTTTCATGCAGGTTACTCAGGGTAACGACAATCAGTTGCCTCATATCACCATTCTTGCATCTTTCATCATTCAAAAGAAAAGGGAAGGGGCATCGGCATTTCATACTTTGCCTTGCCTCTAAAAATCATCATTTAGGAAAAAAAAACATCATTCCTGCATCTTTCATCATTCAAAAGAAAAGGGGGCATCGGCATTTCATATCTTGTCTTGCCTCTATAAAAATCATTTTGAAAGGAAGCATCAGTCTTGCATCATTCAAAAATGCATTGGCATTTCATATTTCGTCTTGCATAAAAAGAAAACATCAAAAGGAAAAAAACTTTTAGAATAATCACACTTTTCAAGTGAACATGCATTCATGCATTTCATTTTCATCATGTATGCATCATAATGTTTTCATCCATGCATTGCATACAACAAAAATGGTGAGAGACGAGATGTTCTTGCAAAGGAATCTTTCCTTTTTTGGAAAAGTTTACCCTCACTCACTTGCAAACTCAAGATGTTCCAAGGCCCTCCGTTTTTCACATCAATACCTCATTTGTATTTCCTTCAAAAAAGCTTTTAATATCATGTTTTAACCAATGTTAACTCTCTGTGAAGCGTTCTTCTAGTAAGTATGCATGCCACGTGCAGTTTCTCTTGTTTGAGTCAGTCGATTTCCTTCATTTATCATCATTCCCCATCCAAGTCTGATCCCGCCCTGTCCACCCACAAAGCGCATATTCTCTCCCATCAGTGCATGCTCGACTTTTTGGTTCATTCTCGCTAACACTGTAAGTCCTCCATGCTGGGGCAATTCTGTGATCACTAATTTTCCTTGTCAGTATCATATTCCTTTAGTGCAAGTCTTTCTAAAAAAAAAGTATACAATAAATAAAAGAGATAAAATAAGCTCGCTAGGTTGAAAACCCGCAAAGGGCGGCCAAGGCAAAAAAAAAGCGCCTGATGGGTTGAAAACTCGCAAAGAGCGGTCCAGGCAAAAATTAGGGCACAAAAAAAAACAAAAAAAAAGGAAAAAAGAGCAAACACATGAAGGTAGATGAATTATTGTCCTAAAGTTAAGTCTCACAGAAATAAGCAATCGGGATTTGAAATGAAATTTGGTCATCTCTCCACCTAAAATCCCAGAAAGTCCATTTCCTACCCCTCTTAAGCCAAAGATTTAAAATCACAAAAATACCCTTTGTTACCCATCTTAAGCTGAGAAAAGCCCAAGATAGCCCCATCACCCTAGACGAGGGTTAATTCCACATCAAAGATGGTATATCATTTTCACCCAAGTCAAAAGGAAAAGAAATTCACAAAAGGAGGGGAATAACAAAGTTTCAAAAAGGAGAATCCCAAAGCAAAGAAAGGAAGACAAAGGGAGTATAAATTAAGAGTCAATACATTTCGTCATGAAGCATAAGAGATCCCCTTCAAAAAGGCCCTCAAATTCAATGGGTTAAATCATTTCCCCTTTCAAAAAAGCCCTCAATTCATTGGGTTTAACCATATTTTCTTTCATAAAACCCTCAAACACCTCATCAAACCTAATAACCATTTCCTTCATAAACCATTGACCATCGGCCAACACCGAATAAGACCCATCCTCCCCATCAACCCCAAACACTTCATTAAGCTCAATCACCCCCTTCTCCACATCACAACCCTAAAAAGTCCATTCCGATCAATGACTAATTGCTTTCGTTTTCTCAAGTTTTAATCTTAGGACAAATAAGTTTATCTATTTACGACGTGTTTGCTCAAAAAAGAAAAAAACAAACAAGCAGAAAAAAGAAAGCTGCTCGAAAAAAAACAAACAATCAAAAAAGGAAAGTTGGTAAAAAAAAGGGAGAAGGACTTGCACTCCAAGATGCATTCGTGTTGCATTAAAACAAGGTCTAGTGGTCACCAAGTGGAGCCTCTCCTCATACTAAAAGGTCAAAACTTTCGTTGCATTTGAGTTGTTCTTAAAGAGAACCAAAAGTGTGTACTAGGGGGCATTCTCTTCACCTCTCACTCCACTCAACTTTGGGGAGGCTTGTTCATTGCCCACCCCATTCATATATCACCCTCAGTTCATAACCATCACCATAACTCTGTCGCCTTTCACAACCTCACTCAAAGAAACCATTTGAAATATCATTCGAAAGTGGGGCAAGTGCGTTCCCATTCCTTCACCTCATTCATTCCTATAAAACCTCACCGGGGCAATCTCTCAACTCACTATCCTAAACAAGGCCTCGTCATTCTAATTGGGGCAGCTTTGTCCTTGTTATGACTGGGGCAACATCGAACTTTATGGGTTGAGACAAAATCTCTTTTGCTCCACCCTTCATTTCAAAAGCCGAAGCATTCCCAATTCATCATCTTCTACACCCCTAGTTGTTGTCACCACTAGACAGGGCAAAGCTATTCACGCATCAAAAACCTGAATTGGGGCAATCTTGTATCTCTTGATCCCTCATGAGCTTCGGCAATAACCATGTCTGTCATTCCTTCACTTGCCATAAATTTCCATGCCCTAAACAAATTTCAAGTTAACTGACTCATTCATTCACATTTGCACTCCTATGCATGCTTACTAGACAATGCTTCAAAAAGAGAGAACACAAGTTGTTTACGTGATATCTAAAATTCAGTCATCATGGAAAGAAAGAGAAAACAAGTGAGGTTGTTTGTAAATAAAAACCTTGAGACCACCGGAGTTTGAATCAAATTCAATTTTTCAATAGAATGGTCAATAATCATCTCAATTCCTTGCATCCAAAGTCTCGCATCTCATCATTACAAAAATGTTTACCTCATGCATCTAGGCATTTCAATCTATTCATTATGGCATATGCATCAAAGCATTACATTCGCACCTTCACATTTTGTGCATTCATCACATAGCAAAAAAGAAAAACGGTCCACGTCAGTTGCACCATATTAATACTTGCATTTCATAGAGGAAAATAGTAAAGAAGAAAAAACAGAAATCTTTTCATTGCATTGGCATCATATTAATGTTAGCATTTCCACCAAAGAAAAAGAACAAAAATCATTGCATCAAACATCAGAGCATTGCATCATATTAATGCTTGCATTTCATAGAAGAAGCAAAAAAGAAACGAACAGAAGTCAGAACAAAAGCATTCCATAATATTCAAGACATCAATCATGGCATATGTATGCACTACATGTGTCATTCATTGCATTGCTAAGCAAAATGTGGACGAACACAAGATGTTAATCCTCATGCCTAGTTCCAAGAATCAGCACTTCAAATGTCAGTCTTAAAACTAATTCTCAAGTCAGTCATCCTGGACTTGTCAGTCTCAAAATCTCATTCCCAGTCGCTCCTTCAGTTCGGAGTTCAAATGCCCTCGAGTCCCAAGTGCTCATGTACCGTTTTCCCATCCGCACGCCAAGTGCTCATGTACCGTTTTCCCATCAGCACGCCAAGTGTTCATTTACCGTTTTCCCATCCGCACGCCAAGTGCTCATTTACTATTTTCCCATCCGCACGCCAAGTGCTCATTTACTATTTTCGCATCAGCACGCCAAGTGTTCATTTGCCGTTTTCCCATCAGCACGTCAAGTGCTCATTTACTATTTTCACACCAGCACGCCAAGTGTTCATTTACGGCTTCCTTATCAGCACGCCAAGTGTTCATTTACTGCTTTCTTTCTAGCAAATCAAAAATTCATCATCCCATCAAACATCAAAGCAATACAGTTGCATCACATCAATACTTGCATCGCATAGAAGAAAAGAAAGCTAAAACATCCCATGTCATTCATCATTTCATGTTATTCATCATTTTATTTCGCATAATAGCAATATTCATTTCATAGAAAAAAGGCAACAACTAGCAAAAGAAGAGAGGCTAGAAGAAAGAGAAAAAGAGCAAAACAGAAAAAGAAACTCATGCATTGCATTCATCAGATATAGACAAAACTGAAAAAACATCTCACCAAAATCAATCATTGCATTCATGTGCATCCAACTACCCAAGTGCATGCATTTCATGCACCATCCAAGAGAAAAGTTACCACGGACCAGAGAGTCCCAAAAATCTCATTTTTAGAAAATCACCATGACGCCGAGTTAGTAAACTCCCTTAGCACAGAGTTAGTGAACTCCATCAGCACAGAGTTAGTGAACTCCATCAACCCAGAGTTAGTGAACTCCATCAACCTAGAGTTAGTGAACTCCCACAGAGTTAGTGAACTCCTTCCACAGATCACAACATCGTGAACGAGCACGCGATGGATCCATCAGACTTCGTTAAGTCCTTCGGCAATACAGGGCAGCCAAATTGGCGCCCTGCACTTAGACACCAGCACACACAGTGCACATGGGCAGCCAAATGGCGCCCTTGCACGCACACTCGCAACACAGGCGCACTTGGGCAGCCAAAATGGCGCCCTTATGCGCAAAGACACACCCAGCGAACACACACACACAAAGATGGGGCCGCCACACTTGGCGCCCGCCTGCAAGCAACTCGCACACACACGCCTGTAATACCCTAATTTTGTCCGTCTTCTTTTTGTCACTTGCTTTATTCAACTTGTTTTTCGAGATCACGCGATTACAAGTAGTCAGAATAGTGTCTCTTTTTTAATTTAAGCCAACACTAGTGCAAAAATGACTTTAGACAACCCCATTTAGTATCGGTTGTTTAAACAACCGATACTAAAGGTAGGCGCGGTGGCAAATTTGAAATTAAATTGAAGTTTTCAATTTTCACGCTTACATTTAGTATCGGTTGTTTAAACAACCGATACTAAATGTGTGTCTCTAAGACATTTAGTATCGGGTTTTTAGTCAACCGATACCAAAGGCCCTTTCTAATTTCGTTCTCTCACTCTCAACTCTCGTTCTCTCTCGCTCGTTCTCTCACTCTCAACTCTCAACTCGTTCTCTCTCACTCGTTCTCTCACTCTCAAGTCACGCTTCACTTCACCATCACCATCTCCATCGCCATCGCCTTCCCCTCTCTCACACACCGCTCTCCTCTCTCTTCCTCGCCGCTCTCCTCTCTCTCCTCCCGCTCTCTCTCTCTCTCTCCTCGCCGCTTTTTTTTGCAGAGATATCTTCAAACGAGCATCGCTTTCATCTTCAAAGTAGTAAGCATCTCCGATTTCAATATTTTCGCCATCTCCTTTCTTTTCGGTTTGGGTTTGAATCGCTTATTCCGATGGAGTTCTAATCAGTGAAATCTTGTTTTTCTCTTCACTTTCTATGATTTTCTTGCAGCTCCTCCCCATAATAACTCTCCTCATCACTTGCAAAACCTAGCTTGTCACTTTGAAGGTGAAATCCCCAATTCTTGCTTCTTTATTCTTTGTTTTTGTGTTGTTAGGGTTTATATCAAGATAACTTGACAAATATGATTTCCTAATAAATTTGTTAATTTTGGTTTATGGATCTGTTAATTAGTGTAAAGAATGGTGAAATTGCTTTCTCTCGCATACATGCTTGTTTGTTCTACCTCATTCATCCCATATATACGTGATTTAGGAAGGTGTTTACCATTTGCGTCAAGGTATTTTTTTTTTTCATAGTTCTTGCCTTTCCTACAATTCTATAGGTAAGAAAGAAAATCATGGACCTATGAATGTATAGCATAGAAGTTTGTGGAATAAATCTTGACATGTGGTTAAGATATTGACTTGTAAGTATATGCCTCTAACAGCTTAATTTTCTAAGGAAAGAAGATATGATTTGTTGTGATCGTGGTTGCTTCCATCTTTGATATTTTATGATTGCTCATTTTCCTATTAGTGAATTGGATGTTATTTCTTTTGTTTGACTGATATTTTCGCTCAGAGGAAAATAAAATTCTGCTGGTACGTAACGAGCCTCATTTAGCAAAACCACGGCATCGTGCATTGTGCGCCCGACGTGGTAGTGACGGCAGCTTGGTAGTGCCGCGATCATCGCGCGTGGCCGTTGTGTTCGCCTGTCGTTGTCGTCCGCTATTTGGATGACAAGGACTCAAATCCCCACCGCTGTGGCACCAAAGCGAAATCAAGAGGAAGAGGACGTGCCTAGTCAACATACACAAGGTTTGGGATTAGATAGTTTGTTTGTTTATTTAAATTTTGTTAATTGTTTTGTGCCAATGGTTGTTTGTTTGTTTGTTTGAAGATTTTAAATGTTGCTTTTCATATGTTCACTTTTTGCTTGATATTATTTGTTTGCTTGTTTGTTGAATTATACATGGTTTGATAGATGTTTGAAGTAGGAAGTCGCTAGTGGAGCAATGCCATTTATGTTGTTGGAATCGTAATATTGAGAAGTCATATTAACGATTCTTGGCCATTAACTTGAAATTGTACAACTCACATTGCTCATTGTTGTCGCGCCTTCCTTCCTCCTAAACATTGCTTGAATTTGTATCTTATCTTAATGCTTTTGTTAATTTTCATTAATATGTTCTGCAGAATCGCACATTGTCCTAACTCTTCATTTCAAATAGACTTGCTCGTAGAATTGTTCAAGGAGATGTCCTCAAGCTTTGATGAATCGAAAGGTACTTGCTTGTGTCAAATTAGACTATTCTTATGTTCTTGATAACCTCAAATTTGAAGAAAAAGAGGCAAAAATTGTGAGAATAATCGACTTAATATCACTCGTGTCTATGCCTTTAAGGTGTTTGTTAAAGTTTCTATGAAAACATTATTATCATTGTTTGGAAAACATAATTATCAGAGATTGGTTTATTATCGTTGTTGATAGTTGATGGTTCTACTAGTTTATGATTTTGCTAGTTTGGAAAACATAAGGTGTTTGATTGTTTACTACGACATAAGTAATATAGGTGGATTTAGGTGATTTAGTTCATGCTTTCCCCCTGTTTTTAGACATTCGATAAAACACATGCTACATTGAGTTGAATTGGTGTTAAACCAAAGCTTTATTGTTGAATGTGGAGTTGAATTGGTCTGTGACTTACATGGTGTGTGTTCAAGGTTTACGGTCTGCAACTTATTACATGCAAATCTGTGTTGAGCTTGTTCTGTTTTAGTTGCAAATCACGGTTTCTGGTCTTCAAACAGTGCAACGCCATCTCCGAAGGTAAACTACTTCACTAACCCTAAATATGTGTATTTCTTCTGTATTAGAAATGTGTTTCTGCCAGATATAGAAACTTTCTGTATAGTGATATATATGAAGTTCTACTTTTTTGCTGTTGTTTTGTATTGTTATACTTACATCACTACATGTCAATTTTTATGCATGTATATTTTTTATTTGACATGTTACTTCACTGCTTGTTTACTGATTCATTTCTTTCACATATTTCTTTCTTGTACAGGGCTGGCCAATCTTTCCATCTCAGGTTAGAGATTCTCGCATGGCTTTTTCTCAATTGTATATTTTGATTGTACAGGGCTGCCTATAGTTTTTATATTGTGTGCTATCATCTGTATGTGATTGTTGCTTTACTTTTTTTTTAAAAGAAAAAACTTTGATAAGTTGGTGTTGAATGTAAAATTTTAAGATGAAGTTCCTACTGCGGAATGCTTTTAAGCTCTTTTCTGCCGTCATTTGTTATCTTTTCGTTTTTCTTTTAGTTAAATTTTCAGACTGATCAAGGTATTATTTGTTTCAGTTCTAAATGTTTGATGAATCATAATTTTAAATGTTTGATGGGTCCTACCTTTTCGTGCATCTCGCCTTGGCCAGAGCTTTACATTATCAGGTTGCCACCCCCTATCTTTGGAAGTTCCAAAGGTTTCTCGACTTTTCTTACTACGATTTACTTTAAAACTAACATAGTATATTGAGTTTCTCTTCATAATCTAAATTTCCATAGCTAAAAGTTGTATGTTGTCAAATGCTGAGCTCCAATTGAGTTTTATTTGGTACTGTGGTGGTTTTGGTTCTTCCGTGACTGATTTATTTTTATTTGAGATATAGACCATTCTTGGGAGAAAATGCTTGAAGCACAAAGGGCTTTCACGTTAATCATTCTAGGCTATCTCTTTAACCACTCAAACTCTTAGATCGAGTTGATTCTCGACATCTCCAATGCTTAATTATCCTCTTATAAATATATTATCATATGCCGAAACATATCTTTTATCCGGATGAACATTTCATGGTGTGGTCTTTTATTTAGTTATAGTGTTAAGCAAAGGTGTAAAATATGTTCGTTCTTTTCATTTTTCCGTAAACTTGATGCCTTTCGTGATGGTAAGTTGATTGAAAATGAGAGTCAAAAAGATGCTTCTGCAGTGTCATCGCATCTGTTTCATGATGTTAGGCATAAAAGATCATCAAGTAGGTGGAATGAAGAGTTCTCCTCAACTAGTTGTGCTGTTACTGAATCAACACAAGTTGATTGAAAATGATGTAGTCACAATGAAGTGATGAAAGTGGTGTTGTGGTGAGTGGACCATTGCATCTGTATTAGCATCAGCAAAGAGTCTGGTTTTACAATGAGCCACTTATTTATCACTGTTCATTCATGGTTGTCTTTGCCTTTTAACGATGTCATTGCCCCGAGCATTAGACTTTGGCTGTTGAGCATATAGTATTATTTTAGAATGACTATGCATAACTATTATATAAGGATCATCACTGTGTTAAAAAAAATGGTTCTCAGTTCACATTTTACCACACACTACTAGTGTGGTAAAATGTGAACTGAGAACCTTTTTTTTTAAGAAAATAGACTTTTAGTATCGGTTATTTAAATAACCGATGCTAAAGGTCCCTTTTTTGTGACATTTAGTATCGGTTATTTAAATAACCGATGCTAAAAGTGACATTTAGTATCGGTTAATTTAAATAACCGATACTAAATGTCATTTCAACATTGTGTTTGCTGTCTAAAAAATGACATTTAGTATCGTTTTTTAAATAACCGATACTAAAAGTGACATTTAGTATCGGTTATTTAAATAACCGATACTAAATGTCGCTTTCAACATTGTGTTTGTTTGTCTAAAAATGACATTTAGTATCGGTTATTTAAATAACCGATACTAAAAATGACATTTAGTATCGGTTATTTAAATAACCGATACTAAATGTACGTTTTCAAGACATAAAAATCACCAAAAAAACGTCATTTAGTATCGGTTTTTTGAAAATCCGATACTAAAAGTGACATTTAGTATCGGTTATTTAACCGATACTAAATGTCAGACATTTAGTATCGGTCGAATTAGTATCGACAGATAACCGATACTAAAAGTGCAAAACAACCGATACAAAAAGCCTTTTCTGCACTAGTGCAATTTCAATTATCCGTTCAATTAAACCAAAATACCGTTACTTAAGCTAGGCATGCGCGTGAATGATCGATCTTTTCGCGCATTCTTCAGTTTAATCTCGATATTTGGGCCTAATCGAACCTAAGTGGACTTATTTAAGTCGCTTTTCTCACTATTGGGCTTATCATTTTGGCTTAGGCCCACAGACGTGGTTCCGAGTTAATTTTTAGCGTTTATTGTCTAACGGGTCCACTTCTCCTATTCGGGTCTCGTTCTAGCATGTTCATTTAGTTGGGCTCGATTCACTTTTGTAGTTGGTCCAACTTCTTCTTTTCATTATTTTTATTTTTTCATTTAATTTATTTTGAGTAATATATATAGTCAAAATGCCAAAAAAATCTATTTAATTTTATTTACAATTTAGGCTTGTCCAAAAAGTCCAAAATACAATAAACATAGAAAAAATGAAAATAAAAAAATACTAAGTAAACATTAGGAGCGATTAGTAATCTTTGGGGTCTGTCATTGCTCTCCAAAACTTCTCAGCAAGCCCAATCTGCAGAAGCCCAGTCAAGCTGGTCAAAACCAATTAATGTTAAACCTAGTATTTGACTATAAATAAGCAAAGACAATCACAAACAAAAAGGGGAGGAGACAATTTTCGAGAAAGGATGGCTGCCCAAAAATTAGGGTTCTCAGGCTGAAACCCTAGCCACCCAAAGAGAGACCGATCTGTCCAAAATTGGAGAGGGAGGAGTCAGTGTTACTATCGATGAGAGCAAGGAAACGATATTGACGACAACCCTAGTCGACCAAGGAGATCTTGGAAAAGAGAGAAAGAAAGACAGCTGATAACGATAAATTTAATCGGGCCTAGAAGGTGAGTAATCACACTCCTTTTATACTTCCATGGTACATTGATTTTGAGGCTTTTGGATTGAGAAAGAAAATCGAGATCTGCAAAGATAATTGGTGTAGTAGAAAATTATTTTGATGAAAAAGCTAACTCTTAAATAATCATGTGTTTGTTGTTAGTTATCCGTCTCGTAAGGCCTGTTGTGTATTGTCTTGGACGGTAAATCGCCGCTTATGGGTACCGAATGTAATCCATATCACGCTATATGGCCCTATCCTTTTTTAGTTAATGTTCTCGCACTCAACTATCAAGAACATCATCAGTAGTCATTAGATAGTACGTGACATGCTATAATTTTATCCTACTACAAGACTTTGTTTCTTTTATATATGCTCACATTATCCAAATAAATCCCCTTAATATGTATGTGGTGGATCATGTTATGAGCACTCCTTGAAATCCCCAATAGAATTTGGTTGTAATATATATTATGTCGCTAATTTTATGAGAGCTATCTATGCGACTAAAGAAATTGGCTTCCTTGAAATTATACTTCTCAAACTTGTCGCTTAGAATATGATGCCTTTTAGGGGAGGAGAAGAGAAAAATTAGGGTCTTATAGATGGTATATATATATATATATATATATATATATATATATATATATATATATATATATATATATATATATATATATATATATATATATCTTTATTCTTGTCATTTATTTCATTTTTAATTTTCTTTTTTTACTCAGATTAATGGTTACACCCCCTTTGTTGTTCGCTACCCCCTCACTTTTATAATACGACCCCTGCGACTAATAGCACCCCCTTTTGCAAGTTTCACCCCTTTTCTTCATTTTTTTAATTCGTTCTAACTCAAATACTTTTCATTAAATCAAAACTTTGTTAGTGGTCTTGCGAAGCCTTTGCTTGCATGATTATTAACAATGAGGAACTAGTGGTGATCACTTGGAGCCTTTGCTCAATTGATCATCATGAAGGCCTAAGTTTTCTAAAAAACGTTCATTAAACCAAAAACTTTGTTAGTGGTCTTGCGAAGCCTTTGCTTGCATGATTATTAACAATGAGGAACTAGTGGTGATCACTTGGAGCCTTTGCTCAATTGATCATCATGAATGCCTAATTTTTCAAAAGACTTTCGATAAGTCAAAAACTTTGTTAGGGTCTTGCGAAGCCTTTGCTTGCATGATCATTAACAATGAGGACCTAGTGGTGATCACTTGGAGCCTTTGCTCAATTGATCATCATGAATGCCTAATTTTTCTAAAAAAACTTTCAATAAATCAAAAAACTTTGTTAGTGGTCCTGCGAAGCCTTTGCTTGCCTGATTATTAACAATGGAGTGCTAATGGTGGTCACTTGGAGCCGTCGCTCAATTGATCACCATGAAAGCTCAGTTTTCACAATTAACAAGATAAAAAACAAAAAACAAAAAGTCAGAACTACGTAGCTTTGAATTCTCCATCGCACCAGGAGATACGTAGGAGCGGATCCCCTCCGTCAAGCACAACAAACTAAAAACATTTTTCCTTTCAAAGAAAACAAAGCGGCTAACTCTCGTCAAGCGCCGCAAATAGAAATTTCCGTTAAGTCTTTTTCAATCAAGAGGCAAATTAAGTATTTTCAAATCAACACTTAAAACCACACGTTTAATTAAAGGTTCCCTTTCAGTAGAAAGGAGATGTGGGGTGCTAATACCTTCCCCATGTATAACCGACCCCCGAACCCAAATCTTCCGGTTTTCCAAAAGGTCATCCGCCTTCCAAAAAAGGTTTTTCTTCAATATTTTCCTTATAAAAAATATTGGTGGCGACTTCATTGTTTTAAAAGGTTGTAAACGAAGAAAAACCCCTCGGGGACTTTTTCGGGCGCAACAACGCCACACACCAGGCGCACTGGGCACGCCAATTCGGCGCCCTTGCCTGCGCCACACCCAAACACACACACACACGCCGCAGCGCGCAGCGCAGGCGTGCAATTTGGCGCCCACTCGCGCTTACACCCCACGCAAAGAACCCCAGCGCACTTAGGCGCACAAATCAAGCCAATTTGCGCCCCCTCCTCACAAAAGATAAACCCGATAGCAACACCCCACACAACACCATCAAAACACCTTCATTCAAACACCTAACAATCACCATAATTTCTCCTATTGATTTTCATTAAATCAATGCAATAACACCTTAACACCAACTAGAATAAATTCAACAATTCAATTTCACATATAATCAACCCAATCAACAAGTTCAGTCATACAATAATACCAATAAATCAAGCACACCATAAATTAATTTAAGCTATCTCTCCTAACACCTAACCCCTATGGATACTAGTCATATGAGTTATTAAGAATGGAAAGAGAGCCCCCTTACCTTGGCCTTAAGAATTGATTGGAGATGAAACCCTTCTACAAGGACACCAAGAAAGCGCAGCAACTATGGCTTCTCTCCCTCTCCTCTTCCTTGCGTTTTCTTTCCTTCTTTTCTCTCTCTCTCCCACTGGCGCTACTTCTCTCTTTTCTTCTCCTTCTCTTCTTTTTCTTCTAAATGAATGAGATAACTAAACCTAAGCTTTATATATTTTGGGTTCATGTGGCTTGGGCCCTTTTTACACCTCCTTCATTTACTAACACAGCCTCTTCCTACCACCTACTTAATTTCTAGACACCACCCCATGATTTAAATGAAACACCATATTATTATTTTAATATAACTATACTAATAAAATACCTAAATATCTCAATTAAATAAATGGTTAGAGTATTTGGGGCGTTACAATTCTCCCCCACTTAGAACATTTTCGTCCTCGAAAATCCACGTCAAACTCCCGAAAACAATACCAACTCTTCTTATCACCTTTAACCGTTCTCCTCTATAACTCATCGTATACTTAGCAGCGGTTCAACTCCCTTCCCTACACTCTTATTCCCACATGGATGTCTTAATATGGAGGTTATCAAAGTCCTACTCGACTACTCAACACTGTCTATCCGACATAGGGATACTATACTCTCAACGACGATTATTGTGGCTTCACTCAATTCTATTCCAACTCCTAGGAGTCTCCCCAAGCTCAAAATTCTAATCCTATTTATCTCGTGTTAGGCCGACAGCGGACCAGACTCAGCACCTCCCAAAACTCACCGACTGTCTATGACAATTCATATGAACATGGTTATGCTCTAACCGGATCATACCCAAGATTACTATTAACCCACCCAATGGCAAACAACAAAAATTCGCAGCAAGGTCTCTGTCGAAGATCGACAAGGGATACAGAGAACACACCAGGCAATACTATACCAGTCATGACAGACAATACAAGACTTAAACATTCACAACATTCAACAGCAATAAATGAATGCGTAGCACCAGTATCAACAATAGCAAGCAATGGAGTACCATTAATGAAACACGTACCTCTAATCTCATTAGTCGTCTCAGACCCCGCGAGGGCAAACACTTTCCCACTCACCTTCTCCTTCTTTGGCTTGGAGCATTTGGTACTAATATGCCCCATTTCCCCACAGTTGTAGCAAACAACATCCTTTTTCTCACACCTAGCAGCTATATGACCTTCTTTGCCACACTTAAAGCACTTGTGAACCATGCAATCTGGACTCTTATGTCCAGGCTTACCACACTTGTGGCACACAATGTTCGCAGGAGCATCTCCCCCACTTGGCTTCTGGCCCGAACCCTCTTCCCACTTGCCCTTACCACCAGAAACATCGTAGGGCTTCCCACGAAACTGAGAACCTCTCTTCTCTTTCACTATCTTATATGAAGCATTGCTATCTTCCTCGAAAATCCTACAGCTGTCAACCAAATCAGCAAACACCCGAATCTTCTGGTAACCAATCGCCTTCTTGATGTCATGCCTCAGCCCATTCTCAAACTTGATACATTTCGAAAATTCAGAATTAGCATCATTAGTATAATGAGGGTAGAACTTAGCCAATTCCACGAACTTCGCCGCATACTCGGCCACAGACTTGTTCCCCTACTTCAGCTCCAGAAATTCCATTTCCTTTTTTCCTCTCACATCCTCTTGGTAATACTTCCTCATAAACTCTCTCTTAAACACATCCCATGAGATCTCTTCACCAGCAACTTCCAATCTCTGTAGAGCTTCCAGCCACCAGTCATCGGCTTCTTCAGCTAACATGTGAGTGCCATACCTCACCTTCTGAGCAGGAGTGCAATCCATAACCCGGAAAATCCTCTCGATCTCTTTTAGCCATGCCAGAGCTCCATCAGGATCATACCGACCTTTGAAAGTAGGCAGATTCTCCCTTTGGAACGTGGCCAAACTACGAGCACCAAAGATCGGCAAACTCACGATTTCCCACAACTCGAGCCATTGCCTCCCAGAGCAAAGAAGAAGAAGAGCATCATTTTCGTCCCGCCATCTTAATTAATCCTTGAAACAAGATTTCACTCAAACGAGTAACAAGACTCGAGAATTATAAGACTAACGACTCAACGACTTGGTCTCTGATGCACCGAATCGCTTCTCGATACCACTAATGTAACACCCCCTTCTACATACGCTAATATTTAACTTATTTAAAATCAGAGTTTCAGAAAAATTTCAGTGCAACCACACGAGGGTGCCACATTTAAAAACTCCAAATTAATTAATAAAAACTCCAAGTACGAGATACATAGCACCATAATTAACATAAAGTAAAAACTATCGCAGCGGAAATATAACAAAACCTAAAGTGTGGAAATACAAAACCAAATAGAAGTTCAAAGCATAAAAGGAAACGACAAGTACTAAAACGACCCCCCGGTGCTACGTATCAGAGCTGACTCAACCACACTAGAAGAAGGTACCAAATCACCTTCAGTCGCTGTCACCTGCATGTTGCCGACATGAGAAGCAACATAAAGCAGTAGGGTGAGTCTCTTTACATACGTAATAACAAATAAAACAAGCAACCCAATAGAGTAGGCAACTAACACACCAAAATACAATCATATTCAATACACCATTAATTTATAATCTCCAAAGAAATCACCCGATGCATGTAAGTGTATGAGATGCAGCCCAAAACTCCACGGGCATATGCATGTGGATCCATCACCAAAATAGCCTTGAGGGCATTCACCAAAATATTTAATGAGGCCGAAGCCTATTCACCAAAGTATGCATATCATTATGCGACACCATGACTATGCACCATAACACCAAAATCACCAAAATGTGCATTAGCATGCTCACCAATAGTTTATTTACTCACCAACACCAAGAAAGGTCATAGACCCCCCAATCACCAATATGCATTCACCATTTATTACACATCACCATAAAGAACAGCCCCACAAGGACTAAAAACAACACCAAAAGGACTAAAAGGACACCAAGGACTAAATCCAACACCCAGGACTAATACCACACCAAGGACTGAAAACCACACCTAGGGATCAAACAAGACTTGGGGACTAAAACAAAGACCACGGACTAAAAACAACACCTAGGGACTAAAGCAACACCTAGGGACTAGAAATAAAGACTTAGACACAGCGCGCACAATGTTGCGCTTGGCTGCTAAATGGCGCGCCATCCCTAGCACAGCAGCGCACAATGTTGCGCCATGGCGACAAACTGCGCGCCAGCATCAAACACAAAGAACACTAAGCAACACAGGCAGCGACCAAGTTGGCGCCTACACACTAGACATCGGTATAAATAAAGAACACAGGCAGCCAAATTGGCACCACGCACTTAGACACCAAAGACACACACGGCACATGGGGGCAAATAAATGGCGCCACACGCACACTGCAAACACAGCGCACTGGGCGCCCAAAATGGCGCCTTATGCGCAGCACACACACCGGCACACACACACAAATAGGCGCATGGGTCGCCACACTTGCGCCCGCCTGCGCAACTCGCACACACACGCCACACACACCAGCGACTGGCACGCCACCCGCGCCTCTTGCCTACGCCACACCCAAACACACACACACACACATAAGACGCAAGCGCGCGCAGGCGTGCAATTTGCGCGCCCCACGCGCTTACACCCCACGCAAAGAACCCCAGCGCGCACTTAGGCGCACAAATCAAGCCAATTTGGCGCCCCCCCCCCCTCCTCACAGCATAAACTCGATAGCAACACCCCACACAACACCATCAAAACACCTTCATTCAAGCAATTTAACAAACACCTAACAATCACCATAATTTCTCCTATTGATTTTCATTAAATCAATGCAATAACACCTTAACACCAACTAGAATAAATTCAACAATTCAATTTCACATATAATCAACCCAATCAACATGTTCAGTCATACAATAATACCAATAAATCAAGCACACCATAAATTAATTTAAGCTATCTATCCTAACACCTAACCCCTATGGATACTAGTCATATGAGTTATTAAGAATGGAAAGAGAGCCCCCTTACCTTGGCCTTAAGAATTGATTGGAGATGAAACCCTTCTACAAGGACACCAAGAAAGTGCAGCAACTATGGCTTCTCTCCCTCTCCTCTTCCTTGCGTTTTCCTTTCCCTTCTTTTCTCCTCTCTCCCACGGCGCTACTTCTCTCTTTTCTTCTCCTTCTCTTCTTTTTCTTCTAAATGAATGAGACAACTAAACCTAAGCTTTATATATTTTGGGTTCATGTGGCTTGGGCCCTTTTTACACCTTCATTTACTAACACCACCTCTTCCTACCACCTACTTAATTTCTAGACACCACCCCATGATTTAAATGAAACACCATATTATTATTTTAATATAACTATACTAATAAAATACCTAAATATCTCAATTAAATAAATGGTTAGAGTATTTGGGGCGTTACAATTCTCCCCCACTTAGAACATTTTCGTCCTCGAAAATCCACGTCAAACTCCTGAAAACAATACCAACTCTTCTTAGTAAAATTGACTAAAATTGTAATTGCTAAACTGTAACGAAAAATAATAATGGAATGGGAAATAAAGAAGAAAAGTAAATGATGGAGTAGAAATGATTGAGGGGAAAGGCACGACTCTCTTCTATTGAGAAAGAAGAATTGTGAAGTATACCCACAATAAAGATCGCTTTTTGATAAGTTCAAAATTAATAGCTCAATGAAGAATCAAAGAGACAAATACTCTCAGCAATGAAATACTCCATAATGTCAACAATATCAAAGCTTATTTTTGCTCATGTAGGGCGTCAATAATATATAGGAGAAAGAGATAAACCACCTAAGAGCAGGATGGAGGTTTTTCTAATGTTGGGGGAAACGAGGACCAAGTTTCTGCTAAGGATGAGTTGGCAGGTAATGGTTCTTTATCTATTAGTGATTCTGCTACCCTTGTTGGGTCGATTCATATACTGTGGTGGTGGGAAAAAGTTTTTTGATGTAAAGATGTCGTCATTAGCTCTTACTACACTAAAAATGTTAATAAAAGGGGTAGTGGGTCAAATGGGGATCTGGGGGTGGTAATAAGTCTTTCCATTTTTCCTCATCGAGATGTTTAGGTGTAGCGACCGAAAAATCCGAGAAAGGATTCTTCGAAGGTTCAAAGGAAGCCGCCACCAAATTTTAGTTTAAGGGCAAATTCGGAAAATCCCTTTTAGGTTTGAGATAAGGCTGAGTGTGGGGTTCGGGAGTCGTTATGCGTGGGGAAGGTATTAGCACCCCACGACATCCTTTGTCTAATTAATTACGCTTTATTAATAATTACCCTTTTATTTACAGAAAAAAGACTTAATTAAATTTTTAGTTTTTAGTGCTTGACAAGAGTGGACTCTTGCTCCTACGTACCTCCGGATGCAATGGAGGAATCAAAGCTACGTAGTTCTTCCTGAAGAAGGTTTGTTGGTTGGTGTTTTTTAGCGTAGGGGTCCTAGGATTCCTTGAGCTGTACAGCTCACTGATTCCTAGGACGCTGACTAACCCGATTGTACAACCGACTTAGTCCCCTACTTTTGAAAGTATTTTTGAGGTATTTTGAAAGAAGTTTGTTTGATGTGAGGTGAGTTGGTTTTAGAATAGGTATTCTAGAATTCCTGAACTGTACAGCTCATTAGTTCTAGAACGCTGAGTAACCCGGTTGTACAACCGACTTAGTCCCCTACTTTTGGGAAAAATGATCTATTTATATTTTTATAAATTTTTAGGATTACTGAACTGTACAGCTCATTGGTCCTAGAATAATGATGACTAACCCGGTTGTACAACCGACTCAGTATTTTATTTAATTTTTGGGGTAAAAAATATTTAATTATTATTTTTGATTTAATGAGAAAGTATTTGAGTTAAAAAGAATGAAAAAACGAGAAAAGGGTGAAAATTGCAAAAAGGGGGTGTAAGTAATTGTAGGGGGTTGTATTAGTGAAACATAGGAGTGGGAGTAGTAATCTGTTTATTTTGATTTAAAATAAAAATTAGAAAAGCTATGTTAAAAATGTTAAATATTAAATAGGAAGCAAATGGGTTAATAAACCCTTTAATGCTTTCCTCAATCTACGCCACACAAATATCAGAGAGAGAGAGGTAGCGCGACGACTCCGCCGGTCGGAGCTATTGATCGCCGGCGACGACTCCGCCGGGGAAGATGACTCAGGTTCCATTTTTCTTCCTATTTTTGTTAATGTCTTCTTTGATTTCTTCTTGCATATATTTTTACACCTACTTTCTAACTTGGTCTAATTAGTTTTGGGTTTGCAGACCCTAATTTTCCCCCCAAATCTAAGTTCTCTCTAATCAAATTAATATGGATAGCCTCTGGTACAAAAAAAACATTTGATTCAATCCTATTCTGTTGGTTTTGATTTGTTTGTTTTGTCTGTGATCTATTTTTGTGTTTGGTTTGTTTAGAGAATCACTGATTTTATGTTAAATCTATTGGAAGACTAGTTCTCATGTTACTAGCATATTTACAGTAACGATATTTCTAAGAAAGACAGGATAGAAACTGAGTTTGGTTATTTTTCAGTTGATATACATACAGTTTTATCACTCTTTTCAGATCAATAATACACACTGTTCTTTGTAAAGTAGCCTAATGTATACTAAAATTAGAAAACACGAAAACACTATTGCTAACCTCCTTTCCAGCTTCTGATCTTCTTTTGTTATTGTTGTTTACTGGTTCTCTGCTTCTGTCACGATCCTTGCTGCTACCACCGTCTTTGATCTGCTGCTTTTGTTACCGCTATTGTTGATAACTGCTAATCCTTGTATTTCAGTGGATTAAGATTCTGACTGTGAACCCTAATCCTTTTGAGGTGGTTTTTTGCAGTGTTGTTGTGTCCTAGACTGAAGGTTAACCATGTATTTATACTAAAATTTTAGGTTTAGCAATTAATGAATTGATTTACCTTGATTCTCTTTATTTTTCAGATCTGGATTTGAGTCTTGGGGACCAAGACTAGGGTTTGGGAGAGCATGAAGATCCAAGCCCAACTGCTACTTGGGCTAAAATTGCTTTTTTTGTATTTTTTATATTTATTTTCGGATTTGGCTATTTTTGTATTTCTAATATTACTTTTTTTTGCATTTTTGGACTTTTGGACATTTTGAACACTTCTAAATTGTAAATAAAATTAAATAGATTTTTTTTGGCATTTTTGGACTATATATATTATTCAAAATAAATTAAATGGAAAAAAATAATAAAGAGAAGTTGGACCAAATACAAAAGTGAATCGGGCCCAACTAAATAAAAGCGCTTAGAATAAAGCCCAAATAGAAGAAATAAGCCCATTAAGCGATAAATAATAAAAAAAACAAATTGGAACCACGTTTGTAGGCCCAAATCAAAATGATAAGCCCAATATGGAGAAAAGCGACTTAGATTACTCTACTTATGTTCAATTAGGCCCAAATATCGAGATTAAACTGAAGAATGCGTGAAAAGATCGATCATTCGCACGTATGCCTAGCTTAAGTAACGGTATTCCAATTATATAAAACAAGCAACTAGAAGAAGACAGACAAAATTGGGGTATAACAGCTGCCCCTGTTTATTGGTATTTTACTAGAAAGTGATGAGTTCTCGAACTTTCGTAGTAGAAATAGGAATAAAGATAAGATAGACGCTAATTTTGTCTGTTTAAGGGGGAAGTGGAAGGTTTGAGAGATAAGAGGGAGTGGTTAATACTTGGCGCATTAACCGAGAGTTGAATGAAGGGTCAACAAGGACCTGAAGGAGCACTAAGGCTCTGAAGGACCACTCAGGGTCTGGAAGGCTGCCTAGGCCTTAATTGAAGGACCATCGTGGCCTAAAGGAGCGCAACTAGCTACGGTACTAATTAAACGGTCTGAGGGGGCCTTTATATTCGAGCGGCCATGATGGGTCAAGATCAGGTCTAGAAGTGATATGTTGACCATGAAGGACGTCCACTGTGTCTTAGGCTGACACAACTAGTCTGAAGGACCACTCGGGGTCTGCGAAGGTCCGCCGGGCTCGATTCCGACGTTGCGACCTGGGCCACTTAGGGCACTGCTCTGAAGGACCACTCGGGTCTATAGGGATCAACCTGGTGATCTGTGATATGACATGAGATCAACGCTTAAAGCGCTGATATTAGAGGAATAAAATATAGGTATCGACACTTGAAGTCGATTCAGAAGCAATACATGTAATGCATGCACATGTAATAATGGATTTTTGGTGGGGTAATGGATGAAATGGGTGATTCCTTTCTCTTTTGTTTTTTTTGCTTGTTACATAATAAATGCATGAAATGCAAATGTGAATATGATGCAAATGAAATGATTGAATGCTAATGCCATGGTGCATGCATGATGCGATGATATGATATGATATGAGTGATTGGGTGCAAAACACCCTTTTTTTGTAATGATAAGATGCGAGACTTTGGATGCGAGAAGCATGGGTGAATATTGATCATTCTTTGGAAAAATTAGTTTTGATTAAAACTTCGGCAATCTCAAGGTCGTTATCTACAGACACTGATATGAAAAAGTACTTGACCGTATTTGCAGGCTCGCTTATTTTTTCTTCTATTATGATGCCCCATGATGACCGAAGTTTATGTCCACGAAGTTACCTAAGTGGATTTTTAGCATCACATGATCAACTTGTGTTTTCTCTCTCTGAAGCTTTGTTTAGTAAAGACGTATGTTAGTGCAAGTATAGATGAATGAGTCAGTTAACTTAGGGTTCTCAGGTGAGGATATTTGTGGCACATGAAGGGGGAATGACTGACTGGTCTTTGTCAAGGTCATCAAAGGTACATTTTTCCAAGCCAAGAAGTGCAGGACTGCCCCCCAATTTAGATTTGCCCCTGTCTAGTGGTGACAAGCTAGGGGTGTAGAAGGTGATGAATTGGGAATGCATTGGTTTTGGAATGAAAGGTGGCAAGTAGGAGATGTTGTCTCAACCCATAGAGTTTGACGTTTCCTTAATTATGGTAAGGACAAGATTGCCCCGACTAGAGTAGAAACATTTAGGATAGTGAGTTGAGAAATTGCCCCGGTATGGTTTTTTGGCTGTGAATATGGTGAGGGGATGAGATGGGTGTAGGGTGAATTTTCCCATTTGAAGGTGGAGTGAAGAGCGACAGGATTGCCCCACTTGGAATGGTATTTCGAATGGTTGGCTTTAGTGAGATTAGGGTTATGGGTTTTTGGAGATGGTCAAATGCGGCTGTATAGACTAGGAGTGGCATGGGATGGATACTGGACAAATTTCCCCAAGTTCAAATGGAATAGATGGTGAAAGGGGTGCCCCACTTTAGGATTTAGGTAACGATCCTTGCATGAACTTTTTGGTCATTTCTAGAATAACTCTTAGACTATGATAGTCTTGAGTTTGCTATGATGAAAACTACACTTGGTGATCACTAAACCTTGTCTTGAATGAACCTTTGGAGTGCAAGCCCTTTTTATTACTATATTTTTTTTGTTTTTTTTTTTTTTGAATTTTTTCTTTTGAGATATATTTATATATTTTTTTTAGCAAACATATTGTAAATAAACTTATTTGTCCTAAAATTAAAACTTTGAGAAAACAAAAGTAATCAGTCAATGATCAGAATGAACTCTAGAGGGTTGTAATGTGGCCGGTGGTTAGGATTTGTGGAGGAAGGGATAATTTGGCTCAATGAGGTATTTGAGGTTTTATTGAAACAATAATCTCTTATGTGCCTCATGGTTGAATGGACTTGTTTAGAATTGTAATGTAGCCAAGGGTTTATGGAGGATAGGATGTTGAGGCCAAAGGAAGGGTTTGAGGATTGATGAGACAGATGATTTTTATTCAGCAGTGTAGTTTGGCTAATGGTTAATGGCTTATGAAAGAAGGGTTTATTAGGCTCAAAGGAGTGTTTGAGGGTCTATTGAGACAAGAATCTCTTACATGTCTCGTGGTAGGATGGATCTGTTTAGATGGATTAATGAAGGATAGGACATTGGGAAGTGTTTGAGGGTTTATTTCAGACAAGGATCTCTTGTACGAAATATCAGCTCACGATTCTTACTACTTTTACTTTTTTATTTTATTTTTGGGATTTTTTTAATCCTCTTTTTTGACTTCACTCTTTTGTGATTTTTGTTTTTTTTGGTTGAGTGATAAAAGTGATGCACCATTTTTTGATGCGGAATCGATCCTTGTCTATGGTGATTGAGAGATTTTTTAGGATTTTTGGCTTAAGGTGGGTGGCAAAGGATTTTTTGGGGGTATGGAAAGATGGTTCAACTTCATTTCACATCATGATTGCTCGTTTTCTCAAAAATTAACTTAAGGACAATAATTTACTTATTTACAAAATATTTGCTCTTTTTTCTTTTCTTTTTTTTTGTGTGCCCTAATTTTTGCTTAGGCCGCTCTTACGAATTTTCAACCTAACGGGCCTTTTTAATTTTTTTGTTTTGTAAAGGACTTGCACCAAGGGAATATAATGTTGACAAAGTATTTTAGAGATCACCAATTTGCCCCAAGTAATGAGGGCCTCGAGTGTTATTTCAATAGTGAGAACAAACCCAAAAGTTGACTAGGTAGGGGAGTACGTACTTTGGGGTGGTCGGGGTGGGATTAGACTTGGACGAGGGGTGATGACAAGGTAAGGACATTAACTGACTCAAACAAGAATGAAGACACATGTCACACATAAGTTACTACATGAATGTTTCGTAGAGAGTTAACACGAGTTAAAGCATGAAAGAAACTTTTGGCGGACCATTTCGGTCATTCATCATGGGGTGGATAAGATGCAACGCTTTGTTGAAAAAAATGTGAACGAGCTGCTAATTTTTTTTTAAAATATTGAGTGCCTTGAAACACCTTGAGCTTGCAATTAAGTATGACTAAACTTTTTCAAAAAGAATGATTTATCTCACAAGAATGTCTCACCTCTCATCACAATCTTTCTCTAAAATTATGTTTTGTTTTTTTTGTTTTTATAATGCATGATGTAAGTATGCAAATGAATGAGTGTGCATGAAATGCGAATGAATGTATGTGAAATGCGAATGTAATGATAATGTATGTGAATGAAATGATAATATATGATTTTATTTATCGCGTCGGGGAATTATAAGTTTTACGTTTGGAGAGTAAAGTACAAAGTTTGACTTTGACTTTAGCATGCATGGCTTCTCTCCAAAATAAAGCTTTTAATTCTCAGGCAGTCGTAACATAAGATGTTTATTTTTGTTTTTTGTAATGCAAAGAAAAATGCATGAGGTATGGTTTCTAAGAAACTTGGGTAAATAATGATTTGGGTTTTTGACTTTTTGATTTTTTTGATTTTTGGATAAAATACGGTAACAAATATTTGTTTGAGTGCAAGGGTATGAAGCTCCTTTGTGACCCTAGAAAGGTAACTTACGGAGTGGGTCTAAGGTTTCTTTTATAGTGAACCTCACAAGGATAGTTCTAAAGAATCCTACACATGGTCCCTAGAGCCAAGGACCCCAGTCAAGAATACTGACCCCAACAATAGGCAAGCTATTAGAAGGGATAACATCCTTAAAAGGAATCAAACTCTAGGTGAGATTTTCATGACCACCCAACGAGACGTACGTCCCGCAGGCCATCACTACGCAATCTCGTTCTAACTTAGGTTTGCACTCGAGTCCGGGTAGAGGACTTTTCTCACATGTGTGTGATGTGTAGAGGCGTAGTGTGTGTAGGAGCAGTTCAAAACAAACCCAAAGCTGCAAACAAAGCAAACATTCATACAAAATAAAGTCTTCTATCCTAGGGTTTACACATCAAATAAATAATATAATGCGCAAAGATAAATAAATAAGAGAAGGGTAAAAATTAAATTAATCCTAACTAATTAGACTAGGTTTTGACTCTCTAAAAAGAATTAAGTCCCCAGTGGAGTCGCCAGCTGTAGCGACCGAAAAATCCAAGAAAGGATTCTTCGAAGGTTCATATGAAGCCGCCACCAAATTTTAGTTTAAGGGCAAATTCGGAAAATCCCTTTTAGGTTTGAGATAAGGCTGAGTGTGGGGTTCGGGAGTCGTTATGCGTGGGGAAGGTATTAGCACCCCACGACATCCTTTGTCTAATTAATTACGCTTTATTAATAATTACCCTTTTATTTACAGAAAAAAGACTTAATTAAATTTTTAGTTTTTAGTGCTTGACAAGAGTGGACTCTTGCTCCTACGTACCTCCGGATGCAATGGAGGAATCAAAGCTACGTAGTTCTTCCTGAAGAAGGTTTGTTGGTTGGTGTTTTTTAGCGTAGGGGTCCTAGGATTCCTTGGTCATGCATGTACCATCGATTCCTAGGACGCTGACTAACCCGATTGTACAACCGACTTAGTCCCCTACTTTTGAAAGTATTTTTGAGGTATTTTGAAAGAAGTTTGTTTGATGTGAGGTGAGTTGGTTTTAGAATAGGTATTCTAGAATTCTGAATCTGCATGTGACTCATTAGTTCTAGAACGCATTGACTAACCCGTTGTACAACCGACTTAGTCCCCTACTTTTGGGAAAAATGATCTATTTATATTTTTATAAATTTTTAGGATTACTGAACTGTACAGCTCATTGGTCCTAGAATAATAATGACTAACCCGGTTGTACAACCGACTCAGTCTTTTATTTAATTTTTGGGGTAAAAAATATTTAATTATTATTTTTGATTTAATGAGAAAGTATTTGAGTTAAAAAGAATTAAAAAAAGAGAAAAGGGTGAAAATTGCAAAAAGGGGGTGTAAGTAATTGTAGGGGGTTGTATTAGTGAAACATAGGAGTGGGAGTAGTAATCTGTTTATTTTGATTTAAAATAAAAATAAGAAAAGCTATGTTAAAAATGTTAAATATTAAATAGGAAGCAAATGGGTTAATAAACCCTTTAATGCTTTCCTCAATCTACGCCACACAAATATCAGAGAGAGAGAGGTAGCGCGACGACTCACTTCTGGCCGAGCTACTGATCGCCGGCGACGACTCCGCCGGGGAAGATGACTCAGGTTCCATTTTTCTTCCTATTTTTGTTAATGTCTTCTTTGATTTCTTCTTGCATATATTTTTACACCTACTTTCTAACTTGGTCTAATTAGTTTTGGGTTTGCAGACCCTAATTTTCCCCCCAAATCTGAGTTCTCTCTAATCAAATTAATATGGATAGCCTCTGGTACAAAAAAAACATTTGATTCAATCCTATTCTGTTGGTTTTGATTTGTTTGTTTTGTCTGTGATCTATTTTTGAGTTTGGTTTGTTTAGAGAATCACTGATTTTATGTTAAATCTATTGGAAGACTAGTTCTCATGTTACTAGCATATTTACAAAGAATTGATATTTCTAAGAAAGACAGATAGAAACCGAGTTTGGTTATTTTTCGCTTGATATACATACAGTTTTATCACTCTTTTCAGATCAATAATACACACTGTTCTTTGTAAAGTAGCCTAATGTATACTAAAATTATAAAACACGAAAACACTATTGCTAACCTCCTTTCCAGCTTCTGATCTTCTTTTGTTATTCTTTGCATCGGTTCTCTCGCTTGTCATCACGATCCTTGCCTTGCTACCACCGCCTTTGATCTGCGCCGCTTTTATTACCGCTTATTGTTGATAATCGCTAATCCTTGTATTTCAAAGGATTAGGATTCGATCGTGAACCCTAATCCTTTTGAGGTGGTTTTTGCGGTGTTGTTGTGTCCTAGATCAAGGTTAACCATGTATTTATACTAAAATTTTAGGTTTAGCAATTAATGAATTGATTTACCTTGATTCTCTTTATTTTTCAGATCTGGATTTGAGTCTTGGGGACCAAGACTAGGGTTTGGGAGAGCATGAAGATCCAAGCCCAACTGCTACTTGGGCTAAAATTGCTTTTTTTGTATTTTTTATATTTATTTTCGGATTTGGCTATTTTTGTATTTCTAATATTACTTTTTTTTGCATTTTTGGACTTTTGGACATTTTGAACACTTCTAAATTGTAAATAAAATTAAATAGATTTTTTTTGGCATTTTTGGACTATATATATTATTCAAAATAAATTAAATGGAAAAAATAATAAAGAGAAGTTGGACCAAATACAAAAGTGAATCGGGCCCAACTAAATAAAAGCGCTTAGAATAAAGCCCAAATAGAAGAAATAAGCCCATTAAGCGATAAATAATAAAAAAAACAAATTGGAACCATGTTTGTAGGCCCAAATCAAAATGATAAGCCCAATATGGAGAAAAGCGACTTAGATTACTTTACTTATGTTCAATTAGGCCCAAATATCGAGATTAAACTGAAGAATGCGTGAAAAGATCGATCATTCGCACGTATGCCTATCTTAAGTAACGGTATTCCAATTATATAAAACAAGCAACTAGAAGAAGACGGACAAAATTGGGGTATAACATTAGGCAATTCCTTTAATTAAGAGATTCATAAGTTCTAGACCATACCTTTTGATGGAAAATTCTTTTTAAGGTTAGGGTCTTCTAAATTAAGAGATTCATAAGTTCTAGACCATACGTTTTGTGTTGGTTGTTCTCTTGGCAGAATATCTTTTTCTAGAGTTTCTTCTTTAGGCAGTGCAGCAGCATCAGGTGCAAGTGCACTAGCAAGATGATCATACTGCTTTTGAAATTGTTTCTCTACCAAATGGTCAAGAGAGATGGTTGAGCATTCTTCAATCTCCTCTACAGGATACTTCAGAGAATTCATCACATTTCACCTCTTGATCATTTACTCTCTTGGTTAGCTCTCCTTTTTGAACATCAATCAATGTTTTCCCAGTTGCTAAGAATGGTCTTCCAAGAATAACTGGCACTTCCTCATCTGCAACAAAATCAAGAATGACAAAATCTGTAGGAAATACAAACTTGTCAACCTGTACCAAAATATCCTCAATGAGTCCTTCTGGGTAGGCTATGATCTGTCTGCAAGTGACAGTGTTACAGTGGTAGGCTTAGCATTTCCAATTCCTAGCTTTGTGAAAATAGATTTAGGCATCAAGTTGATGCTTGCACCCAAATCACACAATGCTCTACATGTATAGAACTTGCTATGGAAAATAGAATTGTAAAGCTACCTTTCAATTTCCTTGGAATTTTATTTTGCAAAATCAAACTACATTCTTTAGACATAGCAACTGTTTCAAAATCCCCTAATCTTTTTCTTTTAGAAAGCACATCCTTCATAAATTTAGCATAATTAGGCATTTGTTGAAGTGCTTCTATCAAAGGAGCATTGATATGCAATTGTTTTAAAACATCTAAAAACTTACTGAATTGCTTCTCCTCGTGTGCCTTTTTTAATCTTTGAGGAAAAGGAGGAGGAGGGTATTCAGGAACTAACCTTGGAGTTAGAACTTCATGAGATGCAGATGCATCAGGTGCTTTTGCATCTTGAGCATTTTTTTCATTTTTATTTTTTTCTCCCTTACCTGTACCTTCAATCTCATATGGTTCTGACAGATCTTTTCCATTCCTTAAAGAAATGGATTTAACTTCTTCCTTACCTTGCCTCTGTGAGGTTGAAACTTCTGTATTTGATGGCAAAGTATTTGTTGGTATTTGATACAGAGTTGTTGCCAATTGCCCCACTTGATTCTCCAAATTCTTAATTGATGCATCTTGGGCTTGCCTATCTGTTCTAGTTTCACTAATGAAATATTTAAGCAAGCCTTCTAAGGAGTTATCATTGGCAGGTTGGTTTGGTCATTGGAAATTTTGAGATTGGAATCCTGGAGGTACTGCTAGTGCAATTGGACTTGGTGCAAGTGCACTAGAATTGTTCCACCTAAAGTTTGGGCGGTTCTTCCATCCTGGATTATAGGTATTGGAGTAAGGGTTGTTATTCCTATTATATCCTATATAATTGACAGAGATTAGGTTGCTAGGACACTCTTCATACAAATGACCTCCCCCACAATACAAACAACTTGTAGTTCCTGAAGGGGCTTATTTTATGGTTGCTGTAGTGTTTTCTGTTGGTGCAGGTGCACTGGTTGAAGTGAAGCTTTTGAACATGTTGGCTAATGATGCTACCTGAGCAGATAGGGCTGATATTTCACTAATTTCATGTACCCCTAATGATTTCTTTTGGGCACTCACCCTCTTAGTAGGTCAACTAGAGCTATTTGTAGCAATTATATCAATTAATTCACATGCTTCATTATAAGACAGATTTAATAATACACCCCCAGATGATGCATCAAGCATTACTCTGGTTTAGGGTTCTAAACCATTATAAAAAGTTTCCATCTGTATAATGACAGGTAAACCATGATGTGGACATTTTCTTAAAAGTTCTTTCCACCTTTCTCATGCTTCAAACAATGATTCAAATCATTTCTCATTCCATGAATGAATAGAATTAGGCTCCAATGAAATTAACCATGATTTAGCTTTATCTTTCAAAGAATATGGAAATAGCTTAAGTCTAAATCACTAACACCAGGAATGATAAAGTTACTACAAACTTCTAAAAACAGTTTCAAATGTTCACGGGGTCCTCATGAGGAATCCACCAAATTGACCAATTGTTTGTAACATTTAGAACATCACGGATTTAAATTCAAAATGCACATAACGAAGCCAGGATCGGTTGAGATACAAGAACGAAGCCAGGATTGTCTGAAGGGTGGAGGTAATAGGCGTTGTCGTGGTTTGCATGTGGATTTCCCATAATCAAATGAAAATTGAAGGAAACCCTATAAATGTCCGATGAGGAATAAAATGCAAATTGGGGAATGATTCAGCAAGAATCGAAAGAAAGGAAGTTAATGAAAGGATATTCATCAGAAGTTGAACGAGAGGAACAATGATTTAGAGTGAATGGAGGAAGATGACGACAGAATCAACGAAACATGAAGTTTGCAATGAAGACAAAGGAGATGCAACTTTCTTCTGATACCATGTTAACAGAGAGAATTGGAGAGAAAGATGAAATAGCAGAAATCATCTTTCTCATTCATTGAAAGTGAAAACTGATCTAATTGAAAACAATTAGTACTAGTTAGTTATATATATATATATATACAAGGGATTTACATGTTGATATCCTAACTGAGTACTTGACTATTCTAGTTAGCTACTAAACTATGGTTAGTCTTATAAAGTAAACTAGGATAAATACAATAATCTAATAGTACGTAGTTATTGATTGAAAGTCAACTGTTTTACAAAAAGATTTGGTCAAATGGAAGTAGCTGGTAGATATTTTACAGCACAACAAAATGCCACCATTGACATAACTAACATTCATATTTTCTATTCGTAGGTGGGAATTTTTTATTGGAAGACCCAGCAATTTGGTAGGAATTAATACAATAAATTATACCTCAACTTACACATATCAAGTAATTATACTTAACACTAATAATACCCTACACATTAGAATGAAGGAAAACAAAAATAACACAAAATTAAACAAATAAAGTGATTACAAAAGTTGATCAAACTAAGAATTATTATCTTCCAGACAAAACAGTATTAGCTAACGAATATGTAGAATTACAATCCACAATGCTTTGTGTTCTTTGACTAGGCATTGTAATGTTATTATTACTGTCATCATCAAGACATAGTAAATCAACAAGAACCATTCTTGTATCTGGTGGTTCCTCAACTCTCACACGTCCTTCAAGCATATCAACAACTTGAATCATACTAGGTCTTAACCTTGGTCTCTCTTGCACACACCACAAAGCAACATAAACCATTATACTCACTTCTCTTTCATTAACACCACCACCACATTCCATTAACCTATGATCAACAATTTCCATTATTTTCCCTTCTCTCACTTTCTCATTCACAATCTTTGGAAAATACTGCCACTTTCTTTTTGACTTGTCTTTTTCATCTTCAACTAAACTCACATTTTTTCTACCTCCAACAATTTCCAAGAGAACCATTCCATAACTATATATATCTGTCTTATCTGAAACACTTTTTTCTATGAGCCATTCTGGTGCCATGTACCCTCTTGTTCCTCTTATTGTTGATACAGCTTGGCTTTCTTCTTTACCAACAAGTTTTGAGAGACCAAAATCTGAAACAAATGCTCTATAATTCTCATCCAATAGTATATTCTCTGGCTTTACATCAAGGTGTAAAATCCTTGATCTGCAATCATGGTGAAGATAAGAAAGTCCCTTTGCAACATCAATGGCTACTTTATACCTTAAGTTCCATGACAAACATCCACCAAGCTGAAACCTTTGTGATTCTCTTTTGGGAAATATCCAACAATTCAATGACCCATTTGAGATATAGTCATAAACAAGGTACCTATAAAAAATATCAAGTTTAGATAAAAGAAAAAATAAGATTCTCTTAGGCGCGAGTTTATGATCCCAAACGCAGATCGAAACACTCACTAAGTGATAAAATCTGAATTCTATGACATAATTCAAAAAACTCTAAGATAAGATAAATCACGTTCAAAAATGTAGATAACAACGGAAAATTTAATATCGAATATTCGAATAGTACCTAGGTGATGAAGCAGCATTGCAATACCCCAATAGTCTCACAAGGTTGACATGATGCACACTAGCTATAGCTGCAACTTCAGATCTGAACTCTTTTTCACCTCTTTCTTCTGCTTCAATTCTTTTCACAGCAACTAAAGTTCCATCACTTAGAATACCTTTGAAAACTGAAGCAGATGAACCTTTTCCAACCAGTGATTGAAACCCATCTGTTGCTTCCTCAAGCTCCTTGTATCTGAACTTGGTAGGAACACCTGCAATTTTTCTCAAAAAACTGTACTCTAGTCTAAGTTCTAGGCCATCAGATTTTAACTGTGATTCCAAAAGCTTCCTTCTACGTTTGTAGCTTATGCTGAGAAGTAGAAAAGCAAAGATTGCAAGGATCACAGCAATACCAGCACCAAAGATGAGAAAGAAAGCCTTTGAGAGGTTCAAAAAGACACGAGCTATAATTATGATAATGATCAGTGAAACCACTGATATAGCAGCTATTATGTTAACTCTTGTGTCTTCCATTAAAACTTCATTTTCTGTTTCATGGTTAAGATGGATTAATTATGGAAGAAAACTGCATTCCTTTTGCTTTTCCTTCTAACTTTGTAATAGGATGACAACTAAAGGGTTGAATAGTTCAGCAGTTTAGCTTGTTATTAAAGGGAACTAAGGAATGATATGCAACTTTCATTTGAATATTTATCTAAAGCAAGGTTGGGGACCATTTACATCTTCAAAAGAACTAAAACTTAAAATATTGGTAATATAGATTTGAAAAAATCAAAGTGTTGAAACTCATTGGTTTTATGAGAAAAAAAGTCAGTGAGAGTTTTTTATAGTACAATAGAAATTTATCAAAAATTGAGTTCAACTCTAATGTGGACAAGAAATGGAATCCTCCCATGTGCTGAAGTTTATCAAACATCTCATTATGGACAGAGCAGCTTTTACAATTTTGCATTTTAGATTATTACATTATGGACAGAGCAGCTTTAATAGAAAAAAGTCAAGGACTGTTTTCTATTCCTCTCAATTTGTCTTGTTATTAAATTTTGCATTTGAGATTATTACATTGGTGCCTTCATTGTCCTACTTGAGAGCTCTCTCCATGGTGCTGAGAGCTCAATTCGAGGAATTCATCCATGTTCTTCGCTCCTACTACCTGAATTCAGCAATACCTGTTACCATGTTATGCCCAATTGTCTTGCAAGAAAATGTTGTGTTAGTTAATCATAAGCAAGTTTATGCAAATCGTATGTATTGCTAACTATGAAGCACGGACTCTGACACGTACACGTACACCGGACACGACACGGATGCGGACAGGCGGACACCGCTAATTTCCAAAATATAGGACACTGGGACATATATAATTATTTGTTTATTATATTTAATTAAAATATGAAACCTACAAAAGATTTAAATTGAGCAATTTATTTCATAACAATAAAACTTCTTAAACAAAATAAGATTTTCACATTCATTTTCCATCTACTATATTGATAAGCTGAAAATGATGTGATCAAATTTAATATTTTAACCCCTTCTTGTATTATATTATCTTATGAAAACAAAAGGTAGTTGCGCTTCGTTTCGTAATTATTAGCATCACGCTATTTGTCATTTTTATGTTATCCTCTTCATTAAAGGGCCTCTCTAAATTTTTTGCTTTATGCCTCCAAATAGGTTGGTCCGGCCCTGCGAACACTTGTCGTACGAATGTCGGACACTAACACGTGTCGAACACCGAGGCACGTCTAATTTCAGAGGTGTCTGTGCTTCATAAATTGCTAGTGCTTATGTACAAGCTCTCCTCCTTGAATGGTCTTCCAAAATTGATGAGGGGACAACACATAACGTAGTGGATAATGTGTTGTTTGAAGTCTCTATTCTTGGGGTATATAACAGTTGGTATATTGGATGAGGAAAAACTGTTATCTTATGACCTTGTTACCAAATGTCGGGCTGTTGTGGCAATCCAACTGAATTCTGGTTGTGGCTTTGTCTACTATGTTTTAAGGTTTAAGAAATAGGGGTTAAAAACCCAAAAAGAAGGACAGAGATTACAAAGTAATAAGTCTTGGAGTAGAAACTTGATTACAATCATCATGCACAAGCTGCACAAGGGAGGGAGGGGGAACATCACACACTTGCAAGCCGCCTCCTCCATCACAGGCCATAGAAGCCAAACCATCCTCAACCATGTTTGCTTCTCTATAGATATGGATGACACTAATGCGCCAATCAAGCAGGAGGAGCTGTCTAATACGCACCAAAAGAGCTCTACCAGTCATGCTCCCAGTGTTGTTACTATTGAGGAGATTTGTAATTACCTGCGAATCCATCCGAAGCTCAACATGGGAAAAGTCTCTCTCCCGCGCCATCCTTGGACCCTCCAAGGCCCGTTATAAGCATTTCTTGGGAAATAGTCATAAGTCTTGTTGCTTCTTTAGGCTTTTACTTTTCCCACACCCCCTCCTACTCAAAACACACCCCCTCACCCTACACATTTACCAAACTAACCCCACTTACAATTCAATTTCCCCCTCTACCCCTCTCCCTCTTCTTCTCCAACAACAAACCTCCCTTTCTCCAACACCCAAACCTCCCCTCTCTCCACTCCAAAACCCACCCATCCTCACCTTCATCATTCACTCCCATTTAACTACCCAACATTGGCAACTAGCTCAAGGTAATAACCCTACCAAACGCGCCCAGTTCGAACAGGGTCGTTCGAACATGTTCGCATGAACGTGTTCGAACAGGTGTTAACTGGGGTGTGAATTTGATTTGTTCGAAGCACCTTATGATTATGATTTGGGTCTGTTTAACGACTTGGCAGCACCTTATCCCAGTTTCATACAGTATGTGAAGACCACCTGGCTAGACCCCTTCAAGGAAAAGTTTATTGATGCATGGATAAATAAGCATATGCACCTTGGCAACACTACCACCAACAGAGTTGAGTCTGTACACTCTCACTTGAAGCAAATATTACGAGACAAGAGGGAGATTTGTGCAAGTCTTTGGGATGGAATGCAGACCATGCTTAGGATACAACATTCTGATCTTAAAATGCACTTCGAGCATAGTTTGAGTAGAGTGAAAGTTCAACACTTGAAGAAGAAGATTTTTGATGAAATTAAGGGTTTAGTTTCATCTAATGCTATAGACCATATTTTGGGTGAGATCACGTGATCGGATCCGTTTCACTTAACCCATCATTATGTCGATGCACACTCGTGACTACACACCGACTACCATGTGCATGTGAGCTTTCAAGGTATGATGTACACTCATCTTGTTATTTTGTCTATAAACTCAACATTATAAGGGTTGTCACTAAATCAATGTCGCTTTTTTTGTAGGGTTATGATGGACTGTACTCCAATTCCGTTGAGCATGATTCACCAACATTGGCGAGGTTGAATTTCAAATTACGCATGCGGAGGTAATGGATGATGAGTTGAGTGTAGACATTGAACTTGAAGCTATCGAGAAGAAGGTTTGAGGCCTCCGATCACGCCCAGTAGAGTTATGATTAAGGCAAAAGCACGTGAATTGGCATTCCCCGACACCACGACTTCTATGTGTCCACCTCCTGATATGATCATTACAAAGGGAGCACTAAAAAAGATAAGAAAGGGAATGTTGATTACTCAACAAAGCGAGACAAGTCATTTTGGGAGCATGTAGATGACAAATTTGACTCCCTGGGTTCATCTAGTGGATGTTTTGCTCGGTCTCGTAAACGACCTACTCCCCCCCAGTAGGAGTGGAACGACTACAAACCCATACTGATTCGGTTCAACTATCGCTCCTACTTTGTCAACGTGTCCAAAGACCTAATCCATCACTAAGCAAAAAGAGAACTCAAGTCGACGATGCTACTACTGATCCCTACTCCTCCACTAAATAAGAAACCAACACCCACACCTATTATTACGTGCTCGCTCTCACTCTCGCTTTCAAGAGCTCCTACTTTGACACCACTCTTGCTCTTTGCCAATCATATTGTTACGAGATATTGATGTCGCAGCTTATGGATGTATTTAATACATACATAATAGGGATGTCGCATACATGCGTCCCCTATGTTGAAAAAGTTGTTAACGTGGTTGGTGATGGTAATCGTGGATTCGGGTGTATTGCAGCATTTCTTGGAAGGGGTGAGGAGGCTTGGCAGTCAGTTAGAACTGATCTGATGGAGGAGCTTAACCAATACAATGACTTCTATACTCGATTGTATGGTGGTATTGGTAAGGTCACATTTTTGATGAAGGCGTTGTTGAGGGCACATCATGGGAACAGTGTTGAAGATAATTGGATGACTATACCGGATATGGGGTATCTAATCAGTAACAAGTACAAAGTCGTCCTGACTTGTTGGTCACCTAATTGTTGTTACACAATTTTTCCCTTCAATGTTGCGCCATTCAGAAGTGCCCGACAGTTCAACATCATTTTCGTACCAGAACACAAACACTTTGTACAGGTAACGTGTCTTCTATTTAGATTCAGTGTTGTCATTCGAAAACATTACATAACATTATGTTTTTTGTTGTCTTTTTGAAGATCTTTATGAAGCCTGGAAGTCCAATGCCCCTGCCGGATATTATGTGGAATACTAATAGGGCACCCATAGCAAAGGGTTGAGACTCGCTTTTTATTAGACGCATGCAAAAGTGGAAGTGTTTGTTCATACAATCACAACCCCCCATCCCCCTTCCTTGTGTAGATTTAAGTAAAGATACTGATGGTAGTCAATGTTAAGTTAGATTTATAATTTTCGTACACAACGTTGTATATGATTATTGGTAGGCAACTTTTGAAATCAAAAAAACTCTGTTTCTGTTTCTGGTTTTTAAGTTTTTGCTTATGTATAACATTGGTTCGAATGATATCATTCGAACGCCTGTTCGAACGTCACCCTTCGAACATGTTCGAATAAAGCCATTCGAGGCAAAGAATAACACACCTCAGAACCAACGATTGACAATATTCCTTAACACGCATGAGTTCTTTCGAACAGGTTCGAACGATGTCGTTCGAACAACACAAATTCCTTAATACGGACAAGGTCGTTCGAACCTGTTCGCACAAGGTCGTTCGAACAGTCACTTAAACCACGCTGCACGAGCGTCCCACGCGAGGTCATTTTTGGAAGAAAAAAAAGTTTGGGGGCGTGCGATGAGTAGGAGGGGGTGTGGGAAAAGTAAAGCCCCTTCTTTAAGGTCAATATTCAAGGGAATTTTTACGGTTGGGAAATAGTCATAAGTCTTGTTGCTTCTTTAAGGTCAATATTCAAGGGGATTTTTACGGTGATTATGTCACAAGCACAGCTCTATATAGTTTTGTTGATAATACTATATTCAATTCTACCATGGCACATGGCACTCATGGAAACAAGAAAAGGTTTAGGGTACTAAACTATTTGATTAGTATTTCTTACTAAATTAATTATAGCAATTGAATCCCTTTTTTCATTAATATAACATAATTTGATCTAAAATAACCAAATCTTCCATTTTTGTTCACCTATATTTAAATTATTTTTACAAATTTAGTTCTTATTTTTCTAATTACATTTTTTATCACTCAAAATCTACCTAATTTTTCACTTCCTTAAAATGTCACATTTTTTTGGGCTTCAAATTTAATAATTTTTTTTTAAATCAATGTATCCTCGATGTGCAACTGTAGAGACCAATCCTTCGAGGTAACAAATTTTAATTTAAAGAGTTGACATTTACCAACAGATTTTTTGTGTGCTAATAACAATCTTATTCTTTTTTGAGATTAATAAAAATCCTATTCTTTGGTCACAAAAAAAACAATCACCCTAATTCAACTTTTCAAAAACCACCCAATCTCCTCTTCACTCCCTTCGAGAGGTATTCAAGTCAAAACAAATATTTTTTTTAAAAGATGCAATATTGCAAATAGGTGTTTGACACGCAACACGTCAGAAGAGGTATATGTGCTTCAAAGCTAAATACCAAAAAGGGGAATATGTACTCGTGTATCACCTATATATTGCTAGTTATATCTACAGCCTAAGCTCATGGGACAACGTTGAGCTCTCTAATGCATGTGCAAGTAGAGGCTTTCTGAAACATTAGGGCCTTGAAGAGTTTTGAGCATTTCTAATGCTGGCAAGATTAGCAGCCTGAGATGAAAGTTGTGGTCCTGAACTCATACTTTGAACTAATCGTGACGGTGCAATAATTCGCTGCCTAATATCATCAGACAAATGCTGACCTGCGAGACTTCCACGCATTCTTGCAGTAGGACGCCAATTCGGATCTGGTGGCGAATTGAACAATTCATCAGGCCTAGAAACTGACTGTACTGGTCTTCTTTGATCTCCTCCTGTCAACCACTGGAAAATATCAGCTTCTGAAGTTTGATTTTGAAAATAATGTCTGGAAGCCAGACTAGCAGCAGTACTCAGAGTTTGCTGAATGTGGGACCATTGGGTATTTGATGAAGGCATTGGTTGGTATGGTTGGGGATTCAGAGTTTGATACATCTGTGGTATGTATGGGATTTGCATTTGACTTGGTGCTAACATATTATCTGGTGCCACTCGGTTCTGAGTACAATGAAAAAGCAAAATGTAAGTATAAGAGCTATAAACACCAAGAAACACATGAAACTAAGAGGGAAATTTTCTAATGATTTTCAGCTTATTTAATAAATGAAACACTTGTAGGCATTAATTATTATTACAGTATACTCTATAAAACATTATAAGTAAAAGTGAGTCAACGAAAGCTTTTGGACCAAATACTTAAACTTTTGTTAACTCACTTTCTGCTTATAATGTGTTACGGAGGGAGTACATGATATGATATGAAAACCATCCAACTAGTTCCCTATGCATAATTATTAATTAGTACTGAAAATGTAGCTGGAGAAGGACTGCAAAGAAAATAAGATATACTCAAATCTTCAGTGTCCTTTTACTTCTTGATTATATATAGTTTCTTTGAAAAGATAGACTAATGTTACTATTTCATCCTTTCACGAAACACAATTTACTGAGTTCAAACTGACTTTTTGGGTACAAGAATATTAACCCCATTATTAATCCAAAAACGAATTTTTGAACAGAATTTAAGCTCATATATAAGTTGTCATGTGTTCCTTAAAAGGAACCACAATATATCAACACTGGACAAAATTTAAAGAACGGGAAGTCAGGAACAACCCCAAAACTGTCACCCAATAAAAGGAGAAACAAGAAGCACTTATAAATCATACCTGTGTTTCTGATTGATGCTGCAACGTTGGTGTAGACGAATTTATGCCTAAGACCTGAGGCAGACTCAGCGAGGATGGAATAAAAATTTGCCGTCTTTCTATATCACTTAGTATGTCAGCAGAAGCAGGGTTGGACAATGAAGCATGAGGAGCAACAGAGGAACTGCTGGTTTGCAAAGAACTCAAATTAGTAACTGAATTTTTCCTTGAAATCGTATTAGGAACTGCTGGTGATGCCTGAGGTTGAACTGGAAGGGCTAGAACAGCTATAGGAATCCTATTAATATGTCTTGGTGCTGAGGATGACCTACCATACTCATTAACTACTGAGTTTATATAATTCAACGGCAGCTGCACATTATTTGGTGCAGAAATCAGGTTTTGCATGGCAGAATTCGAGGAAAGGTTATTGGTATGACACTCAGCTCCATGATTAGATGCTGGAGAAACAGTAACAGGCAGAACAGGATGCTCAGGGACACCAGACGAAGTAGAATTAGAGGTGGAAAATTGGCCATGAGCAGAGTCCTGGAAAGGTTTTCTGTCTGCAGTTTCAGAAGTGTCCATTATGTCCAAATCATCTTCATTGGTGAGATCTAAAACATAAGGAACAATATTGAGAGAGCAAGTAGATTCTTGAGGTTCAGTCTGTTCCTTTTCCACATCATGATCATTTTCCGAGACCGCCTTCCACGATCCATCAGCATTGATCATAACTTCCACAATGTCCTTACCAACATTTTCCAGGATCTTTATTTAAAAAGAGAAAAAAAAAATGAGAGATTAATTTTCCATTCCTTTTCAACTTTTCTTTTGATGAATGTAAGAGATTAGCATGAAAAACAAATAATCAAATTTTCCATTCCCAGTTTAAAGGGTGATACAGAATTGACTGTAGGAGAAAGAAGATAGTACAAACAAAAGGTTTCAATGGAAAAGTAAAATAACCAAATCAACTTGCCTCAATCATGTTTTGGTCAAGACGAATCTCAGTATAGCAGACAGACAGATTGCAAAGGGGGCAGCACCAGGATGGTCTCTTCAAATTTATACTAACAAAGTTGTCGAAGTCGAAGCACTACGGATTAGAGAACAGAAATATGTCAGGCAGGGGAAAGAAACTGTTAAATAGAGACTTAAAATAGAGAGACGATATTGATCACACAGTTCGGCCAATGTTTGCCTACGTCTGCGACTACAGAGCAGCTGTAGTTCCGTCTTATTGATTGTATAATGTATGTTGAGTACAAGCACTAATGAGTTTAAATAGGCTACTCTATGTGTAAACCTAACAGGCCTGGTAAATGAGCCCAATACATATATAAATATATCTACTATTTACAACATATCTCAACACTCCCCCTCAAGCTGGAGCACATAGATTGTAGGCATCCAGCTTGTCACATATGTAAGTTATCCTTGGTCCTTGAAGAGCTTTTGTGAAGATGTCTGCCAATTGATCATTAGAACCAACAAATGAAGTAGCAATGTCACCGGACACAATCTTCTCACGAACAAAATGACAATCAATTTCAATGTGTTTGGTTCGTTCATGAAAGACTGGATTGGACGCAATATGTAGGGCTGCTTGATTATCACAAATGAGACTCATAGTGCCTATTTTACAAAAGCGCAACTCTTGAAGAAGATGTTTCAGCCATGTGAGCTCCTGAGTGGTAAGTGCCATAGCTCGATATTCAGCCTCAGCGCTGGATCTGGCAACAACATTTTGCTTTTTACTTTTCCATGAAATTAGATTTCCACCAATAAGAACACAATACCCAGATGTGGACCTTCTATCAAAGGGACAACCAGCCCAATCAGCATCTGTGTAAGCGACAACATTTGAATCACCTCTATCAGTGTAAACAAGACCTTTTCCAGGAGCTCCTTTGATGTACCTCAAGATTCTAACCACAGCATCCCAATGACTGTCACAAGGGGAATTTAGGAATTGACTCACCACACTAACCGCGTATGAGATATCTGGCCTCGTCATGGTCAAGTAATTAAACTTCCCAACTAGCCTCCTATACCTTCCTGGATCTGAAAAGGACTCCCCCTGATCCGGTAGGATCTTGACTGTAAAATCTAGAGAAAACTAAGGAGAGAACTGTAGAGAGTGAATTGAGTATTTTTCATTTCTTTCACTGAGTGAATCAGTTTCTCAGATTACAATTTATATGGATCTTATCCTGTGCACTGCTACCTTATCCTGTGCACTGGTGAAACAGAATTTACACACTTTGAAGTAAACTAACTAACTGATTCTGTTATCTGATATAACAGAATCAGTGACAGCTATTAGCTAAAAGACTTAATACACACGTGTATATTGGGGAATCTTATCTAAAGAAGACTTAGGCTAATTACAAAAGTGTGAGAACTAGTATACACTTACACACCCCCCCACAAGCTCAGGAGGAGGTGAGCTTGAGCAACAAGGGGAGCACACATTGAGCTTGTTTCGTATTCTGAAAAATCAGAGTAGATAATGGTTTAGTTAGAACATCAGCAGCTTGACATGGCACAGGATGTGTCCGACAGAGAGTTGCTTGGCAAGGACTTTTTCTCTAACAAAGAAAAGGTCAATTTCCATGTGTTTTGTTCTTGCATGTAACACAGGGTTGTGAGCCAATGCCACTGTGCTTTGGTTATCACATAGAATAGTTGGAGGGTTGATTTTGACATGTAGTTCAGATAGTAAGGTCTGTATCCACAGGATTTCTGCAGCAGTTTGAGCCAAACTTCTGTATTCGGCCTCAGCACTGGATCTTGCAACCAGGGGCTGTTTTCTAGACCACCAGGAAATCAAGTTATGTCCAAAAAACACAGCAGAACCTGATGTGGACCTCCTGTCATCAGGATCGGAGGCCCAATCAGCATCACAAAAACCAGTCAACTGAAAGGGTTGAAGGATATTGGCTGGATGCAATATTAAACCATGATGAGTAGTGCCCTTTAGATACCTTAGTATTCGTTTGACTGCCAGCCAATGACTCTCCAAGGGATTAGCCATGAATTGACATACTTTGCTAACACAATAGGATATGTCCGGTCTAGTAAGAGTAGCATACTGTAAAGCACCCACAATGGATCGGTAAAGGGTTGGATCTTTGAATTGAGGAGAGCCTGTTTTGGATAATTTGGTTGTAGAAGCCATAGGTGAAGCAATAGGGGAGGCATCCAGCATACCAGATTTTGTGAGAAGGTCACGTATATACTTGGATTGAGTGAGAATAGTTGAGCCATTTGATTGGGGGTGCACCTCAATTCCTAAGAAGTAGTCTAGGTTGCCAAGTTCTTTGAGAGCAAATTCATGATGTAACCTTGTAGTGATGAGTCTAAGTAGAGATGGAGAGTTGCCAGTGAGAATAATGTCGTCCACATAGACAAGTAAATAAGCCACAGAGGTCTTGGAGTGAAAAATGAACAGTGAGGGATCACACTTGCTACTCTTGAAACCCATTGTGAGAAGAGTGGATTTTAACTTTTCAAACCATTGGCGTGGTGCTTGTTTAAGCCCATAGAGAGATTTGTGTAATTTGCAAACTAGTGAAGAATCATTGGAGATGAAACCAGCCGGTTGTTCCATATATACCTCTTCATGCAACGTGCCATTCAAGAAGGCGTTGTTGACATCCAATTGGTGAATAGGCCATTTATAAGAAATGGCAAGAGTAAGAATCACTCTAATAGTAACCGGCTTTACAACAGGGGAGAACGTCTCATGGTAATCAAATCCGTGAACTTGGTGAAATCCCTTGGCAACAAGCCTTGCTTTGTATTTATTCACAGTTCCATCAGCATTTTCCTTTACACTTTAATACCCACTTACATCCAATGGCTTTCCTATTTGGTGGGAGAGGTACAAGGGACCGTGTTTTATTTGATTGAAGGGCATTGAATTGTTTGCATGGTCGCAAGCCATTGAGGTTCTTTTTAGGCTTGTTTTTACTGTTTTAGGTTCAGTGGTGAGGACAAAGACTGATGGAGGTAGTCTAGGAAGGTGAATGCCTGACTTTGAACGTGTTTGCATGCTGTGAGTGTTTGGTGGAGGGTCTGCAGTAGTAGGCGGCAGCAGAGGTATATCGATGAATCGGACTTGATGTGGCGGGGGTAGGGGTATTTGCAGTGTGGGTGGGGTTTTGTAGCGTGTTACGTGTTGTAGCGCTTTCGGGTGTTATGCGCGCTCACGGTGTGGCGATAGGTATAGCGATGTTGGACTTGAAGTAGCGAGGGTGGATTGTGTAATAGGAGAAAGGGTAGAAATAGGGCTAAGAGTGATGGTGGACTTTGGATCGAGTGGTGGGTGTAGAGTTGGTAAAAGCGGGTATAAGGGAGCAAGACTCATTGAATAAAACATCTTTGGACACAAAGAGTCTACCACTAGGAGAGAGGCATTTGTAACCTTTTTGTGAGGTGGAGTAGCCTAAAAATAGACACTCATGTGACTCAAATCAAACTTGTGAGTGTTGTATGGTCTTAAGAGAGGAAAACAAGCGCATCCAAACACTTTAAGGAAAAGATAGTCGTTTGTTTGTTAAATAGTTTGAAATAAGGTGACACATGACCTAGAGAGTCTGCGATGGTTGACGATTTATGAGATAAACAAATGGTTTGCACCGCATAATAATCCCAAATTTTAGAGGCAAAGAGGCATGACTCAATAGAGAGAGACTTAAGTCAACAATGTGCCTATGTTTTCTTTCCACAACACCATTTTGGTGATGTGTGTGAGAGCAGGTGTAACTCTATGAACAATGCCAAGATTTTCTAGGTAGGTTGAAAAAGGTCTAAACTCCCACCCCAATCGGTTTGAATAGCTTTAATTGGATGACCAAATTGGAGTTCAACTAAGGCTTTGAATTGTTTGAAAACTTCAAGTGTATCGATTTTCATTTGATTAGGTAGAGCCAAGTGAATCTAGTACTAGCATCAACAAATGTAACATAATATAAAGCTTGACAGTTGATGCAACAGGGGCAGGTCCCCACAAATCACTAAAGACAAGTTCTAAAGGTGTATTATAAACCGAGATTGAGGAGGAGAGTATAATTTGTGGGCTTTGCCCATACAACAGTCGCACAAAACTCGAAAATATCTTTATTTGATATAGGAATATTACAAGATTTGAATACATTGTTCATTGCTACATGATTAGGGTGTCCTAATCTAAGGTGCCAGTGGTACGTAAATTGGGGGGAGGAGGATACAACATTGAGAGATGGTAGAGATACATCAGCCAGTACTAGTATGGTTACTAAGACTAGGTTGAGGCCGAGAAACGCAAACGTGGCGAGAAGGAGGACCGCTGGCTGCAGAACACGGTGGTGCAAAGAGCATTATTTGGTGATTGATGATGAAACGGAAAGGTGCGAACTCGTATAAGCCATCGGCACGAGACGGGCCATAGGCGAGGGTTGATGAGTATTTTCTTTTCGACCAACAACGCAGTTGTTTAGCGTGGCGAAAATAAACATCATTGTCACCGCGAAACGACTAACACTAATCGAGTTTTTGTAAGAGAAGGAACATGAATCATTTTCTTAAGAACAAGATTAACTTGAGGATTAATTGGACTAGAAAACGTAGAAGTGCCACGATTAGCAACAGACACAAACTTGGCCATTGCCAATAAAGATCTGATCGTGTCCTTCAAAAGTGTCTGCTGATGGATATTTTGAGACTGTAAGGTTGCTGTAAGAGAGGCTGCAGTGTCAGGGTGCCATGTATTTTGAGGTTGGGGTGAAGCAGTGGTCATTAGAGCCTGTGGAAAGGGATAAGGTTGCTGTTGAGGTGGTGGATATGGTGAAGGTCGTGGATTAAATGGAGGTCTGGTCCACTGATTGTTATACATAGGCTGTTGTGGTTGGTAAGAGTATGGATTAGGATTAGGATTCATGTAATTTGGGGCTAGGTTGGTATAGGAATTTTGTTGTGAACTAAAGCCTTGGATATCTGCAGGTATAGGTGCTTGGAACTGTTGATTGAACCTATGATAACATAAAGCAGCAAGGTGACCGTATTTAAAGCATACTTGGCACTGTATATTGCTAAAACGGCCACGGCCGCGGCCATTCCGACCACCGCGGCCTCCACGGCCTCTAACAGGGCCGGAAAAATTAGTCGCATAGTTATTCTGATCAAAGTTTGAGTTAGGAACAGTGTTACCGGTATGTTCTGCAGAGGTAGGCGTAGACTGCGAAGAAGAAGAATCAGGCTGCGAATGCGTCAAATTGATCGAAGCGACTTCAGTTTGAGATTTCTTCTTGAGGCGTTCTGTTCGCATTTCGTGAGCGAGAAGGAGAGCCTCAACTTCTTCGAGAGGAATGGCTTCGAATTTACTTTCGATCACAGAAATAACCGGAGCGAAGTCTTCATTCAATCCTTCAAGAATCACGTCGATGTGTTGTTGAAGAGGAACGGGATCACCGACGGAAGCAAGACTGTCAACAATCGATTTGATACGTAGAAGATAATCCTCAACGGTGCGAGATTGAATCGTGGTCGCTCGGAGCTCCGATCGTAAGGAACGGGCCTTCGCTCGGGTCAATTTCTGGAAATGGTCATGAATTCGTTCCCAGAGTTGAAAGGAGTGAACGCAGCCAAGAACGCGAGGCATGAACGTGCTGGATAACGTCGATTGAAGCCACGATAGAAGCCATTGATCTTGCTTCAACCAATTACGATAATGAGGATTTTCGTTACGCGTTTCACGATCGTTAGGCGTGAGAAATTGCTCTGGAATAATAGGATAGTGAATGAAATCTTGTAGATTGTGTGCGTTTATCATCGGCTCCACTTGCTGTCTCCATACAAGGAAATTCTTTTCATCAAGCTTGTCTGAGATTTTAAGCGTGAAGGTGATGAGATTCTGGAGCGGTGGCGCGGTGGAAAGAGGTGTAGGAGTGGGAGAAGGCGGTGGCGATGGTGGAGGATCATTGATCGACATGATCAGAGGCTCTGATACCATGTAAAATCTAGAGAAAACTAAGGAGAGAACTGTAGAGAGTGAATTGAGTATTTTTCATTTCTTTCACTGAGTGAATCAGTTTCTCAGATTACAATTTATATGGATCTTATCCGTGCCTCGCTACCTTATCCTCGTAATCGTGAAACAATTTACACACTTTGAAGTAAACTAACTAATCGATTCTCGTTATCCGATATAACGAATCGATGATGCTATTAGCTAAAAGACTTAATACACACGTGTATATTGGGGAATCTTATCTAAAGAAGACTTAGGCTAATTACAAAAGTGTGAGAACTAGTATACACTTACATTGACATTAGGATCCATAGGAGAGTCAATTGGCTTGCAATCTAGCATGCCGGTTTCTTCTAAGATATCCAACGCATACTTTCTCTGAGAAATAGCAATCCCTGCCTTAGAATGAGCTACCTCAATGCCAAGAAAGTATCGTAACTTCCCAAGATCTTTGACCTGAAAGTGATGGACTAGATGTTGTTTAAGTCCTGCAATCCCATCATGATCATCACCTGTGATAACAATATCATCAACATAGACAACCAGATAAATACATTTGTGAGAGGAGAACTTATAAAAAACCGAGTGATCAGCTTCACTCCGAATCATGCCATAGTCTTGAACGACACTACTGAATCTCCCAAACCATGCTCGAGGGGATTGTTTAAGACCATACAAGGCTTTGTGAAGTCGACAGACATACCCACGACACTCCCCCTGAGCAACGAAACCAGGTGGTTGCTCTAGATAAACTTCTTCTTCTAGATCTCCGTGGAGAAATGCATTCTTGATGTCTAGTTGATACAATGGCCAATGTCGCATTGCAGCCATAGAAAGGAATAGACGAACAGAAGCCATTTTAGCCACCGGTGAGAACGTATCACTGTAATCAAGACCAAAAACCTGAGTATAGCCCTTAGCCACGAGGCGGGCTTTCAGACGATCAATACCTCCGTCTGGACCAACTTTGACAGTGTATACCCAACGATAGATTTACCAGGAGGTGGCACAAGAGTCCATGTCTGGTTAGATTCTAAGGCTGTCATCTCATCAATCATAGCCTGTCGCCAACCTGAATGAGAAAGAGCTTCCTGTGTGGACCGAGGAACGGTGATGGATGAAAGAGCAGACACAAATGTATAATGTGAAGGTGATAAGCGGTGATAACTGAGGAAATTATAAATAGGATGAGGGTTACGGGTGGAACGTGTACCTTTACGCAATGCAACAGGAGGGTCATCTGACTCGGTAGGCGGATCCGGAGTAGAAGAGGAAACCGGAGTAGGAGATGAGTCACTAGGATCTTCTGTAGGAGGTGGGTCGACAGGAGGGAGACGAGCACGACGCTGATAAGTTTGCAAGGGAGGACTAGGAGGACTAGAAAGTTCCATAGGAGAAGGGTGATCTATCTGATCAATATTGGGTGCGAGTGGAACTACTGGGACAAGGTCAGGAATAGGTAAAACTTGAGAGATAGACTCAGACTCAATGGGAGATGCAAAGAAGGGTGCATCTTCAAAGAAGGTGACATCAGCAGACATGTAGAAGCGATGTGTGGAGGGACAGTAGCATCGATACCCTTTTTGAACTCTTGAATATCCAAGGAAAACACACTTAACTGCACGAGCAGACAATTTATCAAGTCCCGGAGTAAGATCGTGAATAAAACAAGTGGACCCGAAGACTCGAGGAGAGATACGAAACAAGGGTTCATCAGGGAACAGTATGGAATGAGGAACCCGATTCTGGATAGCAGAGGATGGCATTCTATTAATCAAGTGACCTGCAGTGAGGACAGCATCCCCCCAAAACTTCAAAGGAACATTAGCATGAATAAGCAAAGTGCGTGATGTTTCAATTATATGACGGTTCTTACGTTCAGCAATCTCATTTTGTTGTGGGGTATGGGGACAAGATGATTGATGTATAACACCATTTTCAACCATAAAAGAATTGAATGATGCAGAAAAATACTCTTTTGCATTATCAACACAGTAAAATACTGAATAGAACAACCAAATTGATTTTTGATTTCCTTGAAGAAATTTTGAAAAACACAAAGAAGATCAGATCTATCCTTAAGTAGGTAGATCCACGTACATCTAGAAAACTCATCAATAAAAGTGACAAAATATCTATGTCCTACAACTGAAGTGACTCGACTTGGTCCCCATACATCTGAGTGAACAACATCAAAAGGAGAATAAGCTTGTGGATCGAGGATTTGCTAGGGAAGGAAGAACGAACATGTTTCCCAAGTTGACAAGACTCACAATCTAAAGATCGAGTGAGATAAATGAGGAACCATAACTTTGAACTTCTTGAGACTTGGATGACCTAACCGACGATGAAGAAGACTTGGAGACTCTGTAGTAGAAGTGGAAGCAAGTGTAGATGAAGGTTGGATGGGCTGGAGGTAGTAAAGTCCATGTGACTCATATCCTGTACCAATCGTCCGCTTCGTACTCCGGTCCTGTATAACAAAATAATCATCATCAAAAGTTACAGAACATTTTAGACGTCGAGTCAAACGACTAACTGAAATTAAATTAAATGGGCAATTGGGAACAAGAAGAACATTGTCAAGAGGTAAGGATGGAAGAGGAGTGGCTTCACCAATGCCACTAGCTTTAACTTTTGATCCGTCGGCAACAGTAATATAATGTGGGGTGTTAGGTTGGGATATTTTGGATAAAAGAGATGGATTACCAGCCACGCAATCGGAAGCTCCAGTGTCCATAATCCAGGAGTCAACAGGTGATGATTGAGAGAAACAGATCAGAGAATTACGGAATGAGCAATCATTGCGCCGATGATGAAGCTTGGGAAGCCTTATAATCGTAGGAATGCCTTATACTCCTCATCGAAAACAACATTTTGTTTAGTATTTCTCTGTTCGTAATCATTAACTTTGAGTCACATTTACTGGTTTCTCTGGAAAGCCATGAAGGGAGTAACACTTGTCTTCAGTATGACCAAGTCTCTTACAATAAGTGCACTGAGGACGTCCTCCAACACGACCTCCTCGACCACCTCCACGACTACGACCTCGTCCTCCACGACCTGCAAAATTTGAAAGAAGAGCAGATGATTCTATGCCAGTCTGAGGTCCATTGCCCCCAGATCCAGATCCTTCCAAACCAGGAAGGCGTATAAGGCGTCTAATAAGATCCTCTGTAGAGGGAATATCTGATGCAGAAAGAATGTTGCTCCGTACTGATTCATACTTTTGATGAAGGCCATGAAGGACATAAATCATGCACACATTATCCAGTTTCTCAAGCATCTTCTTCGAGTCATTGTCGGTCACAAGAAGCTTGAACTCGTTTACAGTTGATTGAGCTTTATTAACATAAGTCATGATGTTGTCTTCTGTCATTTGAAGAGTAGCTAAATTGTGAATAACACCATAGAGACGTTGGATATCGTTAGAATAGACATTCTTAGCCTTATGCCAAATATCATAACAAGTGGTGTATGAACGATAGTGAACCAGCAAGGAGGGTTCAATGGTTTGCCACAAAAGAGAGACTAATTGACAATCAGCTTGTTCCCAATCTTCACGCAAATCTTTATCAATATCAGAAGAGTTCTTAGTGAGGTGGTCTAAGAGCCTTTGTCCCATAAACCACATTTGAACAGACGCCGACCAATTCAAATAATTATCACCATTGAGTTTCTCTCATGTTATTATAGAGAGTCTGGAGAAAACATAGGACACAAGACTCTTACCTGAGGATCCAGATTTATTCTTTTCCTTTTCTGAACCTGAACTCAACTTTTATGTTGACAAGAGAACCAAGTGCTGTAGAAAGATGGTAAAATATATACGGAGACAGTAGAGAACACGAAAATTGCAAAACGCAGAAAAAGAGCTTGAAAAACACAATAACAGATTCAAAAACCACAAAATAGAGAGCTAGCACTGAAATCGCGGGACCCACCGACCAAACAAGTACCAAACGAGAGAGGAGAGGCCGCGAACACGGCGGTGCAAGCGGCGAGGCAAACGGAGCAGCAGAGGGTGGCGCGTGGGCTTCACGCGCCGGCGAGCCTCATGGTGTAGTAACGGCGCGTGACGGCGCGTCAGGAGGTTTTCGACGGCGGCGCTTGGTGGAGAGGCCGATCTGATGATGGCGGTTCAGATGGTATGACTTTCGCAGCACCTAGGGCCGTTGAGAGTGAACTTCCAACGGGACAGCTAGGTTTTTTTTTTTTGAGCGTGACGGCTAGGGTTTTCAGGCCTACAGATCATAGGCGCTGATACCATGTTAAATAGAGACTTAAAATAGAGAGACGATATTGATCACGCAGTTCGGCCAATGTTTGCCTACGTCTGCGACTACAGAGCAGCTGTAGTTCCGTCTTATTGATTGTATAATGTATGTTGAGTACAAGCACTAATGAGTTTAAATAGGCTACTCTATGTGTAAACCTAACAAGCCTGGTAAATGAGCCCAATACATATATAAATAAATCTACTATTTACAACATATCTCAACAGAAACAAACAGAGAAATTTTAAACATACGCATAACCCCAGCCACCCACACACGAGAGCTAGGGCCATTAACCACATCATAAGATTTTCACTTTATCATAAGAAGGCATTATTCCACAGACATTTAGGTAAACTTTATCAAATAATTATAATATTTTTCATCAGCTGGTTTGACGTTGCCATCAATGTGGCTCAGTAGTAAATGTGGCTCAATAACATAATTGACATTCCTTCTATGAGCTGCAAACAATGATTTGGGAATAATCCATTCAAAATTTAAGTACCAAAATTCCACCAGATATATAAGTTCTTGTTTATTAATACTGCCAAATATCTTGGGATATTGCTTTGTTTGCCATTCAATCGTGTCAACAATGTCATTTAAAGGAACAAATCTCACTTTTTCAATGATATTCTTCATTCCATACTTGTTATTTGTCTGAAAGGATCAACCATTGATTTATTTGAGTAGATAAAACTGAGACATTTTCATTAATTAGTACCATATTTGCAGCTACTTAATAGTTGATTCTTTCTTGAGGTATACTCACTTTTATATTTCAATCATCTGTTGTGAAGGATAAATTGTTGCAAAAACGTATACAAACCAATTTGGTAGACATCTTTCTCCTAAAAAACTGTTGAAAAATAAAGATCATGTAGTTTTAATATAGAAATTTTTTATTATAAAAAATATATTATTACTTGTCAATTTACTATTGATAGTGTTCAAGTGTATTCTACTTAGACAGACATAGATAGATGGATAATTATATATCTGATAAGCAATCAGTGTATAATTAATTAGCAACCAGCCTAAACATTCTTCACATAAATAGGAAGCCCTCACCTGATAGTGTTTGCATGAATGCCCTTTAACAGGAGTCTTGATCCGCTTAAAGCTGTTTTGTAAATATGAGATAATAAAAGACTATCAAATTTTATCAAAAAGCATTTAAAAAAGAGTTATCATCCCAAGAGTAAAAACCCCAACTTTAAAAAAGTCAAAGCATACCTTATGGGACAATTTAACGAAATTCGTGATGACACCTCAATAATATCTGAATATATAAATAAGAATGAACAATCAAAATACCAAAAAGACAACAATGAATCATAAATGGTGGACTGATAAGCAAAAATATAAAAAACAAATTTAAGGCAAAAATTACCCAAAGTATCCAAATTATACCTGAATCAACAGAAGTAACAGGAGGCTGAACATAATTTGGAATAACTGGATGCTCAGGTAAAGATGTAACATTCATATAGGCAACAAGTATAATGTAATGACCTTCACAATGATAATGGTTACAATATAGTGAGTTGCATGCATTTGAAGCAAGATGACTGGAAAGAAAGCCTAGCTTAGAACGCTCACCATTGAAATGACCAACAGCTTGAAGAAGATTTGTGCCAAAACTAAGCATACTAGTCACATTAGTGGGCATCTGTGGTCCAGGATCCTAAGAAACAAAATTAAATGTGTTACACACCCTTCAATTTAGTTTAACCTATATTTCTTTAATGTGTGTTCAAACATAGAAACAAACCATTTGAACGTTTGTTCTTCTGTCTATTGCTTTTCCATTCAGAAGAAAACTACAAAGATGCAAAATTAGTTAGTCAGCATTGATGTAGAACCCCTCCAGCTAATCAAAATAAGAAAGTTAAAAGCAACCGTACTTCACTTCCTGAGGGTTGATGAGACATGCGGATGTATCAATGTTATCAGTTTGTGCCACCAATAACCACTGCAAGTTCAAATATGTGGCGCACTCAAATAACAAATCAAAAATATTAACCATATATGGTGATAAAAAATGTTGTAGTAATTAGGGGGAAAAACTGAACAGTGAAATACTCCATTCCAAAAGTAGAACAATCTACAAGTTGGAATTCGCACTACAGGTGAAAAGTATTCTTTTCTACTCGGGTTTTGAATGTGTGATAAGAATATTAAAATTGAACAAAGACGAGCAAGTGATTTATATACAAAAAGATACCAATGTTTCCATACTTATTTTGGTAGAGAATAAGTTTAGGACTTTGTCACATGTATCATGTTTACCAAAAAAACAAATCAATTCAAGGGATTCTTACGATTTTAGCTGGTATATATTTACACTTTGTGATATGAAAGTCAACAGCATAACCTCCATATCCAGCCTGCATTACAGGTTAACAGATATTAAAAATGTTCTTAATAGGAAATATGACTAGATTTGATGATAACAAGGAACCACCTTGGCTTCGATTGACACAAGTAGAGGACCCAATTTCATATTTGGATAGAACCTGCAAGGCAATCCATGTAGAGGCAAATCATAGTTGTTGCATATCATATAGAGTGAGAGATCATCTAATATCAAATGCATTATTTGTCATTGATCTTTCAGTATGTCTGTGTAACTTCCGTGATAGTTGCAACTTTGCAAGTTACATAAAAACATATAAAGCTAAATATTAATATATTATTGGTTAATTCAAAAATAAACAAAAATATGTAGGAGAAGATATGTAGAGGAAGTTTCAACGATCTCTACCTATCCATTATAATTGGTATGGCAGAATGGAAAGAACTAGTAGGCCCGAGATTTATGCTTTCCGGGATTCTGTAGAGCTTTTCTCTCTGAAGTATGAAAGATGATTATCAGAAACATACAGATGACAACATGCAACATAGGAAAAATAATGATGATTATAATAAATAAATAAATAAAATGTAACATGAGCAAACCTCATTAGCAATAGTTAAAAGTTCTTCTGACTCTTTCATAGGGAACCATCCAATTTTACAGGCATTCTACAATAATAAACCATGTCTGTAGTAAATTCATGGCTTTATAAATGTCATGGTGCATAACTTCTGGATTCTAGACAAATAAATTATAGATAAACACAGGCTAGAATAAATCCAAAGTTGTTTCTATATGCCATTATAGGATAAAAACGCAATGTGATATATTAAAAGCTAAAATTCTTCAAGAACCAAAGAGATCAGAGTCAGAAACCTTCATCATATCATCAGCTCAAACAAATTCTGCAAGAGCATTAATTGGTGAGTTACAGTTCATAAAAATGTTTACCAGGTTATCCTTAGTCAACAGGAAATGCTTTTATAAGACACTAGTAATGGAAATTCAACGAGTTATCAATAGCACTAAGCCACTAAGAAACAAATGAACAAACCTTCACAGAGATCAACAAAACCATTAAAGCTCCTTGTGATATTTCATCATTATTTCTTTGACTAATCTGAGTTGAAAGGGAAAAGGAAAGGCCTCAAACTTACTTGCATGGAAATAGAAAAAGCGATAAAGAGGATCAATGTACAGTGAAAAAACCTGTTTCATTAACGTAGCCAGTTCTTTAGTATTTGTTGTTGGTATTTCACCATTGCCAATTGCATAATCAATCCCTCTGTATGATAAATTAAAGTAAGATGAAAAAAAAAACATATTTGCAGTACCATCATTGATCATTTATAAGATGTAAACAGAATAATCGATCCAACCATAAATGTCTCAGATATCAACTGTTTAGCTCTTTATTTCATAGGCATTTACTTAATACCCAAGCTACCTTAGAGGTGATATATCCCAATATTCCCTTCTTTGAATACACACTTTCTCTTATTCCTAAGAGGCTCAAAAAACTGCCTGCCATGGATTCATACAATGTTACCAGAGACTCCTACGAGAATTTGGGGATATTTGAGTCCATATTATCTTACAAAGGAGCAACTGAAACCATCCTCTATAGGGTATTTATTTCCATTATTGTTGAAGAAAACTGCTTTCAAATGGTTTGAATTTCTTTCTCGGCCAACTCATAGGCGGAATAAAGGGCCTACTTCACAATGGAGCAACCAAAATAAGAGGTGAACCTCATGCATATCACTCAAGAATCAAGACAGTACCCATTCTTTGGAGCTCTTAGCAGGTTCCACACCGGCCTTCAACCTTTCCTGACAAGGGTTTTAGTCTAGTCCCCCTTTGTAACGTTTTAGAAACCGAACCAACCAGATGGTTAAACTGATTAAACCATGACCCGACACCTTCCATGGTCTGGTTATTTCAACGGTTCAACGCGGTTTTGTACAGATTTGAGTGGTTTTAAGCAGTTGAATAATGACCCAGAGGTACCGGTTCAATGTTTCAAAGTTCGGTTCAGTTTTCAAAACATTGCCCCTTTGTTTATTTTGTATTTCGATTATTATTTCCTTTTAATAAAAAAGAAGTACTTTTTTTCTTATTTTCCGAACGAGATTGTCTTGTTTTCAGTGGTCAATAGTTAGTAAATCGCATAATGATAATAATACTAAGGCAATGGTGTGCATAATAACCAAAGTGAAGAACGCACAACTCATAAAAATTGAAACTTGAACCATTAAAATTTCAGTTGAACGTTCAACAAGTAAAACACAAGCACATTCCCATCCATTCTGGTACTACGAAAAATGCAAGAATGAGAGAGTGAAAGTGGAAGTGAATACCGAGAAAGGGAGAGGCAGAGATTATAAAATTCAAAAGAGTTGTTTGGGTTGCTGTAGCCGGGTTGAACGTGTAAAGCCAAAAGCTCCATAGCTGCCTTGATTCTTTGCGAGTTGAAAAGCGACGGCGAAGTCGCCATTTCTACGCTGCGATGCGGTAGTGATCCCATACACTTTTGTTCACGACGACGACGTGTTGTTATGAACGAGAGAAATAGGGTTGAAAATGACAAGCATGCGAACCAGCGTAGCGGATATACTTTTTTTTTAAAACGCGCTAAAATGACAACAGGGTGTATAAAAGGTCATTTTTGTTTTTTTTGAAGCAAGAAAGGTCATTTTTGTTACAAAAATTAGTATTTTATTCGTGCATCTGCACGGGTGACACTGTATTTGTTATAATTGTTATGAAATTATAAATACGTTGAAAGTTGTAAAATGTAATAAAAGAAAAAAGAAAGCTCGATAAAAAGCTATATTTTCAAATTCATTAAAATACTTGTGTTGCAAAAAGTTAAAAAAAATTGGTATCTTCTTATAATCTTAATGGAGTAAAAATACGGGAAAAATAAAATAATATTTAATATAAGATATGCTCCCCATTGACACTCTCGTTGTCTCTCTCGTTGCCCTTCTCATTGCCACTCCCGCTCCCACTCCCTGTTGCCACTTGTTTATATTTTTTTTCAAGATCATTTAATATGAATTTAATTATTTTAATTAAGTTATTAAAAAAACTATTCTGGAATTGTTGTTAGAGGTGTGATTTTTTCTTAACAATTGATAGTGGTTTCCTTTAGACAAAAAGAAGGAGAATCATTGTTTGAAGCATGGGAAAGATGGAAGGAACTTTTAAGAAAGTGCCCTCATCAAGGTATCCCTGTCATAATACAAATGGAAACATTCTACAATAGTTTGGAACCCCAAACTAGGCTCATGTTAGATGTCTCATCTGAAGGTGTTCTATTGAACCTATCATACAATGAAGCTTCTGAGTTGATATAGTTGGCCCACAAATAAGGTCACTGCTCAAAAGAAGACAGCTGGGGTGCATGAACTCAATGAAATAACAAATCTATCAGCTCAAGTTGCAGCACTAACCAACATGATCAAAAATCTCAGCACCAACAATGCACCAGCATCCATTGTAGGTGCAATACCAGACAATGTAGCTGCATTAGAGCAAGCACCCCCAAGAACCACTAGTTGTGTATACTGTGGGGGTGGTCACCTCTATGAAGAATGTCCAAGAATTTATGACTCGTCTTCTTTTAATTGGTCTATCACTTTGGCCAAGTATCCTATAAAGAGACTCCCGAGAGCCAGAAGTATTAAAGGAATGGCCATAGGAATGGGCGCATCATGACAACCCTGTATTTGTTAACTATGTGGGATACAACAAAAACAACAATCATTATTCTAACACTTACAACCCAGGATCATCCAAACTTCAGGTGGAGCAATAACAATGCTTCTGCAACACATGCAGCAGCACCATCAACTCCACCAGGTTTTCAAAATCAAAATTTTCAAAATTATCAAAAGAAGTCTATCCCAAATGCAGAAAACTCCTTAGAAGCAATGTTCAAGGCATACATGAATAAGACAAATGCTTTCATCAGTGAAACAAGAACTGCAAGGCAAGCTCATGATGCTTCACTCAAAACTTGGAAAACCAAGTAGGACAATTGGCTAAAACATTATATCAAAGGCCAAATGGTACTTTGCCTTCAACCACAGAAGCATATACTTCACAAAAGCATGGAAAGGAGCAAGTCAAGGCAATTTCTCTTAGAAGTGGGAAGGATATTTCAAAGCCATACTCAACAGAAAGTGTAGAAAAGGAAGCAAAAGAAAAAAATGAAAAAAATGAGAAAAATGAAAAAGAAAAAAATCTACTAATGCAGGAGCAATAGATGTAGGAGCATCTAAGGTTGCAACATCAGAAAAAGTCAATACTCCATCAAGGTTAGTGCCAGAATACCCTCCTCCTCCATATCCTCAAAGATTAAAGAAAACTCATGAGGATAAACAATTTGGCAAATTTCTTGAAGTACTCAAACAACTCCACATCAATGTACCTCTAGTTGAGGCACTGCAACAAATGCCCAACTACACAAAATTCATGAAAGATGTGCTCACAAAAGAAGGAGATTGGGAGAATTTGAAACTGTACCAATGTCAAAAGAATGTAGCATGATCATGCAGAACAAAATCCCCAGAAAATTGAAGGATCTTGGCAGTTTCACAATACCTTTTTAATTGGAAACTACTATACTGGTAGGGAATTATGTGATTTAGGTGCAAGCATCAACTTCATGCCTAAATCTGTATTTACCCAACTTGGTATTGGAACTGCCAGGCCAACAACAGTCACTCTTTAATTGGCTGAAAGGTCAATTGCTTATCCTGAGGGGATCATAGAAAATGTTTTGATTAAAGTTGACAAATTTGTATTTCCTGCAGATTTTGTTATTCTTGATTTTGATGCAGATAAAGAAGTACCAATCATCCTTGGGAGGCCATTCTTAGTTACTGTAACACCCCAATTCTACCCATTCGTTTATTTAATTATCAGAGTGCGGAATTTAAAAATCATCATGCATTGGAGCGTCACATATCGACTTTTCAAAACTCAAACAACGTGTGATCAATTAAATCATTCAAAAACTAGCAACGCAGTTCTCCGTTTAACGATAATAAAATACGTAGCACGTCATATTATCTCAACACCATACAATTCAGAAAAATCCAACAACAATAATAAAACAATAGTTTATGATAGTAAAACAGCTAATAAACTATGTGTTCGTTTCCCCAGGTGCTACGTATCAGAGCAAACGACACAGACTCGATAGGTGAAGGAAGAGAAGTCCTTCACTAGCGTGTACCTGCACGTTACCACAAGGGTAACATTCAACAGAGAAAGGTGAGTCTCTAACAGCATAAAAAGCATACGATAGATAGTATACTAGAGACTAGCAGCTATAATAACCACAGCATGTCAACATTTCAATACAACCAACGTGGGCGACGACAACAAACAACAACATAGCAAACAACAAGCAGCAGCACTAAGAGCATGACATATGTGAATGAAATGCAACCCACGTCGGGTATATGCATGTGGTACCAATCAACGTAATTAGCCTTTGTGGCTTCAAAATCAACACTGAGCAAAGCTCTAGGCCGAAGCCTTCATCAACGTGGTAATGCAATATGCCATGTATGAGACCATGTACAACGCATCGGAAAACAATCAACACAACAGTCTACATATGCACAACAACTTCATCAACATTATCATTTAGTCACCTTTGACCCAACAGCAACAACATGGGGTTTTAGTCTTATGTACACACAACAACAACATCAACAATTTTGGTCTTTTTGACACACAACAACACTTCAACAATTATTTAATCATTATTTAACCCACACAACGTTACAACACTAGGCGGCACGGTATGGCGCCTTCCAACAAACAAAATCAGCAACTTAGACACATTTGGGCGCCAAACAAAGACTAAAATTGGCGCTGGCGAAGAACTCCGCGCCACACTCAAGCGCACAAAACCTAGGAATCTGGCGCCTGGGGCAACTCAAGCCTACACACAGGCGCAAAACAAAGAAGCAAATGGCGCTGGCAACTCGCGCCACCACGGGCGCACAAAACATAGTGTCTGGTGCCTGTGGCAACTCGCACTGCACCGGGCGCCAATCGACAAAGAAAAATGGCGCGCACGAGGCACCCGCCATCTGGGCGCACAAAACATGGGAAACTGACGCCTGGGGCAACCTGCGCCACCCTGGGCGCCAAACAGCACGCAAAATGGCGCCCTGAGGCAACCTGCGCCACTCTAGGCGCCACAAAGACAGGAAAATGGCGCCTGAGGGCATCTCGCGCCACCACAGGCGCCAAAGCAGCAGTAACGGCGCGCTGGGGCATCTGCGCCACCACTGGCGCCAAATGAGCGAGCACTTGGCGCCTGGAAGCAACCTGTGTTGTGCCAGGGCGCCAAAACAGTAGCAACTAGGCGCCTGACAGCAACCTGTTTTGCGCCAGGGCGCCAGAAACAGGCATCATGGCGCCTGGCAGCAACATGTGTTGCGCCAGGGCGCCAAAAAAGCAACATATGGCGCCTAAAATACATTTCCTTAATTTTCTTAGCAATTCCAACAACAAACCACCTGGAATTCAGCCACACAATTCATCACATAACAAAATAGGCAATTCTAGCTTCACTTAGACATTCTATCAAACATCTTGGGTGCAACATTTTTAACAACATTTCAATCAAGCAATCAACGCATCAAACAACACTAACAACGTACATATAGTCATATTTAGATCGAACATACCATCAAACACCTCCTAGGCATCATAGTTACTACCCTCCCATATACAACCCAACATAAACCCTTTATACTAAGAGACTCCCCTTACCTTAAGAACTTGTTGAAGATGAATCCCTTCCACTAAGCACCAAGAAAACGCAGCAACTAGCCTTGCGATCTCTCCCTCCAATTCGCGAATTCCTCTTCTTCTCCTCTTCTCTCTCACGGCCGCGGCTCTCTCTTTCTTTTCTTCTCCTTTCTCTCGGTGCAACTCCCTTCTCTTCTCTCTTTTCTTCTTTTGTTTTCTTTCCTTTCTAAGACAACTAAACCTAAGTCTTTTATAGTTTGGGCTCAAGTGGCTTGGGCCCTTTTTACACCCCCTTCAATTACTTCCACCACTCCCTAACACAACAAAATATTATATAATTAATTTAATATAATTAACCCCCGAAATACTTAAATAACTTAACTAAATAATTAATTAAATTATTTTTTGGGCATTACAACTCTCCCCCACTTAGAATATTTCGTCCTCGAAATTGTTACCTAATTCGAACAGCTCGGGATAGGATTCTCGCATCTTGCTCTCCAATTCCCACGTCACGCTTTCACCAGTAGCTCCCAACCATACTACTTTCACCAAGTGTATCTCTTTACCCCTTAAAGTTTTCACCTCACGATCTTCAATTCGCACCGGCATTGTCTCTACAGTGAGATTATCCCTCACTTGCACATCGTCCATCTGAATCACATGGGATGGATCCGGGATATACTTCCGAAGTTGCGACACGTGAAACACGTCTTGCAAGTTCGAAAGGTTAGGCGACAAGGCCACCCTATAAGCAACATTTCCAACCCTCTCTGAAACCTGATATGGACCAATGAAACGAGGAGTGAGCTTCTTTGACTTCAAGGCACGACCAACACCGGTCACCGGATTGACTCTCAAAAACACATGCTCTCCCAGTTGGAACTCTAAATCCTTCCTCCGGTTATCATGGTAACTCTTCTGTCGACTCTGCGACGCTTTCATCTTCTCCCGAATCAACTTCACTTTCTCAGTTGTTTCGCGAACAATTTCTGGTCCAAGCACCACACTCTCCCCAGATTCATACCAACACAACAGGGTTCTACACTTTTGACCATACAATGCTTCAAAAGGTGACATTCCAATACTGGAATGATTACTGTTGTTGTATGTGAACTCAATCAGTGGAAGGTAGGAATCCCACAAACCTCCCTGCTCTAAAACACAGGCTCTCAGCAGATCCTCCAATGACTGAATAGTCCTCTCTGACTGACCATCCGTCTGAGGGTGATAAGCTGAACTCAACCTCAACTTCGATCCCAACTCTTCATGCAGACTCTTCCAGAATTCTGAAATGAACCTCGGATCTCTATCTGAAACGATACTCTTAGGAACACCATGGAGCTTCACAATTTCTTTGATGTAAATCTGTGCCAATTTAGGTACTGGATACGTGATATTAATAGGAATAAAATGAGATGACTTCGTCAACCTGTCAACAACCACCCAATTTGCATCATGCCCTCTCACTGTATTAGGCAAACCCGTCACAAAATCCATGGAAATGCTATCTCATTTCCATTCTGGAATGTCCAATGGTTGCATCAGCCCTGCAGGCTTCTGATGCTCAACTTTTGACTTCTGGCAAGTCAAACACGCATACACGAACTGTGCCACATCCCGCTTCATTCCTGGCCACCAAAACAGCTTTTTCAAGTCTTGATACATCTTCGTAGCTCCCGGATGGATACTCAACTTACTTCCGTGGCTCTCTTCAAGAATTGTCTTCTTCATTTCTGCGTCATCCGGAATTCAGATTCTATCATGAAACCTCAACACACCCTGGGAATCCAACCTGAAGTCTCTGTCCTCAGACTGATCCTCCCCATCCATCAAGTCTACCAGCTTAACATCTGACTTCTGGGCTTCTCAGATACTATTCAAAAAGTCGTTATCAATCTTTAACATTCCCAACTTAACACTCTGAGGTGTCACTTCGCAGGCCAAACTCATATCTCTGAACTGCTCGATCAACTCCAACTCCTTAATCATCATTGCTGACATATGCAAGGTCTTTCGACTTAAAGCATCAGCCACGACATTAGCTTTGCCTGGGTGATAGTTCAACCCGAAATCATAATCCTTCAACAACTCCAACCACCGTCGCTGCCTCATATTCAACTCCTTCTGATCAAATAGATACCTCAAACTTTTATGATCACTAACTACCTCAAATCTAGATCCATAGAGATAGTGCCTCCAGATTTTCAGCACAAAGACAATCGCAGCTAGCTCTAAATCATGCGTAGGATAGTTCTTCTCATGAGTCCTCAACTGTCTAGACGCATAAGCAACTACCTTACCATTCTGCATGAGTACACCTCCTAAGCCCATCTTGGAAGCATCACAATATACCACAAAAGACTCACCCGGATTGGGCAACGTCAAAACAGGAGACGTCGTCAATCGCCTCTTCAATTCAGCGAAACTCTCTTCACATCGGGCGTCCCAAACAAAAGCCTTCCCTTTACAAGTCAACTGAGTCAACGGAAGTGCCAGTTTAGAAAAACCCTCAATGAACCTTCGATAATAACCAGCCAAACCTAGAAAACTCCTAATCTCAGTAACTGACTTCGGACTTTCCCATTGCAACACTGCATCTACCTTAGCTGGATCCACCGCAACACCACTACTTGAAATGACATGACCCAGAAAACTTTCCTCTTTCAACCAAAATTCACACTTAGACAATTTCGCATACAGTTTCTTTTACTTCAGGACTTCCAGCACTAACCTCAAATGCTCTGCGTGCTCCTCTTCTGACTTAGAATATATTAGAATATCATCAATAAATACCACCACGAACTGATCCAAGTAAGTATGGAAAATACGATTCATGTACTCCATAAATACTCCCGACGCGTTGGTAACACCGAAAGGCATCACAGAATACTCATAATGCCCATAACGAGTTCTGAAAGCTGTCTTCTGTATATCTTCATCTCTTACCTTGATCTGATGATAACCCAACCTCAAATCAATTTTGCTAAACACTTTTGCACCTACCAGCTGATCCATCAAATCATCTATCCTCGGAAGTGGATACTTATTCTTAATGGTTACCTTGTTCAACTGACGGTAGTCTACACATAACCTCATACTACCATCCTTCTTCTTAACCAACAACACAGGAGCTCCCCACGGCGACACACTCGGCCTCACAAATTTCTTCTCAAGCAGTTCTTCAAGTTGTTTCTTCAACTCGACAATTTTGATGCGGACATCCTGTATACGGTGCCATAGAAATGTGTCCGTACTGTGTACAAGATCAATAGAAAACTCAACTTCCTCTCTCTCGCGAACACTAGGGATTTCATCGGAAAGACATCGGAAAATCACATACTACCAAGACTCCACCAATGATGGCTTGATTCTCAACAGACAACGAAGCCACTAACGCGAATAACTGAGCTTCTTCCTTCATCCACCTTCGCAACTGACTAGCTGACAACAGACTGGACTCATCACTTCCAAAACTTATCGACTTGCTACGGCAGTTAATGTGAACATGGTTTAGCTCTAACCAGTCCATACCCATAATTATATCCAATCCACTCAACGGCAAACAAACAAAATCTATAATGAAGTCTCTGTCAAAGAACGACAAGGGACACTGAAGACATACCAGAGAAGTGGTTACCGACCCTTTAGCTGGGGTGTCGACAACCATCTCTCCATTCATAGAAGACAAGACGAGACCCAAACGTTTACAACACTCAATAGCAATAAAACAGTGAGTAGCACCATTATCAACAATAGAATTCAGAGGAGTACCATTAATGGAGCACATACCTCTAATAAGACCATCATCCTCAGTAGGCTCAGTACCTGCCAAGGCGAACACCCTCCCGCTAGACCTTTCCTTCTTCGGTTTTGGACACTTGGTACTAATGTGTCCCCCCTCACCACAGTTGAAGCAAACCATATCCTTACGATCACAGTCAAACATCATATGACCCTCTTTACCACAGCGGAAACACCTTTTCACGTCCGGTTTACACTCTGTACTATTGTGACCAGCCTTTCCACACTTAAAACATACAATGCCAGCAGGAGCATCTCCCCCACTTGGCTTCTTGCCAGCAAAAACCTTCTGTTTACCCTTACCAGCAGGAACTTCATACGGCTTACTACGACTTGGAAAATTGCTCCTCTTATCTTTCATAATCCGATAGTGAGCATTGTTGTCCTCCTCATAAATCCTGCAGCTATCAACCAAATCGGAGAAAAGACGGATCTTCTGATACCCAATCGCTTTCTTGATCTCCGGTCGCAACCCATTCTCAAATTTGATGCATTTAGAAAACTCACCATTTGCTCCATCATAGTGCGGATAGAACTTTGCCAACTCTGTGAACTTGGCAGCATACTCAACCACAAACGTGTTTTCCTGCTTCAGCTCCAAGAACTCAATTTCCTTCTTGCCCCGGACATCCTCCGGATAATACTTTCTCAGGAACTCTCTACTGAAGACAGCCCAAGTAATCTCTTCATTTGCAGTTTCCAACCTCTGCCTCATCCATAACCACCAATCATCAGCTTCCTCAGCCAGCATATGTGTGCCATACCGGACCTTTTGAGCTTTAGTACAGTCCATCACCCGAAAGATCCCCTCCATTTCTTTCAACCATGCCAGTGCACAATCAGGATCATACTTGCCTTTGAATGTAGGCGGATTCTCCCTCTGAAAAGTAGTCAGACTGCGAGACTCAGCATGCTCGCCGACGTTCTATTGATTGCTCTCCAAAGCTTGAGCCATAGCGCCCAAAGCAGCAGCAATAGCGGCATCATTCCGTCCGGCCATTTCAGTTATTCACTACAACATAACCAATGATTAGAGCTAGTGTAAAAGACACTACAACTAGACAACTTAGTCGGACAGACCGAACTGCTCTGATACCAACTGTGTAACACCCCAATTCTACCCATTCGTTTATTTAATTATCAGAGTGCAGAATTTAAAAATCCTCATGCATTGGAGCGTCACATATCGACTTTTCAAAACTCAAACAACGTGTGATCAATTAAATCATTCAAAAACTAGCAACGCAATTCTCCGTTTAACGATAATAAAATACGTAGCACGTCATATTATCTCAACACCATACAATTCAGAAAAATCCAACAACAATAATAAAACAATAGTTTATGATAGTAAAACAGCTAATAAACTATGTGTTCGTTTCCCCGGGTGCTACGTATCAGAACAAACGACACTGACTCGAAGGAAGAGAAGTCCTTCACTAGCGTGAACCTGCACGTTACCATAAGGGTAACATTCAACAGAGAAGGGTGAGTCTCTAACAGCATAAAAAGCATACGATAGATAGTATACTAGAGACTAGCAGCTATAATAACCACAGCATGTCAACATTTCAATACAACCAACGTGGGCGACGACAACAAACAACAACATAGCAAACAACAAGCAGCAGCACTAAGAGCATGACATATGTGAATGAAATGCAACCCACATCGGGTATATGCATGTGGTACCAATCAACGTAATTAGCCTTTGTGGCTTCAAAATCAACACTGAGCAAAGCTCTAGGCCGAAGCCTTCATCAACGTGGTAATGCAATATGCCATTTATGAGACCATGTACAACGCATCGAAAAACAATCAACACAACAGTCTACATATGCACAACAACTTCATCAACATTATCATTTGGTCACCTTTGACCCAACAGCAACAACATGGGGTTTTAGTCTTATGTACACACAACAACAACATCAACAATTTTGGTCTTTGTGACAAACAACAACACTTCAACAATTATTTAATCATTATTTAACCCACACAACGTTACAACACTAGGCGGCACGGTATGACGTCTTCCAACAAACAAAATCAGCAACTTAGACACATTTGGGCGCCAAACAACACCAAAATTGGTGCCTGGCAGCAACCTGCGCCACACTGGGCGCACAAAACCTAGGAATCTGGCGCCTGGGGCAACCTGCACCACACTGGGCCCCAAAACAGCAAGCAAATGGCGCCTGGGGGCAACCTGCGCCACCCTGGGCACACAAAACACACGATGTCCGGCGCCTATGGCAACTGCGCCACACTGGGCGCCAATCAGACAGCAAAATGGCGCCCTGAGGCACCCTGCGCCATCCTAGGCACACAAAACATGGGAAACTGGCGCCTGGGGGCAACCTGCGCCACCCTGGGCGCAAAACAGCACGCAAAATGGCGCCCTGAGGCAACCTGCGCCACTCTAGGCGCCGCAAAGACAGGAAAATGGCGCTGAGGCATCTCGCGACACTGGGCGCCAAACAAAGAGTAAATCGCACTGGGGCATCTCGCGCCACCACAGGCGCCAAACAGACAGACACTTGGCGCCTGGAGGCAACCTGTGTTGCGCCAGGGCGCCAAAAACAGCAACATATGGCGCCTAATGGTGTCTAAAATACATTTCCTTAATTTTCTTACCAATTCCAACAGCAAACCACCTGGAATTCAGGCACACAATTCATCACATAACAAAATAGGCAATTCTAGCTTCACTTAGACATTCTAGGAAACACCTAGGGTGCAACGTTTTTAACAACATTCCAATCAAGCAATCAACGCATCAAACAACACTAACAACGTACATATAGTCATATTTAAATCGAACATACCATCAAACATCTCCTAGGCATCATATATAGTTACTACCCTCCCATATACAACCCAACATAAACCCTTTATACTATGAGACTCCCCTTACTTTAAGAACTTGTTGAAGATGAATCCCTTCCACTAAGCACCAAGAAAACGCAGCAACTAGCCTTGCGATCTCTCCCTCCAATTTGCGAATTCCTTTTCTTCTCCTCTTCTCTCTCATGGCCGCGGCTCTCTCTTTCTTTTCTTCTCCTTTCTCTCGGCGCAACTCCCTTCTCTTCTCTCTTTTCTTCTTTTATTTTCTTTTCTTTCTAAGACAACTAAACCTAAGTCTTTTATAGTTTGGGCTCAAGTGGCTTGGGCCCTTTTTACACCCCCTTCAATTACTTCCACCACTCCCTAACACAACAAATATTATATAATTAATTTAATATAATTAACCCTCGAAATACTTAAATAACTTAACTAAATACTTAATTAAATTATTTTTGGGGCGTTACAATCATGCTCCTTGTGAAAATGTTTCTGTACTGCTTGATCTAAGGAGACAATGAGTGTGCATTCTTCCACATCTTCATTGGGGTATTTGAGAGTATTCATTATGTTGAACTTGACTTCTTGATCATTGATTCTCATTGTTAATTCTCCTTTTTGCACATCAATGAGTGTTTTGCCTGTAGCTGTAATGCCCCAAAAATAATTTAATTAATTATTTAGTTAAGTTATTTAAGTATTTTGGGGGTTAATTATATTAAATTAATTATATAATATTTTGTTGTGTTAGGGAGTGGTGGAAGTAATTGAAGGGGGTGTAAAAAGGGCCCAAGCCACTTGAGCCCAAACTATAAAAGACTTAGGTTTAGTTGTCTTAGAAAGAAAAGAAAACAAAAGAAGAAAAGAGAGAAGAGAAGGGAGTTGCGCCGAGAGAAAGGAGAAGAAAAGAAAGAGAGAGCCGCGGCCGTGAGAGGGAAGAGGAGAAGAAGAGGAATTCGCGAATTGGAGGGAGAGATCGCAAGGCTAGTTGCTGTGTTTTCTTGGTGCTTAGTGGAAGGGATTCATCTTCAACAAGTTCTTAAGGTAAGGGGAGTCTCATAGTATAAAGTGTTTATGTTGGGTTGTATATGGGAGGGTAGTAACTATGATGCCTAAGAGATGTTTGATGGTATGTTCGATCTAAATATGACTATATGTACGTTGTTAGTGTTGTTTGATGCGTTGATTGCTTGATTGAAATGTTGTTAAAAACGTTGCACCCTAGGTGTTTGATAGAATGTCTAAGTGAAGCTAGAATTGCCTATTTTGTTATGTGATGAATTGTGTGGCTGAATTCCAGGTGGTTTGCTGCAGGAATTGGTATGAAAATTAAGGAAATGTATTTTAGGTGCCACTAGGCGCCATATGTTGCTGTTTTTTACGCTCGCGCAACACAAAGTTGTTGTCGCGCCATGTTGCTGTTTACGCACCGGGCGCAACACACGTGTTCTTTGCCAGCGCCTAATTGCTTCTTGTTTTAGCGCTCGCGCGCAACACAAAGCCCGCCAGCGCCAAGTGCTCGCTCGCTTGGCGCCAGTGGTGGCGCAGATGCCCCCAGCGCCGCTTTACTCGCTTGCTTGGCGCCAGGTGGCGCGCAGATGCCCAGCGCCATTTTCTTATGCGTGGGCGCCCGAGTGGCGCAGTTTCTCGGGCGCCATTTGCGTTCTTTGGCGCCAGTGGCGGCGCAGTTGCCTGGCGCCGCTTCCCATGTTTTGTGCGCCAGATGGCGCAGGTGCCTCGTGGCTCCATTTCTTTGTCGATTGGCGCCCGATGTGCACAGCGTTGCCACAGGCACCGGACATCATGTTTTGTGCGCCCTAGGTGGCGCAGGTTTCCCCCAGGCGCCATTTGCTTGCTGTTTTGGCGCCCAGTGTGGCGCGCAGTTTTCCCAGCGCCGATTCCTAGGTTTTGTGGCGCCCGCATGTAGACGCAGTTCTTTGCCAGCGCCAATTTTGGTCTTTGTTTGGCGCCAAATGTGTCTAAGTTGCTTGATTTTTTTTTGTTCGGCGCGCATACCGTGCCGCCTAGTGTTGTAACGTTGTGTGGGTTAAATAATGATTAAATAATTGTTGAAGTGTTGTTGTGTGTCAAAAAGAGCAAAATTGTTGATGTTGTTGTTGTGTGTACATAAGACTAAAACCCCATGTTGTTGCTGTTGGGTCAAAGGTGACCAAATGATAATGTTGATGAAGTTGTTGTGCATATGTAGACTGTTGTGTTGATTTTTTTTCGATGCGTTGTACATTGTCTCATACATGGCATATTGCATTACCACGTTGATGAAGGCTTCGGCCTAGAGCTTTGCTCAGTGTTGATTTTGAAGCCACAAAGGCTAATTACGTTGATTGGTACCACATGCATATACCCGATGTGGGTTGCATTTCATTCACATATGTCATGCTCTTAGTGCTGCTGCTTGTTGTTTGCTATGTTGTTGTTTGTTGTCGTCGCCCACGTTGGTTGTATTGAAATGTTGACATGTTGTGGTTATTATAGCTGCTAGTCTCTAGTATACTATCTATCGTATGCTTTTTATGCTGTTTGAGACTCACCGTTCTCTGTTGAATGTTACCCTTGTGGTAACGTGCAGGTACACGCTAGTGAAGGACTTCTCTTCCTTCACCTATCGAGTCTGTGTCGTTTGCTATGATACGTAGCACTTGGGGAAACGAACACATAGTTTATTAGCTGTTTTACTATCATAAACTATTGTTTTATTATTGTTGTTGGATTTTTCTGAATTGTATGGTGTTGAGATAATATGACTGACGTGCTACGTATTTTATTATCGTTAAACGGAGAACTGCGTTGCTAGTTTTTGAATGATTTAATTGATCACACGTTGTTTGAGTTTTGAAAAGTCGATATGTGACGCTCCAATGCATGATGATTTTTAAATTCCGCACTCTGATAATTAAATAAACGAATGGGTAGAATTGGGGTGTTACACAGTTGGTATCAGAGCAGCAGACCTCTCTCAATACGGTGTGGTTCGGGGACGAACCAAGCGGTCCGGTGGGGCATGTGTCATCCGGGCCGACGAGGGCGGGAGTGATTGCTTGCGGTGCCAAAAAGGTGGCATGGCAAAGAGCGGCTTCTAGCGACTTCAAGCGGCGGCGCGTGAATGAACCGAATACGCACCGAATGAGAGGATCCCGAGGTCGTGCGGTATGGGATCTGCATGCAGGCTTGAAGGAAGGCTAAAAAGAATTGATTTGGACTACCTATACCAACAAGGTGCATCTTCTTTTCAGGAGCCCATCCCATAAGAACTCCATAGTTAACCGTGTTTGGCTTGGAGTAGTAATGGGATGGGTGACCTTCTGGGAAGTTTCCTGGAAAGCATGCAAGTGAGGACAAAGCATGCTGAAAAGACTCGTGTTGGTTCGTGGGGCGATCGGCGCTTCGAAGCGATGCGGGATGTTACAAATAATGGTATCAGAGCAGTTCGGTCTGTCCGACCAAGTTGTCTAGTCGTAGTGTCTTTTACACTAGCTCTAATCATTGGTTATGTTGTAGTGAATAGCTGAAATGGCCGGACGGAATGATGCCGCTAATGCTGCTGCTTTGGGCGCTATGGCTCAAGCTTTGGAGAACAATCAACAGAACGTCGGCGAGCATGCTGGGTCTCGCAGTCTGGCTACTTTTCAGAGGGGGAATCTGCCTACATTCAAAGGCAAGTATGATCCTGATGGTGCACTGGCATGGTTGAAAGAAATGGAGCGGATCTTTCGGGTGATGGACTGTATTGAAGCTCAAAAGGTCCGGTATGGCACACATATGCTGGCTGAGGAAGCTGATGATTGGTGGTTAGGGATGAGGCAGAGGTTGGAAACTGCAAATGAAGAGATTACTTGGGCTGTCTTCAGCAGAGAGTTCTGAGAAAGTATTATCCAGAGGATGTCCGGGGCAAGAAGGAAATTGAGTTCCTGGAGCTGAAGCAGGGAAACACGTCTGCGGCTGAGTATGCTGCCAAGTTCACAGAGTTGGCAAAGTTCTCACCGCACTATGATGGAGCAAATGGTGAGTTTTCTAAATGCATCAAATTTGAGAATGGGTTGCGACCGGAGATCAAGAAAGCGATTGGGTATCAGAAGATCCGTGTTTTCTCCAATTTGGTTGATAGCTGCAGGATTTATGAGGAGGACAACAATGCTCACTATCGAATTATGAAAGATAAGAGGAGCAATTTTCCAAGCCGTAGTAAGCCGTATGAAGTTCCTGTTGGTAAGGGTAAACAAAAGGTTTTTGCTGGCAAGAAGCCAAGTGGGGGAGATGCTCCTGCTGGCATTGTATGTTTTAAGTGTGGAAAGGCTGGTCACAAGAGTACAGAGTGTAAACCGGACGTGAAAAGGTGTTTCCACTGTGGTAAAGAGGGTCATATGATGTCTGACTGTGATCGTAAGGATATGGTCTGCTTCAACTGTGGTGAGGGGGGACACATTAGTACCAATTGTCCAAAACCGAAGAAGGAAAGGTCTAGCGGGGGGGTGTTCGCCTTGGCAGGTACTGAGCCTACTAAGGATGATGGTCTTATTAGAGGTACGTGCTCCATTAATGGTACTCCTCTGAATTCTATTGTTGATAATGGTGCTACTCTTTGTTTTATTGCTATTGAGTGTTGTAAACGTTTGGGTCTCGTCTTGTCTTCTATGAATGGAGAGATGGTTGTCGACACCCCAGCTAAAGGGTCGGTAACCACTTCTCTGGTATGTCTTCAGTGTCCCTTGTCGATCTTTGACAAACTTCATTATAGATTTTGTTTGTTTGCCGTTGAGTGGATTGGATATATTTCTGGGTATGGACTAGTTAGAGCTTAACCATGTTCACATTAACTGCCGTAGCAAGTCGATAAGTTTTGGAAGTGATGAGTCCAGTCTGCTGTCAGCTAGTCAGTTGTGAAGGTGGATGAAGGAAGAAGCTCAGTTATTCGCGTTAGTGGCTTCGTTGTCTGTTGAGAATCAAGCCATCATTGGTGGAGTGCCGGTAGTATGTGATTGTCCTAATGTCTTTCCTGATGAAATCCCTAGTGTTCCCGCCAGAGAGGGAAGTTGAGTTTTCTATTGATCTTGTACCTGGTACCAGACCTGTTTCTATGGCACCGTACACGATGTCCGCATCAGAATTGTCAGAGTTGAAGAAACAACTTGAAGAACTGCTTGAGAAGAAATTTGTGAGGCCGAGTGTGTCGCCGTGGGGAGCTCATGTGTTGTTGGTTAAGAAGAAGGATGGTAGTATGAGGTTATGTGTAGACTACCGTCAGTTGAACAAGGTAACCATTAAGAATAAGTATCCACTTCTGAGGATAGATGATTTGATGGATCAGCTGGTAGGTGCAAAAGTGTTTAGCAAAATTGATTTGAGGTCGAGTTATCATCAGATCAAGGTAAGAGATGAAGATATACTGAAGACAGCTTTCAGAACTCGTTATGGGTATTATGAGTATTCCGTGATGCCTTTCCGTGTTACCAACGCGCCAGGAGTATTTATGGAGTACATGAATCGTATTTTCCATACTTACTTGGATCAGTTCGTGGTGGTATTTATTGATGATATTCTAATATATTCTAAGTCAGAAGAGGAGCACGCAGAGCATTTGAGGTTAGTGTTGGAAGTCCTGAAGGAAAAGAAACTGTATGCGAAATTGTCTAAGTGTGAATTTTGGTTGAAAGAGGAAAGTTTTCTGGGTCATGTCATTTCAAGTAGTGGTGTTGCGGTGGATCCAGCTAAGGTAGATGCAGTGTTGCAATGGGAAAGTCCAAGTCGATTCTCGAGATTAGGAGTTTTCTAGGTTTGGTAGTTATTATCGAAGGTTCATTGAGGGTTTTTCTAAACCGCACTTCCGCTGACTCGGTTGACTTGTAAAGGGAAGGCTTTTGTTTGGGGCGCCCGCGTGAAGAGAGTTTCATTTGAATTGAAGAGGCGATTGACGACGTCTCCTGTTTTGACGTTGCCCAATCCGGGTGAGTCTTTTGTGGTATATTGTGATGCTTCCAAGATGGGCTTAGGAGGTGTACTCATGCAGAATGGTAAGGTAGTTGCTTATGCGTCTAGACAGTTGAGGACTCATGAGAAGAACTATCCTACGCATGATTTAGAGCTAGCTGCGATTGTCTTTGTGCTGAAAATCTAGAGGCACTATCTCTATGGATCTAGATTTGAGGTAGTTGGTGTTGGATGTAACACCCTAAATGATTTAATTAATTATTTGATTAAATTATTTAAAGTGTTGCATTGTTTTTAATTATATTAAATTATTTATGTTAATTTATTTATAATTGAAGGAAGTGGTATCGGTAATTCCGGGATGGCGAGTATTGGCCCAAGAGCCCAAGCCCATTGACTTAGGCTCCTATGCGCCAGGGTTTGAGACAAGCGTCTCATTTGTGCAAAAGAAAGAAAGAAAGTAACGTGAGAAGAAAAGGGAGAAGAGAGAGCGCACAAGAGAAAGAAGGAAATCACACAAGAGAGAAGAGGAGAGGAAGAGCTGTTGCTGTGGTTACTTTGGGGTTCGTAGAAGGATCATCATCTTCGAAAAACTTAAGGTAAGGGTGGGTCTTACCTTATAATAGGGTCTATAATGGGATGTATGTGGGTTGTAGGATTTCTATTGATCTTGTGATTTTATTGTTGTTTTTGATGTATGATTGAAATGTATGATGAATTGATGCTTTCTATGTGTTGTGTGTGATTGATTGAGTGTGTCTGGATGATTCTGAACAGTGATGTTTTGTGATTGTGAATTTTAAGATTGAAATCGATTCTGGGCTCTATACAGAAGCCAGAAATCGATTTCCTCCTTTAAACATGAGCTAGGAATCGATTTACCACTTCCAATTTGGAAGCAAGGAATCGATTTCCCACTTCAAATTGGGAGAAGGAATCGATTTCCCACTTCAAATTGAAGCTAGAAATCGATTTTCCCCTTTAGAACAGAAGCTAGGAATCGATTCCCTCTTTGAAAATGAAGCCATGAATCGATTCCCTCCCTTAGAAATGAAAGCAAGAATCGATTCCCTCTTTAAAAAAATGAAAGCTATGAATCGATTCCTCTTTTGAAAACAAGTAGCTATGAATCGATTCCTCTTTTGAAAGCCTTAGGTGCTGTTGTAGTCCTGATGGAGTTGTTTTAGTCCTTAGGTGCTGTTGTAGTCCTGATGGAGCTGTGTTGGTCCTTTATGTGCGGTTTGAGTCCCTGAGTGCTGTGTTGGTCCTTTATGTGCTGTTTGAGTCCCTGAGTGTTGTGTTGGTCCTTTATGTGCTGTTTGAGTCCCTGAGTGCTGTGTTGGTCCTTTAGGTGTTGTTTTGGTCCCTAAGTGCTATTTTAGTCCTTAGGTGATGTTTTGGTCCTGGATGTGCTGTTTTGGTCCTTGAGTGTTGTTAAGGTCCTCTAGTGCTGTTTTGGTCCCCTAGTGGTGTTTAGTCCTTGGGACATATTTTTCTAATGACGAAGTTGATGATGTGTGATTAGATGATGTTGTGAATGACGATGGGTCTAATGACCAAAACTAAAAATGACGATGATGTGAGAGATGATGTTGGTGATGAATTTTAGGCTGCGGTCTTGACGTTATAATTGAAATTGATGATGTGTGTGACTTGTTGTGGTGAGAAATTGTGCTTGTGGTGTGTTCATGGAGTCACATGCATACATTCGGCTGCGGTCGCGACAATACATTTTGTAGGCTGCGGTCTTGACGTTTTATTTTTCGGCTGCGGTCTCGACGATACATTTTGTAGGCTGCAGTCTTGACGTTTTATTTTTTGGCTGCGGTCGCGACGTGCCCAAGTGGCTATGAGAAGTGATGATGGTACCACATGCATGATTGCATTCATTCTCATGAGTGATAAATGGGTTGCTAGTGATAACTGATATGACCATAACTGCTGTATAACTGTATGTGTGTGGTGCTGTGATAGATAGAATTCTGTGATTAATATACTGCTTATTATAGTCTTTATTATGTGGTTTGAGACTCACCCCTTTCTGTTGTTGTTTACCACAGGTAACCATGAGTGAAGGCTTACTTCCCTCATTCCCCGAGTCGGTCTGCTCTGATACGTAGCACCTAGGGGATGGGATTAGGATATAGCTGTTTAGTCCTTTTGGCTGTTGAACTCTATATTTGATGTTTTATGTTATTGATGAGACTATATCTATTTCCGCTGCGTGATGTATGATTTTTCCAGTGCGTGGACTAAAATAATATATTTTGAGGATCCTATTTCCACTATTTTTGGTGTTGCGTATTCTTCTGATTTAAGAGATGTTTTGTTTTATTCTGCTGTTGATTTTAATGAAGTAAGTGTAGCATCCCATTTGGATGGATTAAAGAAAAGAATTTTTATATTCTGATTTTTGATTTAAATTGCCGGGTAGAAATGGGGTGTTACATTGGAAAAACACATGTGCAAGTATACACAGTCCAAAAACAAGTAGTTTAAAAAGGTCGAACCCACAGAGATTGAAAAACTCTCTTTTAAAATACAATATAAAGTAATAAAGTGTAAGGTAACTAAATAACAAATAATAGTGGAGTTGGTGTGATCACAACTAAGTTAGATAAGAAAGCAAAGTATAAGTGTTGATAATGCAAATGAGAGAAGTTAGTTGGAATGTCTTCATCAAGTAATTTACTTTTAAGTGTTTGATGCAGTATGTGATGCAAATGTTGACCAATGAATCTTTGTTGCATTAGTTATGTGCCTTTCAGTCACTTTTCTTCAGAGTTTCATTACAAGCTTCCTATGTCTAGGCATGCTAAATAGGTTCACTCTTGCCTTTGAAAGTACCCATAGTTTCACCCTATGGACTATACTATCCTATGTCTAGGACTTAGCATGGTTTTCACAAAGTTTCCTTTATGTAAAACACTCACCCATATTAGTTCACTAATCCACATCTTATTCCCGCCCCGACCGATGGGCTGGAGATACCTTAACGGTTCTATGCTCGGATTGGTTCTCGCGTCCCTATGCCCAAAAGGATGGGCGAGTTCGGTTCGAGTCTTCATCGATCGGGTGGAACTATATGCTGAGGGGGGTGAGACGAGGTGTAGCGCAGTCTAGTCAGCCATATTGATATGATCAATCTCCTCGCGCTCTGCCATAAGAACTTGGAGTCTGTATCATGGTGAAGGTAAGGTAACGCTGTGATTCTTGCTCAAAAAACAGACCGAACGCGTTCGAGTTATTGGCTCGTCCAAATTGCTCCATCTATTAAGAAAGGACGCGGAGGGCCTTGTTTATTTATTTAGAAAGGGAGTACTCTCTTCTCTGATGTGCGCTTTACCTACTTGACGAAAGGGAACGAACTTGGTTTCGTTTGGAACCTCCGCTTCTCGATGACAACACCCGGCGAGCAGAGCTCGCTGCTCGATTCTTGCGTTCTTAATTGTAAGTCATGTCTGCTCTTACAAATTTACTTATTCTAAGTTGATCAATCCCCAAAATAAGTGTTGAAAATATTATCAAGCAAGAACTAAAGTACAAACATACATACATGCATCATACTTACTTAAAAGCTCATTAAATGATTAGAACATTCCAACTAAGAGAGGTTTAGCTAACAATAGACATTGCAAGGTATATATAAACTGAATAGACCATGTTTATATAATTGAAATCACAAAAGAGAAACAACAAGATAGAAGTTACACAAGTTGAAGCCCTTTGTATGAATTCTCCTAGCAATGCACTAGCATTACTCCTTAGCACTATACAAACACTATGAAATCGAGTTAAGGAGGATTTGTTAATTCCTTCCTTTCCCTCTTATAAAATAGAAACTAACTATGTATATTGAAATTTTGATCTAACTTATGGATTGTGATATATTTCCAAATGAAGATGTGAGGTCCTTTTATAGCCTTCAAGAGAGGTGCTTCCTTCCTTCATGTTGAAGTAATCTTGAGTGGATTAGTTGTAGTTGCTTTTTAGAGGTTGATCTCTAAGTTGAAATCTTTGACTAAGTGTATAGGGAGGTCTCATGGTGTATGAACATGTGTCCCTATGTTGATGACTCTTCAAAGCTATCCCTATGGCTATGTGTGAATGGTAGGCGCCTACTATATAAAGTGGATCTGCTTTAGGGGACCAAGCATGAGGTCAGCAACAAGTGGATGCACATGTAGCTAGCTGCTCTTTCACCAAGTAGTGCAGATTCAATGCAGGATCAATGCAAGAGCATTGATGCAGGGAGCATCGATCACGAGGATCAGAGATCGACCAACAAAAACATCAAACATACCACAATATATCCAAAATGGCCTATTAACAACTATAACCATGCCAATCACTCAAGTTATCATATATCACACAAAATACTATATAAACTCTTTATTATTACTTGAAAGAGAGCAATTTACTAAGTTTAAACATATGAAATACTCTATATAAAATAGAGTTATCAGTAGTTAGTGATCATAAGAGTTTAAGGTATCTATTTGATCAGAAGGAGTTGAATATGAGGCAGCGACGGTGGTTGGAGTTGTTGAACTATCACCCAGGCAAAGCTAATGTCGTGGCTGATGCTTTAAGTCGAAAGACCTTGCATATGTCAGCAATGATGATTAAGGAGTTGGAGTTGATCGAGCAGTTCAGAGATATGAGTTTGGCCTGCGAAGTGACACTTCAGAGTGTTAAGTTGGGAATGTTAAAGATTGATAACAACTTTTTGAATAGTATCCGAGAAGCCCAGAAGTCAGATGTTAAGCGGGTAGACTTGATGGCTGGGGATGATCAGTCTGAGGACGGAGACTTCAGGTTGGATTCCCAGGGTGTGTTGAGGTTTCATGATAGAGAATTCCGGATGACGCAGAAATGAAGAAGACAATTCTTGAAGAGAGCCACAGAAGTAAGTTGAGTATCCATCCGGGAGCTACGAAGATGTATCAAGACTTGAAAAAGCTGTTTTGGTGGCCGGGAATAAAGGGGGATGTGGCACAGTTCGTGTATGCGTGTTTGACTTGCTAGAAGTCAAAAGTTGAGCATCAGAAGCCTGCAGGGCTGATGCAACCATTGGACATTCCAGAGTGAAAATGGGATAGCATTCCCATGGATTTTGTGACGGGTTTGCCTAATACAGTGAGAGGGCATGATGCAATTTGGGTGGTTGTTGACAGGTTGACGAAGTCATCTCATTTTATTCCTATTAACATCACGTATCCAGTACCTAAATTGGCAGAGATTTACATCAGAGAAATTGTGAAGCTCCATGGTGTTCCTAAGAGTATCGTTTCGGATAGAGATCCGAAGTTCACTTCAGAATTCTGGAAGAGTCTGCATGAAGAGTTGGGATCAAAGTTGAGGTTGAGTTCAGCTTATCACCCTCAGACGGATGGTCAGTCAGAGAGGACTATTCAGTCATTGGAGGATCTGCTGAGAGCCTGTGTTTTAGAGCAGGGAGGTTCGTGGGATTCCTACCTTCCACTGATTGAGTTCACATACAACAACAGTTATCATTCCAGTATTGGAATGGCACCTTTTGAAGCATTGTATGGTCGAAAGTGTAGAACCCTGTTGTGTTGGTACGAATCTGGGGAGAGTGTGGTGCTTGGACCGGAAATTTTTCGCGGAACAACTGAGAAAGTGAAGTTGATTCGGGAGAAGATGAAAGCGTCGCAGAGTCGACAGAAGAGTTACCATGATAAGCGGAGGAAGGATTTAGAGTTCCAAGCGGGAGAGCATGTGTTTTTGAGAGTCACTCCTGTGACCGGTGTTGGTCGTGCCTTGAAGTCAAAGAAGCTCACTCCTCGTTTCATTGGTCCGTATTAGATTTCGGAGAGGGTTGGAAATGTTGCTTATAGGGTGGCCTTGCTGCCTAACCTTTCGAACTTGCATGACGTGTTTCACGTGTCGCAACTTCGGAAGTATATCCCGGATCCATCCCATGTGATTCAGATGGACGATGTGCAAGTGAGGGATAATCCAACTGTAGAGATAATGCCGGTGCGAATTGAAGATCGTGAGGTGAAAACTTTAAGGGGTAAGGAGATACACTTGGTGAAAGTAGTATGGTTGGGAGCTACTGGTGAAAGCATGACGTGGGAATTGGAGAGCAAGATGCGAGAATCCTATCCCGAGCTGTTCGAATCAGGTAACAAAATCGAGGACGAAATATTCTAAGTGGGGGAGAGTTGTAACGCCACAAAAATATTTAATTAAGTATTTAGTTAAGTTATTTAAGTATTTCGGGGGTTAATTATATTAAATTAATTATATAATATTTTGTTGTGTTAGGGAGTGGTGGAAGTAATTGAAGGGGGTGTAAAAAGGGCCCAAGCCACTTGATCCCAAACTATAAAAGACTTATGTTTAGTTGTCTTAGAAAGAAAAGAAAACAAAAGAAGAAAAGAGAGAAGAGAAGGGAGTTGCGCCGAGAGAAAGGAGAAGAAAAGAAAGAGAGAACCGCGGCCGTGAGAGAGAAGAGGAGAAGAAGAGGAATTCGCGAATTAGAGGGAGAGATCGCATGGCTAGTTGCTGCGTTTTCTTGGTGCTTAGTGGAAGGGATTCATCTTCAACAAGTTCTTAAGGTAAGAAGAGTCTCATAGTATAAAGGGTTTATGTTGGGTTGTATATGGGAGGGTAGTAACTATGATGCCTAGGAGGTGTTTGATGGTATGTTCGATCTAAATATGACTATATGTACGTTGTTAGTGTTGTTTGATGCGTTGATTGGTTGATTGGAATGTTGTTAAAAACGTTGCACCCTAGGTGTTTGATAGAATGTCTAAGTGAAGCTAGAATTGCCTATTTTGTTATGTGATGAATTGTGTGGCTGAATTCCAGGTGGTTTGCTGCTGGAATTGGTAAGAAAATTAAGGAAATGTATTTGAGGCGCCACTAGGCGCCATATGTTGCTGTTTTTGGCGCCCTGGCGCAACACACGAGGTCTTGCCAGCGCCATGTTGCTGTTTACGCGCCTGGCGCAACACAAATTCTTTGTCGCCGCGCCTAATTCTTCTTGTTTTGGCGCCCGCACACAACACAGCTTCTTTGCCAGCGCCAAGTGCTCGCTCTGCTTTAGCGCCCGTGTGGCGCAGATGCCCCAGCGCGCCAATTTGCTCGCTGCTTGGCGCCCGGTGGCGAGATGCCCGATTGCCATTTTCTCGCATGTGGGCGCCTAGTGGCGCGCAGTGCCTCGAGGCACCATTTTGCGTCTTTATTTGGCGCCTGTGGTGGCGCAGTTGCCCCAGCGCCCGATTTCCCATGTTTTGTGCGCCCAGGATGGCGCAGGTGCCTCGAGCGCCATTTCTTTGCTCGATTGGCGCCCGCAGTGGCGCAGGTTGCCATAGTGCGCCAGATTACTGTGTTTTGTGCGCCCAAGGTGGCGCAGGTTGCCCCCAGGCGCCATTTGCTTGCTGTTTTGGCGCCCAGTGTGGCGCAGGTTTCCCCAGGCGCCAGATTCCTAGGTTTTGTGCGCCCAGTGTGGCGCAGGTTGCTGCCAGGCGGCAATTTTGGCGCTGTTTGGCGCCCAAATGTGTCTAAGTTGCTGATTTTGTTTGTTGGAAAGCGCCATACCGTGCCGCCTAGTGTTGTAACGTTGTGTGGGTTAAATAATTGTTAAAGTGTTGTTGTGTGTCAAAAAGACCAAAATTGTTGATGTTGTTGTTGTGTGTACATAAGACTAAAACCCCATGTTGTTGCTGTTGGGTCAAAGGTGACCAAATGATAATGATGATGAAGTTGTTGTGCATATGTAGACTGTTGTGTTGATTGTTTTCCAATGCGTTGTACATGGTCTCATACATGGCATATTGCATTTCCACGTTGATGAAGGCTTCAGCCTAGAGCTTTGCGCAGTGTTGATTTTGAAGCCACAAAGGCTAATTACGTTGATTGGTACTACAGCATTACCCGATGTGGGTTGCATTTCATTCACATATGTCATCTGTTAGTGCTGCTTTGCTTGTTGTTTGCTATGTTGTTGTTTGTTGTCGTCGCCCACGTTGGTTGTATTGAAATGTTGACATGCTGTGGTTATTATAGCTGCTAGTCTCTAGTATACTATCTATCGTATGCTTTTTATGTTGTTAGAGACTCGCCCTTCTCTGTTGAATGTTACCCTTGTGGTAACGTGCAGGTACACGCTAGTGAAGGACTTCTCTTCCTTCACCTATCGAGTCTGTCTCGTTTGCTCTGATACGTAGCACCTGGGGAAACGAACACATAGTTTATTAGCTGTTTTACTATCATAAACTATTGTTTTATTATTGTTGTTGGATTTTTCTGAATTGTATGGTGTTGAGATAATATGACGTACTACGTATTTTATTATCGTTAAACGGAGAACTGCGCTGCTAGTTTTTGAATGATTTAATTGATCACACGTTGTTTGAGTTTTGAAAAGTCGATATGTGACGCTCCAACGCATGATGATTTTTAAATTCCGCACTCTGATAATTAAATAAACGAATGGGTAGAATTGGGGTGTTACAATGATCACTTGGCCATTTCTCTTCCACCCATTGCAAGAGCAATGCCAGATGCAGGGGAACCTACAAAAAATAAAGCCCTACAAAAAGAAGTTGATGTTAAAGAGATATGGGCAAGAAAATATGAATCACTAGAACTTGAGAATTCTAATCTCAAGAGAAATATACAGGATGCTTGCAACAGTATAAAGCTTTAAACCCCTATTCACATGTTCCTCATGCTGTTGACTTGAGCAAAGATTGATTTTGATGTTTAGTTGAATTTCTCTGTGAATTTAATGTTTGTTTATGTATAAGACAATTCTATTAAGACAATATCATGTTTTATGCTCTAATTGAGTGATTTAGTTTGATTCAAGTAGTTATTTTAGACGTAGAATTACAAGTTTTTTGGGAAAAAAACTGTTGCACTAGGTTGCTGTCTAGAAACTCATTGTTTCTGTCAAGTAACAGACAAGTTCGGCCCTCCCAAAGTTGAACCAGTTCGTATTTGACACATCCGAACCATACAAAACAACCGGTTCGGATTTGGAACAATCGAACCGTGTATTTTACAATACTCGCTGGCGGTCTAATCGAACTGGTTCGATCAGTCGTGTATCGAACCGTGCTTTTTTTAAATGTCACTTGATTCCCACGCGAGGGCAATTGGGGATTAAAGAAAAATTGAGGGTGTCTAGTGAGTAGAGGGGGGTTGGAAGAAGCATGAGCCCTTTCAAATTGGCGCAAGTCCAATTAAATTGGATCTTCACTTCTTCTTTCTTTTAATTCTCAGCACATTAAGGAAGTTGAAAAGATGGAGACACATGTGTGCATATTAGAGAAGAAGAGGAAAGGCGAAAGAAGTGAAAGAACAAAGAGGATGTGCGTCAATTGAAAACATGAGAGAGGAGGAATTGCTTTGGGAACACAATATGGAGTCACGTGACTAGGTGTATAATCCCAACCATCCATTTTAATCTAAGGGCTAATAAGAGATTCTGATCGTACCTTGACCAATAGAGCTGTAACGTTGATGTAGTCCTTCTATTCGGTCGTTGGTTGCACTGATGTCCTGGAATTTGGGTCGCGCACGGGTGGTACCTGCGAAGGCGGCACTCCGACGCTCAAGTCAGTAGTGAACAGTGAATAGGACCAGAGGTAATAATGACGTACCTAATTTCTTGGGATTCGTGCAGTATTTATAGCTATGGTATTGGGCCTATTGGACTGTATTGGGCCTTGAGTCCACTCCAGAACAGTTGCCCCCAAGTCTGGGTCGCCAGCGGGCGGGCTAAGGCTTGATTTGTCTGCTTCGCACTTGATGCTATCAACGACCGGATTGCCTTTTGGTAGGCCACGTCTGGTCGCTATCACACCAAGTCTTGGTCGTTTTGGAATTTTAGGCGCAGGGTCGCTCGAGACCAAAACCTATCTTAGGGTCGATGCCCCCTGCGTGACCGCTATGACCATTCTCGAAATATTTCTGTCATAATAGCTGAACCGACAAGTGATTTAATGTTCGCATTATTCGAGGCAACTCTTGGAGTTCCCATGGCGCGTCAGTTCGTCTTGCTTCAGACTTAATAACGATGGTAGATGAAGAGTTGCGCCTCTTTGCTTTTGGGCCCGAAGTGACTCCTGGCCCATTATATAAGGTGGCGAGGGGAAGTCATATTCACTTTCTCATTTACTACTTTCTCTGAAATTCACATCGCTCTCGCTGGCTCACTGCTTCCCTCTGCTCGCTCGCTCTAAGACCAATCCGCACGTGTCCTTCGAGCGGGATTCATCCACCGGCCCTTCAAGTAAACACGAACGCCCTTTTTATCTTTATTTATTTTTGACGTTCCATCTGGTGGAGGGGGTGCCAGGTCTGAGGACGACCAAGTCGCCTCCTCTTAATGTATGTGCTCGAACCTGACCACTTCCCCCTTTACAGGTTTAACCTGGCCCGGACGAAGCAGACTCGTCGTATCTCTGTCAGCCCAGCTGTCTCGTTAGCCCATAAAATGGCGCAACCGACCTCCGCGCCGGTGCGGTCGTCTTCGACCTCCACAGAAGAATCTTCCAAGTCTTCTGCCTCCATAGATTGGACCTCTTCAGGTTCCTCTGACCGACCGACCCAAAATGAAATGGAGGAAAATTCTAGGATCCCTATGGAAGGTCCGGTCCCTGCATTTGACGAGGCTCAAACAAACGATATTCAGGTCGCTAAGGCCCTAGCGCTTGGGATTGATCCCCAAGGCGTGGCCCAAGATATGGCTTTAGAAGTGGTCCAAGGTGATCCTCATGAAGCGGCCGGGAAGGACATGTCCTGGGTCTCTTATACTCTTAGGAGTCATCGAAGCAGAGTACGCCGTCGCACCCCAGAAGAAGCAGTCTTGACCGCTCAATTTTACGTCGTCTTCGAGCGCATGAGGATCGTCCCCCCTTTTACCCGGTTTCAAAGACAAGTCTTAAGATATCTTAAGGTCGCGCCTTCCCAGTTGAACCCAAATGCTTGGGCGTTCTTGCAAGGTTATGAGGATGTTCTGACAGCGCTGGAACGGCTGGTCTCCCTAAGATTATTGTTTACTTTGATGGAGATGAGCTACCTCTATGAGCCAGGGACAAAAGGGGCTCACAAGGAAGCAGTTTCTCTCAAGTACCGGTCGCAATACAATTTCTTTAACCCCTACATGGAATTTTTGCCAACTGGGTGGAAAAATGATTTCTTTTGGGTCGTCCCATATACAAATGAGGCAATGCGTGGGGTGGCTCAAATGGCTAAGGATAATAGCGCAGGGACGCCTCTTTTGCCGACCTTATGGTCCTACGACCACTTTCTGAAGAAACCCGGGGCATATTCTTTCAATGAAATGGAGCTTGCCGTTGTGGATATTGTGACGATCCATAGGCTTAGAAGAATTGCCTCTCGCGTCCCTGGAGGTCGCATAAAGATTAACAAGATAGTGGACGCCAGAGGCAGCCAAGCTGTTAAGGCCGCCCTTGGTGGGTGGCTGCTAAAATCTCAGTCTATTTCTTTATGTTTAGCTCATTGTATAACTTTACTGACACATATTTTGTTTTGTGCAGTTGCTATGGTGGGCGTTGAAGATTTTGACCTTTTTGCTCAATGGGCGGTAGAAGAAGGGGACGATTCTCCCCCTTGTGGGACCCCCGTTGTGAACGTTGAGGGAGGCGCCCCTCAACCGGAGATTACCACTGGGCGGTCGCTGATTGACTTGGACGACCCGGGGGCTTCTGCTGACTGAAATGTTCTGCCAAGTAGCCCACTTGTACAAGAAAGGACCGGCAAAAGAGGGCGCTCTACTGACGGCGACCCTTCTGATAGGAAGAAACACAAGAGCAAGAGTCATGTTGGTCGACCAAGAGATTGTGCGTCCCCAGAAGGTTGAAAAGGGGAAGGTCGTCCATGAACGAGCCGTTATTTTCCGTGCTGGTCCCTCTTCATGATCATTAATTGTCTTTACTTTTGTTTTGAACAATTTTGCCCGCCTGCGAGCGGTGAATATTCGAGGGCGCCCTGGATATGACCTCGGCGTCCCAATTCTGTAATCAAAACTAAACTTTTTGCTTTTAAATGCTAGTTTTTCTGTCGCTCGTTTTTGCGTGTTTATTTATCATAAATTTGCATCTAAGCGCTTTAACTAAGCGATCGTTTACTATCTACTGGCCGCAATACTAAGCGCCTTTTGTGGTGCCTTTCGATGGCACTTGTTAAGTATGTAGGCCACTGCGATTGGCCGCTTTATATTTTGCCATTTGATGGCACTCGGTTGGGCCATACGATGGCGTTCGCTAAATTTGTAGGCCGCTACGCTCAGCGACTTACATTTTGCCATTCGATGGCGCTCGATTGGGCCATACGATGGCACTCGCTAAATTTGTAGGCCGCTACGCTCAGCAACTTTGCCATTCGATGGCGCTTGTTTGTATGCCAACTCGGTAACGGTCGCTCTACTCCTACTCGCATGATGTGCGACCGGTCATACATTCTTGCATGAAGGAAAAAGAACGCAAGTCTTTTTTTAAGGTCAGGCCTCTGTAAAAAACCCCAATGGGGAAAAAGAGTGTCCGCCTGGCTTTCATTCAATATTTGGTCATTCAAAACAACTTTGCATTACACATAGTATTTTCTTAACTTCTCAGCGTTCCATGTCCTGGGTATGGTCGCACCATTCATGGTTTCCAGCTCGTAGGCTCCTTTGCCCGTCTTACTGATAACGCGATATGGTCTTTCCCAGTTGGTGGCAAGCTTACTTTGACGAGCGTTCTTGTTCCCTACATCTGCCTGCCTAAGAACGAGTTGACCGATGGAGAATTCCCTTTTCTGGACGCGGGAGTTGTATCTTGCAGCGACCTTCTGCTTGATAAGTTGTTCTCTGAGAGATGCCTTAGTCCGCAGTTCGTCGATTAGATCGAGTTCCTCCCTAGTCGCTCGTTCATTATCTGCAACTGATGGTGGATTGGTCGTCCTCCAATTTAGCTCGCCCATTTCGATTGGAATGACCGCATCGGTCCCATAGACAAGTCTGAAAGACGATTCACCTGTTGTAGAATGAGGGGTCGTTCGATACGCCCAGAGGACAAACTGCGGCTCTTCGACCCAGTTTCCTTTGGCCTCATCCAATCTTCTCTTTAAGCCGCGCAGAATGACTCTGTTGGCCTCTTCAGCCTGGCCGTTGGTTTGTGGATGTTCGACCGAGGTGAAACGTTGTTTCACCCCTAAACCGGCTAACATTTCTCTGAACCTCTTGTCCGCAAACTGAGTCCCATTATCTGTTATTAACTGTTGGGGAACGCCAAAACGAGCTAGATCATTTCGACCAAAAAATTTGCTCACTTTTGCCGCCGTTATGGTTGCTAACGGTTCGGCCTCAATCCACTTTGTGAAATAATCGACCGCCACGATCAGAAATTTGAAATGGCTTGGGGTGGGCGGAAACGGTCCCAGCAGATCCATTCCCGACCAGGCAAACGACCAAGGTGAGGTGAGACTTTGCAGCTCGGAGGAGGGCGCGATGTGAACATCAGCATGCACCTGACACTTGTTGCACTTTTGGACCAGCTTCTTTGCGTCCTCATCCATGGTCGGCCAGTAGTAATCGGCTCTGAGAGCCTTCTTTGCTATTGAGCGACCGCCCTGATGGCTGCCGCATATACCTTCATGAATATCCGTTAAGACTTGATCGGCCTCAATTGGTGACAAACATCTCAGCAGTGGGGAGGAGAAACCTCTTCTGTAAAGCTTCCCTTCAACGACCGAATACTTGGTCGCCCGTTGCCTCAACAGTTTTGCTTCTTTTTTATCGCCCGGCTCTTCACCCGTTTGAATATAATGCAATATGGGGGTGATCCAGTTCTTCTCTTCATCAACTAGTAGGATACCCGTGCATACACACTGATGCTGCCATATTCTTTTCATGAACGAACTTAGACATAAATTAAATAGTCTGGACAGCACTTCATGGGAAAAAGATAAATTTAAAGAAGTTAAAAAAGGAGCCTCAAATAAAAAGTTAGATAAATATTAAAATCTAAAAATGTAAAAGTATCATTTAAAAACAATCTGTGCTTTTATCCTGTGTTCTTTTATATAGTAGTGTCAGTGTTGTTATCCCGTGTTTTTTTTATATATCAGTGCAGCTGTCTCGTGTTTTTGCATACATCATTGCAATTATCCCGTGTTTTTATATATTTCAATAAAGTTATCACGTGTTTTTTAATATATCAGTGAAGTTATCACATAGTTTCAATTGATTATTTTAGTTGATTAATAGATTATAGTAGACAGTAACAAATAGATGGTAGATTATCAAATATTTCAGTGAAGTGTTTTGTATATATCAGTGCAGTTATTCCGTGTTTTTATACATATGATTGCAGTTATCTCGTGTTTTTTAACATATTAGTATAGTTATCCCATGCTTTTTATATATCAATGCAGTTATCTCATAATTTCAATTGATTATTTTAGTTGATTAGTACATTATAGTAGATAGTAAAAGATAGATAGTAGATTATCAAATATATCAGTGCAGTTATCCCGTGTTTTTTATATATCAGTATATAGTTATCCTGTGTTTTAAATATTAATCAGTAGTTGAAATAGTCATTAAGTTTTCCTTTTTTTTGATATATTAATATCGTGTTTTTTTATATATCAGTGAAGTTATCCCGTGTTTTTATATATTAGTGCAGTTATCTCTTAGTTTAGATTGATTATTTTAGTTTATTAGTAGATTTGATTTGATTTGAATTTCGAAATTTGAAAAAAAAAAGGCTTAAATATCATTTACCCCCCTGCAAATATCACCATAATCCATTTACCCCCCTGTAAAAACAAAAATTTTAAAAAGCCCCTTGCAAATAATAAGTGTTTCTAGTTACCCCCTATAGGGGGGTAACCGTAAACAATTTATATTTTGCAGGGGGGTAACCGTAAACAGATTATACCCATTATACACTTAACACTGTCAACATAATCTAACAGCAGGGGGGTAACCGTAAACAGTTTATATTTGTAAGGGGCATTTTAAAACTTTTATTTTTACAAGGGGATAAATGGATTATGGTGATATTTGCAGGGGGGTAAATGATATTTAAGCCAAAAAAAAAAAGAAGAGGGGAAAGTTAAAACAAATGGGAGTGAGAAGAAAGAGCATTGGGAGAAGAAATTTGAAAAAGAATCTGATAGTAAATGACAATGTTGCCCTTAGTTTGATGAGTTGTCAAATAAATAGGGAAACTTATTTGAGTAATTTAAGTATGATTTGTTTGTATAAATAGATATTAAATTAGATTAGTAGATAGTGGGTAAAGAAAGTTGGTGAGTTTGATTTGAATTTTGAATTTTGAAAAAAAAAGTAAGAGAAAGTAGGAAAAAAGTGGGAGTGAGAATAAAATGCATTGAGAGAGAAAATTTGATAAAAGTATGATAGTAAATTACAATATTGTCCTTAGCTAGATGAATTGCCAAGTAAATATGGAGGCTTGTTTGAGTAATTTAAATGTGGTTTGTTTGTATAAATAGATTAAGTGTGGTTTGTTTGTATACATAGATAAATAGATATTAGATTAGATAGTGAATAGGAGTAAATTGTAGATTATTTAATATTAGTTTAATTATATTAGATTATATAGTGGATTAAAAAAATTGGGAAAAGAAATATTTTTAAATAAAGGAGTAAGAAATATTGGGAAATGTGAGATTGAAAGAGAGTGAGTGAGTGAGAAATGAAGAGAAAGTAGAATTAAAAAATGATAATCAAAACAAAAGTGATGTGTCAAAAAAGTAAGATGTCTAAAATTGTAATTTTGTAAGTTATTTGTTTGTATAAATAGATAAATAGATATTAGATGCTGCCATATTCTTTTCAGGAACAGAACTCAGACATAATTTAAATAGTCTGTACAGCACTTCGTGGGAAAAAGATAAATTTAAAGAAGTTAAAAAAGGAGCCTCAAATAAAAAGTTAGATAAATATTAAAATATAAAAATGTAAAAGTATCATTTAAAAACAATCTGTGCATTTATCCCGTGTTCTTTTATATATTAGTGTCAGTGTTGTTATCCCGTATTTTTTTTTATATATCAGTGCAGCTGTCTCGTGTTTTTGCATGCATCATTGCAATTATCCCGTGTTTTTTTTATATTTCAATAAAGATATCACGTGTTTTTTAATCTATCAGTGAAGTTATCACATAGTTTCAATTGATTATTTTAGTTGATTAATAGATTATAGTAGACAGTAACAGATAGATGGTAGATTATCAAATATTTCAGTGAAATGTTTTGTATATATCAGTGCAGTTATCGCGTGTTTTTATACATATCATTGCAGTTATCTCGTGTTTTTTTTACATATTAGTATAGTTATCCCATGTTTTTTATATATCAGTGCAGTTATCTCATAGTTTCAATTGATTATTTTAGTTGATTAGTACATTATAGTAGATCGTAAAAGATAGATAGTAGATTATCAAATATATCAGTGCAGTTATCCCGTGTTTTTTTATATATCAGTATATAGTTATTCTGTGTTTTAAATATTAATCAGTAGTTGAAATAGTCATTAAGTTTTCCTTTTTTTGATATATTAATATTGTGTTTTTTTATATATCAGTGAAGTTATCCCGTGTTTTTATATATTAGTGCAGTTATCTCTTAGTTTCGATTGATTATTTTAGTTTATTAGTAGATTTGATATGATTTGAATTTCGAAATTTGAAGAGAAAAAAAAGAGAGGGGAAATCTAAAACAAATGGGAGTGAGAAGAAAGTGCATTGGGAGAAGAAATTTGAAAAAGAATGTGATAGTAAATTACAATGTTGCCCTTAGTTTGATGAGTTGTCAAATAAATAGGGAAACTTATTTGAGTAATTTAAGTATGATTTGTTTGTATAAATAGATATTAAATTAGATTAGTAGATAGTGGGTAAAGAAAGTTGGTGAGTTTGATTTGAATTTTGAATTTTGAAAAAAAAAAAGTAAGAGAAAGTAGGAAAAAAGTGGGAGTGAGTGTTGCGCCCCGAAAAATCTGGTTTGGACTTTTCAGTTTGACAACGTGAGAATAGTAGAGCCGCCACCAATATTTATTTAGGAAAACATTGAAAAAACCTTTTTTGGAAAACGGGTGGTCTTTTGAAAACACAGAGATGTAGGTTCGGGGGTCGGTTGCGCATGGGGAAGGTATTAGCACCCACGCGCCCTTTTCTACCGAAAGGGAACCATTAACTTGATGTGGTTTTGAAATGTTTGATTTGAAATACATCGTTCTACTTCTTTTCTTTTCTTTTCTTTCTTTTGAGAGATTGCTTTATTGAAAACGGGGGAAAAGGAATGTTTTTGGTATCTTTGTAAAGCGGAACAAAACAAAGATTTTTTTGAAAAGGGTGCTTGACGGGACATGAACCCGGTCCTACGTACCCTCACTGGGCTAAGGGATCAAAGCTACGTAGTTCTCGTTTTGTGTCTGAAAACGGCTTAGGAGTTTAAGTTTTAGAGTTTTTGAAGTAAGACTCGAGTGTTCGCGAACACCAAACAAGCAAAGGCTTCGAGTGGCATTCAATACTAACTCAAAAGAAAAGAGAGTTGGAACCGATAATCAAACAAGCAATGGCTTCGAGTGATTACAAGTGACAATGCTGTATTATTCTTTTTCTTGAAAATTGTTTTGAAAAAAAGGGTGGTGAGCCTCAGTGATGATTATCACTTAATAGCTCATGTTATTTTGGAAATTTGAATTAGTTTTTATCGTTTAATTAATGTGCGGGAGCTTTCATTATAGTCAAACAAGCAAAGGCTTCGAGTGACTATCACTAATAACTCTTCATTAACGATCAAACAAGCAACGGCTTCGAGTGATGGCTAATGATTTGTTTAGGAAAATGCCTCAGAGTTTTTTTTATTTGGAAAAGCATGTAATTTTGAATTTGAAAAGAAATAGAACATTTCAAATCCTTTTTCAAGTCAAAACCGAGACAACAATTAGAACACAAGCAAAGCAATCATAAGGAGTATTCACAAGTTGCTATGAACAATTGAAAAAGAGTGCAAGACATAGCGTGCATGGTCATATAATAATGAATGCAAGACATGATATTAATGAATGCATGGTCATATAATAATGAATGCAAGACATGATATTAATGGATGCATGAACATGTAAGAGAGTATGAGAATGCAAGAGGCATAGGCATATATGAATGCATGAACATGTAAGCACAAGTGATGAAATGCAAAGTGTGAAAATGTTTTGGGCATTTTTGCAAATAAACAAGTAGTAAAACTTTTAGTAAAAAGTTAGTGAATGGTAAAGTAAACATGCATGAAGTGAATGGTAATTATTTAATGAGATAGTAAAGTAAAAAGTTAAAATGTTTTTTTACTTTTTGGTAAAATGTTAATGAGTGGTAAGGTAAAAAATAAATGAATGGTTAAAAATTAAAGGAACACACTTTGAGCACCAAAACATGCACCAAAATTGGCTCTATGGCCGAACCCTATATGCACAAAAACACCAAGTTTTCATGCTTAAATTCATAATCAAATCATGCAAATCAAGCACATCATGCATTTATTTACATAAGATTAAGGAGTGAAAAGAAAGCAAATAAAAACCCTAGATTCTAAGGTTCAAAACCGAAATCCCTACACCCCTAGATCAAGACAAAGTTCAACTTGCTAGTCATGGTATGAACAAGAAGATGCATATAATGTATGAAAGTTCTTTATTCATGAAAAAGTGAAAAGATGAGTGTGAAAATGCAAAAAAAAAAAAAATGGTTAAAACACAAGAACCCTCTCATCAAGGCCAAGGGTCCACTTCAAACACCCAAGGCTCCCAATGTCCTTGACATAGTGTTTGAAATGAACCCTCTAAGCCTCTTTGAGAGAGGAAAGAGGAGTAGGAGAAAGATTCACATGCTAAAAATTAAAAATGCAAGAGATAAATAGGCTTACCTCAAGAAACAACTAGAAAAGAGTAGAAAGCAAAATAGAATCAAGAACAACTTGAGGGAAAACTCCAAACTAATCTTCAAACCACAAGCTTTTGATGATGCAAGGATGAACTAGAATAGGAGAGGATGGAATGTATGGAGTAGTAATGGATTTGGAGATGAAAAAAGGAGGAAGAAATCAAAGAAAACAATGGAGGAGAGTGAGGGAGAGGCTACGGCCAAGAGAGGGAGGAGAGGAGGAAGAGTGCTAGCTAGGGTAAAATGAGAGTGTGTGTTTCCTTGGTCTCTTGCTTTTGGGTTTTTATATGGGGTGCAAACTCAAGGGTATTTATGACAATGTGCTTCTTGCAAACCAATAGGATTTGAGATAAAATTTGAATCAATGGTCAAGATGCAATGTCACATGGATTGAGGGTAATTAAAAGGCACAAAAGTGAGGAGAGAGAGGGCTGGGTGCGCAGCTAATGGAGGGTGGTGAAGGATAAGTCTATTTACAAAATTGTAATTTTCCATGAAGCTTATTACACAAGTGCCATTTTGATTCAAATGAAGGGTGAGGATTGCACACAAAACTTGAATGGAAGGCCAAGATTTAAACACAAATTGCAAACAATAAAAATAAATCAAAATGGAGTGGATTGGGGCTGAAGTATGCGCAGCTAGGTAGTGGGAGAGTGAGTGGAATTGCAAATTGTACTATTGTACTATACTTGACCTTTCAAAATTCAAAAGAATATGGAATATTCCTTTCTAGATAATTCTTCTAAATTCATGCCATTTTGGGCCATATCCCATGATTCAATGATTGGGCTCTGAATTTTATGATCTCACCAATCCCAAAATTGATTTATTTACCCCACCTCAAAGGAAAAGACCATTTTACCCTCTATCCAAGAATTTGATTTTTATGCCAAAAGGCTTAATATTTATGCACAAAAAATAATCACAATTAAGCACAAATATTCCCCAAATAAATCATTGATGATTGTTCAGTGATTTGGGACAAAAGACCGTTTTTATTGTGAAATGACCAAAATGCCCTTTCACTCTAAAAACCCTAGTTATTTGCCCAAAGCACATTTTTACTTCAAAAATGACTTTTCCCCCTAGGAATGACCTCTAATATCTCAAAAATGCATGTTGAATGATTTGTCCTGAGAAATTGTCCCTTATTTGCAAAATGACCAAAATACCCTTTTGCACCGAAAAACCCTAATTTGTCCAAGAAGTGCATTCCAACTCAAAAAATGATTTTAGAAGCTTTGAAATGACTTTTAGAACCTTAAATGCAATGCATGATGCTCTCTTCTCCTCTGGTTATTTATTTTTGGGGAAAATTAGGGTTTTGACCTAAGCCGGACAAAATTGGGGTATGACAGCTGCCCCTCTTTATCTAGAGTTTAACAAGGAATATGAATTGGCTGAAACATATTCCGAGGCAAAATAGAGATAAAGAATTCAGAAATTATACCTATTTTGTCTTCCTAGGAAAAACCCGAATTTTCTTTTCCTTTTTTAAGTTTTTTTTTTTGGGTGAATGGATGCCAGCTAGAAACGGCTGTAATGAATGAAGTGTCGACTCTCAGTAAGCCAACAAAGGCAAGAAATAGATTGGTGCCAACCCTCAGGCGGCAAAAAGCAAGCAAAAATAAAGCAGTAAAGAAGGTATCGACCTCTGGGAGGCCGATAATGGCCAGGAAATCAAGAAAGTGATAAAGAACGCAATAAAGAAGGAGCGCTTGTGGCTCTGAAAGAACACTTAGGTTCTCAAGGAGCACTCGCGCTCTGAAGGAGCACTTGAGCTCGAGGTGGCCTGCTCGAGCGCCCGAGGTTCAATATCATCGTTGTAGGATCGATACATTTTACCTTGATGGACTTACGCTATGCTTGATCATCGACACAACTAGTCCGGGGACGCCAAGTCCGGGGCCGATCCGTCATGCTCGTGATGACTTGGCGAAATGAAGGACACGAGGTCCGGCGGCCGATCGTCATGCTCCGTGATGACTTGGCGAGATGAAGGTCGAGTTCAAAGTCGCCGCTGGACCGTTGATTTGAACTAAACCGAAGGACCCTGTGGTCCGATTATTCGCTTGCTCGATAACGATGGGATCTTGAAGGGACGCATTGGTCCCGGGCGGGACACGCGAGTCTGAAGGATTCGCAAATCGCTGATTGACCGATTGAGATAGCTACTTTGTTGGCGCCTCGAATTGAGGTACCGCATATGTCGGTTGATGCGAGGATGATGCATGAAGCATGGGTGCATGTTATGCAAGGGCATATTATGCAGGAACATGTTATGCGAGTGCATGCAATGTTATGATTTTGGTGTGATGATGCATTTGATAGACTGTTTTCTTTTGTTTTTTTTTTAATTCTTTTCGACGACCGCCTTTCTTTTTCCTATTGCTTGATTTTTCTCGCTTTTTTCGATCGCCTTTCTTTTCTCGATCATTTGTTTTTGCTTTTTTGACAAAGGCTTATTCTTTTCTCGGTTCAACCGACTCCGATACTCTCGCACGAGACTGAGAAGCCGATGGAGACTGCAGGGCTCATGAATCGAACACAAGTTTGCTTTATGGTTCGCCATCTGGAATGGTCTGCGAGGGCAAATTTCTTAGTAAGATTGATTTTCTTTAGGAAATCGCTTGTTTCCGTGACTTTTAAAGATTTCGCAATGATTTGTAATGCTCTATGATGTATGCACAGTTTTTACTGATTCAGATCATCATCATCATAAAACACTTATTTTGAGCGTAAAAAGCGAAAATAACAACAAACAAGACATGAGAAAATTGAGGTTTATTGATGTAGAAGCCGATCGCATGCAGAATACGACGACGATCGCTCAATACATTTGAAAGTTTTAAACTACAAAAAGACACGAAAAAAAACAATAGAGAAGTTCGAATTATCGTCTGTCTCTCGTGGAACAATGCCAACATTTGTGTCCTTAACCTTGATCACTCCTCATCCAAGTCTTCGTGGAGTTGTATGCCTTTCTTTACTTTTCATGCTCAAGTTTTCTCGACCCTAATTTTTGCTCGATCGCCTTTTGCGGGTTTTCAATCCACCGGTCACTCGATTTTGCCTAGGCCGCCTTTTCGGGTTTTCAACCTAGCGAGCTAATTCTTACTTGGCTCTGCTTTTTCCTTTTTTCACTTATTTCTTTTAGGCATAATATTTCTTCACCGAGTCCGCATTGGCCGGGTTCTTGAGGTCTTCTCCGTCCATGTTTGTGAGTATCGCCTCCTCCGTAAAAAAAGGCTTTCTTGACTACATACTTGCCGTCATAAGTGGGTGTCCACTTCCCTCGGGTCACTTTGGATGGGAAGAATCTTCTTGAGTACCGATCCCCTGCTTGAATTCACGAGGTCGGACTTTCTTGTCGAAAGCCGTTCTCATCCTCTGTTGGTACAGTTGCCCGTGACACAAGACTGCAATTCTTCTCCTCAATGAGATTTAGCTGATCCAGACGGGCCTGTACCCACTCGGCTTCTTCCAACTTGGTTTCCATCAAGACCCGCAGTGAGGTATCTCAACCTCGATAGGGAGACTGCTCCACCCATATACTGCAGAGAAAGGGGTTGCCCCAGTTGAAGTGCGCACTGAAGTATGGTAGCCATGCAAAGCAAAGGGAAGCATTTCATGCCAATCCTTGTAGGTTACCACCATCTTTTGCACAATTTTCTTAATGTTTTTGTTGGCTGCTTCTACTGCCCCATTCATCTTTGGGCGGTAGGGAGAGGAATTATGATGCTGAATTTTGAATTCTTTGCACAGGTCCTTCATCATTTTATCGCTCGTGAGTTCTTTGCCCGTTATCGGTGATGATCTTGTGTGGAAGACCATAGCGGCAAATCGTCTTTTTCTTTACAAATTTGGCAACCATCGAATCGGGTTATACCGAGTATGAGGCGCTTCAACCCACTTGGTGAAGTAGTCAATTGCAACCAGAATGAAGCGATGCCCATTTGACGCTTTGGGTTCAATAGGACCAATAACATCCATTCCCCACATTGAAAACGGCCAAGATGCAGTCAAAACATTTAATTTGGCAGGCGGCACATGGATATGATCAGCATAGATCTGGCATTTGTGGCACTTCCTTACAAAGCTATAACAGTTTGATTCCATCTGGAGCCAGTAATAACCCGCCCTTAGGATCTTTCTAGCCATGGTGTGTCCACTGGAATGGGTTCCGAACGAGCCCTCGTGCACATCTCTCATGATTCTTTCAAACTTTCTTCTTTGGCAACACACCTCGGAGAACCATATCATAGTTTCTTTTGTAGAGAACTTCACCACTCAAGAAGAAATTCCTTGACAATCTTCTGAGAGTTCTCTTGTCATTCTCTGATGCCCCAGGTGGGTATTCCTGATTAGTGATGTATTGTTTGATGTCATGATACCAAGGCTTCTCGTCAGGTTCCTCATCTATTGATGTGCAGTAGTGATGCACAGCGTGCGGTCTTTGAATTGATATTAGTCGGGCTCTTGTCACGGTGACATTGAACATAGAGGACAGCATTGCCAATGCATCGGCCAATTGGTTTTCACCTTGAGGGATATGCTTGAAGGTGATTTCATCAAAAGATTTCATCAACTCTTGCATATAATCACAATAAGGAATCAGTTTAGGATCTCTGGTCTCCCAATCGCCTCTTACTTGATGAATAACCGTGGTGAATCCCCATACACATCTAGCCTTTTAACTTTCCATTCTAGGGTGGCTGCTCAATACCTAGGATGCACGCTTCATATTCAAATATGTTATTCGTGACATAGAAACTCAATCTTGCAAAGGATGAGGAATAAAGTGGTTGTCGGGGAGATATCAACACACATACCGCCCCGCGCCCCCATACATTTGACGCACCATCGAATATCATTCTCCATCTTTCACTTTCTTGGGACTTCCTCGCCGAACGAAGGCCATAATATCTTCATCGGAAAATCATGCCGCATTGGTTGGTAGTCCGGAATCGGTGACATGCCAAATACTCGCAAGTGCACTACCTTTAATCGCCTTTTTGTGTGACGTGCAGATATCGTATTCTGACAATTGCATCTGCCAACGGGCAATTCGTCCCGTAAGAGCTGGCTTCTCAAATATGTACTTGATTGGATCCATTTTTGACACCAACCAAGTTGTGTGACTCAGCATGTACTGCCTTAAACGATGAGCAGCCCAAACTAGGGCACAACAAGTCTTTTCCAGCATAGAATATCTTGTCTCACAGTCGGTGAAATTTTTGCTTAGATAGTATATTGCATGCTCCTTTTTCCCGGATTCATCGTGCTGCCCCAACACACAGCCCATTGAATTATCTAGCACTGTAAGGTATAAGATGAGAGGCCTGCCTGACACAGGTGGCATTAAGACTGGTGGATTCTGCAAGTACACCTTGATTTTCTCAAAGGCAGCTTGACACTGATCATTCCACTTCGACTCTTGATTTTTGCATATCAATTTGAAAATTGGCTCGCAAGTGGCAGTCAATTGGAAGATGAACCGGGAGATGTAATTCAACCTTCCGAGGAAACCACAGATTTCTTTTTCTGTTTTGGGCACTGGCATCTCGAGAATGGCTTTGACTTTGTCTGGATCCACCTTAATTCCCTTCTGGCTGACAATGAAGCCTAACAACTTCCCTGATCTCACCCCAAACGTGCACTTGGCTGGGTTTAACTTGAGTTTATATTTCTTCAACCGTTCAAAGAGTTTCTGCAAATTGACAACGTCCTCCTTGTCGGTTTTAGATTTTGTGATCATGTCATGGAATAAGGTGACCATGGCCCTCTGGTAGGTTGCGCCAGCATTCTTCAAACCGAATGGCATGACCTTATAACAGAATGTTCCCCAAAGTGTTATGAAAGTTGTCTTTTCCATGTCCTCAGGGTCCATCTTGATCTGATTATATCCCGAATATCCATCCATGAAGGAGAATAAAGAGTGTTGAGTCGCACTATCCACTAAGACATCAATGTGAGGAAAGGAAAATCGCCTCTTTAGGACTGGCACGATTCAAATCTCGGTAGTCAACGCACATTCGACCTTCCCATCCTTCTTGGGAACTGGGACAATATTGGCAACCCAACTGCGGTTACTTGGCCACTGCTAGGAACCCTGCATCAAATTGCTTCTTCGCCGCCTCGATTTTGAGGACATCTCCGGCTTCATCCTTCTCAACTTCGCTTGACAAAGCGGGCATTCGGCTTGATGTAACTTGTGTACCACAATGCTCGGTGTCCAACCCGGCATATCTTGGTAGGACCATGCAAACACATCCACATAATCGTGCAACAACCGAACCAACTTCATGCGATCTTCCTCACTCATGGTGGTACCCACTTTGACCTCTTTCTTATTCTCAATCAGACCCAAGTTGATCACTTCAAATAGATTCTTCGTGTGGCTGAATTACCCTTTCTTCTTGTTCCATTAACCTCATGAGTTCGGAGGAGCTTCCCGGTCTTCCTCAACATCCCCTCGACTTGATTGATAAGGTGATCAAAGTCAAAAGGTGGACTGTTGACACTGCTGTTTTCAGAGACTATTGCTGTGGATCCGCATTTTGCCGAAGCGAAAAAGCAGAATGAAAGGTGAAACAAGAAAACAAACAAATAACAAACACAGAAAAAGACTCATGTAATGAAGAGAAAATGATCTTTATTGATTGAGAAATTCAAAACAAACGTTTTTATTGATGATGATGATTTAGAAAATAAAAACATGTGTGCCCCTAACAACTGATCCTATGGCCTTGGGCAGAGCCACGGGGTTGCATCACAAATAATTACTTTGAATTAAAAGCCACACGAAAGGCAGCAGCTTCCCAATTCTTCAACTCTTCTCCAGCAAGGCAGTGGCGGATCAGACTAACACCGCCCTCTTCAGCTTCAAGACCATCCCCGATGACAGCAACTTGGTTGTGTTGCTCATCTTCCTCATCCCATCCTGTAGGCTGGATATCTTCCATTCGGATTCGAGCACTCTCAGGAGCATCATATCTGACCAAGTAATCAAACTTTCCACTGGGCTCCCCTAGGGTATCCCAACATCCCTCTTTTGTAGGCACTACTGTTACGTCTTCATTGATTTCTTCCTTGCATGAGAAGGGAACTGGGTCTTCAGTGGCTATTGGTTGAACCTCGGCTTGAACCAATCTCGGATCAGGATTGCACAGAATTTCAATTGGCTTTTTGGTCTCCCTACCACTGTCCGAATGTAGAGTCAACACTTCATCTTCCATTCCATGGGTTCCTATCTGGACCACACACCGATCCATCAGGTCCTGCATAATCATCTTGAAGCTTTCACAATTTCCCACACATAAAGAGTCAGCACACCCTTCTTCATGGCAACACCCCTCTTTGACAACCTCACTTTCGGCATAACTCAAATAGATAACACTCAATGGAGTTTTGATCTTCTCGCACCTCTCTTACCAATTCCCCGACGAAACTTTCTATAGCGTTGGCAGCCGGCCCCTGATGACCTGGCAATGGATTGATTGTCGTATTCGGGCTGTTCTGCTTGAACGAGATCCAACCAGCATCTGTCAAGTCTTGCACCACATGCTTAAAAGGCTTTACATTCTTCCACAGCATGACCGACCCCGTTTTCATGGAAACTGCAGGTAGCATTAGCATTGTACCCTCTGGGAAATGGTGGCTGAACGACTTTCATTGGCCGAGTGTTGATCGGTTGTTGGAAGTCAAGTGATTAAACAACTTCCGGTGTATGTCATCGGAATTGGGTCAAAATGGTCCGCTTCTTGAACTGATAACCCTGAGCTTTGTGGACCGCCACCGCTTTGCTTTGGGTGGCACGGAGCGAGAATGGAACAGTTTGTGGTGGAGGGGTACCAAAAGATGAATTTCCTCCTGAGATGACATTAGTTTCTCCTTCTTTCTTCTTAGCGAAATGGGGCTGGTACTTCTTCTGAGTTTTTTAACCGCCAAAATTTCCTGCATTACTGAGGTGATTCGAAATCTTCCCACTTCGAAGGCCATGTTCAAGTCTTTCCCGAAGACTATCATATCGGAGAAGCTAGTCGAAACACTCGTGTCACTGTCATAGTAGATTCTTTGGCGTGGTTTCCAGGAACATGTACACCATTTCCTTCTCAGTCAGAGGAGGTTGAACCTGAGCAGTTGTGCTTCGCCATTTCTAAGCATACTCCTTGAAAGTCTCCTTTTCGCCCTTACTCATGTCTGTGCAAAATCGTGACCTATCCGGAGCCATGTCCATGTTGTACTTATATTGTCTCATGAAAGCTTCAGACAAATCCTTCCAACAGCGGATTTCAGAGGATTGCAACTTCATATACCAATCTAGAGGAGCTCCAGCCAGACTGTTTTGGAAGCAGTAAATCAGCAGTTTGTCATTTCAAAATTCAAAAGAATATGGAATATTCCTTTCTAGATAATTCTTCTAAATTCATGCCATTTTGGGCCATATCCCATGATTCAATGATTGGGCTCTGAATTTTATGATCTCACCAATCCCAAAATTGATTTATTTACCCCACCTCAAAGGAAAAGACCATTTTACCCCTCTATCCAAGAATTTGATTTTTATGCCAAAAGGCTTAATATATATGCACAAAAAATAATCACAATTAAGCACAAATATTCCCCAAATAAATCATTGATGATTGTTCAGTGATTTGGGACAAAAGACCGTTTGATCGTACCTTGACCAATGAAGTGTTGAAGTAGTTGTTGCTTCGTCAGATGGGCCGGTCGTCGAATGGGTGAAAGGACCGGTCCTGGCTTCACGCGTTGAGCACCTCGGGTGGTACTGCAAAAGACACTCCGACGATCTAGTGAGAGGTCGCTCGGCGCGATAGCACAAGGTTAGAGAACGTGCTGATGCCATATGCGAATGGCGTATATATATCTGCGAGTCCGACCGCTTTGCGCGAGATTTTCGGGCGGCGAATTGCGCTCCAAGCGGCGTGTTGGGCCGATCGACCGGGGTGGGCCGCAGCCTAGTTCTTTGCTGGCGCTTCGTATTTTTGATACACCCAGAAACGATTGCCCCCAAGCCTAGGTCGCTTAAGAGCGGGCTGAGGCTTGAATCGATGCCCCCAGGAGTGAAGTTATTTTGACGAAACGGACGCGGCCGTTCGCTTTCTCTATAGGGCGGTGTCGACCGCTTGTCAACCATCGACCGTGCTGTCGTGACGGTTGGTCTTACTGACATTTAAGGCGTGACGTTTGGTGTTTTCGAGGTTGTCTGGAGGAAACCATTGGTGAGAAGACGAAACGTTGTGACGCTTCGTATCCCGGTCCCCTTCGCGCCATGAGTCCGCACTATAAATAGCCCTCCTGCTGAGTTCATTTCTCACACTTCCAAGAATTGCTCTCACAATGACTAACTCGCCTGCCGACTTGCATTCATAGTCAAGCTGTTTATCTACTCGCGACCGATCCACAACATCTATTCAAGGTATGGATCGATCTTTACTTTTACTTTCGAACTTGAGTTTTTCTTTGAAAGTATTTCGTGACTTTTCCACGCCTCGTGATAGGGGTGTCGTCGAGGATGGCCAAATCGCCCCTCTCATGAGTGTTCTCGCTTGATCGACCGACTCGCTCCTCTATCACGGTGTTCTTGCATGCCCCGACGAAACCGACCGCCGTATTCCCTAAAACCACCGCAATCCTTTGTTACATATATGTCGAGGCCGGCGCGAGCCCAATCCCCATGAGGCGAGTCTAAGTCGCCTTCGGCGACAAAGGTTCTAGCTCTTCAAGCAGTTCTTCGAGCAGTACGAGCTCGAGTTCTCATTCTTCCGGTCGAGGGTCGGCCAGCTCAAAGAGCCCTGGTTCCAGGTCCGTCCATTCTGAGGAGCGGCCGTGCAACACTCCACCGCCAGAGGACATTGTTTCTCGAGCGGAGGGAGGGGAAGAAGATGTCGATGTGATTACCATTGATGATGATGAAGCGCAGAGTGCCGTCCCAGTCGTGGACGAGGAGATGGTGGAGGCCGAAGGCGGCCGAGCTGAGGAAGTCCACGGGGAAGAGGTGGTTCACCCGGCCGATGAGTTCCGTGCGGAGGTAAACATCGGAGGATCGAACGGGGGTCGCGGCCGTTCAAGCGGATGTAGCCCGAGATGTATCGACATGTCTTGGGTTTCGAAACTCTTCGCTCTAATAGGAGCATTATTACTCGTCGGCCACGTTGCTTTGCCCGACCGCGCGAGCGCCTTGACGACTCACCGGCCGAGGGGAGAGGCATGAAGGACGGCGAAGACATTGCAACTTATTCTCCCAACTTCAAGTTCACGATGTATCGGCTCGTGTTCGAAAGGATGAATATCACCCTCCTTTTATCGAATTTCAACGCGTGGCGTCTGCGTCACATCGGTCGCCTTCTCAACTCCATCCTAACGCATGGGCGCTCTCGAAAACTTTCGAGGTCCTCTTGACTAAGCTGGGTCGGCCGGTGTCGATCATGCTATTCTTTACTCTCTTTGAGCTGAGCTGGCTCAGGGAGAAGGCTAACAAGGAGAAAAGGGAGCAGGTCTCCTTTAAGATGCAGAAGACTCATCACCGGTTCTTCAAAGCATATCAAGAATCCTTGGGAGCGGCTGGAGAAGTCGATATTTTTGGATCGTTCCCACCGAGGAGGCTGGTAAGGCCGTATCGGAGGTCCAACCGGACGGAATGCTCGGTCCCCCTTACTTCCCCATCATGTGGAACGAGGCTCACTTCTGCCGGCGGCCTGGGGATTACATTTACACTGTCAAGGACTTGGGCGAGGCCGACCTGGAATCCCTGGAAAAGATCAAGTCGCTAGCGGGCATGATGCGCCCAGACCCCAAAGGCGACATACCTTGTCGTCCCTTTGTCTTGCTCGAGGGCCAGGAACTGGAGGCCGAAATCGGTTTGCTTTTGAACTTTGCCTTTAGATTTTATTGTCAATGCTCTTTTCTAACCTTTTGACTTGTCGTTTTGCAGAGAGGATGGCCGGTAAAAATTGGGCCGTGATCGAGTCAGTTCTGAATCCTGCTGCAATTCCAGGAGCTAAGAGGTATGACGGATCTCGGCCAGGGGATGTCCCTGAATCGTCCTCCAAGGTGCCCCCCACTCCTAAGGGCCAAAAGAAAAAGCCAGCTGTTCGGTCGCCTCCTCGCACTGACGATCGCTCCGCCAAGCGGATAAGGCTCGACGACCGGGACATGGATTCCGCCAAGGCCGACCTCCCTATTCTCTCGCTTGAGCGCTTAGGACAGGTCGAGCTCGAGTGGTTCAGAAAAAGCCGATGGAGGTCCAGTTTCTTTCTCGCTGCTTGGGATAGATAAAATCATGACCGAGTGGGGGCGGCCGAAGGTACTTTACTTTTTCAATCCGTTATTTCTTTTGTCTTAGATCGACCGACTAATAGGCCGGACGATCTCTGTTTCTGAGGCTCGCGCCGCCAAGAGTCTTTGATCGAGCCGCAGTGAAGTCGACAAAGCTGCCAAGGCCAAGAAAGAAGCTCTTCAATGGGCGAGGAGGACCGGGCCAAACTCGCCAAGAGGAATAAGGAGCTTCTTGGCGTGAATACGATCTGGCCCGACCTTGAATCCGTAGAAGGATAAGGCCAGCCGAGGCCGAGAATGCCGAGTGGCGCGAAGATCCAAATGGTGGCCTGTGCCGGGAGAGGCGCGATCGAAACGCTCTACAACGCTCTCTTGCTCGGCGCGCGCCACGAATGCGAATCAGATTCAAGATCAACTTCGATGAGAAGATGGTAAATCCCGCTCATTATGTTGTGGATAACAAGATCATGTTGCCTGAGCAAGTTGACGAACAAGGAAATGTTGTTCGACCGGCCACCGTTCTTTTCTGAAGCCTCTGAAGCCCGCCTGCGAGCGGTGTAATTCTTTTAATCGTTTAACTTGCCTTCGGGCACAACAATTTTCCTGCCTTCGTGCAGTTTTCAGTTAGTGGGCGCTCGGCTTCGACCGGGCGTCCCGTGTTTGTAATGACAATTTCTTTTCATTTACTTTGTTTGTTTACTTGAATCTGATTGTTTCGCATCTATTTTTCAAAGCTTACGAACTTTAGACTTAGGTCGCTGTTTCGTACATTTATTTGTCTAAGTTCCTTTCGAACGTATAGGCCGCTCGGCGACCGTTTCGCGCTACTTCGAAGTGCTCGTTCATGGTTGGGCCATTTCGATGGCACTCGATTGGGCCATTTCGATGGCACCTGTTGGGATCATTTCGATGATCTCTCGAGGTAGGTCGTTTCGACGGCCTATTGCGATGGGTCATTACTTAACCCTTGGGCCATTTTCGATGGCGCTCGTTCAAGTCAACTTCGGTGGTCGTCATCATCTGCTTGGCTCGGTGGCACGTGTTACAGATCGATTCGACGACCTGAAGTTGGGGGGTTATCTAACCCTTGGGCCATTTCGATGGCTCTCGAGGCAGATCGTTTCGACGATCTGATCAACTTTGATAAATCTTCGATCGCTTCTTTGCCACGGGCAATCTTGAGCGACCGGTCATACATTCTTGCGAGAAAGTAAAGGACACATCATATTTCTAAAGGTCAGGCCTCTGTAAATAACCCAGTGGGAAAAAGAGCGCCTGCCTGCTTTTGATTAATAGGTCGGTCGTTCATTACAAATCGTTCATTACATTCAAACGTAATACTTTCTGAGTTTCTCTGCATTCCATGTTCTGGGGATAGTCGCCCCATCCATGGTTTCCACTCGTAAGCCCCTTTCCGCCTTGTTGATGACCTGTATGGACCTTCCCAATTTGGTGCGAGCTTCCCTTGGCGTGCATTCTTGTTTCCTACGTCGGCCCGTCTTAGAACGAGTTGACCGACCGTGAAGTCTCTCTTTTGCACGCGAGTATTGTATCTGGCTGCGACCTTCTGTTTGATCAGTTGCTCTCTTAGAGACGCTTGGGTACGCATCTCTTCAACTAGGTCCAATTCTTCTCGAATAGCTCGGTCGTTGTCAACCATCGTAGGGGGATTTGAGGTTCTCCAATTCAGTTCACCCATTTCTATGGGTATGACAGCATCGGTCCCATATACCAGTCTGAAGGGGGACTCCCCGGTCGTTGAATGAGGGGTCGTCCTGTAGGCCCAAAGAACGGACTGTAGCTCCCCGACCCAGTTCCCTTTCGCTTCATCGAGTCTTCGCTTCAAACCTCGTAGGATGACTTTGTTGGCCGCTTCAGCTTGGCCGTTTGTCTGAGGGTGCTCGACCGAGGTGAAACGCTGTTTTACCCCTAAGTCGGCCAACATTTCTCTGAATCTCTTGTCGTGAACCGGTGCCGTTGTCTATTATTAGTTCTTTGAGGATCCCAAAACGGGCAACACACACCTACCAAGAATTTGCTCACTTTCGCCGAGGTGATGGTTGCAAGAGGCTCGGCCTCGATCCACTTAGTAAAATAATCTACCGCCACGATCAAGAACTTGAACTGGCCTGGGGCAGGTGGAAACGGGCCTAGGAGATCCATGCCCCACCAAGCGAACGGCCAAGGTGAGACAAGACTTTGTAGTTCTGAGGAGGGCGCAATGTGGACATCAGCATGTACTTGACATTTCTTGCACTTCTGAACAAGCTTCTTAGCATCCTCGCGTCATGGTGGTCGGCCAGTAATAGCCGGCCCTGAGAGCCTTCTTAGCTATGGAACGAGCGCCTTGATGACTTCCACAAACACCTTCATGAATGTCCCTCAGCACATGGTCGGCTTCGACCGACGTAAGGCATCTTAACAATGGAGAGGAGAATCCTCTTCTGTACAACTTTCCTTCTATTACCGAGTACTTGGTCGCTCTCAGCCTGACCAACTTTGCTTGCTTCGGGTCGCTCGGTTCTTCCCCTTCAACAATGTATCTCAGGATAGGGGCAATCCAATCAATCGCATTGACACACGTAACGCCAACGATCGGCTCGGCTTGGTTGACACGCTCGGCCGGTTTAGCGTCTCCTGAATCAGACTTCTGTGATTTCCCGGAGTCTTTGTACTTGCCAGCTTTGATAGTACATCTGCTCGAACATTTTCGGTCCGAGGTACGTGCAGAACCTCAGCTCGGTCGAACTGCATGAGCAGCTCTCTGACTTTGGCCAGGTAACTTTTCAGCACGTCATCCTTGGCATCGTATAATTCTTTGATCTGCGAGACTACAAGCAAGGAATCTGATCTGAGCTCGACTCGGTCGACACCAAAATCTCTGGCGAGCTGTAGGCCAGCTATGCACGCCTCATATTCAGCCTGATTGTTCGAAGTGTGGAACGCAAAAGTTAAAGAGACCTCCACAAAGCAAGGCCCTTCGAATTTTCCAAGATTAGGCGGCTCCTCCTCTCTTTTGCTATTGGACGACCCGTCTCGTGCAAGATCCGGTCGTTTCACCTTGATCTTCCGGGATTGGAGTCATTTCAAAGAATAAAGTCGCCAACACCGCGCTTTGCGCCGATCTGGATTCGAATTTAATTCCAAACTCACTGAGCTCTACTGCCCACTTTATCATCCGTCCCGTCAGGTCTGGCCGATGGAGGACCTGTCTGATAGGCTGGTCGGTCCTTACCACGACCTGATGGGCCACAAAGTAGGGTCTCAATCTTCTAGCAGCTATTAGGAGTGCAAGGGCAAGCTTCTCTATTTTCGTATCTCACTGGGCCCTTGCAAAGACTTTTTACTAATGAAATAGACCGGATTTTGCTTCAGGTCGTTTTCTCTGACCAGCACCGCACTTAGGACTTCTTCTGTTATGGCCAAGTATAAATACAATGTCTCGCCCGGCAGCGGCTTGGTCATAATCGGTGGGTTGATCAATGCTTGCTTCAACTCATCCAACGCTCGCTGGCATTGGTCGGTCCACTCAAAATCCACCTCTTTCTTCAGCAGTCTAAATAGTGGAAGCGACTTGCAGGCCGCTTTGGGAATGAACTGGGATAGGCAGCTACCATGTCGTTCAGCTGTTTATTTTCTTTTTTAGTCGTGGGCGGCCTCATATCGGCGCCATCACCTGCACTTCTCAGGGTTTGCTTCTATCCCTCTTTCAGTTAGGTGGAAGCCCAAAAATCTGCCGGCCCTCACCCCAAAGGTACACTTCTCAGGATTCAGTCTGAGTGAGTTATTCCTAGCTTCTTCAAATATCTCCCTGAGGTCGCTCACATGATCTGGGTCGGTCACGCTTTTGATGATCATGTCGTCCAAGTACACCTCGGAGATTCGACCGATTTGCCTCTTGAAAATTTTGTTCATCATTCGCTGGTAGGTCGCTCCAGCGTTCTTGAGGCCGAAAGGCATCACCTTGTACTGAAAATTTCCCCGATCGGTCATGAAGGCCGTCTTGTGCCGATCGGGCGGATACATCGTGATCTGATTGTATCCAGAGTAAGCGTCCAAAAAAGACAATAGTTTGTAGCCCGAGGCCCCATCGACCAATTTGTCAATGTTGGGTACGGGGAAGGCATCCTTCGGGCATGCCTTATTCAGATCGGTGTAGTCTACACACATCCTCCACTTTCCATTCTTCTTTTTGACCAGCACGACATTGGATAGCCAGGTCGTGTATTTGATCTCTTCTATGAAATTGGCCTTTATGAGGTCCTCAACGGCCTTTGCAGCGGCTTGAGATTTTTCCTCGCTCGAGTATCGCCTTCTTTGAGCGGCGACGGCTTGATTTCCTTCATCGATCGAAAGTTGATGGCGTGCTACTTCGATAGGAATGCCGGGCATGTCGATGCCCGCCATGCGAATGTCGGATAGTCTCTCAAACATTGCACAAGGTCTTGCTTTACTTGCTCTGGCGGTCGCTACCGAGCTTAACTATCTTTGTTGGGTCGCCTCCCAACCGCACATCTATCGATTCTCCATGAGGTTCTCGCCTTTTCAACTGCTTTTTTCACTTCTCGGGCTAAGTCATCATCGTTATCCTCTGGGTGCATTATGCGGATCATACCGAGCATCCAAATCGATGGCGTTGACTTGATGGCCTTCACGGTTGCTTTGAACATTTGGGCCAAGGTCTACCTCATCGCAAATTTGCCGGTACGGATCGTGACTTCGCTTCTTGCCTCTTTCTAGTCGGCCGCCGCGGGTAACTACACGGGTCGCCTTTGCTTTGTAGAATTTCATCTTCGATGTACTTGTTGACGCCACGACCTCTCTAGCTTGCCCAGGGTCGGCCTACCAATGATACACTGATAGCATGATTTGAGGGGTAGTACGAGGAACGTCGTGCGGACCGTCCGGTATAAAGTGCTATCTCGATTATCGCCACCAAATGTGACCATGAGTTCGATCGTCCCCAGCGGGTAGGTGACCGCTCCATTGAAGCCCGTTAGGGAGTAGGCTCGGCACGGGGAATTATCTCGCTCCGATCAACCTTGATCTTGTCAATCAAGCCTTCAAACATGATGTCGGCCGAGCTACCCTGGTCGACTAGAATTCTTTGAACTTTAGTATTGGCCATAACTGCCCTGATTACCAACGGAACATAACTGTTTGGCTCGCCATCGCATGCGGTCGCTATCTCCAAACGAGATGGGGGTCTGCATTCGAGACCGGTGGGATCGTTGATGTCGAATCACCATCGAGAGCTCGTCCCACTTCCTTTTTGTGGCTTTATTCGATTCTCTACGGTCCAACGGGTTTCCACCGTGAATGACCATTGCAACGTTGCGACCTCTGGACCGTGGAGCTTCTCGATCTTCAGACCGGTCTTTATCTTGGGCGCTTGAAACAACTAGAGCACCCTTCCTCTGCATGCGGATCGCCTTCTTTCTGCTTCTCTTGAGGTCGGTCGCCTTCCTCCGACCTCACATACTTTCCCAGCTTGCCTTTCTGAATGAGCTCTTCAATATCATCTTTGAGGGCCATACAGTCGTTAGTATCATGGCCCTTGCTCTTGTGGTAACGGCAGTATCTTTTAGTCGGTCGTGCCCCCTTCTTGAGCACGAGTGGATCGGGCCGCTTTACTCCCACAAATTCATTATTTTGGCACTCGCTATAGATCTGTGCAATAGAGGTGTTTAGCCGAGTGCGATGGTCGAACTTCTTATCTCGAAAGTCAGACCGATTGTCGCGGCGACCTTCATGTCCTTTGGTCGGCTTGCTGTTCTCTTCTTTAGGTCGTGCACGGACGGCCTTTCTCGCTGCCAGAGTCTCTTCATATGCCATGTGGACGTTAGCCCTCGTTAAGAAGTAGCTGAGATCTTGGTAATGATTCAATGTAAACTCTTCGACGAACCGGTGGTCTGGTCGAATACCACGCTTCAGATATTTCAACTTGTCTTTGTCGACGACAAGTCACGAATGCACTTCGGCCTCGATGTTAAACCGGTCGATATCTCGTCTCGGCGTCTCGTTGTCGCCCTGAACAACAAGAATCCGTATTCTTCATACCGATATTGGCAGCGGTTTGCAGTGTAGTGAGACAAGAAGATTCTTATCAAGTCTTCCCATGATGAGATGGAATTGGGTCGAAGAGACTCCCACCACTCCAATGCTCGGCCGTCCAACGACTGGGGAAAAAGCCTGCATTTCATGGTCGGTCCCAATTCCCTATAACAAAGAATAGTTATTGAAGTAACGGAGATGTTTGTCCGATCCCCTCGTACCACAAACTTGTTGAGATTTGGCGGCTTGCGTAGATCCCTCGGAATTTTGTAACGTCTGATGTAACATCCCTAGTTTCGTTAATTTCGATTTACGAAATTAACGAGTGAATTATTATTCGAGTAAATAATAAGTCACGTTTCGGATTGAATTTGACATAAAGAGTAAACTATGTGATTGTGTTATGTGAAGAAAACATGGGGTGTGCCGAAGTAAAGTAAAGAGTTTGTTTTTGTGAAGGAGGCCCAACCCACCCAAAGAAAAAAAAAAAATAATAAGAAAGGAATAGAAAGGAAAGCAGCGTGAGAAACAGAGAGAGAGAGATGAGAAGCCGAGAGAAAGGGGAGAAAACGTGAGGAAGAAACATGGAACTCTCCGCGAATACTCAACGGTTGTAAGTGATTCTTGTACCGTTCTTCTCCATTTTTCGAGATCTATCTATTGGTACCACTTTCACACTCTAATTTCTTTCCGTTTTGTTTTGCCATTAATGGGTTTTAAGCTCCAATTTGGAGAAACCGGAGATTTAAGCGAAATTGAAGCTTGGTATGGACGATTGGAAGCTCAACAACCGACGTGGAGTGTTCGGTTCCGCTTTGGAGCGCGAGTTCGGAGCGAGTTCGTGAAGTTCGGGATCATGAGCTTGGAACGTCTCGGTGGTTCGTGATTTTCATCACGAGGAGGTGAGTTTTACTCGCTTAGGGAATTTAAACATCGTTTTTGAACTATGTTTGAATGATTTTTCAAATTTTGAAGTTTCGAGAATTTTAGAGTCAAAAACGCTATTTTGCGAAAATGACGCGCTTTGAAAATTTAACACGCAACCATAATGATTTGATTTTTGGATTGTTATGTTTGACTGAATATTTGTGTGTATGGTCAGACGTGGTTGTTTAGGATTGAAATACGGTTTGGGATCGATCGGAGAACGAACGGAGCGGAATTGGGGACTAAGTTGAGAAGTTCCTATGTCCCCAATGTCCAATGTTTCGCTTCGACACTCCGCTCGGCTCCAAACTTCTTTTAAATCCTTTTCCTAACCACCTAGAGCATTTATGTGGAATATTGTTTGTTTGGATGTGTTTTAAAGTTGGGTGTGAATCGGTTGAATTTTCAAATCTATTGGAAAACCGTAAAATTTTGTATATGTGTGAAATAATGATTTTGGAATAAAATGATGTCTGGACTGGTTTTTCAGGTGATTATGATTTATTTTGGGATGTCCGTATTACAGAGGAAACTCTGCCGAAATTTTGTTAGAAATTTTGATACAAATTCAAAGTGGTTTTGAAATAACGATTAATATTATTATTATTTCGAAAAAACCGTAATTAGTATACGAGTGAGGACATATGTTTTGGAAATTGAATTGAACCAAAATGTTCATTTCTATTTTATATTTGGCGCGGAATGATTATATTCATCTAAACCGGCCTTCTTTGAACAAAGGGTTCTATTTTTATTTTTTTATAATTGGCGCGGGATGATAATGTTCATCTAAACCGGCCTACATTTGACGATATATAAAAATATCGAGTTGAGGTGACGACCTCTATGTGTTAGTATGCTAGGGGAGGGCAGTCATGAGCCCTGGCCCTAGGCCCCAATGTTAAAAATTATTCCGCCTTTAGGAGTTGTACACTTATTGGCTATGACGGGGTCCACCCATGCTTCTGTAAGGTTGTTGGTGGTGTACTAAAAGTAATAAAACTTTATTGTAATTCATTCTTGGATTACCATGTGATTCCGCAATTCATATAATAGAATTGCTAAGAGATCCAGTAAGAACTAACTTGCTGTGTCTATGTTTTTAATTGGCTCATGAGTGTGGCTAGGGGTCACGGTAAAGCTCACTGAGACAAGTTGTCTCACCCTATCATATGTGGTTTTTTTCAGAGAAACAGGATAAAAGAAAAGGGAAGAAGCACGGGCAGTTGATGCTTGTGTGGAAGATGGATACGGAGCATTTATGCTTATGATATTCTGTTTTGCTTCTTTGTAAAATATTGTATAACTTGACTTGATACAAGTTGTAAGTTATATTTCCGCTACTCTGATATGTAATGTTTCGAATAATTCGTGTTTAAGACGCGAAAAATTTTTAGGGTGTTACATTTGGTATCAGAGCAGTTCGACCTAGTCGGACGTAGAGACCTTATGGTCAAAAGGTTAGATTGTGTCAGCTAGGGACTTAGACAATTAAATGTCAGAACCTTTCAGTATGTTATGTGAAGTATTGAGTCAGGATCCACTCAATGTTTCATGTGAGTTCACGAGAATGATGACGATTAGTTGCCTCGGCCCCAAAATGTCCAAACCCTACACCATAGGAATTCGCCTTCTCGGTTTTATCGAGCACGCAAATAAAGCAAAGGGCTATAGTTGGTGTTCTGCAGCAAGTAAAGGGCAGCCTAGTTGGTTCGAAGAAACGATGGACGGATGTTCAATCAGGGAACCAGGTGCAAATGTGAAATTGCAGTGGAAGTTATCGTAGGTCCTGCAGGAACTACAATTAAGAAAAGCTTTCAAAGTAGTAATAATGACATATCGTAAGACCGCTAAGATTAATGGATGCACCCGAGGTCCCGACCGCTGATTAGTCGATCTAGCGACTATGGAAATATTATTCCATATATATCCTTACTTTATGGATAGAGTAAACCCGACTTAGATTGCGGTTAGAGGTTTCCTCCGGATAGTCGCGAGTATTGATAAGGTTCATTTTTCCTTAAAGACATACTGCGAAATGCTATGAAGCCGATCTAGTAAGTTGTAGTGCAATCTCGAATTGGCTCTGTAACCCAATGCGGATCAAATTAGTTCGATTACGGTTTTTCAACCAAGTCCTAATCGAGATAAGATCAATAGGTGATTTTGATGGTAACATGTACTGGGTTTCAAACAATTCCCCGTTACGGTAATATTTCGGAAAGAGTGATTCTTGGATTGAAAGACCTGCACCTATAGGGAATTCTAATGTTAAACTTTCAGATGAGGAATTGAGGAACTTGAGGAATATCTTTTCAATCTATTTCTGGAAACTCGTGTCCAATCAAGTTATGCAATGGACTGTTGCTTGATTTTGAGAAATGACGGCAGTAATGAAAATGAGATGTCACATGTGAGGGAAAATATATTCAAGCCGATTGATATATATATATTTCGAGAAAGCTAGTCTCAGTTTGTGAGAAATTTTCGATAGTTTACCAACTTGTTTTATTTATAACTTCTAATCCGGAACTCCGATTCTTATGTTACGGGATGCGTTGGAAAGCTAACGAAAATGTCTACACATCTGAGTAGTTTGTGAATCAGTTGTTCAGTGGTATTCTGAACTGTACCTCTGTATTATCCCAAGTTGTTTGGTACTAAAGCGGTTGTAGAACATAAACCTATTATAGGCTTGGGAATTGGAAAGAGAACTTCCAGCAGTTAAGATGAGATTCCTAAACACTGTTTTAGGATGATACTCATTATAGTTTTCTAATGGTTTTATTCCCCGGAAAAGGTTGTTAGCAGCTATAGCTTTTCAACAGTCGGTGGAGCTTCCAAAAGCGAACGATTATGTGGTATGTCACCAGTATATCCAAGGGTGGAACTTTCAATCTCTTAAAGTGTTATTGTTCTATAGTAAGACAGAGTTAAGTGACGTGAGACACCTTACTTATTGTTAAGCAAGACATGTTCCATGCCAAATGGATACGTTAAAGAGGTTATGGTTATGTTTGAACGTTTGTGGTGCTGGAGAGTTGTGGGACCAAAGGAATGACTAAAGTGGTGAGAATTGTTCTCGGGATCAACGTTGGAAGCATCATCTTGTGCCCGTTTGATTCCGTAGAAGAATCCTTCTATTTTGATTATTTCTTTGATAATTATAATAACTGGTTTGACTTCGTGAGGAATCCAAACATAAACGTTCCGCTTAGAGAAAGTCCTACTTAGCTAGGAAAGCGGTTATGTATCAAGCGAGGGATCTATGTGGTTAGATTCTTTTATGCTTGAATATTTGAGTATTAGGCTCCATTCAAGAGAATGGTTGGCTTTAGAAAAGTTGTTTGACATATGATCCATACCTTAGTTAATGACCCAAGGACCATGAGGATGAAACTGCTGAAGTATATAATAGTGATAATAGAAACTGTATGGTGTTGCAAATTTGAAGGAGAGTATGAGGAGTATTTATGATACTTCTAACGAAGTTTTAACTACAGAAAATGTAACTTAAGACTATGCTATTCCAAACAGATCAGTCAAGAAATGTTGTTTTGATTGGAAAGTGGCTAGTTCGGCAATCACTCGTCTATATTCAATGAAATAAAGTCAAAGGACTTTGATCTGTAATCCATTTTTAATGCATGAAATTTTTGGTTCACAAGTTACATTAGCAACTACCGTGATTAGTTCCTGAGTTAGTAACATTGGTATACTATTATTAATAGTCCCTAATCTAAAGAATGTTTTGATATTGGAGATGGGTACATCATTGTATCACTATTGTTGATGGAATCCAAGTGAATGAATAATAGATTCAGTTCAAGGGAAAGGTTGGTTGGAATAGTCATCTGATTTCCAGGTTCTGAAAGGCCATACATTTGTGTGAGATCATCCGGATCTCGGAATTGAGTTTCGAAGAATGAGTCACGAGGTGAAGATATGTTTTATTAGTATTTCGGGTTAGCGAAGAAACAAACTCCTATAGGTAAGTGGGAAGATTATTTCATATTCAAATGTTTTCAAGGAACTTTTACAAAACCTTTACCCATTGGTGAGTCAGTTAGGAACACTGTAGTGACAGAGTTTAACCCAAAGTGCTAATAAGATATCTAATAAAACAGAAAGGTAATGTGACCTAGTTTTCCCACAAGTTGGGGTGCTTCCGTGTTAATTATTGAAAAGAAAAGATGGGAGCAGGAGGTCGGGTATAAATTACCTCCAGTTGGATAAAGTTATGGTTAAGAATAAGAATCTATGCTTAGGTTGTTTAGCTTCAAGGTGAAGCAGTGATTTCAAAGTGTGGTCTAAAGTCGGGTTATTTTTAATTAAAAGTTAGGACTTAGGTATTCCGAAGATAGTTATCCATACTAGATATGGACATTACGAGTGAGTGATGCTCTTTGGTCTAACTAATGTTCCTACGGTATTCATGGATTACATGAACCGAGTTTTTCACCCGTATTTAGACTAGTTGTGGAAATTTTCCCGATAACATCTTGGTATACATTAAGACCACTATAGAATATGATTGACGACTACTGCGTTGTTCAATATATACTCCCGAGAAGGGAGAGATAGGCTAAACCCTAGAAATATGAATTATGAGTGTCTGTGGTGAAATTTTTGGAACATGTGGTCTTCAGCCTGTTGTGGCAGAAAATACTAGTAATGGTGAAGCTGTAGTGAATTGGGAAGTTGTCGTCTTCACTTCGTAGTAAGGAGTATTGGAACTAATTGATTTGTATAGTAGGTTTATCGGAAGATTCTCACGATGGTTATTCCTCCCATTCGGTTAACTTGTAAAGGTCAGTCGTTGGAATGAAATTTCGATGGTGAAGTATGTTCTAGAGTTGAAAGCGAAGTTGATTCCTGTTCCACTTCTAATTCTTTCGGATCTTTTTCTTAGAATTCCAAATTTATAGTAACGCCTCGTGTAAGGTTTAACATGTGTTTTGATGCATAATTACAATTGGCAGCTTATGCATCTTGGTAAGAGAAGTCCTCATGAGAAGGATTCTACGACTCATGATTTTAAATTGAAAACTATTGGGTATGCATTGAGAATTGAAGGTAGCTCTGAGTCGGCAAAAAGGATTATGTTGACAAAGGAATTAGACCACTAGAGTTGGATCGGATGATCCTGTATTGTAAGAGTTACATCAACCATTGTTACCGGTAGAGCATTGCCGGCGAAGAACTCAGTTCTCGAGTGTATTGTACTAGTGGAGTATTGTATAGTTTTATCTTGGACATTGTTCAATTTAAATGAAGTATTTCCTGTATCCTAATTGAGGAAAGACCTTCTAATCCCAGTCAACTGTGGAGTTAGAAACGATCGATCTTTGACTAATTCGTCATTTCAGCCAAATCCAAGTTATATCTTAGGTCATGAAGAGAAAATGCTTCGGACGAGAACAATTACAATTGCTTAAGGAGTTTGTAATCGTTTTTCGGTTCAGGAAGCTATTTGGGAATTAGAGGACGATATGCGGATTAGATATCCGTATATATACTCGTGAGGTATGTTTGTCAAATTTTGAGGACAAAATTTTTCAAGTTGGGGTGATTGTAACATCCCTAGTTTCGTTAATTTCGATTTACGAAATTAACGAGTGAATTATTATTCGAGTAAATAATAAGTCACGTTTCGGATTGAATTTGACATAAAGAGTAAACTATGTGATTGTGTTATGTGAAGAAAACATGGGGGTGTGCCGAAAGTAAACTGAGTTTGTTTTTGTGAAGGGAGGCCCAACCCACCCAAAGAAAAAAAAAAAAAAAAAAATAAGAAAGGAATAGAAAGGAAACAGAAGCGTGAGAAACAGAGAGAGAGAGGGATGAGAAGCCGAGAGAAAGGGGGAGAAAACGTGAGGAAGAAACATGGAACTCTCCGCGAATACTCAACGGTTGTAAGTGATTCTTGTACCGTTCTTCTCCATTTTTCGAGATCTATCTATTGGTACCACTTTCACACTCTAATTTCTTTCCGTTTTTGTTTTGCCATTAATGGGTTTTAAGCTCCAATTTGGAGAAACTGGAGATTTAAGCGAAATTGAAGCTTGGTATGGACGATTGGAAGCTCAACAACCGACGTGGAGTGTTCGGTTCCGCTTTGGAGCGAGTTCGAGCGAGTTCGTGAAGTTCGGGATCATGAGCTTGGAACGTCTCGGTGGTTCGTGATTTTCATCACGAGGAGGTGAGTTTTACTCGCTTAGGAATTTAAACATCGTTTTTGAACTATGTTTGAATGATTTTTCAAATTTTGAAGTTTCGAGAATTTTAGAGTCAAAAACGCTATTTTGCGAAAATGACGCGTTTGAAAATTTAACACGCAACCATAATGATTTGATTTTTGGATTGTTATGTTTGACTGAATATTTGTGTGTATGGCTGTACGTGGTTGTTTAGGATTGAAATACAGTTTGGGATCGATCGGAGAACGAAACGGAACGGAATTGGGGACTAAGTTGAGAAGTTCCTATGTCCCCAATGTCCAATGTTTCGCTTCGACACTCCGCTCGGCTCCAAACTTCTTTTAAATCCTTTTCCTAACCACCTAGAGCATTTATGTGGAATATTGTTTGTTTGGATGTGTTTTAAAGTTGGGTGTGAATCGGTTGAATTTTCAAATCTATTGGAAAACCGTAAAATTTTGTATATGTGTGAAATAATGATTTTGGAATAAAATGATGTCTGGACTGGTTTTTCAGGTGATTATGATTTATTTTGGGATGTCCGTATTACAGAGGAAACTCTGCCGAAATTTTGTTAGAAATTTTGATACAAATTCAAAGTGGTTTTGAAATAACGATTAATATTATTATTATTTCGAAAAAACCGTAATTAGTATACGAGTGAGGACATATGTTTTGGAAATTGAATTGAACCAAAATGTTCATTTCTATTTTATATTTGGCGCGGAATGATTATATTCATCTAAACCGGCCTTCTTTGAACAAAGGGTTCTATTTTTATTTTTTTATAATTGGCGCGGGATGATAATGTTCATCTAAACCGGCCTACATTTGACGATATATAAAAATATCGAGTTGAGGTGACGACCTCTATGTGTTAGTATGCTAGGGGAGGGCAGTCATGAGCCCTGGCCCTAGGCCCCAATGTTAAAAATTATTCCGCCTTTAGGAGTTGTACACTTATTGGCTATGACGGGGTCCACCCATGCTTCTGTAAGGTTGTTGGTGGTGTACTAAAAGTAATAAAACTTTATTGTAATTCATTCTTGGATTACCATGTGATTCCGCAATTCATATAATAGAATTGCTAAGAGATCCAATAAAACTAACTTGCTTTGTGTCTATGTTTTTAATTGGCTCATGAGTGTGGCTAGGGTCACGGTAAAGCTCACTGAGACAAGTTGTCTCACCCTATCATATGTGGTTTTTTCTCAGAGAAACAGGATAAAAGAAAAGGGGAAGAAGCACGGCGGTTGATGCTTGTGTGGAAGATGGATACGGAGCATTTATGCTTATGATATTCTGTTTTGCTTCTTTGTAAAATATTGTATAACTTGACTTGATACAAGTTGTAAGTTATATTTCCGCTACTCTGATATGTAATGTTTCGAATAATTCGTGTTTAAGACGCGAAAAATTTTTAGGGTGTTACATCTGATCTCCCTGGAGAACGGGCCGTGCTCGTTCTGAATGCCGTTCGACCCAAAGGGTTGCATTGCGAGGCATGCCTCGTTGCCCGGCATTCCATAAAATCCTCCGGATGGGCCAGTTGGTGGAAGTTGAGGAGGCCTTCGGGGTCGCTCGCTTTGGCCTCTCCTCGGCCGATGCGAAACGTCCCTGATTCTTCCATCTCTGTAATCTTCCAACTCTTCTCGAGAATCCCAAGATCTGCTTCTCGACCGACGTGACCCGGACGACTCATTGGAGGAGTACCTCGTGGGCGAGCGGCCGGTGTCAGGGCGGTAGCTAGAATCTTCATAGTCATAGGACATTGAACGGCGTCTACGCTCGTTCCTGCTCGGGGGCGATCTGCGTGCCCTGCTTCTTCTTGCCGGAGAACGATGAGTGGTGCTCTCTCGGCGAGAAATGCTCCTTCGAGGGGGGGAGCGGTGTCTTCGCGCCGGTCGGCGGCGAGCAGAAGGTTCTCCGTCTTCCGCACGCGGGCGGCCCGGAATTGACCCTCTTTCATACTGAGAGATGAGCGCGTCTCTATCTGCGATCACCTGATTTTTGTTTTGCAGGATCTGCAAAACGGCTTGAGTGACATGGTCCGGTAGAGGTTCCTGAATGCCCGCTTCAATCAGCTCGGGCGGCAAGTCTCCAGGAACGGGCGGTTGAATCTGTTGGAGGACAGGTCCGCGACCATTGTGCACCGAAGGTTCCTGTCGTGGAAGTCCTTGAGACTCGTGGATCGTGATGGCCCGCGCCTCGGGGTCTGCTGCTGATTCTGCCCGGAGGGATTGAGTCGAGAAGCGGCCCGCGTCTGGGGCCGGTCGCGTGGAGCCATGAATTAGGTAGGATAGCGCACGGGCCTCCCACTGTGGTCGCCAATTGATCGTACCTTGACCAATGAAGTGTTGAAGTAGTTGTTGCTTCGTCAGATGGGCCGGTCGTCGAATGGGTGAAAGGACCGGTCCTGGCTTCACGCGTTGAGCACCTCGGGTGGTACCTGCAAAGACACTCCGACGATCTAGTGAGAGGTCGCTCGGGCAGATAGCACAAGGTTAGAGAACGTGCACGATGACATATGCGAATGGCGTATATATCTTTGCGAGTCCGACCGCTTTGCGCGAGATTTTCGGCGGCGAATTGCGCTCCAAGCAGCGTGTTGGGCCGATCGAATTGGGCTGGGCCGCAGGCCTAGTTGCTGTTGGCAGTTCTCGTATTTGCTGATACACCCAGAACACCGCTTTTATTGTGAAATGACCAAAATGCCCTTTCACTCTAAAAACCCTAGTTATTTGCCCAAAGCACATTTTTACTTCAAAAATGACTTTTCCCCCTTGGAATGACCTCTAATATCTCAAAAATGCATGTTGAATGATTTGTCCTGAGAAATTGTCCCTTATTTGCAAAATGACCAAAATACCCTTTTGCACCGAAAAACCCTAATTTGTCCAAGAAGTGCATTCCAACTCAAAAAATGATTTTAGAAGCTTTGAAATGACTTTTAGAACCTTAAATGCAATGCATGATGCTCTCTTCTCCTCCGGTTATTTATTTTTGGGGAAAATTAGGGTTTTGACCTAAGCCGGACAAAATTGGGGTATGACAGCGAGAAGAAAATGCATTGAGAGAAAAAATTTGATAAAAGTATGATAGTAAATTACAATGTTGTCTTTAGCTAGATGAATTGTCAAGTAAATATGGAGGCTTGTTTGAGTAATTTAAATGTGGTTTGTTTGTATAAATAGATTAAGTGTGGTTTGTTTGTATACATAGATATTAGATTAGATAGTGAATAGGAGTAAATTGTAGATTATTTAATATTAATTTAATTATATTAGATTATATAGTGGATTAAAAAAATTGGGAAAAGAAATATTTTTAAATAAAGGAGTAAGAAATATTGGGAAATGTGAGATTGAAAGAGAGTGAGTGAGTGAGAAATGAAGAGAAAGTGGAATTAAAAAATGATAATTAAAACAAAAGTGATGTGTCAAAAAAGTAAGATGTCTAAAATTGTAATTTTGTAAGTTATTTGTGTGTATAAATAGATAAATAGATATTAGATGCTGCCATATTCTTTTCAGGAACGAACTTAGACATAATTTAAATAGTCTGGACAGCACTTCGTGGGAAAAAGATAAATTTAAAGAAGTTAAAAAAGGAGCCTCAAATAAAAAGTTAGATAAATATTAAAATATAAAAATGTAAAAGTATCATTTAAAAACAATCTGTACATTTATCCCGTGTTCTTTTATATATTAGTGTCAGTGTTGTTATCCCGTATTTTTTTTTATATATCAGTTCAGCTGTCTCGTGTTTTTGCATACATCATTGCAATTATCCCGTGTTTTTTTATTAAAGTTATCACGTGTTTTTTAATCTATCAGTGAAGTTATCACATAGTTTCAATTGATTATTTTAGTTGATTAATAGATTATAGTAGACAGTAACAGATAGATGGTAGATTATCAAATATTTCAGTGAAATGTTTTGTATATATCAGTGCAGTTATCGCGTGTTTTTATACATATCATTGCAATTATCTCGTGTTTTTTTACATATTAGTATAGTTATCCCATGTTTTTATATATCAGTGCAGTTATCTCATAGTTTTAATTGATTATTTTAGTTGATTAGTACATTATAGTAGATCGTAAAAGATAGATTATCAAATATATCAGTGCAGTTATCCCGTGTTTTTTTATATATCAGTATATAGTTATCCTGTGTTTTAAATATTAATCAGTAGTTGAAATAGTCATTAAGTTTTCCTTTTTTTTGATATATTAATATCGTGTTTTTTTATATATCAGTGAAGTTATCCCGTGTTTTTATATATTAGTGCAGTTATCTCTTAGTTTAGATTGATTATTTTAGTTTATTAGTAGATTTGATATGATTTGAATTTCGAAATTTGAAGAAAAAAAAAAGAGAGGGGAAAGTTAAAACAAATGGGAGTGAGAAGAAAGTGCATTGGGAGAAAGAAATTTGAAAAAGAATGTGATAGTAAATTACAATGTTGCCCTTAGTTTGATGAGTTGTAAAATAAATAGGGAAACTTATTTAAGTAATTTAAGTATGATTTGTTTGTATAAATAGATATTAAATTAGATTAGTAGATAGGGGTAAAAGAAAGTTGGTGAGTTTGATTTGAATTTTGAATTTTGAAAAAAAGTAAGAGAAAGTAGGAAAAAAGTGGGAGTGAGAAGAAAATGCATTGAGAGAAGAAATTTGATAAAAGTATGATAGTAAATTACAATGTTGTCCTTAGCTAGATGAATTGTCAAGTAAATATGGAGGCTTGTTTGAGTAATTTAAATGTGGTTTGTTTGTATAAATAGATTAAGTGTGGTTTGTTTGTATACATAGATAAATAGATATTAGGTTAGATAGTGAATAGGAGTAAATTGTAGATTATTTAATATTAATTTAATTATATTAGATTATATAGTGGATTAAAAAAATTGGGAAAAAAATATTTTTAAATAAAGGAGTAAGAAATATTGGGAAATGTGAGATTGAAAGAGAGTGAGTGAGAAATGAAGAGAAAGTAGAATTAAAAAATGATAATTAAAACAAAAGTGATGATGTGTCAAAAAAGTAAGATGTCTAAAATTGTTATTTTGTAAGTTGTTTGTTTGTATAAATAGATATTAGATTAGAAAACCTTTACCCATTGGTGAGTCAGTTAGGAACACTGTAGTGACAGAGTTTAACCCAAAGTGCTAATAAGATATCTAATAAAACAGAAAGGTAATGTGACCTAGTTTTCCCACAAGTTGGGGTGCTTCCGTGTTAATTATTGAAAAGAAAAGATGGGAGCAGGAGGTCGGGTATAAATTACCTCCAGTTGGATAAAGTTATGGTTAAGAATAAGAATCTATGCTTAGGTTGTTTAGCTTCAAGGTGAAGCAGTGATTTCAAAGTGTGGTCTAAAGTCGGGTTATTTTTAATTAAAAGTTAGGACTTAGGTATTCCGAAGATAGTTATCCATACTAGATATGGACATTACGAGTGAGTGATGCTCTTTGGTCTAACTAATGTTCCTACGGTATTCATGGATTACATGAACCGAGTTTTTCACCCGTATTTAGACTAGTTGTGGAAATTTTCCCGATAACATCTTGGTATACATTAAGACCACTATAGAATATGATTGACGACTCTGCGTTGTTCTGAATATACTCCCAGAAGGGGAGAGATAGGCTAAACCCTAGAAATATGAATTATGAGTGTCTGTGGTGAAATTTTTGGAACATGTGGTCTTCAGCCTGTTGTGGCAGAAAATACTAGTAATGGTGAAGCTGTAGTGAATTGGGAAGTTGTCGTCTTCAGCTACAGAAGTAAGGAGTATTGGAACTAATTGATTTGTATAGTAGGTTTATCGGAAGATTCTCACAGTGGTTATTCCTCCCATTCGGTTAACTTGTAAAGGTCAGTCGTTGGAATGAAATTTCGATGGTGAAGTATGTTCTAGAGTTGAAAGCGAAGTTGATTCCTGTTCCACTTCTAATTCTTTCGGATCTTTTTCTTAGAATTCCAAATTTATAGTAACGCCTCGTGTAAGGTTTAACATGTGTTTTGATGCATAATTACAATTGGCAGCTTATGCATCTTGGTAAGAGAAGTCCTCATGAGAAGGATTCTACGACTCATGATTTTAAATTGAAAACTATTGGGTATGCATTGAGAATTGAAGGTAGCTCTGAGTCGGCAAAAAGGATTATGTTGACAAAGGAATTAGACCACTAGAGTTGGATCGGATGATCCTGTATTGTAAGAGTTACATCAACCATTGTTACTGGTAGAGCATTGCTTGCCGAAGAACTCGGTTCTCGAGTGTATTGTACTAGTGGAGTATTGTATAGTTTTATCTTGGACATTGTTCAATTTAAATGAAGTATTTCTGTATCCTAATTGAGGAAAGACCTTCTAATCCCACCAACGTGTGGAGTTAGAAACGATCGATCTTTGACTAATTCGTCATTTCACCCAAATCCAAGTTATATCTTAGGTCATGAAGAGAAAATGCTTGGACGAGAACAATTACAATTGCTTAAGGAGTTTGTAATCGTTTTTCGGTTCGGAAGCTATTTGGGAATTAGAGGGCGATATGCGGATTAGATATCCGTATATATACTCGTGAGGTATGTTTGTCAAATTTTGAGGACAAAATTTTTCAAGTTGGGGTGATTGTAACATCCTAGTTTCGTTAATTTCGATTTACTGAAATTAACGAGTGAATTATTATTCGAGTAAATAATAAGTCACGTTTGGATTGAATTTGACATAAAGAGTAAACTATGTGATTGTGTTATGTGAAGAAAACATGGGGTGTGCCAAAAGTAAACCGAGTTTGTTTTTGTGAAGGAGGCCCAACCCACCCAAAGAAAAAAAAAAAAAAAAGAAAGGAATAGAAAGGAAACAGAAGCGTGAGAAACAGAGAGAGAGAGGATGAGAAGCCGAGAGAAAGGGGAGAAAACGTGAGGAAGAAACATGGAACTCTCCGCTGAATACTCAACGGTTGTAAGTGATTCTTGTACCGTTCTTCTCCATTTTTCGAGATCTATCTATTGGTACCACTTTCACACTCTAATTTCTTTCCGTTTTGTTTTGCCATTAATGGGTTTTAAGCTCCAATTTGGAGAAACCGAGATTTAAGCGAAATTGAAGCTTGGTATGGACGATTGGAAGCTCAACAACTGACGTGGAGTGTTCGGTTCCGGTTTTGGAGCGAGTTCGGAGCGAGTTCGTGAAGTTCGGGATCATGAGCTTCGGAACGTCTCGGTGGTTCGTGATTTTCATCACGAGGAGGTGAGTTTTACTCGCTTAGGGAATTTAAACATCGTTTTTGAACTATGTTTGAATGATTTTTCAAATTTTGAAGTTTCGAGAATTTTAGAGTCAAAAACGCTATTTTGCGAAAATGACGCGTTTGAAAATTTAACACGCAACCATAATGATTTGATTTTTGGATTGTTATGTTTGATCGAATATTTGTGTGTATGGTATGCGTGGTTGTTTAGGATTGAAATACGGTTTGGGATCGATCGGAGAACGAAAGCGGAGCGGAATTGGGGACTAAGTTGAGAAGTTCCTATGTCCCCAATGTCCAATGTTTCGCCGACGACACTCCGCTCGGCTCCAAACTTCTTTTAAATCCTTTTCCTAACCACCTAGAGCATTTATGTGGAATATTGTTTGTTTGGATGTGTTTTAAAGTTGGGTGTGAATCGGTTGAATTTTCAAATCTATTGGAAAACCGTAAAATTTTGTATATGTGTGAAATAATGATTTTGGAATAAAATGATGTCTGGACTGGTTTTTCAGGTGATTATGATTTATTTTGGGATGTCCGTATTACAGAGGAAACTCTGCCGAAATTTTGTTAGAAATTTTGATACAAATTCAAAGTGGTTTTGAAATAACGATTAATATTATTATTATTTCGAAAAAACCGTAATTAGTATACGAGTGAGGACATATGTTTTGGAAATTGAATTGAACCAAAATGTTCATTTCTATTTTATATTTGGCGCGGAATGATTATATTCATCTAAACCGGCCTTCTTTGAACAAAGGGTTCTATTTTTATTTTTTTATAATTGGCGCGGGATGATAATGTTCATCTAAACCGGCCTACATTTGACGATATATAAAAATATCGAGTTGAGGTGACGACCTCTATGTGTTAGTATGCTAGGGGAGGGCAGTCATGAGCCCTGGCCCTAGGCCCCAATGTTAAAAATTATTCCGCCTTTAGGAGTTGTACACTTATTGGCTATGACGGGGTCCACCCATGCTTCTGTAAGGTTGTTGGTGGTGTACTAAAAGTAATAAAACTTTATTGTAATTCATTCTTGGATTACCATGTGATTCCGCAATTCATATAATAGAATTGCTAAGAGATCCAGTAAGAACTAACTTGCTGTGTCTATGTTTTTAATTGGCTCATGAGTGTGGCTAGGGGTCACGGTAAAGCTCACTGAGACAAGTTGTCTCACCCTATCATATGTGGTTTTTTTCAGAGAAACAGGATAAAAGAAAAGGGAAGAAGCACGCAGGCGATTGATGCTTGTGTGGAAGATGGATACGGAGCATTTATGCTTATGATATTCTGTTTTGCTTCTTTGTAAAATATTGTATAACTTGACTTGATACAAGTTGTAAGTTATATTTCCGCTACTCTGATATGTAATGTTTCGAATAATTCGTGTTTAAGACGCGAAAAATTTTTAGGGTGTTACATCTGATCTCCCTGGAGAACGGGCCGTGCTCGTTCTGAATGCCGCTCGACCCAAAGGGGTTGCATTGCGAGCATGCCTCGTTGCCCGACATTCCATAAAATCCTCCGGATGGGCGGTTGGTGGAAGTTGAGGAGGCCTTCGGTCGCTTCGCTTTGGCCTCTCCTCGGCCGATCGAAACGCCCCCGATTCTTCCATCTCTCGTAATCTTCCAACTCTTCTCGAGAATCCCAAGATCGCTTCTCGACCGACGTGACCGGACGACTCATTGGAGGAGTACCTGCGTGGGCGGCGGCGGTGTCGAGCGGTAGCTAGAATCTTCATAGTCATAGGACATTGAACGCGCGTCTACGCTGCGTTCTCGCCGAGCGACTGCGTGCCACTTCTTCTTCTTCTTGCCGGAGAACGATGAGTGGTGCTCTCTCGGCGAAATGCTCCTTCGAGGGGGAGCGGTGTCTTCGCGCCGGTCGGGCGGCGAGCGAAGGTTCTCCGTCTTCGCACGCGGCGCGGCCGAATTGACCTCTTTCATACCGAGAGATGGCGCGCGTCTATATCTGCGATCACACGATTTTTGTTTTGCGGATCTCAAAAACGGCTTGAGTGACATGGTCCGTAGAGGTTCTGAATGCCCGCTTCAATCAGCTCGGGCAAGTCTCGAGAACGGGCGGTTGAATCTGTTGGAGGACAGGTCCGCGACCATTGTGCACCGAAGGTTCCTGTCGTGGAAGTCCTTGAGACTCGTGGACTGTGACGGCCACGCCCTCCGGGGTCTGCTGCTGATTCTGCCCGGAGGGATTGAGTCGAGAAGCGGCCCGCGTCTGGGGCCGGTCGCGTGGAGCCATGAATTAGGTAGGATAGCGCACGGGCCTCCCACTGTGGTCGCCAATTGATCGTACCTTGACCAATGAAGTGTTGAAGTAGTTGTTGCTTCGTCAGATGGGCCGGTCGTCGAATGGGTGAAAGGACCGGTCCTGGCTTCACGCGTTGAGCACCTCGGGTGGTACCTGCAAAGACACTCCGACGATCTAGTGAGAGGTCGCTCGGGCAGATAGCACAAGGTTAGAGAACGTACCTGATGACATATGCGAATGGCGTATATATACTGCGAGGTCCGACCGTTTTGCGAGATTTTCGGCCGGCGAGAATTGCGCTCCAAGCAGCGTGTTGGGCCGATCGAATTGGGCTGGGCCGCAGGCCTAGTTGCTGTTGGCAGTTCTCGTATTTGCTGATACACCCAGGAACACCGTTTTTATTGTGAAATGACCAAAATGCCCTTTCACTCTAAAAACCCTAGTTATTTGCCCAAAGCACATTTTTACTTCAAAAATGACTTTTCCCCCTTGGAATGACCTCTAATATCTCAAAAATGCATGTTGAATGATTTGTCCTGAGAAATTGTCCCTTATTTGCAAAATGACCAAAATACCCTTTTGCACCGAAAAACCCTAATTTGTCCAAGAAGTGCATTCCAACTCAAAAAATGATTTTAGAAGCTTTGAAATGACTTTTAGAACCTTAAATGCAATGCATGATGCTCTCTTCTCCTCCGGTTATTTATTTTTGGGGAAAATTAGGGTTTTGACCTAAGCCGGACAAAATTGGGGTATGATGTGAGAGAAGAAAATGCATTGAGAGAAAAAAATTTGATAAAAGTATGATAGTAAATTACAATGTTGTCTTTAGCTAGATGAATTGTCAAGTAAATATGGAGGCTTGTTTGAGTAATTTAAATGTGGTTTGTTTGTATAAATAGATTAAGTGTGGTTTGTTTGTATACATAGATATTAGATTAGATAGTGAATAGGAGTAAATTGTAGATTATTTAATATTAATTTAATTATATTAGATTATATAGTGGATTAAAAAAATTGGGAAAAGAAATATTTTTAAATAAAGGAGTAAGAAATATTGGGAAATGTGAGATTGAAAGAGAGTGAGTGAGTGAGAAATGAAGAGAAAGTGGAATTAAAAAATGATAATTAAAACAAAAGTGATGTGTCAAAAAAGTAAAATGTCTAAAATTGTAATTTTGTAAGTTATTTGTGTGTATAAATAGATAAATAGATATTAGATGCTGCCATATTCTTTTCAGGAACGAACTTAGACATAATTTAAATAGTCTGGACAGCACTTCGTGGGAAAAAGATAAATTTAAAGAAGTTAAAAAAGGAGCCTCAAATAAAAAGTTAGATAAATATTAAAATATAAAAATGTAAAAGTATCATTTAAAAACAATCAGTACATTTATCCCGTGTTCTTTTATATATTAGTGTCAGTGTTGTTATCCCGTATTTTTTTTTATATATCAGTTCAGCTGTCTCGTGTTTTTGCATACATCATTGCAATTATCCCGTGTTTTTTTATTAAAGTTATCACGTGTTTTTTAATCTATCAGTGAAGTTATCACATAGTTTCAATTGATTATTTTAGTTGATTAATAGATTATAGTAGACAGTAACAGATAGATGGTAGATTATCAAATATTTCAGTGAAATGTTTTGTATATATCAGTGCAGTTATCGCGTGTTTTTATACATATCATTGCAATTATCTCGTGTTTTTTTACATATTAGTATAGTTATCCCATGTTTTTATATATCAGTGCAGTTATCTCATAGTTTTAATTGATTATTTTAGTTGATTAGTACATTATAGTAGATCGTAAAAGATAGATTATCAAATATATCGATCACGATTATCCTGTGTTTTTTTATATATCAGTATATAGTTATCCTGTGTTTTAAATATTAATCAGTAGTTGAAATAGTCATTAAGTTTTCCTTTTTTTTGATATATTAATATCGTGTTTTTTTATATATCAGTGAAGTTATCCCGTGTTTTTATATATTAGTGCAGTTATCTCTTAGTTTAGATTGATTATTTTAGTTTATTAGTAGATTTGATATGATTTGAATTTCGAAATTTGAAGAAAAAAAAAAGAGAGGGGAAAGTTAAAACAAATGGGAGTGAGAAGAAAGTGCATTGGGAGAAAGAAATTTGAAAAAGAATGTGATAGTAAATTACAATGTTGCCCTTAGTTTGATGAGTTGTAAAATAAATAGGGAAACTTATTTAAGTAATTTAAGTATGATTTGTTTGTATAAATAGATATTAAATTAGATTAGTAGATAGGGGGTAAAGAAAGTTGGTGAGTTTGATTTGAATTTTGAATTTTGAAAAAAAAAAGTAAGAGAAAGTAGGAAAAAAGTGGGAGTGAGAAGAAAATGCATTGAGAGAAGAAATTTGATAAAAGTATGATAGTAAATTACAATGTTGTCCTTAGCTAGATGAATTGTCAAGTAAATATGGAGGCTTGTTTGAGTAATTTAAATGTGGTTTGTTTGTATAAATAGATTAAGTGTGGTTTGTTTGTATACATAGATAAATAGATATTAGGTTAGATAGTGAATAGGAGTAAATTGTAGATTATTTAATATTAATTTAATTATATTAGATTATATAGTGGATTAAAAAAATTGGGAAAAAAATATTTTTAAATAAAGGAGTAAGAAATATTGGGAAATGTGAGATTGAAAGAGAGTGAGTGAGAAATGAAGAGAAAGTAGAATTAAAAAATGATAATTAAAACAAAAGTGATGATGTGTCAAAAAAGTAAGATGTCTAAAATTGTTATTTTGTAAGTTGTTTGTTTGTATAAATAGATATTAGATTAGATGTGGAGGATGGCTAATGATTGACTAGCCTTGGTCGGCACACTTGGTCGAGTCAGTGTTTCCTGAATTAGGCTTCGGTGATTTTCGGGCGCTTTGGTGCTGGCCAATTTTGAAAGGATATCAGCTCGCATATTTTTGGTCCTTGGCACATGTTTGATTTCTGCCCGGTCGAACTGACTGAGCAATTCTCTCACCTTGGCTAGGTAACTCTTTAGGATGTCGTCTTTTGTATCATACAGTTCCTGAATTTGGGAAACAACTAGCATGGAATCAGAATGGAGCTCCACACGGTCTACATTAAATTCTTTAGCGAGCAACAGCCCGGCAATACAGGCTTCGTACTCTGCCTGATTGTTAGATGTGTGAAAGGCGAACGTGAGTGATACCTCCACGGCCAAACCTTGAGAATTCTCCAAAATCAAACCAGCCCCGCTACCCTTAGAGTTAGAGGAACCATCAACATGCAAGGTCCAAGTGGTGGTTGGTCGGTCGTCTGATGTTGGGGTCATCTCGGCTATGAAATCGGCCAGCACTTGTGCTTTGGCAGCCAACCTGGCCTCAAACTTGATTCTGAACTCGCTGAGTTCCACTGCCCATTTAATCATGCGGCCTGCCAGGCCTGCGGTGGAGAATCTGTCGTATGGGCTGATCTGTCCTTACCACGATCTGGTGTGCCACAAAATACGGCCTTAACCGGCGAGCGGCCACCAATAGTGCAAGTGCTAGCTTTTCAATTCTCTGGTATCTGGCTTCTGGTCCTTGCAACTAGGGGTGGACACCGGTCGGTTTTGGGCGGTTTCGGGCCCAAAACCACCGATCCGAAGAAAACCGCGGATGTAGTTATGTAACCCAAACTCGACCATTTCATGTGGCGGATTGCTCGGGTGGCGGGTTTCACGGGTTGCGGGTTTCACGGTCGGTTTCACACGGTCATCTTCAACATTCAAAAGAAAAGAAAAATACAAAACCAAACAAAACTTCAACTTCCAGTAGTAAAAGATACCAAACCCATAAAACTCCAGAAATGTACAATCTTTAACGAAGAAGGAACCAAAAATTGATTAGAGAAGAAAATCAAAAGGGGATCTCAGATTTGTCTTTGATTCGTCCGATTGATGAGAGCATAGGCCGGAAACTGATTCTAATGGTGTTGGGGGGTGGCTTTAACAGAGAGAAAGACCGTGGTAGTAATAGAGAAGAAACCTGTAGAGAGAGAAGAGGAGAAAACGTGTAGAGAGAGAAGAGGAAAATACAGTTGGTTTGTGGTTTTTTCTGAATGAGAAAAGAAAATAAATTGAGATGAGAAAGGAAATTTAATGATAATTGAAAAGTCTTTAAAAAAGCAAAGCATGTTTTCAATGTATGTACAGTAGAACAGCAGGTAGTAGGCACGCGTGTTTTCAATGTAGTTTATAAATTCGGTCGGTTTCGGATACCGATGGATCTCACAATTAATACCGAGATTGACCATACTTGTCCATTTAAAACTGACTGTCCTCATTCTAGACCCGAGAAACCGAACCGACTCACCCGAAAATGTCTATTTTTTTACGGTTTTCACGGGTTTCGGGTGGGTCCGGATTTTCTGTCCACCCCTACCTGCACTTATCAGGGTTAGCTTCGATCCCTCTTTCTGTCAGGTGAAAACCTAAGAATTTTCCAGCCCGCACCCCAAAGGCGCATTTCTTCGGGTTAAGTCTGAGTGAATTCCTTCTTGCTTCCTCAAAAATTTCCTTCAGATCGTCGATGTGCTGATCGTCATTTTTTCTCTTGATAATCATATCGTCTAAGTAAACTTCAGCCACACGACCGATCTGTTTCTTGAAATTCTTGCTCATCATGCGCTGGTAAGTCGCCCCAACGTTCTTCAGACTAAAAGGCATTACTTTGTAACAGAAATTTCCACGGTCGGTCATGAAAGTTGTCTTATGGCGATCTGGTGGGTACATAGTTATCTGATTGTAGCCCGAATATGCGTCCAGAAAGGAAAGCAACTTATAGCCTGAAGCGCCATCAACCAATTTTTCAATGCTGGGTACAAGAAAAGCGTCCTTAGGGCATGCCCTATTCAAGTTGGTGTAGTCGACACACATGCGCCATTTTTCATTCTTTTTCTTAACCAGCACGACGTTTGAGAGCCAAGTTGTATACTTACTCTCTTTAACAAAATTAGCTTTGATGAGGTCGTCAATTGCTTGGGACGCTGCCCTGGCCTTTTCTTCGCTCTGAGCTCTACTCCTCTGGGCGACCGGCCTGGCTGCCTGATCGACCGAGAGCTGATGGCAAGCGATCTCAATTGGGATTTCTGGCATATCTGAGGCTTTCCAGGCAAACAAGTCGGCGTAATCCTTTAAACAACTGATGAGCCCTTGCTTAACTTGCTCCGGCAAGTCGCTCCCAATTTTGACCGTTTTTGCTAGGTCATCCCCTAGTTGGATATTAATCAATCGTCCATATGGTTTTGATCGTTTCTGTCTATTCTTTAGCTCACAGGCTAAGTCATCATCGTCATCCTCCGAGTCGCTATCAGGATCATAACGGGCATCCAAGTCAGCAACATTGACTTGGTGTCCTTCCCCAAGGCTGTGAGGGTCAGAGCTGATGGCTTGCTCGTTGCAGATGTTCTGATACATGTAGTGGCTCTTCTTGGCTGCCTCCATGTTTGCCGCTAGAGTAACGACCTGGTCATTTTTGTCATAAAACTTCATCTTCAAATGGACGGTAGATACAACTGCCTCAAGCTTTCCAAGAGTTGGCCGACCAATGATGCAGTGATAGCAAGATTTGATTGGCAGAACCAAGAATGTCGTCCTGACCGTTCTGTAGGAGGTGCTTCCGTTTGTGTCGTCACCGAAGGTGACCAGCAACTCCAAGGTTCCCAACGGGTATGTGGTCGCCCCATTAACTCCAGTTAAAGGGGTTGGGTCGGCTTGAGGTTTGATCTCGCTACGGTCGATGCTCAATTTGTCAACTAACTTTTCGAACATGATATCAGTCGAGCTTCCTTGGTCTATCAGAATCCTTCTGACCTCAGTATTTCCCATTACAGTGGACACTACCAGGGGAACATAGTTATTGACTCTTCCATCAAGTAAGTCTTCATCTCCGAAAGAAATGGGCGGCCTATTCGAGACCGGTCGTGCTGCCGAGGTCGTTCCAACCATGAGTATTTCATTCCACTTACTCTTCGTGGCCTTGTTGGACTCTTTGCGGTCTAGGGGATTTCCTCCATGGATGACCATAACGACCTTTCGTCCCCTAGACTGCCTGACGTCCTCTTCGGAGGTGTCTTTATCCCCGGCCGCTTCAATGGCCTGAGTTGCCACGGCCTTTCCTTTGGAATGAGTTGTTTGCTCCCCAGACCTCTCTTCAGGCCGCTCTGTGCCTTCGGTTCTTACGTACTTGCCCAGTTTACCCTTCTGAATGAGGTCTTCAATGTCGTTCTTTAGGGCCATGCAGTCGTTGGTGTCATGTCCCTTGCTTTTGTGATACCTACAGTATTTCTTGGTGTACCGACCACCTTTCTTGAGAACGAGGAGACCTTTCTTGAGAACGAGGGGATCTGGACGTTTCACCCCAACGAACTCGTTGTTCTGGCAATCCATGTAGATCTGAGCTATGGGTGTGTTCAACCTAGTACGCTGCTCGTACTTCTTTGGTCGGAAGTCCGTCCGACCCTCACGATGTCCCTCTGGTCCCTTAGCTGGCCTGCTGGGCTCTTCTTTAAGTCGCGCTCGGGCGCCCTTCCTTGCTGCCAACGTCTCTTCATAACCCATATGGTCGTTGGCCCTCCTAAGGAACATGCTGAGATCCGTGTAATGGTTGAGAGTGAATTCCTCTGCAAATCTATGGTCCGGCCTGATTCCACGCTTGAGGTACTTCAGCTTATCTTTATCAGACAGGTCGCGGATTGTCTCGGCCTCAGTATTGAAACGGTCGATGTACTGCCTCAACGACTCATTATCGCCTTGAATGACCGTGTCAAGGTGCTCCTCATACCGGTATTGGCAACGATTGGCCAGGAATACTCCGACCAAACCTTCCCAAGAGAAAATGGTGTTGGGTCGTAGGGATTCCCACCATTCCAAGGCCCGTCCGTCGAGCGACTGAGGGAAAAGTTGACATTTCATCGTTGGGCCCAGCTCCCTGTAACTGCAGTAGTTGTTGAAGTATCTGATGTGTTTGTCTGGGTCTCCACGACCATCAAACTTTTTCAAGTTGGGCGGCTTCCGCAGGTCCCTTGGAATGCGATAGCGTCGGATTTCCCTCGAAAATGGTTCATGGCCGGTCGCGAGTTCACCCGATCCAAACGGTTGCAGAGTGTGGTATGCCTCATTGGCTGGTACTCCATATAGCCCTCCGACGACCGGTTGGCCATATATCGGCGGGATCTCGAGATGATCGCCTCGCGACGCTCGTGGTCGTGCCTTTCTCGACGGCCGGGAGATGTCTCGATTTTCACCATTGCGGTAGTTGTCTAACTCATCGTACGAATTCCACGACCAGCTTCTTGACCTGCGGGAATCGGAGGACTCGCAAGAAGAGTATCTCGTGAGCGAGCGGTCCGATTCTGCCGATAGCTGGAGTCTTCGTGATCATGAGATTGAGAGCGGCGACTGCGCACACCCCTGCGAGCGGGAGATCTCTGCGCCCGAACTCTTCGTGCTGGAGACCGGCAAGCTTTGCCTCCACGGTGGCGGTCATTCCTTCTAGGCGGAGTTGAGCGTCTGCGGGATGGATGTACTTGAGTTGAAGGTCCTTCGTTGCCCGCTCGCGGGCGGACAGAGATTGTCCCCCTTTCGAAACGCGAAATCATCTCGTCTCGGTCGGCGATGAATTGGTTTTTGGTTTGAAGAATCTGTAAGAACGCCTGAGTCACATGCTCGGGCAATGATGCATCAATTCCTGCATCAACTAGCTCGGTACCGTAGGCCGATGTTGTTGAGCCAGCCGCAGATTCTCTTTGTAAGATCGTCCTCGGCCGCCTTGAACTGATGGCTCTTGGCGAGGATTATCTTGCGATTCGTGAATAGTCTGGGGCACGCCCTCTGGGGTTTGCTGCGGAATGGTGTTCCGCCTTGAGGGGTTGACTTGCGACGAAGCCCGCGTGGCATGCTTCCTTGGTGCCATAATGAAAGTAGGATAGCGCTCGGGCCTCCCACTGTGGTCGCCAATTGATCGTACCTTGACCAATAGAGATGTAACGTTGATGTAGTCCTTCTGTTCGGTCGTTGGTTGCACTGATGTCCTGGAATTTGGGTCGCGCGCGGGTGGTACCTGCGAAGGCACTCCGACGCTCAAGTCAGTAGTGAACAGTGAATAGGACCACAGGTAATAATGACGTACCTTATTTCTTGGAATTCGTGCAGTATTTATAGCTATGGTATTGGGCCATATTGGGTCTTGAGTCCACTCCAGAACAGATCCTCTCACTCTCATATAAGGGGACCTTTCTCACTAGATATGCCCCCTATATATATATAAATATAAAGTGGGGATCAACTTACTCCAAGAGTAACTCTTAGAGTTACTTCACTTAATATCTCTTTGTAGACATTAAATTTTACTGATCCAACCGTTGAATAGTTTTATATTATCGCAATGATCATGCATACCAAAGATTATATATATTGAATATATGTGGCTATTGAATCTTATAGTCCATATTTTTTTTGTATTTTTGGAAAAGTATAATATACGTTGAATTGAACTTATTTGGTAAGAGACCAAAAAAAATTAAAATTCTATGAAAATTTGCATAGTTGATCTACACAATTAGAAATATTAATTTGACGGTTGGATTAGTTAAATTCAATGTCTACAAAGAGATATTTGGTGGAGTAACTCTCCCATTTCCAGTAGATATCACCTCTCTCTGGTAGATGAACAAGAAGGAAGAAAGAGTAGAGAGAAATGACTAGGATTTTTTTATTGTATGTTAAACATTTAACTAACAATTTTTTAATGTTTTTAATTAATAGTGTATCAATGTGAGTAAAGGATTAAACAATATATTTTTTTGGTTCAGAGCATTACTGACTATCCACAAAGTGTCATAACACTTTCAACAAGAAACTAATCTCTGCCAATGCTTAAAGACAAATTATGCACTAGCTAACATGGACTTTGTCACTATGGGAATCAAACTTGGGGGAACCTTGTCGAGGCCTCATGTCTTAGGATAACTTATGCCACAAGGCCAATGAGCTTGGTCATTGAACTTTATCAATTGTTATTTTTTCCATAATAAAATTTAAATAGAGAAAAATAATGCAAAAATAATAGAAACACAATATGCACATGTCCGCAAAGTCATAGCGATAGACAAAGTCAACATTGTTAGACTAACATTTTCTATAATTAGACGGGTTTAAACCCAAGATCTCTACTTTATGTGTGTCTACGTTGATGATTGTCACCGTCTTCAGAAAAAAGAAAACCAATAGGTAATTAAGCGTTCACAAGAAGTGAATCTAACTGTTTAGTGTTATAAAAAATGGGCAAAATTAGGATTTGTTATAGATTACTAGTACCATTTTCTTAAGACTAAGGAAAAATAGTAGAAAAAACAAGAATAATGAAAAGCTTAATCTAGGAAATATAATAAGAGAATAATTAAAATGAAATCTCCACTATTACTTGTTCAAATAAATCATTTTGTTGACATCGTCTACTTTCCCCCTTATAAAACTACCATCCCTACAGAACATTAGTGAAAATTAAACTACTACCATTTATGCTATCCGTAAGTGTTCAAATAAATCTCCCACAACGAATTTGTTGGTGAACACTGAACAGCTCTAACAAACGTTTTACGTCTAATTTTATAGTCAAAATACCAATAAGGAACATGTAATATTACTAGTTAAAATTTACAAACTAAGCTGATCAGAAGGCCATTGAGGTCGGTAATACATATCTCAAGCATGCTCAAGTAAATGCTTACTGAAATATTACGGCCTCGGAGAATCATTATGAGCATTTCTATTGTTAGCAATAAGCACGTCCAGTGAGAATGGTGTTTGGACAGGTTGTGGACCTTGTGGTCTTGAACTAGAACTTTGAAGTTGAACTGCTGCTTGTGTGGGTGCAATTATTCGCTGCCTAATATCATCAGACAATGGCTGACCCATAAGACTTCCACGCATTCGCATAGCAGGACGCCAATTCGGATCTGGTGGTGAATTGAATAATTCATCAGTTCTAGAAACTAACTGGACCGGTCCTCTTTCTCCTCCTGTCAAAACACCAGAAAATATCAGCTGTAAAATGTTAGCTGCGGGACTGCTTGGAAACCAGGCCAGTAGTAACAAAACTTAGTTGTTGGCTTTTGGCCGTAGCTCCAACTGTCCGAACAATCCAGCTAAATGAATTACCTTGTCTAGAAACCCTGGCTTGTTGGCCATTCAGAGTTGGAGCTTGTGAACCCCCTTGCTGGATGTAGGACCGATGGGTGGTATTTGATGCTTGCATTGGATGGTGTTGCTGGGGATTCAGAGCTTGCTGCAGCTGTGGGTTACTGAATTCATTCAACCTAGCAGGTGCTCTGTATGGGTTTTGCAGTTGCGTTGGCGCTGACATACTAACTGGTGGCGCCATTCGGATCTGAGTTCAATGAAAAGCAAAACATAAGTATGAGGAAGTTGTCACTCAATGTGCGAATTGCACAAATATGCATCCCCAAAACTGCAAGGAGAGACGAACATTAATAAATCAAACCTGTGTTGCTGATTGGTGCTGCGATGTTGGTGTAGATGAACCTACACCTGAGATCTGAGGCGGATTCCGCGAGGATAGAGAAACACGTTGCTGTCTTTCTGCATCACTCAGTATGGCAGGAGAAGCAGGATTGGACAACGGAACGTGAGGAGGAGTAGCAGGGGAACTGCTGGTTAGCAAGGAATCCAAGTTAGTTATTGAACTTTGCCGTAGTCCCAAAACCTGGGATTGGATTGGACGGGCCTCAACACCTACTGAAGCCCTCCTCCCATGCTGATACTCGTCAACAAGTGAATTCATATAATTCAACAGCTGCGTATTACTTGGTGCTGAAAACTGGTTACACATGGCAGAATTCATGGCAGGGATATTGGCATGACCCTCAGCTTCCTGATTAACCGCAGGATCAGGCAGAATAGGATGCTCAGAGACACCAACTGTTCGGTTATCAGGCCTGCTGTTGGCAACATAAATGTCGGCCCAACAGTTGCCGTCTATTTGAGCAGCAACATTTTGGTTAACACCAATAGAGTTCACACTAAACGAAGTAGAATTTGGGGTTACAAATTGACTAGAAACAGAGGCATGGACAGGTTTTCTATCTGCAGTTGCACAAGTGTCCATTATGTCCAAATGACTATCGTCGTTGGTGAGGTCCAAAACATCGGGAGCACTATTAGGAGAGCAAGTAGAATCCCATGGTTCAGTTTGTTCCTTTTCACAATCCCGGGCCTTATTCTGCATCTTATCCACAGCTTGAGCATCTTCCGAGACTGTCTTCCATGATCCATCAGCATTGATAATCACTTCCACAATGTTCTCGCCAACATTTTTGAGGATCTTTATTCAAAAAGAGGGCAAAAAATTGAGGTTAATATGGATAATCACTTCCACAATGTTATTGCCAACATTTTTCAGGATCTTTATTCAAAAAGAGGGGGAAAAATTGAGATTATATTTTTCTTTCCTTTGTCATTGGTGGTGGGGGGGATAAGGTACGAGATTAGCATGAAAAATGAATCACCAAATTTTCACTCCCAATTTTAAGGTGATACAATATTGACTTTAGGAGAGATAAGATAAACAAAAGGTAATCTGATTGAAAGATTAAAGAACTGTCAACTTGCCTCAATCATGTTTCTGTCAAGACGAATATCTGTATAGCAGACAGACTGATTGCAACGAGGGCAGCGCCAGGATGGCCTTTTAAAATTCATATTAATGAAGTTGTCAAAGTCGAAGCACTACAGAGTAGAGAACATATATGTAAGGCAACAAGCAGGAACTATATAAACAAATACATAACATAAGGCTTCACTTTATCATAAGAAGGTATTATTCAACAGACATTATTTTAAATTTAGTACTTTATAAGTTGCAAACAAAACAATTACCGAAGAGCATATGCTGCTGCTACAAAATACTTTTTGCACTAGATTTCAGAGTTATTGCGTAACTCGAGTCCAGAAACAAGATAGGAATAACAAGGCAGAAAAAGAAAACCATCACCAGAGCTGCAAGGGGACACCTCTATCCCCCCATGCAAATGCCTAACCAATTCCTCACTAATTCTGTTATGCATTTTTGAGTTTTTTCTACCCTCGCCTCTCCTATAAACACGTCCCCCACTATCTTTTCCATCATTACAGTAACTAAAAGCCATATAACAGAGAAGGGCATAAGCTGATAATATAAATTACTTCAATGCATAAATTAGGCCTCTAAGCCGCATTTACTACTTATTATATGGTAAGCAGCAGGTGTATAATTAATCAACAACCGCCCTCAGCACATTCTCCATATTAAGTGATGCTAATACAGGAATCACTCACCTGGAAATGTTTGCATGAATGCCCTTTAACAGGAGTCTTGATACGTGTAAAGCTGTTTTATAAAGATGAAACACAAAGAACTATCAACTTTTATAGAAAAGTTAAATAAAAAGGACTATCATGCAAAAATGAAAAACCCAACTTTAAGGGTAATTGTATAGATGATCTCATAAAGTCTGCGAAATAAAACATACGAGTGAAAGAAGACAACAAGCTACAAAAAAAATATTATAGAAGCCTGCAGAACAATCATACTTGCAGGATAAAGAAAACTTTAAAAGATTATTGTGAATGGTTTAATGCTGAACATTGATACCTAAATTACTAGTTGTCAGAAACTGTAGTTACAAACTCGTAAGTTTGATAAGCTTGCTGCACATACAAGGTATAAATGAGGGTCCATAAATTAATACTCCCTCCCGACCCGATTATAAGGAAAAAACACAACTTTTTAGTCTAAAATATAAATAAAATTAAATGGAGTTTCAAAAAATAACTAACGTTATTCTATATAATGATATTGCCCCAAAATACCCCATAAATTATTTTAAAGTTTATCATGAAGCCCGGATATAGACACCGGATGGACACTGCTATTGTCCAGAATATAGGACACAGATACCAATATATATATATATATTAAAAATGAGTAACCATTCAAAAAAAATCTAAAATTGACAATAAAGACTGAAGTGAAGAACTAATAAGTCGTCTGAAAGCATACATCAATTGCAAATGGAGCTAAGACATCAACAGAGAACTGAGTATTGATAGGGAGGGACATGTTTACGCTAACAAAGAAGATAGATAGATAGCTAGAGAGAGAGAGAGATAGAGAGATGTTGAACGAAAAATGGAAACCAGTTGTGAAAGGAAGAGAACAAGGGAGACAGAAGAAACTGAACATGTGCTATGATGACTTGCATACGCAAGAGGTCTTACTTAAGTGGGTGTCTCTTCAAATCAAAATGGTGTTCTAGGTTTCAGAGTGGCAGCACAAGAAAAAAAAAACTTTTTAATTAGATACCTAAGTGAGGTGTCTGTCACGTAGGGGTGTTCAAAACCGAACCAAATAAATAGAAAACCGCAAACCAAACCAAACCGAAAAACGCAAAAAACCGCTTTCTATTGGTTTTGTTTGGTTTTTTTTATTAGTGAACCGCGGTTTTGATTATAGAAACCAAACCAAACCAAACCGCAAAATCCTACATATAAAAATAAAATTTGACAAAACAATATATGTAGAGAATAAGAAAAGCGGTTTATTTAAGGGGCCGTTTGGATTAGCTTACTTTTGAGCTTAAGAAGATCAACTTATGAAGATAAGTTTATATATTTATTCATAAGTTCTCACTAACAAAAATTGTATCTCCCTAAGTTGTTTTTTCATAAACTACTTTGACAAGCTTATGAAATAATAGGTAAAAATTTATTTATTTATTTACATAAGTTGTTTTTCATAAGTTCAAAATAAGATCTATCCAAAGGGGCCCTAAATTGTGTTTTGTCTCGTCAAAAACCGAACCAACCGAACCAATCCAAACCGCATTGGTTTGTTTGTTTTTTTTTCCGGAAGCCAACCGAACCAAACCAAACCGCATCTATTTTTACATTGCGGTTCGGTTCACTTTTTTGCTCAAAACCGAACCAAACCGCACCGCGAACACCCTCACGTGTCGTGCGAGTGTCATACTTGTATGTGTCAAGCACATGTGCGATACAGGATGCGTCTAAAACCAGAGGTGTTCAACCTTATTTTGCTCCCATCCCAAGAAACAATTTCCAATGCCTACGCAATAAATACCATCAAGGATAGTTTAGGAAATGCACCTACTTCTTATTTGGGATCAAGAAAATTAGGTACTTTTGCTTATACTCTAATCAAGAGGGGGTACAAATTATGCTTATATTCGAATCAAGAGGGAGTACCAATAACACAGCAGGGAGAACCACATTGCAGCTAACTAAAAATTTTAATAAATGTGAATTTAGGTGTGTTTGTTTATATTTGAATCAAGAGGGAGTACCAATTACCAAGTAGAGAGAACCATAGTTGTCAAAATCGAGATTTTACATAAGATCGGGAGGGGGGTAGCGAAATCGCAAACTGTAAAATCGCAAGTAGAATTGGAAGATTTTACCGAAAAAAATTGGTAGATATTGTAGAATCGAGAGGGGTTAACAAAATCGTAAAATGGCAATTAAAATTGTACCATTCTACTTTTTTTCCAGAAAAAAATGGTTATTAATTCAAAAAAAAGGGGTATTTTTAGAGGAAAAGGGGGTGTGGTTTGAAAAAAGAGGTTTGTTTTTTACACAGATATTAAAAATGTTTCGGCCATAGGCCCCCCAGTCCACAAAACAGAAAACCCTAATACCTAATTGTTCTCTCTATCACACCACACCCAGCCGCCAGAACAGAGATGTAGTCACTCAAGAAGAAGGAAATGCAGAGTCATGCGAGAGAGATGGAAGATCTACGAAGTGGGAATTAGGGTTTAAAAGTTGAAAACGGATCAAATACAACCCGGGTCACCCAAACCAGACCCGAGTCGTCTTTTTCTTCTTCTCCTTGCAATTTTGCTCCCAATTCAGCAAAGGAAATCGCGATTCAGATCGCAGAATCGTCCGATGTTACGATTCTCGTACGATTTTACTGGAAATGCGATTCTGATCATGACGTGAATAGCTGAGGGTGAGCAGACTCGATCAAAAGCTCGGTTTTGATTACTATGGGGAGAACCACATTGCGGTTAACTAAAATTCTTAGTAAATGTGAATTTAGGTACTTTTGCTTATATTCGAATCAAGAGGGAGTACCAATTACAAAGCGGTGCGCACGCACACAAAGAGAAAAGAAGAAAACGTAACCAATCAAAAAAAATTTAAAACTAATACATTTGAAAAGGTAACACTCTCTGCATGCAACAATAAGGCAGTAGCGGGAAAGAAAGAAAAGCAGGGTCAAAAAGTAACACATTAAAATAAAGTCTGGGATAAGAAATGTTAGGGTTTTAACATTAAAAAAGATTAACAGACTACTACAGGGCTCTGGAAGACTAATTAGAAATACAAAATATTCATCGGGAGAACTGAAAATGGGAGAAAAAGGAAAAGTACGCAAGAAACATATTTGATAGTTTAGACTTTCAGGACAGTCAAATAAGCAATTTGAAGTCGAGAGCCACATTGTCATTGTTAACCAACATCTAACCTTAGTCCAGCAGGAAAAGGCCTTACGAAAGATGGATATCTACCAGTTCCACTAAATTTAAATTCAAAAAATAGCACCGAACTGAATAGATCAACTATAATATTAAAAACCAGATATCAGTATAATAATAAAAACTAGATATCAGATTAAAGAGGATTTTAACTTGGTACCGTTGACTTTCTACAATCATCACATGAATTTAAAGTAGTTCTATTCTAACCAAAATTTCAACACACATAGCTAAAGGACTTTGAAAAGGAAATTATATTTAACCAAAATATCATTAAACCATTAACAAGTGAATTGTGAACATCTACAAAATGATTGGAGCTCATTTTTCATGCTCAAGGTCAGTTAGAGACATTTTCTGGTAGACGAGACCCTAAAAGAGTAAGAGACTGAAATGCATCGCAGATGAGAATAGCCACCTATGAGACTACCATGCTCAATCTAAAGATTGGAAAACTAGCAACTGATAAAGCAAGGAAGAAAAAAGTGGTCAACATTGTGAACAAAGAATGTCAGAGTATACCTTATGGGACAATTAAGGGAAATTCGTGACGGTCCCTCAATGATATCTGGATCTATATATATATAAAAATGGAGAATTATAAGAATGAATCAAAATGTCAACAATGAATGATAATGGTGGACTACAAGAAAAATAAGTAAAAAACCAATTTTAGGGTATATTTTATCCTAAATATACAAAGTATACCTGAATCAACAGAAGTAATAGCAGGCTGAACATAATCTTCAAGAACTGGATGCTCAAGCAAGGATGTAGCATTTATATAGGCAACAAGTATAGTATGATGACCTTCAAATTGATAATGGTTTTAGTATGGTAAGATGCATACATTGAAAAAAGCCAAGACAACTGAAAGAAAATGCTAGTTTTAAACGCTCACCATTGAATTGGCCAACAACTTGAAGAAGATTTGTCCCATATTTAAGCATACTAGTCACATTAGTGGGCATCTGTGGTCCAGGATCCTGAGAAACGAATTGACATAGATAACAAACTGGTTATACCCCTCAAAATAATCAAAACTACGTGTTTTAATGTGCTCAAACATAGAAACAGACCATTCGAACATTAGTTCTTGTGTCTATTCCTTTCCCATTCAGGAGAAAACTACAAAATATGCAAAATTAGTCAGTCAGCATCCGCAAACCCCTAGAACAAAATTAAAATGAGAAAGTTAAAGGCAACCATACTTCACTTCCTGAGGGCTGATGAGGCATGCAGATGTCTCGATGTTATCAGTTTGTGCCACAAATAACCACTGCAAGTTAAAATATTTGGTGTTCAAATTTCAAATAAAAAGTATTAACCATATAAATATATATATGCATATACATATATTGACAAAAAAAGTTGGGAATATGTAAAGAACATTATTTTTGATAGATACTTCATTCTTTCTTTAGTTTCTGTAAATATCACCATGATAAACTGTAACTGTGATAAGATCAACTGATAAGAAGGAAGCAAAACAGAGGAAAAGAATGAACGAATGGAGTAAATCACCATGTAAGTGTGTATATTCAATGGCTCTCTAGATCAATGTGACCAGGAAGCTGAGTGCTTGACATTAAATTTCTTTCTTAGTTACAGAATTATCTTGTGAAGAAGATCCTCCTCTGTTAAGAGAGCTATCAATACATTACACTTTATTTTCTTTTATTCTGATTTCGGCTCCTAACAAATTGGAAGCACTTCCTGGGGAGCAAGTAGTATAGAAAGAGGGCTGGTGGAGCAAATGCACATCATCATTCATCAATCACACCACAAGGAACAATAAGAAAGAGGACGAAGGGTGGAGATACCAAGGTTCACCGGAAAGATCCCTTCGGATGAATCTACAGAGTTGAGATGTATTTTGAAGAAAATCAAATTCTATCTGATGTAAAAGTCACAGTGGGATTCATATGTTTGGAAGGGCGGGCTAGATACAAGACTTGTATTTATTTACTAACCCATCGAGGTTTTCTTTAACCCTCAACACCCATTTACTTCCTATTGGTACCCGATTTGAAGGCAATGAAACAAGTGATCGGACACCATTTCTTTGAAGAGCCTCAAAAGTCAAATTCAGATTTCATGGCAGCAAGCCATGTGGGATCTGCCACTACATGAGTGACAAGTAATGTAGGATTAACCCTAGGTTGAACAATTCCATTATTTGATCTTGTTATCATTAGATGCATATTTGGAGGCCTAGTGGGAGAGAGGGACGCTGTGGTGGAAGATACTGCTGCAGTGGAAGGAGAGGAACAAGTGGGAGACTGAGTAAGAGATGTAGCGAAGACAAAAGGAGGAACAGAATTGGTAGAAGATAGAGAAGAGAGAGGTTCGCTTATATGTAGTAGAGACTAGTCGAGCCCTTGGTGAATGAGAGTGGTTATGTGACGATACAAGGGGTATTGTAGCTGTTGTGGGATGGGACGAGGGTAAAGGATTTGGGTGAAAATACAGAATTGAGCAATGTAGAATATGGAACCATGAAATACTCTCCATCCCAAAAGTAGAGCAATTCACAAGTTCACATATGCACCAAGTTTTCAAAACGTTGTGATATTTGAAAGGAAGCCACACTAAAAATGAACACATACTCGCCATTTATTTATTATATACAAAAAGAAAGAAACTGTTCCAAACTTATTATGGCAGAAAAATTTAGGACTTTGTCAAATGTACCAAGTTTACCAAACTAAATCAATTCAAGGGATTCTTACAATCTTTTTATCTGGTAGAAATTTGTTCTTTGTTATATGAAAGTCAACAGCAAAAGTTCCGTATCCAGGCTGCATTGCAGGTCAAATGATATTCAATATGCTTTCGATATGACAAATAACTGGTTCACCAAAAAAAAAAAAGACGAATAACTAGATTTGACAATCTGAAGGAACCACCTTGGCTTCAATTGATACAAGTATTGGACCCAGTTTGATTGTTGGATAGAACCTGAAAGGCAATCAATGTATAGATAAATCGTTACAGTTGCATATCAGATAAAGTGAGAGATCATCTAATTTCAAATGCATTATTTTTTATAAGTCCTTTGCTTTTTCTTAGTCTCTTGTACTAAACTTCAGTAGCTGATGCAAGTTACAAAACCAAACATATAAAGCAAAATATTATTGTTTAATTCATAAATAAATAAAAGAAAGATGTAGGAGAAGATATGTAGAGAAAGTATCAAGGATCCCAACTTGTCCATGATGGTTGCAACAGTGGAATGGCAAGAACTAGGTCCCGTATTTATATTTCCCAGGGTGCAATAGACCTTTCCTAACTGCAGTATGATTGTCAAAAACATACAGATGACATGACACCAGATAGCAAAAATGATGATAAGTGACATGTAAGCAAACCTCATCAGCAATAGCTAAAAGTTCTTCTGACTCTTTCGTTTCGAACCATCCAATTTTACATGCATTCTATAATAACAAATAATATCAGTAGTAAATCCACAGATTGTGTATAAAATTTATGGCGCATAACTTCTGGATTCTAGACAAACACATTATAGATAAATGCAGCAAAACTAGTATAAATGCAACCAATGGAAATTAAAACTAAACAAACACAGTATACACAACACAACCCATGGAAATTAAAAAGCTATCAAGGGCAATAAGAATCAAATCCGAAAAATGAACTTACCTTTACAGAGATCATCAAGACCATTACAGCCGCTTGTGATATTTCATCATTCTTCTTTTGGCAAATCTGCGCAAGAGAAGGAAACGTGGAGGTTTCAAATCTATAGCAATTTAAATAAGACAAAATTCTTGTCTCCCCAACCCCCTCTCCCTCCCACGCGCGCGCGCACACACACACAAAGTAAAAAAGCGATAAAGAAGAAAGAGTTCACACTGTGTACAGTGGAAATCACCTGTTTCATCAACAAAGGCAGTTCATTAACTTGTGGCGGAGTTTCACCATTGGCAAGTGCATAGTCGATCCCTCTGCATGCCAAAGCAAATCCAGTAAGAAAAAACACAGCACATTTGCAGTACAGTCACTAATAATATTTAATAATTAATAAGAAAATGAAGACACAAAATTTCCATCCAATTATCAACTTTTGATCACTTCATTTCATAGCTACCTTGAGGATAAAAGTTACAACTCAGGAAAGAACACACAACTCAAAAGAAATTATAACTTTCCGTACTTAGAAATTTGAACTTCACCCAATCAAATCTCAGTTCAATCTACAACTAAAACACAAACACAAACACATTCCCAATCTTCTACCTAAAAAAAAGCCCTGAAACTCGAGGAGAAGATAAGAAACCGTAAATATAAAGTGAAAATAGATAAAGGAGTGAATACCGAGAGAGGGAGAGGCAGAGATTAAAGAATTCGAAAGGCTCGCTTCGGTTGCTATTAGGTTGAACATGCATAGACAAACGCTCCACAACTGCCATGATTCTAAACAAGTTAACGAAAGACGGCGACATTTGTTTTCCAGTTCCCATATCCGGTGGCATTCCCAACGGTGGTGAATTGTTCATTTCCATTATCGCCTTCTCAACGGCGAGGCTTTCATTGGGTTTTGGGCGCTGTGAAGAGATGGAGAAAGCTGCTTCGTCTTTGTTTGACGCACGTCGTTGCAGGGAGGAGAAATGGATAATTAAGAGAAGGGAGATGCTAGTTTAGTCGCCCACTGTTCTCAAAGATGATGATGATTTACTGCATTGGCTCCTCTCTAATAGGGTTGGGACTTGGGAATAGGCTTAGCAAGCAGCTCTCCATGGTGTGGGTCTTTTTTGGTCAAGAACTTGTTTGATTAGACCAAACCGGACAAGACCCAAACCATACAACTCTAAAGCGAACACTAACCCATAAATGGGTCCATGGTTCAAAAAGACAACTGCAACAAAGTAACACGGCCCACACCCGGGTCCGAAACTAAAACGAAAGAACAAACATAAAAGAGGTAAAAACAGCTAAATTAGGCAAACACTGAGTTTCTCTTCTATACCCTAATTTTGCAACAGCAACAACCTCATCAATTCATCCACCTTCCACCATCAATTTCAACCACTCTACTGAGCCATCATCAATTCCACACCAGAACCCCCAACGACAGCAAACAATTCACAAACCCATCAAACGAAGAGGGCACCGAGATCCCGACGTCGTTTGCCCGTTGCCAATAGGATCGACTTGGGTAGTCAGATTCAATTGTGAGATTAAAAAATACGAAAGTCAGGGGTCGGAAATCTTGGGATCAAAAGGTTGTTCTAAAGGACTGTAAGCCTATCCTTTACCATTGTCGCTCGAAGAGACGCCGGAGGGTTGGCATTCCAATTGCCTCGAAGATCATCGACCATCATAAGAGCAGCACTGGTGTGAGCAAATCCATTGCCTTCACGTGAGACCCAGGTAAAGCCACAGTGAGAAAAACTAGATTTAAAAACTTTTATATCATTTAGAATTCCTCGAATTTCATCTTTAAACTTGGTTCCTCTGCATGCTTCAATGTGCTCCAAGCTGTCTGATTCAAAGATCACTGAGGGGTGAGCAAGATTCAAGGCGAGTACCACCGCATCTCCAAGCCCTAACGCTTCAGCTACCAATGGAGAGGAGGCAAAGATCGTTCTAGCACATGCAGTGATAAAGGTACCACTACTATCTCTGCAAATTACACCAACTGCACTGTTACCATTATCTTTGTTGAAAGCAACATCGTTGTTCAACTTCACAAAATGGGTGCGAAGAGGCCTCCACCCGATATTAAACGGTACTGCACCTCTTATAGTTGAATTAGGACTATTGGCATTAGGAGGATGATCTTGAGAAAGAAGAAACGCATTGCTCACATTAACAATTTGAATGAAGGTACCCATAGGATTAGGCTTAGTCCCATTGAAAATGACTTCATTCCTAGCCTTCCAGCTTGCCCAAGAGTGAAGAAGAGCTTACAAATAAGCGTTCTAGGAGGAATACTGGTAGTCTTAAACCATTCAATACAGTCAAGGATCCACTGTTGGATAGAAGCCAACCCAATTCTGGTAGGAGGGGGCCTATTTGAATAGCAAACCAACATGGTTTAGTCCAAGGACACAATAAGAATAGGTGCTCTAGAGTTTCAACCTCAGAATTGCAAATAGGGCAAACAGGACTGTTAGCAATTCTCCTCCTGCACAAAGTTTCCCTAGTTGGAATTGAGTTATTACAAAGACTCCACATAAAATGATTAACCTTCTCATGAACCAAAGAGTTCCAAATAATCTTCCACAACTCATTTTGTTGAACTACTGGGGTCATCTCCACCAATCTTCTGTAGACAGATTTGATAGAATATCTGCCATCATTTGCATAGGGCCAAAATAAATAATCATCCCCTAGGGTCTAGGAAATAGGAGTTTGCATAACTTCAATATCACTCTTGGGGCTAAAGTTCTCCCTAATATTCTGGATATCCCATTTATGGTCCTCAGTGATGATGTCATTCACCTTAGTCACAGTTGCACCAGCTCTTAGCACCACAAATGTACCTAAAGACAGTCAGTTGTCATTAGTTATATGTACATTAGTGCCCACACCAATACTCCATCTACCTGAGTTCTATAGAATTTGTTCCCCTTGGATGATGCTTTTCCAAACCCAATAAGAACCTCTACAATCAGTAGCCTTCCAGAAGTTAGAGTTTGGAAAATAGATCCCTTTTAACGTAGATGCCCAATAGGAGTCCTTATCTTGCACAATCCTCCAAGCTTGCTTAGACAAATAGGCTTGATTCATTTTGCTAAACTCTTTGAAACTCAGGCCTCCTTTATCTTTAGGTGAGCAAAGATTGTTAATGTTTTTCCAATGGATGCCACAGTGCTTACCATTCCTGGCCCACCGGAACCTAGCAACATGTATTGTAATCTTAGCACAGAAAGTTTTAGGTAGTGACTGAATAGACATGACATAAGTAGGGATTGCATGTACAATTGCTTTAATCATTATCTCTTTCCCAGCTTGATTTGTGTTCCCTTCCACCCTTCCATTCTGGACAACACCTTTTCTTCAATCCAATTACTACTATGAACCTCAGCTCTGCCCCATTTTGCAAGAATACCCAGATAATTGCCTGAGCTATTCCAAATTGGAATAGAAGTGATAGTTGAAATATTTCCTCAAAAAAGGGCAGAAACTTGAGCACCACAGATAATACCATACTTAACCGTGTTAATCATCTGTCCTGAAGCTTGAGTAAACTTATTGAGAATGACAATGAGTTGATAAATATTTGCATAGTTGTCTTTTGAGAATATTATAGCATCATCCGCAAAGAAAAGATGAGTGAGGGCAGAGGCAGATGCTGCCAATTTGATTCCTCAAAAGAGTTATTAAGATGAGCTTGAAGAGAACATCAAACACCAAAATGAACAAATAGGGGGAGAGGGGATCCCCTTGTCTCAATCCCCTATAAGGTGTAAGATTTTTACAAGAAAATCCATTCACCTGATAGGAGTATGAAACTGAGGTCACAAGAGACATCACACTTTTAATCCAAGTTTTATCAAAGCCATAGGGCTCTAAAGCTTTCTCAAGAAAAAGCCAGCTCACTTTGTCATATGCTTTATTCATATCAGGCTGCCTCATGAGCCACCACAAGGTTGTCCTGAATCAGCCTACCCCCCCCCCCCCCACACACACAAAGGCACTCTACTGGGGAGTGATAATCTCATTCATACAAGGCTTCAATCTACCAATACATATCAATCTCCCCTCGCAACCTCCCCACTAGCTGCCAATCCACCAGGTTTGAAGGTTGATTCAAGCAACTTGTAACTGTTCTCTTAGTCTTTTTTATCTCTGTAGTTGCATTTCTGAAAGTCTTGTTATATTAACCTGTCAACTTATCCTTGCAAGAATTAACATTCTCCTTCCACTTGCACCACACATCAGTGTTCCTACTCTGCCACCCTGCTTCAACTGTTTCTCTACAGTCCTTATGATCTTCCCAGAAAGCTTCATACTTAAATGACCTCCCACCAATTAAGTTAGGCTAAGGCTGCAAAATATGGGAGCATGATCATAGTTAATAATCGGCAGGGCTATTTGGTGTGGAGGAAAGTACACAAGTATACATAGTCACACAGGTAATATAATGATAAGAAAGGTTGAACCCACAGGGATTATGTAATGTAAAGTTTTATATAGTTCAGAGTGTACACTTAGTGTGTCTACACTATGCACGATTTGGTTGGAGTGTTCAGAGTGAGTAATAACAATATAAACAATTAAAATGTGTAAGGAATCAGTGAGATAAAGCAGTTGAGATGTTTTCACCAAGTAGTTTACTTCTAAGTGTTATAGTGGAGTATGCAGTGTGGGAACACTGGATGCAGCTGCAATAGTGTGTGCTTTTCAGTCACTTTCTTCAGAGTTTCATTACAAGCTTCCTATGTCTAGGCATGCTAAATAGGTTCACTCTTGTCTTTTAAGTACCCACTGTATCACCCTAAGAACTATGTTATCCTATGTCTAGGACTTAACATGGTTTTAACAAGCAATTCTTTACTAAAGCTAGTTTAATAAAGATGTTGTTACAAACACTCATTCTTATTAACTCTTGAGTTCATAAAATGTAGCCCATGTCTGCTGCACAAGTTTACCTATTCTAAAGTGATCAATTCCAGAAAAGTTTTGAAAGAAGTATTACACAAGAGTTAAAATGCATACACTACATAAACCATAATTACTTACTTAGAAGTTTACTACAAGGCTACAACATCTCAACTAAGGGAATTTAGCTCATATTACTCATGTTATAATAGAGAAAATCTACAAAGAGCATAATCAATTGAGTAATATAGCAAAAGAACTTAAAAGGATAAAGATTACACGAATAGAAGATCCTTTGCATGAGTTTCCCAAGTTGAAATACAAGATGAGTTCCTTACACAAGTTTCCTTCAAGTAGAAGTGAAGGGAGTGGTTGTCAAGCACCTCCTTAGCTTCCTTCTCTTCAGAAATGTAAAGAAAAACTAAAACTAAACTAAAAATAAACTAAACTAACTGATCCTTTAAGAAACAAATGAAGAAATACAGATGAAGGATGAAGGATGATTTGCAAGTGAAGATATGACCTCTATTTATAGGCACGAAAGCTTTCCTCCCTTGAGGGGTTTCCTTTGGCGCGAAAGATCAACTGAGGGGATTAACCATGGTTAATTTCAGACAACCAATTAAGCAAGTAGCTCAAGTTTGGTCGCTTGCATGGAGAACACATGGGGAGGTCCAATGGAGAAGTGCCACATGTCTTTAGATAAGTGAGCCTTGCAACTTGATTTTTATGTTGATCGCCGAATTCTACAAGTGGCTCTGCTCCAGGTGACTAGGCATGACGTCACAAATCAAGTGTGGAAGCATCAAAATGGTCCTTGGATGTTTTGGTACAAACTGCTGGTTTTTAGCAGGTGTAGGTAGTGTTTCCACTCTTGGTGTAGGCAGTGTTTCCACTCCTAGTGTTAGCAGTGTTTCCACTCCTGAAGTAGCTGCACTAAACAAAAACTTCAAACCGAACAAGTTATGTGTATTTCGCCTAATTCACTATCCTAATCCTTTTGAATCCTTAAAATGTTGTTTCTTAATAAATAAGCTATATTTATATATAAATGTACTTGAAAATAAACAATAACCTAAGTTAAAATAGATGAATAACTCTATATAAAATAGAGTTATCACTATTGCAATAGCATGTGGAAACAACTACCTCCAAGACCAGCTGGCAAGCACTCTGTCAATTCTCTCTATAGTAACAAACCCATCTCTTTGATTACTTAGCCAAGTAAACCTGCTACCCTACAACTCCAGATCAAAAATCTCAGAACTATTGAGGAAACTTCTAAATCTCTAAATACGACCATCAAGGATAACAAAATCTGCAGGAAACACAAATTTGTCAACCTGCACTAATATATCCTCAATGATTCCTTCTGGATATGCTATTGATCTATCTGCCAGAGACAGTGTCAATGTGGTAGGCTTAGCATTTCCAATTCCTAGCTTTGTGAAAATAGATTTAGGCATCAAATTGATGCTTGCACCTAAATCACACAATGCTCTTCCTGTATAGAACTTACCTATTGAAAAAGGAATTGTAAAGCTACCTGGATCCTTTAGCTTCCTTGGAATTTTGTTTTGCAAAATAAGACTACATTCTTTTGACATAACAACAGTTTCAAATTCCCCTAGACTTCTTCTTTTAGAAAGCACATCTTTCATGAATTTAGCATAATTTGACATTTGTTGAAGTGCTTCAATCAAGGGAACATTGATATGCAATTGTTTTAAGACATCTAAAAACTTACTGAATTGCTTTTCCTCATGTATTTTTTTCAATCTTTGAGGAAAAGGAGGAGGAGGGTATTCACGTACTAACCTTGGAGTTGGAGATTTAGAAACATCAGGTGTTGCTGCACCTTGAGAATTTTTTTCATTTTTATTTTTTTCTCCCTTCTCTGTACCTTCAAGCTCATATGGTTCTGTTAAATCTTTACCACTTCTCAAAGAGATGGCTTTGACCTGTTCCTTACCTTACCTTTGTGAGGGTGAAGCTTCTGTGTTTGATGGCAAAGTACCTGTTGGTCTTTGATACAAAGCAGTTGCTAATTGCCCCACTTGGTTCTCTAGGTTCTTAATTGATGCATCTTGGGCTTGCCTAGCAGTTCTAGTTTCACTAATGACTGATCTAAGCAATCCTTCTAGAGAATTATCATTGGCAGGGGGGTTTGGTCTTTGTTGGTTTTGAGATTGAAATCCAGGAGGAGTACTTGGTGTAGGTGCACTTTGTGCAGGTTCATTGGAATTGTTCCACCTAAAATTTGGGTGGTTCTTCCATCCTGGATTATAGGTATTAGAGTAAGGGTTGTTATTTTTATCGTAACCTACATAATTGACAGAGACAGGGTTGCTAGGACACTCTTCATATAGATGGCCTCCCCCACAATAGACACAACTTGTAGTTATTGGAGGGGCTTGCTCTATAGCTGCTGCAGTGTTTTCTTTAGGTGTGGCCACACTAGGTGTAGGCGCACTAGTGCACTGTTTGATCAAGTTGGTTAAAGAGGCTACTTGAGCAGATAGGGTTGATATGTCATTAATTTCATATACCCCAAAAGTTTTCTTTTGGGCACTCACCCTCTCAGTAGGCCAACTAGAACCATTTGTAGCAATTTTGTCAATGAGATCACATGCTTCATTGTAAGACATATTCAAAAGAACACAACCAGCTGATGCATCAAGCATCACTCTAGTTTGGGGTTCTAGACCATTGTAAAAAGTTTCCATTTGTATCATGACAGGTAAATCATGATGTGGACATTTTCTTAAAAGCTCTTTCCATCTTTCCCATGCTTCAAACAATTATTCAAATTCTTTTTGCCTAAAAGATGTAATATCATGTCTCATCCTAGCATTTTTAACTGGAGGAAAATATTTACTTAAGAATTTTTCAGCTAGCTCATTCCATATATGAATAGAATTGGGCTCCAAAGAGTTTAGCCATGATTTAGCCCTATCTTTCAATGAATATGGAAATAACTTAAGTCTAAATGCATCCTCACTAATACCAGGTATGATAAAGTTACTACAAACTTCTATGAATTGCTTTAAATGCTCATGGGGATCCTCATGTGGGGATCCACCAAATTCACCAATTGTTTGTAACATTTGAAACATCATAGGTTTAAATTCAAAATGAGCAGCATTAATATTAGGCCTAGCAATGCTAGACTGTATATGTTGCTGATCATATTGGGCATAGTCCCTCATAGGCCTATCCCTATCATTAATCATACCTATTGGTCCCATTTGAATGAATTGATGTCTGTGATCTTCTTCACCTTCAGGTTGTTGGTGTTGAGAATTAAGTGAAGTGATTAATTTGCACAAGAAAGGGGGGATTGAATTGTGCACTCTTTTTAATTTTTAATACCTGCAACCTTCTATATTGTTTCTCAAGATAACTTGGATATAAGAAGGTTGAATGTTAGTAACACAAGCAATAATCAAGTATGACAGTAGTGAAAGATAGTTAACTTTGATGAATTTAGATGTCTTTGATATTGTAAAGAGTGTTGTTTTCAACAGATAATCAAAGTAAGTCTTATTTAAAATTCTGATTTTGACTACAGAAGGTTGGTGAATTTAACCTTCTGAATTAGACAGTTTAAAGCAATTAATAAGAAAAGCAGATAATGACACAGTAGAGTTATAGAGGTTCACCAAACTGTGGCTACTCCTCTCCCCACGTCCACGTGAGAGTTTCCACTATTCTCCAAATAGATTTTACACTTGCTTTAGCTTCAATCGCCAAAGACTTTTCACTCCACTCACTTTTGATCACACACAAAAGACAAGTGCTAACTTACACAGCTTCACCAAGCTGTCTTAACCTACTAGAAAACTCTCTTCTAGTTTCCTAAAGGTATTTCCTGTTTGAACCGAATCATCAACACTACTCACCTCTCACTAGGTAGTCTGTTGAGAAACTTTCAAATAGAATCACCAACAACACTCACCTCTCACTAGGTAGCTTGTTGAGAAACTTACACAATATTTCTTTACAATAAGGGGTTTGGGTTTTGGGATGATTTAGAAGCTTGTTGATAGATAAATACAAAGTATTTCTAAGAGCATAACAAGCAAGCACACACTCAAGATAGTATCTCCCAATTCTGAACTTGTAGTAGCTTTGAGTGTGGAAGAGAAGGTTGGATTTCTTTAGAGAAGCTTGACTTGTAATAGTTCCAATTCACTCTCATAGTTTGCATTTGAGTAGATCAAAGATTCTTTATAGATTCTCAATCTCAAATATGGTCATTGGAAAGAAGAAAAGAGCCGTTGGAAGTTGTTGTAGCTTTGTAGGTAGGTAATGATGGTTTTTGAGCTTTAGGTAGTAGCCTTTCAACCTTCTGAAGCAACATTTTTGCTTTGTCTTGTGCTAACATCTTTTCATGTCAGCACTCTACTTTCTTTTTCATCATTTCTATCACTTGATCACTGTGCTCATGTACTATATACAATTTTACATACTTTAATTTTGAAGCTTCTGAAGCTTCTTAAGCATGAACAAACATGCTTTTAAAATACAAACAAAAATCAAGGAGTTCTTCTTTACATAAGATAATATTTATGAAACTTTAATTCCTTGAATACTTATTTGATGCATTTCAGATTTAAGATTTCGGACATGAACATGTTTCCCAGAAACAGAAGCTTGAATTTTTCAATCTTCCTTTAACCTTCTTGAACAACCAACCTTCTGAACACTATTCCATAGATAGTCAACCTTCTGTTGACTTCAATCAAACTTTCTGTTGACTATTGGTCAACCTTGTGTTGACTTTTAGTCAACCTTCTGTTTGACTTTCAGTCAACCTTCTGAAGAAAGTTACTTTTTCTTTTAAGCTTCTTTAATCAACCTTCTGATTGTAGTAACCTTCTGAACTCAACCTTCTTTAAGGTAACCTTCTTTTGGCATAAATTAACTTTGAAAAACACTTGGTTTATTTTTAATGCCAAGATTTTTGCTATGATTCTTATTTCCTGTTCTTTTACACACTTGAATGAAACTTGTTAATCATAATAAGTGTTTAGAAAACTTAACTCATTCCTTTAAGTTTGTATCATCAAAACATGGAAAAAGATTTTCATTTCTACATTAAGTCCTCCTCTTACTGAGGCATCTTCACTGTGGTGAGACATAGTTCTGCAGTATTGTTGTCTTTGTCTTTGTTGTCTTAGCAATATCCTAAATCTTCTCTCAATTTCTGGATCACAATTGAATTCTGGTGGTCTATTTCTGGGAATAAACTAGTGTTTCCACACTGACTGTATCTGCACTAAAATGTTTCTGCACAAAAAACAGAATACCAGTAGTATTAATATATAATAAAACACTAAATAAACAATCTAAACAACAAAATTTTACAATAATCCCCGGCAACGGCGCCAAAAACTTGGTGTGGTGGAAAGTATGCAAGTATACATAGTCACACAAGTAATATAATGATAAGAAAGGTCGAACCCACAGGGATTATGTAATGTAAAGTTTTGTATAGTTCAGAGTGTACACTTAGTGTGTCTACACTATCAAATTTGGTTGGAGTGTTCAGAGTGAGTAATAACAATATAAACAATTAAAATGTGTAAGGAATCAATGAGATAAAGTAGTTGAGATGTTTTCACCAAGTAGTTTACTTCTAAGTGTTATAGTGGAGTATGCAGTGTGGGAACACTGGATGCAGCTGCAATAGTGTGTTCTTTTCAGTCACTTTCTTCAGAGTTTCATTACAAGCTTCCTATGTCTAGGCAAGCTAAATAGGTTCACTCTTGTCTCTTAAGTACCCACTGTATCACCCTAAGAACTATGTTATCCTATGTTTAGGACTTAACATGGTTTTAACAAGCAATTCTTTACTAAAGCTAGTTTAATAAAGATGTTGTTACAAACACTCATTCTTATTAACTCTTGAGTTCATAAATGTAGCCCATGTCTGCTGCCACAAGTTTACCTATTCTAAAGTGATCAATTCCAGAATAAGTTTTGAAAGAAGTATTACACAAGAGTTAAAATGCATACACTACATAAACCATAATTACTTACTTAGAAGTTTACTACAAGGCTACAACATCTCAACTAAGGGAATTTAGCTCATATTACTCATGTTATAATAGAGAAAATCTACAAAGAGCATAATCAATTGAGTAATATAGCAAAAGAACTTAAAAGGATAAAGATTACACGAATAGAAGATCCTTTGCATGAGTTTCCCAAGTTGAAATACAAGATGAGTTCCTTACACAAGTTTCCTTCAAGTAGAAGTGAAGGGAGTGGTTGTCAAGCACCTCCCTACCTTCCTTCTCTTCAGAAACGTAAAGAAAAACTAAAACTAAACTAAAATAAACTAAACTAAGTGATCCTTTAAGAAGCAAATGAAGAAATACAAATGAAGGATGATGGATGATTTGCAATAGCATGTGGAAACAACTACCTCCAAGACCAGCTGGCAAGCACTCTGTCAATTCTCTCTATAGTAACAAACCCATCTCTTTGATTACTTAGCCAAGTAAACCTGCTACCCTACAACTCCAGATCAAAAATCTCAGAACTATTGAGGAAACTTCTAAATCTCTAAATACGACCATTTTCAACAGGCCTTAACCCATCTTTATAATATAAGACCATTTCATTGAAATCCCCAATACAAAGCCATGGAACATCATTTCTTGGTTTGAGATCTAACAATCTAGGCCATAGGTTACGCCTAGCTGCAGTTGTAGGATTACCCACAAAAGTAGTTTCAAAAACAATTCATGGTCTCCTCTCTTTTGCCACCTTATGGACAAAGTTCTGACTATGACTATGCACCTGAATCTCATAATAGTCACTCCATAGTAAAGAAAGACCTCCAAAAAGGCCCCTTGGTTCCAAACATAACCAGTTTTGAAATCTGAACCTTCTCATAACACGATTAACTCTCCCCATACGAGCCCTTATCCATAAGGAAGAGAATGACAGACTTTTTGTTAGATATTAGATCCTTAAGCTCTCTATTTGTCGTGGCCGCCGCTAAACCACTACAATTCCAATTTATGCAAGTCATTGTGTTCGAGGGGGCGGGGACTTGACTTCCGCCTCTCTCTTTGTTTTGTTGCCATTGTTGCTTCCTTCACCTTTCTTTGTATATTTGCCAATAATAAAATTACCAATGTGACCACTCCCCTTCCCTACATCAGGATGATTACCCTTTGTTTTGCCCCTCTTGTATGGATTCTCCTCCTCCACACAAGCAGGCTCATCATTACTTATTCTTCTCTTCAAGCACATTTCCGTTACAAGGGTGAGAGTTAATTCATCTTCCTCCTCTCTCCTAATCCCCACCTCTCCACCATTAGGGCTAGATTCCTCTAATGGGAATTCCACCACATAGCTAGGTGTTGTGCTAGGCAGAGCTTTTGGAGGTTCCCTCCACTGTGACAAGTTAGGAACCACTTTCTCCGCCTTATCATTATCAAGATTTTGGAACTCATTGGGACCCTTCCAGTCAAATTCCATCAAGCTTATCTTCTGAGAAACTCTGTAGTCTTCTAACTCAGAGTCAGACAAATAAGCTTCAAATGGCATGGATTGTGTTCCTCTTCTGAGGACTCATCACTTTTAGAGGGGGCATTATAAAAATAGGGACAATCATTCTTAACAGGCTCCTCCCTAGTTTACAATGGTTTGAATCTCCTTCCAATATATAAAGGAGCATTATCTCCTAAACAATTGGATATCAATTCCTCCCAAGCTTGATTAGCTTTCTCCTTTTTTTCCTTATTATTTTTCATTTCCTCTGTAGCATCGTTCTGCTGTTTGTTTTTCTGTTCTTCATTGGTTTCTCTCCTACCAAAGAACCTGCTAGTTGTTCCTTAGGTAGAATCACCATACCTATTCACATGCTCCCTCAATACACTGGCAATGGATCTTGGCACTTGAGCACACATACTTTGGTCATACTTAGGCATAGAAGAACAATAGGTAGCCATTTTCCTAGGGATTTTACATTGTCTTTGTTCATGCCCAATTATGCCACAGTTAAAGCACAAATCTTGGAGTCTTTCATACTTGTAAATCACCCCAATCTTAGGGAGATCCTTTCTTAGGATACACCCTTCAACAATTGATTCCTCCATTTCAATGATCTTGCCAACTTTCTCCAAGATAGTGGTTGTGTGCCATTCATAAACTCCATTGGTAAGTTGTGCACTTGTATCCAAAAAGGATAAAACTTAAACCCAATCTCATGAGGGGTTATTTCTAGCACCCAAAACTGAATACACATTAGATGATTCAGAAAAAACCCATGGTGCTTTTCATTCTCAAAGGTGAACATGAACTTGTTCTTCCCTGGATCTGTAATTTGTAGATTCTTATACATAGCCCAAGCCTTAGAAATAACTCCTTTGGCTGCTATTCTGTTCATGTTTCTGTTTGTTAGCATCTTGCCCACCAAAGTTTTCCTGGCAACTAATAGATTGATTGGACTTGCAGGTACAAGCACTTCTTGGAGCTCCTTCGGGTTGTCTTGGTGCTTTGGTTGTGATGAGTATGCGTGAGTTTTGGTTTCTGGCTATTGTGGTATGTAATATTGTGTTTGTGGTTCAATGTTTTACGTTCAAGGTGGTTTCTAGTTGTGTGGTTTGTAAAATTTTGCTTCTAGGTTTTGGTGATTTGTGTTTTGGATCTGTGTTTTGGTTGTGGTTAGTTTTGGTGGTTTGTGTTTTGGATCCGTGTTTTGGTTGTGGTTGTGTAGTTGATGGTGTATGATTATGAGTCGGGTTTAGTAAGAGATAGGTTGGGGTTACGCGTGTAGAGAGCAGATTAGGGTTAAACAGACAAGAGTGAAGAGTTTTTGCAAGCTCAATCACAGGATCCGTATAAGAGCAATCATATAACAGTAACAAAGAGAGGACTTGTCTGCAATAAAAGTTTTAGACGAACCTGAGTCTGGTCTGTGTCTTTTCGTAGGCCCAACTATTAGACCGAATTTAGCATTTTTGAAAGCCTAACAAGTCCTGAAAACCTACATAAAAGCCTATTTAACCACTTATTTTACGAAGAGTAAATGCCCATTTTAGTCCCCGACAATTTTTTAAAAGAACAAATTGGTCCCTGACAATTTTTTGGGACAAATAAGTCCATGACATTTTCAAAATGGGGATAAATTTGTCTCTGTGTCAGGGACTAATTTGTCTCAAAAAATTGTCAGAGACAAATTTGCCCTATTAAGAAATTATCAGGGACTAAAATGGGCCTTTACACTTTTATGAAAACCTATAATAATTGAGTGATGTATGACATCTAATTTAAATTATGTTTTATAATAATAACTTTTTTTTTTCGCGGGATAACAACTTTAAATATGTCAAACATTTATGTATGTCAATATGTTTAAACTAATAGAAAATAGGCAAAATGTCATCTGAGGTCCCTTAACTTATTTTCTGTTTTCGTTTAGGTCTCTTAAGTTTTCGAGGTAACGTATATGTCCCTTAACTTTTAAAAATGTTGCATCGTTTCTCATTTAACGTTTTAATACTAACACCGTTAAACAGTCTCTTGTTTGACTATTTGACTGCTTAGTTGGCGTGCCACCTAGGATAATTCACTAATTATATATTAATATTTATATTAAAAATAAAATCAAATTATCAAAACCATTTCATCTTCGTCGTTGAACACTTATTGGAGAAACAAATTGCAGCTGTTGGAAAACCAGTTCATCTTCTTCAAATCGTTTTCGTTTCAAATCGAAGCTATTGGAAAACCATTTCGTTTTTGGTTCTGTTATTGTTTTCAAGCGGTTTGGTTTTTGATTTCGTTTCCCAACAATTTCAATTTCCATCGTTTTCGATTTTTGTCATCTTCCCAGCGATTTTTTTATGAGCAATATCCTTTCTCGTTTGATTTCGTTTCCCATTGACTTCTGCTTTTGAGTAAACAGTTCTGTTTGCAGATTGTCATTTTCATGGAAGAATGGATTGAAGAAGATGAATATGAGGAACCCTAATTGCCATTGTTTTGTTTTTTTTAATTTGAATAAATAATTAGTTTTTAACTAAAAATAATGGGTTCTTTTTGGTTTCAAAATGGGTTACAGATTACAGATTCAATATTAGATTCCTTATTATGGGTTCTTTTGGGTTCTTTTTGCTCCAATGGGTTCTTTTTCTGGGTGCTTTGCCCATGATTCCCTCGGCCATGACATTCCATGATAAGCAAAAGATAATAATAGGCTTATCAGAACTAGAATTTGTCTCATGCCCTTTGTTGCTTGTGTTGTCCCTACCAAGAGCAATCACTTCGTATGTGATGGTAGCTTCGGTGGAATCTAATGAAAACGGGTAAGCTGGAAAGGTAGCTCCCTATAGAGTAGAAGCCATCAATAATGAGGAAGACTAAGAAATAGTCACCACTAGCTAGGGATATCATGGAGAAGAATCTTTCTAAGAAAGGCAAGGGAAAACTAGGAGTAAGGTATTTGGCAAGAAGACTTAACCCAAAAGGATGAACTTGAGCTAGGGTGCCAATACCATATAGATACTTCTCAAGCAGTAGCATCTTGGCTATTGAAAGGGGCTCGACCGCAGAATGACTCAACTTAGGAGCTAGATACTGAGGAAGATAGAGACATATGGCTGAGGAAGATTCATCTTAGACAAGGGGATTGCATGGAGAGTGTGTATTCAACGCACGTGGATACTTTGAAACGTTGGAGCAGGCGAAAAATGGCTCGGATAGGCGTTGCAGAAACAGGAGCGAAGTTACTTCCTATGCAAGTAAGTGTGATGGAGTGTCATTCCTATAGTTTGTGAGCCAAGCTTTCTCTAACCTTAGTGGTCTAGCCTCCAGAGTTGTTCAAATTGAGCAATACATACAAGAAAAAGAAAAAAGGAGGTCTAATAGAGGCCAAGGCCCACATTTAGCATTTGTAGTGGACACAACAAATGACTCTGATGATCATGATTTAGCCGATCGCGCGAGTGATATTGTGTCAGCCGAGATAGTCAAGGGGAAAGTCTATGCTTGTCCTGCTCTCAGACTTGCAAAAGGTAAAGAGAAGGAGAATTCTGAGGGAAAGGTAGAATACTCTTTTGACATGTATAAGGCAGACTAAGTCTTTGATTACCTGTTGAAAGATAAGCAGATACGACTCTTTGATGGCCATAAAATACATTCTATAGAGAAAAGAAATGACAATAAGTATTGTAAGTGGCACGACTCATATAATTATGCCACTTCAAACTGTATTGTGTTTAGAAAGGCCATTCAAAAGGCTATAAAGGAGGGAACATTCAAATTGGCTGATAAGGGCATAGCCGAGATGATAGTAGATACTGACCCTTTCCCCAAAATGGAGATTAACATGGTCTCATTCTCAGGGGCAGACAATGGCATATCTAGGAACCTGGTCCAAGATGGTCAGTAATTAAACCGCGCAGGAACATGTGTGTATTAAGATATTATAACCGAAATTCTATGTTAATTAATTAATTACTAAGGCTAAATTGCTCCTGGGGTCCATTAACTTAATTTAAGGTAATGATTTAGTCCTTTATCTTTTTTTTATGTTTAAATTTGTAGCGTGACATGCCGTGCCTGGCTCTTTTGGCGTAATTGGGTCGTGCTTGCGCTAAGATATTGGGCCTGGCCCAATGTCCAATGGGGCTTTTTGCCCAGGCCGGAACAGTGGCCCCCAAGTCGGGGTCGGCTGAGCGTGAGAAGGACGACCTCGGCTTGAGATGGCAGGTTGTCGGGAGGTAGGGCAGTTTGATGGATTCTCGGTGAAGTGAAAACTTAACAAGTCGGAGAATCATCGAAGCCTGGAGAGAGAGATAGAGAAATACCGGGGATGAGTTTTGGGCGTCCAGCCTCGATTTCCGGGATCACTGTAGAACCGATCTTTGACCTGAAAAAACTTGACAGAGCATTTAAGATTGAAATAAAGTAAGCCCTGACAGAGCATTTAAGCTCGGAGCCAGTTGTCCCGTGACAGAGCATTTAGGCTCGGAATCAAGGTCTCGATAGATCATTTAAGCTCGGAATCGAGAGGGGGCGAAGCCGCTGAGAGCTTCTTCCTTCGGTCGCGCAATCAGACGTGGAGTCCTCAAAGAAACCAATATGTTATGAAATGTGTGATATGAATGCAAGCACTCACCCTAAGATGCAACATGCATTTGTTTTGTAATATTTTTTTTATTGTTTTATGAAAAAAAAAGTAATGCAAAGGAATATGCTATGTGCTTTGCTTATTTACTCATGATGATATGCAATTTTTTTTGGCATACATACAAAGAAAAACAATGGAGAAATTTTATGATGAATGACAATGAAATGAAAATGTAAACTACATGCAATTTTTTTTAAGGACTTATGCAAAACGAATGAATGATACGCAGTAAATCCTAATTGTTTTTAGATGAAATGAACTTCTAGATGCAACATGATTTTTTATGCTTTTTATGCATGAAATGCAATATGATTTTTTTATGCATGAAATGCAATATTATTTTTTTTATGCATGGAATGCAATATGATTATATTTTTTTTATGTATGAAATGCAATAAGGTTTTTTTTATGCATGAAATGTAATATGATTATTTTGTTTTTTATGCATGAAAGGCTATATGATTTTTCTGTTGCATGAAATGCTACACAATTTTTTTTTTGATGATTTTTTTGTGTGTAGACTAATGAGCGATAACGAGAAAAATATATTCAATCAAAAACAATGATAAGAGGAAAAATAGCTCCCTTTGTGGTCTAATTTTGTTAGCCCGTGCTATAGGGCATTGAACCCTATGGATCTATTGCCTTTCTATTGTGAACACTCACTGGGTTAGCAGCTATAACCTACAGAGATTTCAGGTCTCTAGAGTTAAGTATCCTCCTAGAAAGGTTAAACACACCAGGATGTACATCCAAAATGTGAATACCCTCAGGGAGAATCATACTATAGATGAGGAATTCATGGTAGACACCAGGATGTACATCCAAAATGACTACCACTACACAACCTCGTTCTAATCTAAGTGTTTCTTCTTTAGGCTCCGGTATAAGCCCAACTCATTGTGTGTGCTCACAGTGTATGTGTAGTGTGTGAAGGAAACCTCAAGTCTTAAAAATAAAATTAAACCACAAACTATTTCAGCAAATACAACCAAGCAACAAATAATACATGTCATCTAGCCTAGGGTTATATCAAGCACAATAAAAATATAAAGTATAAGATGAATAAAGAAAAAAAATAAGAAAACTAAGAGGGGTAAACAAAGCGTACCTTATAATCATTTTGCACAACCAAACATGTCGGGCTTGACTCTCACTATCCCCAGCAGAGTCGCCATCTGTCGTGACCGGGATCTCGACGTTGACGACTCAAAAATAGATTATTTGAGGAGTCGCCACCCAATTTATTAATAATAGGAAAATTGAGAAAAACCTAATTTAAAGTTATTTGGTCTGCGTAACTAGGTTGGATTCGGGAGTCGGTTATGCGAAGGGAAGGGGTGAAAACTAGTTTCACTGCACCCCTAACACATCTGTCCTAAGATAGTTAACCTAAATTTGATTTGTGCAATGATTACTAAGCCGTTTAATTATTTATTTACCCTAAAATAATAATTACAAAAATTTAGTAGAAAAAAATAATTAATTATTTACATGGAAATGAAATAGGGACTAATTTGAGAAAAATTTATTTTGACTTTGATAGGGAGACCCCGCGCCAAAGTACTCTCTGGTGCGATGAGAGACTCAAAAGTCACGTTGTTCTTCCCGAAAATTTGTTGTTTGGTTGATTTTAATTTTGAAGGGGTTTAAGATCTAAGTTGTACAACTCGAGTTTCTTAAACCGGTGTTGCGGGATTGATAAGATGTACATTTCGATCAAACCCATTTTTATTATTTTTATTGAAAATAGTGGTTAGAGGAAAAAAAGAATTGATTAGATTAAGAAAATAAGTTTGAGAGAAAAAATTTAAATTGTTGATTGGATTTTACTTTTTGGAGGGTTTAGGACCAAGCTGTACAACTTGGGTCTCTTAAACCGGTGTTGCGGGTTTGATAAGATGTACATCTCGACCAAGCCCATTTTCTATTTTATTTTTAGTTTTTGAAGAAAGAAAAAAAATTGTGTATTAAAAAAAATGATAAAACTAATAAATATATAAATAGAAAACCTCATACATAAATAAATAAATAAATAAATAAATAAATATACACAAAAATAAATAAATAAACAATAAATAAATGACAAAAATAAACAAATATGTACATAAACAAAAAAAGTGATAACATGATGAATGCCGAACCGGACCAAGTAGTCTGACCAGGTCAACCGTGAACCGGACTCCCGTCTGGTCCATTTTGACCCAAAACCGCAAAAATCGCTTTGAGAACCGGAAAACCGACTCAAAACGTACTAAATGATCAAATATAGGCTTTTAGTAAAATGGGCCGCAAAGGCTTGACCCAAAATATCACTTAACCCGCCAATGATCTCCTCCTAAACCTTCACCTCTCAACCTCTTTTATAGTCAATTGCTATAGGGTTGTTGTTTCTTGCAAGCGATGTGGAACTAAAACAAGATAGAGAAAACAATTCCCACTTGGAGAACACAATTCCCGTTTTTCTCAAACCTATCATCATAAAAATGTGATTCTGGATTCGTTAACCGTTGGATCGTCTTTATTTTTGGACAGTAGGTTCGTGAGACATATATCTTCACTTCCAATGTTCGGATCGTCGAAACGAGGTCTGAGGAGAGAGAATTGCTTTCGCAATAGCTGCACTTTTGGGCCATTTTTTTTCAAACCTCTCACCGTAAAAGTGCGATTCCGGATTGGTTAACCGTTGGATCGTCTTCATTTTTTGACAGCAGGTTCGTGACACATATGTCTTCACTTTTACCGTTCGAATCGTCAAAAAGAGGTCTGAGGAGAGAGAAATTACCTTCGCATAGTAGCTAAAAACTAAAACCCGAAAATACGCAAAAAGTGACTATTTTTTGTAATTTTTTTCGAAAAAAAGTGAAAAACACCGGAAAAAACTGAGTGTTCACAGTTGCCCCTCTGTGCTCATTTTCTTACGATATAATACAAAAAACGTACGTTTCGTTGTGTTATCAAAGTAAGAAATGAACCTCAATTTTAGGGTTATATTACAATGGAGACGATGCCGAGCGTACCTGTGAGATAAAATTAAAGACAATGCCGTATGAATCGATAGCAGGAAAATTAAAGACAATGCCAGGGCGAGACTGATAGCAAGAAAATTAAAGACAATGCCAGGGCAAGACCGATAGCAGAAAATTAAAGACAATGCCAGGGCAGAACCGATAGCAGTAAAGTAAAGACAATGCAGGGCGAGACCGATAGCAGAAAAGTTAAAGACGATGCCAGGGCGGAACCGATAGCAAGAAAATTAAAGACAATGCCAGGGCGTAACCGATAGCATGAAAGTTAAAGACAATGTCAGGGCGAAACCGATAGCAAGAAAAATAAAATACAATGCCAGGGCGAAACCGATAGCAAGAAAATTAAAGACAATGCCAGGGGCGTAATCGAGCAGAAGAAAGTTAAAGACAATGTCGTATGAACCGATAGCATGAAAATAAAGACAATGTCAGGGCGTAACCGATAGCAAGAAAACTGAAGACAATGCCAGGGCGGAACCGATAGCATGAAAATTAAAGACAATGCCAGGGTGGAACCGATAACATAAAAATAAAGACAATGCCAGGGCGTAACCGATAGCATGAAAATTAAAGACAATGCCAGGGCGGAACTGATAGCATGAAACTTAAAGACAATGTCAGGGCGTAACCGATAGCATGAAAATTGAAGACAATGCCAGGGCGAAACCAATAGCATGAAAATTAAAAGCAACGCCAGGGCGGAACCGATAGCGAAAAAAAATAAAAAAAATAAAAATAAAGACAATGCCAGGGCGGAACCAATAGCATGAAAATTAAAGACAATGCCAGGGCGGAACCGATAGCATGAAAATAAAGACAATGCCGGGGCGTAACCGATAGCATGAAAATTAAAAAACAATGCCAGGGCGGAACCGATAGCATGAAAATAAAGACAATGCCAGGGCGTTACCGATAGCATGAAAATTAAAAGCAATGCCAGGGCGGAATCGATAGCGGAAAAAAATAAAGACAATGTCAGGGCGGAACCGATAGCATGAAAATTAAAGACAATGCCCGAGCGGAACCGATAGCATGAAAATAAAGACAATGCGAGGGCGTAACCGATAGCATGAAAATTAAAAGACAATGCCAGGGCGGATCCGATAGCATGAAAGAATGTGTCAGGGCTGAACCGATAGCACGGGGATGAGAAGGGAAATGTCAGGGCTGAACCGATAGCATGAAAGAATGTGTCAGGGCTGAACCGGTAGCACGGAGATGAGAAGGGAAATGCCAAGGCTTAACCGATAGCATGAAAGAATGGTGTGCAACACGCGTCTTGCTTTGGAGGACTCTTTTTTATTACTTTATGTACAAAGTACTGAACACAGATGTATGATTCTAGTCATGAAGTGGAATGCATGGATGGACATGAAATTTATGCAAACTATGACATGAAATGCATGAATTATGCATGAGTTTTGAGTTGAAATTAAGATGCACTTGTCTTGAAAGCTGGATTCACTGAGAATATTTTTTGTGTGCATGCTTTATTTGAAATCAATCAAGCTTGTCCTCATATGGAAGCTTATCCTCAACACAGCTAACTTGCTTAGACCATTTTTTCTCTTTTTATGATCACTTCTCACCTTTCAAGCAAATCACCCTCAAATTTTCCCTTCTCTCTCTTCTTTTTTTGATTGTCATTAGCTCTCTAAATCGCATTACTGATTCCCAGTTGACTATCGCTGAAGCATTACTTAATGAACATGCATGGATTCATGAGAATTTGAGAGCTGAGATTTTGGTTTGAAAAGTGGAGGGTATTTTGGAGGGAAAACATGGGGAGGATAGAGGTGACACAAGATGGTAGAGGAAGAGGTATTATGGCAGCCTCAAGCTATTGGGAATTCCATTTACTTGAGGTACCTTACTTGCTGGAAATTGGTGAGGAATTGGGTTTTATCAAGCAAAATCTGACTCATCAAGGGGCATGCAAACATTTATGTCTAGGTCATGTTGGTAAAAGGTATCTCCCCAAGAGAAGGCTACACAGGTGTACCAAACAAGGTTTGACTCATGAAAGGATCTGCGAAGATTTTGCTTCAAGCAGCTCAGGTGTGGAAAAGAAAGTTTTGGCTCATGACGGGTCTTGCACAGGTTTTGCCCCAGTATTGGTAAAAGTTGTTGCTTACAAGAGTGCACTGGTGTGGCAAACTTGACGGATGTAGGGTATGGAAAATATTTTACCTCATCCTGGTGAAAGACATTGCCCTGAGAGAATACCGCCTAGGTTAACAAGAAACATTTGACTCTTACAGGGTCTTGCGAAACTTTGCCCCAGTGTGGGGTTTTCTCGAGACTCTCAAACTTATCCTTCACAAAGTTTCCCAAATGAACACTATTGTGTGGCCCAAGTAGAAGAAATTTCCCAGTGAACTGTATAAACTTCTCATTGTAGGTCTCATTCCCTTTTTGTGCCCTAATTTTTGCCTAGAATGACTTTGCAGGATTTCAGTCTAACGGGCTCTTCTTCTTCTTTTTATTTTTTATTTTTTATTATCCTTAATGTTTTCCAGACCGCCCTTGTGGGTTTTCAATCTAGTGGGATTCTCTCTTTTTCTATTCATTTCATTTTTTATTAGAGCAAAGAACAATTTAAAAGAAGCAACTGATTTATCTCAAAATTAACATTAAGAAAATGAAAACAATCATTAATCGATCAGAGTGGGCTTTTGGAGGCTTGTAATGTGGCTATTGGTTATGGGTTATGAAAGAAAGATGATTAGAAGGCTCCCAGAAATGCTTTACGGGTAGGGGTTATGGTCTATGGAAGAAAGGTGATTAGAAGGCTTAAAGAAATGCTTTATGGGTTGGGTTATGGTTTATAGAAGGAAAATGAATGGAGGGCTAAAGAAATGTTTTATGGATATGGGCAATGAGTTATGGGAAAAAAATGGTTAGAAGGCTTAAAGAAATGTTTTTTTTTGGGTTAAATGGACCAAGGATCTCTGGTGCATTCAACTTTATATGGTGTTTCCAAGACATCACACTCACACGATTTTCAATGCTTTTCACTTTGCTTTCTTTTGTGCCCTAATTTTTGCCATGACTGAACATACAGGCTTTTAGTCTTGCGGGCTTCATTTGTTTTTGTTTTTGTTTTTTTTGGAACTTCTTCCATTACCTCCTTGATTTCATAGCTTTGGAAAACTGAATGCACTAAATTATATTTTGGTGTCGATCCTTGTCCGGGGTTTGGTGAAAGGGTATTACAGGCTTAAAGGGGATGGTAAGGGATATATTTTGTTTGGGATGGAGAAAGACGACCATTCTTCATTTTGAAATCATGATTCCTCATTTGCAAAATTTTAATTTTGAAATAACATCTACTCTTTTACACATTCTTTGCTCTTTATTTCTTTTGATTGCTCTTTTTTTTTGTCTATCTTTTTTTTTCTTTTGTTTTTTTTTAGGGAAATGGACCTTTGAGATCTGATATCCTCTCACTGGCTCATCAATGAATGACGCGATCAAGAGGGCTTTAAGAATTATCACTTGAGGCAAGAGCTCAAAAAAGGGTAAGTGTTTTAAGGGAACTCGGGTGAGAAATGATGGAAATGGGTTCTTAAATCCATGCAAATCCATTAGTGTACAGCTTCAACTAAGTTAACTTGGTTTCAAGCTTACATGACTAAACAAGCGCTAATGACAATCCTCTCTCTTTCGAGCTTTGAACTTTTTATTCAAGAAATGATTGCCACAACCTTATGTCTCCCTTTTTCATTCATCTTCCCCAATATGCCCCTGTATTGTGCCCCATGATGTCCTTCCTTCCAAGTGATTTCTCTACCCTCTAATGATTTCCAACAACTTTTCAAGAAAAAGATCCAATTCCATGAGTCTAAGCTTGATTAGTATCCATTTTCACGCAAGCACAAAAATGTTATTGTTAAAAATTATTAATGGGAAGATAACATGAATAAAAGTCAATGACTTCTTCAAAACTCTTTTTTTTATTGATTTTCTTTAAACAGAAAAAAAATGCTACATGAGAATGGGTCAAAGAAACCAATATGTTATGAAATGTGTGATATGAATGCAAGCACTCACCCTAAGATGCAACATGCATTTGTTTTGTAATATTTTTTCATTGCTTTATGAAAAAAAAAGTAATGCAAATTTGTTTGCCCCTTGAAGGGAATATGCTATGCGCTTTGCTTATTTACTCATGAAGATATGCAATTTTTTTTGGCATACATACAAAGAAAAACAATGGAGAAATTTTATGATGAATGACAATGAAATGAAAATGTAAACTACATGCAATTTTTTTTAAGGACTTATGCAATACGAATGAATGATACGCGGTAAATCCTAATTTTTTTTTTAGATGAAATGAACTTCTAGATGCAACATGATTTTTTATGCTTTTTATGCATGAAATGCAATATGATTTTTTTATGCATGAAATGCAATATTATTTTTTTTAAGCATGGAATGCAATATGATTATATTTTTTTATGTATGAAATGCAATAAGGTTTTTTTTGCATGAAATGTAATATGATTATTTTGTTTTTTATGCATGAAAGGCTATATGATTTTTCTGTTGCATGAAATGCTACACAATTTTTTTTTTGATGATTTTTTTGTGTGTAGACTAATGAGCGATAACGAGAAAAATATATTCAATCAAAAACAATTATAAGAGGAAAAATAGCTCCCTTTGTGGTCTAATTTTGTTAGCCCGTGCTATAGGGCATTGAACCCTATGGATCTATTGCCTTTCTATTGTGAACACTCACTGGGTTAGCAGCTATAACCTACAGAGATTTCAGGTCTCTAGAGTTAAGTATCCTCCTAGAAAGGTTAAACACACCAGGATGTACATCCAAAATGTGAATACCCTCAGGGAGAATCGTACTCTAGATGAGGAATTCATGGTAGACACCAGGATGTACATCCAAAATGACTACCACTACACAACCTCGTTATAATCTAAGTGTTTCTTCTTTAGGCTCCGGTATAAGCCCAACTCATTGTGTGTGCTCACGAGTGTGTGTGTAGTGTGAAGGAAACCTCAAGTCTTAAAAATAAAATTAAACCACAAACTATTTCAGCAAATACAACCAAGCAACAAATAATACATGTCATCTAGCCTAGGGTTATATCAAGCACAATAAAAATATAAAGTATAAGATGAATAAAGAAAAAAAAATAAGAAAACTAAGAGGGGTAAACAAAGCGTACCTTATAATCATTTTGCACAACCAAACATGCCGGGCTTGACTCTCACTATCCCCAGCAGAGTCGCCATCTGTCGTGACCGGGATCTCGACGTTGACGACTCAAAAATAGATTATTTGAGGAGTCGCCACCCAATTTATTAATAATAGGAAAATTGAGAAAAACCTAATTTAAAGTTATTTGGTCTGCGTAACTAGGTTGGATTCGGGAGTCGGTTATGCGAAGGGAAGGGGTGAAAACTAGTTTCACTGCACCCCTAACACATCTGTCCTAAGACAGTTACCCTAAATTTGATTTGTGCAATGATTACTAAGCCGTTTAATTATTTATTTACCCTAAAATAATAATTACAAAAATTTAGTAGAAAAAATAATTAATTATTTACATGGAAATGAAATAGGGACTAATTTGAGAAAAATTTATTTTGACTTTGATAGGGAGACCCCGCGCCAAAGTACTCTCTGGTGCGCTGAGAGACTCAAAAGTCACGTAGTTCTTCCCGAAAATTTGTTGTTTGGTTGATTTTAATTTTGAAGGGGTTTAAGATATAAGTTGTACAACTCGAGTTTCTTAAACCGGTGTTGCGGGATTGATAAGATGTACATTTCGATCAAACCCATTTTTATTATTTTTATTGAAAATAGTGGTTAGAGGAAAAAAAGAATTGATTAGATTATAAAAATAAGTTTGAGAGAAAAATGTTAAATTGTTGATTGAATTTTACTTTTTGGAGGGTTTAGGACCAAGTTGTACAATTGGGTCTCTTAAACCGGTGTTGTGGGTTTGATAAGATGTACATCTCGACCAAACCCATTTTCTATTTTATTTTTAGTTTTTGATGAAAGAAAAAAAATTGTGAATTAAAAAAAATGATAAAACTAATAAATAAATAAATAAATAGAAAACCTCGTACATAAATAAATAAATAAATAAATAAATATACACAAAAATAAAAAAATAAATAAACAATAAATAAATGACAAAAGTAAACAAATATGTACATAAACAAAAAAAGTGATAACACGATGAATGCCGAACCGGACCAAGTAGTCTGACCAGGTCAACCGTGAATCGGGCTCCCGTCTGGTCCATTTTGACCCAAAATCGCAAAAATCGCTTTGAGAACCGGAAAACCGACTCAAAACGTACTAAATGATCAAATATAGGCTTTTAGTAAAATGGGCCGCAAATGCTTGACCCAAAATATCACTTAACCCGCCAATGATCTCCTCCTAAACCTTCACCTCTCAACCTCTTTTATAGTCAATTGCTATAGGGTTGTTGTTTCTTGCAAGCGACGTGGGACTAAAACAAGATAGAGAAAACAATTCCCACTTGGAGAACACAATTCCCGTTTTTCTCAAACCTATCATCATAAAAATGCGATTCTGGATTCGTTAACCGTTGGATCGTCTTTATTTTTGGACAGTAGGTTCGTGAGACATATATCTTCACTTCCACCGTTCGGATCGTCGAAATGAGGTCTGAGGAGAGAGAAATTGCTTTCGCAATAGCTGCAGTTTTGGGCCATTTTTTTTTCAAACCTCTCACCGTAAAAGTGTGATTCCGGATTGGTTAACCGTTGGATCGTCTTCATTTTTTGACAGCAGGTTCGTGGCACATATGTCTTCACTTTTACCGTTCGGATCGTCAAAAAGATGTCTGAGGAGAGAGAAATTACCTTCGCATAGTAGCTAAAAACTAAAACCCGAAAATACGCAAAAAGTGACTATTTTTTGTAATTTTTTTCGAAAAAAAGTGAAAAACACCGTAAAAAGTTGAGTGTTCACAGAGGTGGCCCTCCTCCGAATTGAAGTCGCTTCCTTCGGGTTAGGAGGTATCTCTCCGGATTCTATGTATGCCTTGATGGGTCAGATCCAACTATCACGTTCGACGATGCTGTTGACGTCGGGCATGGTCATGGGAGATAGGTCAACGATTGGCCTTGGTAGACTTTTCTGAATGATGCTCCTGTGGCCGCCTGTGGGTTTGGTGCATGCCAATTTGGCTAAAACGTCCGCCCAGGCGCTCTCGGACCTCGGAACGTGTTTTAATTCTACTCTTTCGAATTGTTGGATTAACTCCCGTACCCGACTGAGATAGCGTTGTAGGACTGTGTCTTTTGCTACAAACTCTTCTTTCACCTGGGAGACTACTAGCAGGGAGTCGGTTTTTAACTCAAGAACCTTCACGCCGAAGTCGGATGCCAGTCTTAACCCGGCTATGCAGGCCTCATACTCGACCTGGTTATTAGAGGTGCTGAAAGCGAAACTCAAAGAGACTTCAATCATTAGGCCTTCGGAGTTTTCCAGTATCAAGCCAATGTCGCTTCCTTTGGAATTTGAGGAACCCTCCACGTGGAGAGTCCAGAGCAATCTCTTCGCCACGGGTGGTGTGGGGGTCATTTCCGCCACGAAGTCAGCGAGGACTTGTGCTTTCAGAGAGGTCTGTGCCTCATACTTTATCCCAAACTCAGATAATTCCACCGCCCATTTGATGATTCTGCCTGCCAGGTCCAGGCGGTGCAGGAGTTGACGAATCGGCTGGTCGGTTCGCACTACAATTTGATGTGCCACGAAGTATAACCTCAATCTCCCGGCGGCGACGACTAATGCCAGGGCTACTTTCTCTATTTTTTGGTACCTAGACTCGGCACCCAACAACACCTTGCTCACAAAGTACACGGGGCGCTCCCCGTCCGGGGTTTCCCTGATTAGGACCGCGCTGACCGTCTCCTCAGCTACGGCGAGGTAGAGGTAAAGGGTCTCTCCGCCCTCGGGCCTCCGGAGGATCGGTGGCTCAGACAGGATTTCCTTCAGATCCGATAGGGCGTTTTCGCATTCCGGAGTCCACCGGAACTCTACTCCCTTTTTAAGGACCTTAAAGAATGGCAGGGACCTGTTGGCTGCCTTTGAGACGAACCTAGAGAGTGATGCGATCATGCTAGTCAGCTTTTGCACTTCCTTCTTCGTAGTTTGTGGGCGCATGTTGGTAACTGCCCGACATTTGTCCGCCGGGTTGGCTTCGATGCCTCTCTCGGTTAAACAGAAACCGAGGAATTTTCCAGTTCGGACCCCGAAAGTACATTTCTCAGGGTTGAACCTGAGGTTGTTCTTTCTTGCTTCTGCGAAGATTTCTTCGAGGTCGGCGACATGGCTTTCGTCGGCTTTGCTCTTGACAATCATGTCGTCTAGATACACCTCTACCACTCGCCCGAGTTGATCTCGGAATACCTTGTTCATCATGCGCTGGTAGGTGGCACCCGCATTTTTCAGACCGAAAGGCATTACCCGATAACAGAAATTGCCCCGATCGGTCATGAACGCTGTCTTTTCCTGGTCGGGAGGGTTCATTGCTATTTGTTTGTAGCCGGAGTAGGTGTCTAAAAAGGAAAGTAATCTGTAACCAGAGGCGTTATCCACTAACTTGTCGATGCTCGATACCGGGAATGCATCCTTCGGGCAAGCTTTGTTCAGATCGATGTAATCCACACATCCTCCATTTTCCGTTGGCCTTTTTGACCAAGACCACGTTGAATAACCAGGTCGTGTATTTGACCTCTTTGATGAAACCCGCCGAGAGCATATCGTCCACTGCCTTAGAGGCTGCTTCGACCTTTTCTTCGCTCTGAACCCGTCATCGCTGGGCCATGTATTTGGCGTTTGGATTTACAGCCAAATGGTGACAGGCGACTTCAAGAGGAATCCCGGGCATTTCCGAGGCCGACCATGCGAAGAGATCGACATTGCGCCGCAAACAGGCGATTAGGGCTTCTTCTACTTCGGGACTGAGGTCGGATCCTATTTTGACAGTCCTTCCGGGGTCGTTGCCCAAAGGTATTTCTCAGAACGCCCCTTGGGGCTCGGGGCGCTTGTTCTTCTTCTTGAGCTCCCTGGCAAGCTTGTCGTCGGACTCCTCATCTGGGCTATCCGGGCCGTACCGCACGTCCACGTCGGCGAGATTTACTTCCATGGCAGTCGCTGGGGGTGCGATGGCCTGTGTGGTTGGTGACGCAAACCATGGAAAGAGAGCTCGAGGCAGCGCCTCGCTGCTCGACGGTATAGTTATGATATCGCCGTCAAGGGAATGGAATTACATAAAGAGGTGAATTGTTGAGGCGACGGCTCCTAGCTTTGCCAGAGTTGGTCCCCCAATGATGCATGATATGGTGAGAGCACATGAATCGCCACGAAGGTGGTTTTCACGGCCCGGGCAAGCCTTCCTTCGCCGTAGGTGACGAAGGTCTTGAAATAGCCGAGAGGACTTGCAATATTTTCCCCAAGGACAGTGAGGCAGGGTCCCAAGTATGGAATGAGACCCTCGGGCGAGAGACCGAACGCCGGGAGGAGGTCTTGGAACATGATGTCAGCCGTGCTACTCTGATCGACGAGAATGCGCTCTATTTTCACCCCGGCAATCGTAGCAGCAACAATCAGGGGGATGCCCTCGTTGGGTTCTCCGAGCAGGAAGTCATCGTCAGAGAACGAAATCGGCACCTTCAGGAATGGCCTTCGTGGTGCAGGAACGACAGTTGCTCGGGCGATCTCGCGCCATTTGCGTTTGACCGCGCGCCTGGACATGCCCGGCGGTAGGGAGAATCCAGCGGTGGATTCCATGACGTCGTCCTAGAAAACGGAACGAGTAGAAGGAAAAGAAGCCTCCCACTGTGGTCGCCAATGTTCGAGCTTGAACTCGGGAGTGTACCTTGTTCGAAGAATAAGTGGATTACGCTTCCTCGGAGCTGGTAGATGGTCCTCGAAACTGGGGAGGCGTCCTCGGTTGTCTGAGGTCGCTTGTATCCCACGTCGGGTGGGGGTGTACCTGCAGACACTCTGATGTCTAAGTCAGTGAGAGAATAGACGAGAGTTTCAAGAATGAGAGTGTACTTGATCGAGAGCCCTGCAGCTCTATTTATAGACGTGAGTGTTCGGTCTTCACCGTTGGATTTGATCGAGCGATCCTGACCGTCAGCCTCGTGTGCCCGAGCGAGACATGTCGTGCCTGGCTCTTTTGGCATAATTGGGTCGTGCTTGCGCTAAGATATTGGGCCTGGCTCTATTAAAACCCATAATTGTTTCATACCCAGAATCTTTTCCTTCTGTTTATGTTCATTTTCGATTTTGTTTCTATTTTCATTCTCATTTTTGTTTCATTCTATTTTATTTTCGTTTTCAATTTCGTTTTTAGTCTGTTTTGATTTTCGATTCAGGTTTCGTTTTCAAACACACATTCGTCTTGATTTGGGTTTCATTTTTTCCGAATCTGCAGATTTCAATTTGGGTACCATAAAGAAGATGAAGATGACAAATAGGGTTATTAATTTTCTTTTGTTTTTTATAAAAGCTAATTAAATATAATGAGTTAGTAACCATATATTGCCATATCCTCTTTCTCATATCAGAACTAAATCATATATACCATATAAGCATCCATAACACACAGCTAAGCACTATACTAGCCACGTCAGAATTTTTTTAAGGAAGTAAAACAAAAAATGGAAAAAAGGTTCACATTGTGATCGTTTTAAAATATTAAGGACTTATTTGAGAAAAAAAAAAGATAAATGACTTATCGTTACCTGAAATTAAGTTAAGAGACCCTGAGAGCATTTTAGCCAATTATTAATTAATCAATAAAAAGTAGAATTCAGAATTCAATTTATACATATACAAATACAACATTATAGAATATAATATTTTGGCCGTGAACCAAGAACAAAATGGAGTGGATTTTTTAAAGGCAGGTTGATAACTCTATTTTATATAGAGTTATTCATATATTTTTACTTAGGTTATTGTTTATTTTCAAGTACATTAATATATAAATATAGCTTATTTATAAAGAAACAACATTTTAGAGATCCAAATGATTAAGACAAGTAACTAGGCATAAATACACATATCTTGTTAGGTTTGATGTTTTTGTTCAGTGCAGCAACACCAGGAGTAGAAACACTGCCAACACCAGGAGTGGAAACACTGCCTACACCTGCAAAATCTAGCAATTTGCACCAAAACATCCAAGGACCATTTTGATGCTTCCACACTTGAATTGTGACGTCATGCCTAGTCACCTGGAGCAGAGCCACTTGCAGAAGTCGACGATAAACATAAAAATCAAGTTGCAAGGCTCACTTATCTAAAGAAACATGTGGCACTTCTCCAATGGACATCACCTTATGTTATACATGCAAGCGACCACAACTGAGCTATTTGCTTCATTGGTTGTCTGATTTTATCCAAGGTTGGTCCCCTCAATTGATCTTACGCGCCTAAGGAAACCCCTCAAGGGAGGAAAGCTTCCAAGCCTATAAATAGAAGCCATATCTTCACATATAAACAATCCTTCATCCTTTATTAGTATTTCTTCATTTGTTTCTGAAAGGATCACTTAGTTTTAGTTTAGTTTAGTTTAGTTTTAGTTTTTCTTTACGTTTCTGAAGAGAAGGAATGTAAGGAGGTGCTTGACAACCACTCCCTTCACATCTACTTGAAGGAAACTTGTGTAAGGAACTCATATTGTACTTCAACTTGGGAAACTCATGCAAAAGATCTTCTATTCGAGTAATCTCTCTCCTTTTAAGTTCTTTTGCTATATTACTCATTTGATTATGCTCTTTGCAGATTTTCTCTATTATATAATGAGTAACATGAGCTAAATTCCCTTAAGTTGAGATGTTATAACCTCGTAATGAACTTCTAAATATGTTATTATGGTTTGTGTAGTGTATGTGTAGCGACCGGAAAATCCGAGTTAGGATTCCTCGAAGTTCGAAAGATGAAGCCGCCACCAAATTTTAGTTTAAGGGCAAATTTGGAAAATCCCTTTGGGTTCGGATAAAGGCTAGGTTTAGGTTCGGGAGTCGTTTATATGCAGGGAAGGTATTAGCACCCCGCAACATCCTTCAAAGAAGGCTACCTATTAATTAGTTGTGTAAGAATGTTAATTTAAAATAACTCGAGTTTTACCCTTTTGAAAATTAAAATTGAATAAATGGTTTGATAAATTGTTAGTTGTTTTTGTTCTATTTTTTGAGAAAGTAAGAAATGAATTATTAAAAAAAATTAAAAAATGGTTTTATTAGTGTAATTGACAGAGGTCGACCGCCCTCTGCTCCTACATATCCCTTGGTGGGGGATCAAATCACATGTAGTTCTTGATATAAAAAATTTGTGTGTTGAGTATTTTTTAATTAATGAAAAATGACTTTGATTGATGTAAAATAGACGAAACATAGTAATTTGTGAAAATAGAAATGAGAGAAGTGTAGTTAGCTGCAAAGTGCAGTATTTATGAAAGAGGAGGGTGAAGTTAGTTGTTGGAAGTGGTATAATTAAATAGGTGGTGTAAAATGGAAGCCCAGTTCGCATTGGAGGGCCCAATTAGCGAAACTAGGCTTAAGTGAGGAGGGGGTTTACGCATGAGTCAAGGGGGTGTGAGTAATAATCTGAACAATAAAAATAAATGAAAAATAAGTAGAATTAAAGAGACACTATAAAAGGGGAACCCTAAAATCAGAAAACCCTAAAATCAAAACTTCACCCTTTCCCGCACATTGCGGCGCCGCGAGAGAGAGAGAGAGAGAGAGATCTCCGGCGAAGATTCGGCCGGTTTCCACAGCGAGAGAGAGAGAGGGAAGCGTAGATCGTGTTCCATGAGGGAGAGATGGGGAGCTTTGCGAAGGGAGAAGGAAGCGATGGAGGGTGGTTCAGAAACGGAGAGTCATGGTGGTGGGTTGTTGGTGAACGGCGAAGGTGAAGGGCTGCGAAGGCTGGGTTCGGTTTGGCTTCGTTTTCCGCGGTGAAACTGGCTGGTTTCGGTTCGGTTTGGTTTTTTTACGGGACTTCCCTGGAGACGAAGAAGCTCGCCGGAGAAGATGGTGGTTCATCGGGAACGGAGCTGTGTCGGGTGGGACACTCTCGCCGGAGGGAGTCCTTGGTGGCGCCGGCGAGAGTGCAGCTGCTGGGACGACGAGTGAGTCGCTATTAGTGGCAGCGAAGGGGGTGTTTAGGTGGTCACTGGTTCTGTTTGGTGGGAACTCGCCGGAGTGCTCACCGGAGAAGATGACCGGAGGGTCACCGGTGCCAGGGAAGACAACTGAGGTTAGTTTCTTTGTTTTTTTTGGTTCTATTTGGTTTTAAAGCTTTTTCTGGTCTGGTTTCTCTTCTACTCATTTTATCCTGTCTTTATTTTTATTCTTGAAACAGATCCAAAGCTTACTCCTAATTCAAACGTGTGGACTGATTCAAAGCTTGGATTGCTTGATTTAACTCTTTTTCAGAAATTATTAGGCTAACAAAACAATCAAATTCGGATTTTTTAAGAATTCTAAACTAAATGCAGCAACAAATCAAAAGGACTCCTTTAGTTTTTAGTCTAAACATGTTTGATGAAACTTACACTCAGATTTTAAGATTCTTTTAAAATATCTACTTGATGAACCTTAAACATAGGAACTTACCTCTTAATCCAACTTCTGTTTGGCTCCTGATCACTGCTATTTGCGAATGTAATAGTAACTGCTTCTTTGAATCTTTGACTGCTACTGCTACTGTGTGTCGTTTTTTGAACTGCTGTCGTTACTCGAATTCTCCGATCTCAGATTTCAAAAGAACCGTGTTTAGTGGATTAGGGTTTCGATGTGAAACTCTAACCCTTTTTTTGTGATTTTCGCAGTCTCCTTGTCTACCTTTGATTCTGTGTCTTTTTTGACTGTCCTTGACTGCTTATTTATAGTAGAAAATTAGGTTAAGACATTTATGATTTTTCACCAGGCTTTGACCCTATTTCAGGTCTGAATCCAAGCCCAACAACAACTTAATTTTTTTAGAAAGATCAAATTGAAACCCTAATTTGCTGTCTACATTGCATTTTCGGATCTGGCCATTTTGGATATATTTTTTTTGTATTTTTTGGACATTTGGACTCTCCTATGTTGTAAATAAAAATTAAATAGATATTTTTGGACTACATATACTGCTCAATTAAATGCACAAAATAAGAATAATAATAAGAAAAAGGAGTCGGGCCGAATACAAAGACGAGAACAGGCCAGACTGGACAAATACATTAAAACGAGGCCCAAATAGAAGAAATGGGTTCGTTAACTAAAAACAGTAAAATTAACTCGGAATTGCCTTCTTAGGCCCGAGTTGAAATGACAAGCCAAATTTTGAGAGAAATAGCTTTTGGTAGACCTAATTAGGTTCGACTAAACCCAAATACGGAGATTAAATTGAAGAATGCACGAAAAAAATCGATCATTCGCGTGCATGCCTAATTTAAACAACGGTATTTCGACTTAGTTGAACGGGGTAATTGAAATTGGTTTGGGTTAGTAACTGAGACACCATACTAATAATTCTCATAATCACGCGACTTCAAAACACGACTATAATAACATAAACTTCTAAAACAAGAAAAAGAAGACAGACAAAATTGGGGTATGACAGTATGCATTTTAATTCTTGTGTAATACTTCTTTCAAAGCTTATTCTGGAATTGATCACTTTAGAATAGGTAAACTTGTGGCAGCAGACATGGGTCACATTTATGAACTCAAGAATTAATAGGAATGAGAGTTTATAACAACTTCTTTGTTGAACTAGTTTTAATAAAGATTTGATTGTTAAAACCATGTTAAGTCCTAGACATAGGATAACATAGTTCCTAGGGTGATACAGTGGGAGGTTAAAAAGACAAGAGTGAACCTATTTAGCATGCCTAGCCATAGGAAGCTTGTAATGAAACTCTGAAGAAAGTGCTGGCAGGCACACACTCATGCAGCCGCATCCAGTGTGGAAACACTACATACTCCACTATAACACTTAGAAGTAAATTACTTGGTGAAAACATCTCAACTACTCTATCTAACTGATTTCTTACACTCTTTACTGTTTATATTGTTTTTACTTACCTTGAAAACTCCAAACCAAAAAATTAGTGCATAGTGTAGACACACTAAGTGTACACTCTGAATATACAAAGCTTTACAATACATAATCCATGTGGGTTCGACCTTTCTTATCACTTTATTACTTGTGTGACTATGTATACTTGCATATATTTTACCACACCACAGGTCCTGATAAGCAGGCCTTCCAGGATCAGTGAGTATCATTAGTTAGAACTGCCGGGCCTGGGCAACTTGAGTGCAGTTTCGTCAATTTGGGACCTCGTCCGGACGTACCAACCAGATGTCATTTTTTTGTGTGAAACTTTGGTACATGCAAACAGAATTGAGGAGACACACGTGCATTTGGGTTTTGACCATGTTTTTGCCGTGGATAAAGTGGGTAGAAGTGGACTTGCTATGTTATGAAGACACCCTTTTGATTTTAATGTGTTGAATTTTGCTACGAAGTTCACCAATGTGGAAGTTACTTGTGTGGGACGTCCTGTGTGGAGACTGACTGGCTTTTATGGGTATCTAGAGAGTGGAAGGAGGCCTGACTCATGGGACCTCCTTAGACATCTCTCTAGAGACAATGATTTGCCTTGGTGTATCATGGGAGACTTTAATGACATTCTTTCAAATGTGGATATCCGAGGGCAAAATGACCAACAACATTGGGTTATCAGGGGTTTTCAGGAAGCTGTGCATGATGGTGGATTGCTGGATTTACCTATGGAGAGGTATCAATATACTTGGACCAAGAGTGTTGGTACACAGGTAGTGAAGGAGGGTCGTCTAGACCGTGTGTTTGTACTTAAAGTTGGCTGGATTCTTTCCCTCACAACAAGTTTGTTAATGGTGTGTCAGACAAATCAGATCATTCACCACCCTGGCTTCATTTAAATGAGTGGGATCGTACTCTATGGTCAGTTCGAAACCTCTGAGAAATCCCCAACTGTTCAGCAACAACTGCGATGGGGCCACACACAGGATTCTTAGAACTTCTTTCTGGAACGCATTAAGCGGAAGTCGGGCATTCATGGTCTCCAAGGCGGCACCATAGAAGAAGAAGCCAAGACCCTCGTGACTACTACACACCGGGACCCCGGGAACGGGCATCAATATCCAGTTCTGCTCCGTAGGGGCACAAGGTACTTCTGATAATATGAAACTGGCTTATCCAGCCTCAGGCTCGAGTGATTCTTGCAGATCTTGGTAGGCACCCAGTCATAAACTTTCTCTACTGGTTCCTCGTGCTCTTCCACTGTAACTACGCCTGATCGAGCCCGAGAACTCACCTCGGCATTGCCGCCCTCGGTATTTTCTGACATTTGTCGCAATCTCTTGAACCGAAGCCGAAACGCCCGAGTTCGTGGATGTATTGGCGTAAGTCGAAGAAAACAGGGACGAAGCTCCCTTTGGGGTCGACACCAGATGGCCTTCGGTCGACCTCTTCAAGATCGGCTTGCCCGGAAGAACGAAGCTCTGCGTCTCCTCACTCTTGGTTCGGACCATCTAATCAATTACTATCTTAACTAATCAATTAATATCAGCCTCGGGGAAGCTGAGGCAGATCTATCTCCTCCCCATGGGTTGCAAGCAGCGACAGTCGCCAAGCAACGACGTCAGCCGCGGTCAAAGGCATCAAAGGTAATAATAAAACTTCAAAATAAAAGAAGCTTATAAAGACTAACCTCTCTGAAGGGATTCTCTAAACTCGGCTTGGATCTTGAACTCGGAGCGAGGAACTATGATCTCGCATGGCCACAAATCCTAGAATGCACGGCGGAGTTGGTCTCGATGCGGTGGTTGGAGAAAATCCAAATCTTAGAGCCCTCGAAGCACAATTTTCAGTAAATGAAGCAAATTCACGCCGCTTTATATACCCCTCCAAGAGGCGAGAAGCGAAGCGACACTCCCCTTCAATACGTCCCATCAATGCAGGGCGACAACAAGACAGCTTCAGTTCTGCGAAGCGTCACCTCGATCTCCCCGAACGTCACTTCTCTGTCTCTCCACTGACAAGTTGACACGTGGCACAACAATCATTGCTTCTTCTTCAAATGCAACAGACTGCTCAAGCCGAGGCTGACCTCACACTTCATCTGACCTCGACTTGAGGGACCACTGTTTCAGACTGGGCCAAAACCCCACAAGATTTGAGCTAGGCCCAATCCAGCTCTGAAGGACGGCCCAACGCGCGCTCCACAAAATGCATCCACCATCAACGGTCAGGATCTAGACGCCCGTATCCAACGCTCCAGGTACGACCCCTTCGTCTATAAATAGAGGTGCAACCCTCCGATTACAAGTACATTCTCATTACGTCTGCATTTTTTCTTTGCCTCATCACTTCCCGTTACTTACTTAAACATCGGTGTGTCTTACAGGTACCCTCCACCCGACATGCTCAAGCAAGCTAAGAAAGCTACCTCAGACTATCTAAGGGTCATCTTCAATCATCCGGACTCAATCTTCATCCACTTGAAGCTTATATCTATCATTATGAAGCACATCAACACGTACCCCGGATTCGGTCCACTTCTGAGGTCCAAGTACCGAACAGTTTCTTACTATAAAAAAATAGTATTATAGGATATATATATATATATATATATATATATATATATATATATATATATATATATATATATATATATATATATATATAGCTTTAACTTGGTTTTGTTTTTCTTTCATATCTAAGCCTCCACGTGTAAGGTAAATAGCATCCCATCTCATTGAGTCTCGTTTTTAAATTGAGTCAGGGCAACACTATTTTTACTACTCATCACAGTGTCCTACTCTACCTAGTTTCTATTCATCTCCTTTGTTCATCCCTTGCTGTTTTTATCTCCATTTTCTCATTATATCTTGCCCATCATCTCTTTCAGCCTCTCTTGTGATCTCAATAGGTAAGGTCAGGGTGCAGAGTCAAGATGTACAAATTAAAATTATAGAGGTTAAAATTAAAAGAAAATTGGGGATATCAATGAAAGTTTTAAAATTTGAGGATGTGCAGCTGCACACCCTAAGCAGGGTCAGCCCAAGACTAAATGAGGCCTAAAGCAAATTTCAAAATGAGGCCGTTTATATTTCTAAATATAATAATTTGTTAAATTAAGAAACAATATTTTTCACGGAGCACAGAGCAAATATCACAAGATTTTTTTTACCAAAGCAAATATCAGTAGATGGGCGGGGGCTATTTTAAGAGCAAGTTAGAGACAATTAATTAACATCTCGAGCACTAACCGTTAATTCAGTAATTCACTGTAAATTGCAAATGGGTAAAGTTACAATCAAGCCATTAAACACTCCAAAAATGATTAGCAAGAGAATAAATCAATTGTAAATTGAAATGATTAATTGTTATCTCAGCTTCCACAGTCATGCGCAAAAACGTGAAGAGACTGGGGCCTTTTGAATTTTTTTTTGAGGCCTTTTTTTTTACTTAACAGATTATTATTTTTAGGGGGCCTAAAGCCCTAGCTTGGGTCACTTAGCCTATAGGGCCAGCCCTGACCCTAAGCTATATGTAAATCCGCCCCTAGGGGCAGATAAAGGAAAGGGTAAGAAAAAAATACATAAGAGTACCAAAGCAAGAGGTTTCTACTAAAGTTAAACCCACATGTCCCAGAAAGGCTCTAGACCAATGAAACCTCAAACAAGGGAGCCAAAGACATGGCCCAAACCCCTCTATATCCTGAGAAGTAGGGTCTGTCTGTCGATGAGCAAACTGCCCTGCCTAGACTCAATGTTGAACCTATCCTCAAAGGAAAAAGGAGAGTGGCAAAGGTCACAACGGAACGAGGAGTGGCTTCTCTTGAGATTACGACCATGAGTGATAGAGAATTAAGGGCCACCATGACAGTAAAACCTCCCTCGGAAGTATCCCAAATTCAATGGAGGGGAAAGATGATGTCCAAAAAACCACCTCCCTAAATAACCCACTTGACATGCACGCAAGAGAGGAGGTTGCAGAGCGCTAGGTCAGTTCAAAGGATGAAGGGTGTACTATTCATGCTGACTGCAACCAATGAAAGGGACTATATAAGGCAACAAACTAAAAAGCTAACCCTAATTTTCATCTTCTCCTCCCATTTGCGTTGTTTCCTTCATTTCTGGAGAGAGAGATTTTCAGAGATGGCGAGAGAAGATTTCGGTGAGAGAAATAGTGAAGGGAAAGAGGAAGGGAGAACACGACAGTGAGGAAAAAGAAGGAGGGAGGTTCACGCCGGACTGATGACAGTGGTGCTCGCGGCTCCGCGAAGGGAAGCACGTGGAGATGACCGCGATTGTGTTCGCGGTGGCCAGGCGTAGGTGAGTGTGATGCAACGACAAGAGCTTACATCTGCTCCGGTGGTTTTGAATATGCCGGCGAAGGCTCGCAATGATGCGAGGACGGGGACCACCGTCGACGATAGTCGGAGCTTTAAAGGTGAGTTCTACTCTATTTTTTTTTCTTATCCTCCTCTATTTTTTTACTTCTAACTGAACCTTGGGGTTTTTGTATGGCTGTCTTACTGTTTTTCTAATTCGTGGGGAACTCATTCCCTTTTTTGGAGATCTATCTATTCCTATCTTGAACAAAATGGAAACATTGAACACATTGAAATAGTTCAGGTTTTTTATTATTTATTTTTCAGTTTGAAGGCTCATCTAGTTCATTATGTTTTTGTTGTTATAATAACAAACAAACTAGCATAAAAAGTGATTTAACACATATTAATCATTCTAAAAAATGCGATTAGTTGGATTGGGAAGGACTAGCTTGAATGGTTTTTTTATACTGTAATCGATTCCCCTTTCTTAAACTACTACCTGTGTTGCTTCTGTTTTTTGTTGTTTCTGTATGACTATTCCAGAACTTTTTTCAACTTCTGAAAATTCTCCTTAGTTACTACTGCTACTGCTACTGCTACTTCTGCTTCCACGTTTCTGAATAAACCTTGTTGCTCCTCAAAGTTTGAATTCAGTGTTTTGGTGATTAGGGTTTCAATGTGAAGCCCTAATCCTTTTTAAGTGATTTCTGAATTTTTGTGTGTTTGTTCTGTAAATTTCGTTCTGCTTTTAGAGAGATTTTTTAGGGTTTTGGAAATCAATTTTCTAATTCTGAATGATACTTTCTTTCATGTTTCAGGTATCGGACCTGCTGAGAAGTCTTGTCTAGCAAGGAGACCGAGAATTTACCCAACTAAGAAGTGCTGAAGCTGTTGCATTTTTCTGATTTTTTATAAAAACAATTAAATTATTTTCGTTTTTATTATTATTATTTTATAATTTTTGTGTAATGTTAACTTTTCTTAATTATGATTTTTATTTTTGTTATTTATTTATTTTTGTGATTTTTTGGTTAAATGGAAAAACAAAAGTGAAGTTGGGCCAAACCCAAAAATGAAAACTGGGCCCAATCAATGCACTAAAATGAGGCCCAATTAAAACAAAGGGTGTTTTTTTTGGGAACCCTACCATGAGACATAATACCCCCACCAAAAAATTAAATCCAATTTTACCCCTACTTAAAATCAACTACGGATTTACCTATCAGAGGAGATAAATCTATTGTGGCAAAAAATGGCCAACAGATTTAACATAAATTCGAGTGAAGTTTATTTTGGCCTTCAGATTTATCTCTAAAATAGATAAATTCGTTGTTGAAAAATAACAAAACGGATATCTATTAAAAGATAAATCTGACGTCTTAAAAACCAACGAATATCTCTATTTATAACCATGGATCTTCCATGTCACCATCCACATCGTATGACACGTCACTAATTACATCATCAATAATGTTATTCCACATCAGCTTCTCACTTACACTTGGATCTCCACCTAAGTTGGCTTGGTCAAGTTAACTCGTTGAAATAAATACCAAAAATGTCGACAAAGCAGGGAATCGAACCCATCCCCTCCTGAATTTAGTGCAATTCTTAACCAAGTCGGCTACCTAGCTCGATGTACAAAGAAAGCGACGTGTCATATAATACACGAAAACATACAACTGCATTTTTAAAGGAGCCAAAAAATAATTTAAAATTTTATGATAAAATGAGATCTATACCTCGTGTTGCTTATAACAATAAAATCAAATTCCCACAAGTTTACACGCTTTGCGAAAACAAATTATGAAGTATATATTACAAAATAGATGAGACATTCTATTATCGTATATTATTTTGCTTCTGACATTAGTAATAGTAATGTGCTTTTCTATATACTCATTTAGAATACATTAGATGATAATCATATTTTCATCGGTTTCAATTTTCGTTTTAGTACTTTGTTTGAATACTTTTATATTAATTTTCCTTCATTTAATTATTACAAAACATTATAAGACAGGAAACAAAATCCTTTCCTGGACAAAACCCCACATCCTATTTGAAATTATAATATATAATTATATTATATATATATATATATATAAATCTAAATATAATTTTCTATTATTATATAAATATTTAAAATAGTTGAAGTAATTACCTTACGGTGTCTAAACAAATGAATTTCGACCCGTGCTGACACAGGTAAATTATACTAGTACCTCTAAAATAACAAAACTGAATTATATATAAATATGTCAAAACAGAAGTACATAGATAATAATACTTTCGTTGTTATAATTAAGCCAAAACGGATGTATATATAAATATGTCATATACTTCCGTAGTTATATGATAATCTGTCTTTGATTTTTTTATCGAAAACGGATTTACTTACTAAATAAATAAATTCAGTGTGTTAATTTTAGACAACAGATTTATCTATTTAATAAATAAATCCATTTTGGAAAAATTTAAGGGGTAAAATTGGAAGAAAAATGTTGGGTGGGGGTATTTGGCGCACGGCCGATCGAATTGGATCGGCCCACGCTTGGTCGAACCTGGTCAAAACATAATTTGGGGTGTCTGAGTAAACTTTGACTGGTTCGGCGCAGCGAGATTCGATCAGATTCGATCAAGCGTGCGCCGAACCGTATTTATTGTTTTAAAAAATATAAAATCCAACTTTCAGTAAGGACTTTTGGTCTTTTCACACCAAAAATGGGTGTCTAGTGAGTAGAGGGGGGGTTGTACGAAGCATGAGCCTTAGACAAAATGGTATCTCGGCCCAATTAGACAACATGATATCTCTGCCCAATCGAACAAACTACTAAGCGTCAACCCAATTAACGAAAATTGTGTCTACAAGTCTAAAAACGAATCTTACAGTGATCAAACTCATGACACGCAAATTAGTTGCTTGAGGCCTCAAAAGTTTGAATTCAGCGTTTTGGTGACTTGGATTTTATTAGATTGCTCACAAGAAATTTTATTAGATTGCTCACAAGAAAAGGTTATGATGTGAATGTCCCTGATGGAGAGGACTGCACTCCTCTCATCTTGGCAGCAAGGAAATACCGTGCTTCCTTAAATGGTTTGAGATAGTTGAGAAGATATTCAAGTCTGTAATTTAATACTCCATTCGTTCCTAAACTTTGGTTCTTTTAGCTTCTTTTTTTTTTCTTTCAAAACTTTGGTCTTTTTGAGATACCAATGTACAATTTACCTAATTTTTCAAAGTTTACCTTTTATCAATTAGTTGTTACTATTCACAATGTGAACTCCTTTGGATTCTTATGTCAGTGGGTATTAATGCTACAAAGAGGTACTTTAGTCATTAGGTATTACAAATTTATGATTTTTTAATTTCTGTGAAACACTCTAAAAGGAGCAAAATTTAGAAACGGGGGAAGTAATAAAAGAAAATAACATAATGGTATCTTTTTTAAAAAAGTTATTTTGTAGAGATTTTTTTTAAAGTCAAATAGGATTTGTCTCAATGCCAACATCGAGTTCCAATAGTCACATTTGCAAATTGCTAATAAAGACTTAACAAATGATATATTTTTTTTAAATTCTTTTGTGGAGAGTTTTTTTTTAAAATATTGCAAGAACTTACGTAAAAAATTGCTATATTTACAGGAAGGAAAAGCATATTTAATTATAGATTCAATAATAACTAGCAGTAAACCCCAGGCTTACAGAAGGGTGTTGTCGTTTTACTTTTGTTCTGTACCGTATCTAAGGATAGTGTATGTCCGAGATAGTTGGTAGGTAATGAAGTTTTGATCAATATGGAGTCACATCCGAGTTGATATTCCGAGCTGAGGTGGGGTGTACCTGCACAAACACTCCGATGCTAAAGTCAGTAGCTGTGGAGTTAATGCAAATCAGTAGTATTTAATGCGTACCTCTCTCTCATGATAAATGTGGTATTTATAGGCTTTGGAGACATTTAATTGTGATGATCTGGTTCGTTCGTTATGGAGGTGCAATCTGGGCCATTCGATGAGTGGAGATGGGCTTGGACTGTTGAAGGCCCAATCAGTTTGGCTAAAGGAGTGGGGGGTGTGAATAGTAAGCGTGTGATTTCTCCATAACAACTTTTATGTATGAACTCGACAAATTTAGTTAGTCCGAACACTACCCCATGTTGGCAAATTTAATTAGTTTCAAAATTATCTTGTGTAAAAAAATAGAATATTAAAATTTTGTCAAAATTTCAAAAAAAAATAAAATAGTAAAAACGAAAAATGAAGGAGACATGTATGTGAAATTAAAGTTGATATATCGTGAAAATAGAGAAATATGAGAATTTGTATAGATACTAAATGTATGAACTCAGATAAAATTTAATTTGTTTGAACATTATCCCGTGTAAATTTTAAAGTTTTGACAAATTTAATTAGTCTAAACATTACTCAACGTAAAAATAGTAAAGAGGAAATGAGAAATGAAATTAAAGTAGATATATTGCGAAAAATAGAGAAATGAGAGAATTCGAGGGAGAACGAGGAGAAGAGAGTGTAAAAGTGTGTGAAAGTGGAAATGTTTAAAAAAGTGAAAAGTGTGTAAGAGACAGTGAAAAGGTGAAAAATGAAAAAGTGAAATTACCTAAATATATTCTAATTTTTTAGCTGAAAATAGGATAAAAATGATTTTTTTTGACAATAATAGGGGCTTAAAGCCCAAAAAGAAAACAACTGAATTACACAGATACTAGCCTAGGAGTAGAGACTCCAATACAATCAGAATGCAGAATTTGTAAAAGAGGGTCAAGCGGATGATCCACAACATGTAAGCCATCAGTTGAGTCACATCCCATTCCAGCGAGGCAATCGGCAACCATGTTTGCCTCACGATACACATGAATGATATTAACTCTCCAATCCATCGCCAACAACCTCTTAATGCGCAGGACAAGACCTCGACCTGCCACAGCTCTGTTACCACCACCGTTTAGGACCGTAGCCACCACCTTGGAATCTAGTTGAAGCTCAACATTACGGAAACCCCTACTCCACGCCAACTTGAGGCCTTCCCACGCACCCCACAACTCCGCCACATAAGCAGACGCTTCGCCAAGGGATTTAAAATAGCCACCGAGCCAACGCCCTTCATGATCTCTCACTAGCCCGCCACAACCACTAACACTACCGCCCTCCTTGGCTGCACCATCCAAGTTCACGGTCACCCAGCCAGCCGACGCAGGTTTCCACGACACCTGCACAAGCTCCTTGATAGCCGATGAAGAGGGATTAAAGAAAGTCTTGCTATTGTGATACTCATTGACATATTGCCTTACAACCTTAGAGGAAAGAATGGCATAGTAAACTAAGGATCATGCATCTTCTTGTTCCTCCAAGTCCAAAGAAAAAAGTAGGTTGTCGCCCACAAACTTCTCCACTTCGGACCCCGATCCATGGAAAGGTTGTACTGAGCCCAGTCATTAAAGGAATATCCATAGAAATTAGACCTCATATGGACTGGAACTAGCTTTCTCCAGATAGCTCCTGCTATACTACACTCCCTCAAAACATGAATAATGCTTTCTAGAACCCCAACACAATGATAGCAATCAGAACTCTCCCCACTCCACCTGCTACAATACAACTTGGTTGGTAGTCTCCTATGCATGATTTGCCAAGCAAAACTTCTGACCCTTTCTGGGACATCAAGTCGCCAGACAGTACACCAATGATCCGAGCAAGTCACCGTGGGAGCAATACGAAGGTGAAGATAAGCACTGGAAACCGAGAAGCTCCCCGATCTATCACCTGGCCAAAAGACGGTATCCGGACCCATAGAAGGATCAGGAGCTGGGTACGCAAGCAGCCGCTTATAGGCTCTATCTGGAAGCAACTCCTTGAGCACGTCATGTTTCCAACACAAGTTCACATCAACCAAATCAATCACCTTCCAATCACGCGTTCCTTCCGGGATAACATCCACCATATTACACAAAGATTGTTTATAATCCAACCACCTGTCAAACCAGAAGCTAACCTTCTCCCATCACCAAGATGTCAGGCCTTCACACTATCCAAATCCTCCCAACACGGAACAATCGCCTTCCATAATTGAGAGTCAGTAACCTTGCTATGCACCTCCTGTTGCGCTTGTGTAATAGTGTGGTTTTTCGCAATTATAGTGCAAGTATACACATCGTACAAGTAATAGAGTGGTTTTAAGTAAGAGATCGTTCCCACGAGGATTGGTATACTTTTCAAAGTTCAAGATCAAAGCACAAGAGAATCAAGTAACAAATCGGCAATAAGAGTTGACTTTAAAGCTAAAGATGTAATTAAAGCAAGTAAACAAATGTTGGTTGTGAATATGGATGAGAGGTGAGTTGAGTTGTTGCATGCAGAATAAATCATTTCTAGTCAGACGTTATAACGTTTACACGTTATAACGTACAAATGCTATTTCGTATAGACGTGGCCACGTTTGAACGCTGTTGCAAAAGAGCTATGCTTTTCAGCACAAAACGTCAGAGTTTCAAGTATAAGAGGTCCTATGTCTAGGTTCTAAATAGGCCCACTCCTGTATTTTAAGCACCCACAAAGAATGTTCTATGAACTATTTATCCTTTCTATGTCTAGACTTAGATAAAAATGCCTAAATGTCTTTAGTACACCGCTCGTTCATATAAACCTTTGATTTCTTTTCATAGACCATGTCTGTACCTATGAATCTACCTATTTTAAGAGGCCAACCTCAAAACAAGTTTGGAAATATTTTCACACAAAGATTTAAAACATGCAACGCCAATACTTTATAACATTAACTAGAAATTCATTATAAGCAAAGCAACAACTCAACTACAAAGTGTTTAGCTCATCTTTGAGCATCTTTCTGAGAATGATAAGGATTAATCCAAATACCATACATGACAGAAAAGAAACTAAGTGCAAAAGATACACCTAAGTAACTCTTCAGCATGTACGCTGTATAGACGTTACAACGTCTGAGCCTTACAGCAATGCAGAAAATAAAACAAGTTCAGATAAGCAAAATATAGAAGTCTGTTTCCAGATCTTCTTTACAAAACTACTTCTGAATTTAATGGAGGAATGGTGATGGGATGAAGATGAAGTGGTTCTGAATATGCGTGAGTGTGGAGAGGATAGTGATCTGTGGAAGGATGCCTTGAGAGAGAGCTGAGCCTTCATTAAATAGCCACCTTGCTTACGTGTGGCTGATGTCACTTGCCCACCTACCAGTCTGCTTCTCTCTTCGCCTCGACCTTTGTTCGCTTACTCACAGAGAGTTTCTGCAAGCGTCACTCATGGGGAATAGAAGATCTTCTGACTTTTATATCTTTGACTATCATTGCTTAGCGCGCCAAAATTAAGATTTTTCACCCTTGCTCTGCTGCACTTCGGTAGACGTGGTGAGGGACGTGGTAACGTTCAACACTATTTTCCTGCACAAGCACTAAAAGCATCAAAACGCTCTCAAGGGCACCACTTGGTGCCTAAATGCACAGATTTATCTATTTAACCTTTTATTCACTAAAAACTCAGAAATTAACATAAAACTAATTAATTATCCTTGTATTGCTAGAGAACTTGCGTGATTTATTCTTTGAATGAGTATAAACAACTCATATAAATATGAGTTATCACACCCCCAAACTTAAATCATTGCTTGTCCTCAAGCAATCAAGACAAAACACACAACTAACAGATATACATGAAATCAACTACACTAGCAAGTTATGTTCTACTCAAACAAAAAGATCAAAAGTTCATTCTCAAGGGGCTAATTCTTCACACACTCACACACCAATGCATAATTAGATTCCAGATTCATTAAAGCTCAAGTGAGTGTGTGATCTCTGCATTTAATCCTTCCTCTAGCTAGTTCAGAAACTACTTTAGCTTATGAAAGAGTGGTTTCCAAATGGTGACATCAAAACATCTTTCAAAACAAAGATTAGGCTAACATTTTCACAAAAGAACTGGGGGTTTATTTGAAGCATGACAAAGGGTCTTAATTGGGTGCTAGGACTAGGTTAGTGCAACTAATTTACTGACTCACACACGCAAAAGACTGCAACCCCCTCATTACTAAGCAACTCTCTTTTATTTGCTCCATTTTGGAGTTCTCTCTGCTTTTTTTTTTTTTTTTTTTTTTTTTAGAGTGCTCAACATTTGTTTCAGGGTGTTACAGGGAACACAGAATACATGTGGATTTTCCACTTATTTGTGACAACACACTCTTTTTGGTATTTTTTTTTTGGGAATAGACGTTACAACGTTTATGGGTGAGACGTTGTAACGTCTGAACACATTCACAACACACACGGCAGACGTTATAACGTTACGGGTAGACGTTACAACGTTGCACTCACTACACACACCGCACTTAACCATCCTATAGTCTTTGCACCCAGCCTTAGTACGACTTGATTCACCCCCAAACTTAGCTTCTACTGCTACTCTCAGTTTTTAATCAAGTTTCATTCTCACCATAGTTCACCAAAACTAGCTTCAGCAAAAAATATTCCCTAGCTAACTAGATTCTTTCTTAAAACAGAGTTTGTGTAGGAGCAACAATCAATTCTTTTCATCTAATCATGCATAGGCTACTCACACACACATTTTCACTATCTTTAGCCCAAAGAGAATTATTTTCATGCTTGACAAAGTAAGAACAGAAATTGCTTTTGCATTTGATTTCATGTACAACACAGAACAGAAACTTAAAATATTGAGATTTCCCCCCCCCCCCCCACACTTAAAGTTGAGCAGTGTCCCCACTGCTCAAAGATAAACATCATGATTTTTTTATTTTTTTTACTTTAACAAGGGGGAATTAATCAAACAGACAAACAATTGAAACTAATAAAAGTAGAACTAAAACTGAAAATTAAAAACTACAACTACTGATGAAATTAATGGGGCTTACTTGTTTGCAGCACCAGACCTGAGCCTTCCGCTCTGTCTGGTGGGAACTCCTGACTGACCTTCTCCTTTCTTCTTATCCTTCTTCTCTTTCTTCACCTTCACTCCTCCTTGCTCGGTGGTGGTGGTTGTTGTTGTTTCATCACATTCTTTCTCTTTTGAGCTTGCACCCACACTTGCACCAGCAGCACTTGAGGCTTCAGCAATGCTCTTTTTGGCCTCCTCCCACATCTTCATTGCTAATTCAGCTGGGTTGACATGCATTGGTTCGTTGGGGGATCATCTGGGCTTTTTCCACCTTTGGCTCTTTAGACGTTGCCACGTCTGGTTCTTGCACTTTCTGGGGTGATGGTTGCTTTTCAGGCTCAGGTTGGGGTGGGGGTGGTGGGATTGGTTGGTCTTGGGCTTTGGATTGTGGGGTCTTGGGTGTGTTCTGGTCATGGGTGGAGGTTTCTTTTGGTGAAGGTGGTGGTTGTGTGGCTTGTGGGGATGGTGGTTTGGATTTTGTTTGGGCTGGCTCTTTGTTTGCTTGATTTGTTGGGGATTCCCTTTCAGTCCTCTCACTTGAACTCCCTTTCTCCTCAGGGCTCTTGATAACTCATATTTATATGCGTTATTTATACCTCTAATCATTAAATTAAGTAAGTTCTCAAGTAATTTTAGTATAGTATTTATTGCATTTATGTTAATATTAGGAAAAGAAGGGCTAAACACTGCTGTGCTATGAAATTGGCACATTTAGTGCCCGTGTGAATGTTTTGATGTATTTTGTGAAGTAGTGCAGTGTTTAGCGCTATAGCGTCTAACGCTATAGCGTCAAGAAGGCAGATCAACTGAGCATCTAAAGGAAAAGTGCATTTTTGGCGCCAAGCTCATTAATCCAAGCTCAATATCTAGTGTCTACTGTGCTTGCTGACATGTGCGGATTTTATTGGATATGTGTGGACACTTGGCATGACATGAGTGAGGAATAGTGGAGTTGGTGAAAAAGCAAACATCACCTTTCTTGACTTTTGAGGAGATTTGTACCACATGCTAGAAATATAGAGGGATGCTGATTTTCCTATACACTCCCAACGGATATAGAGAGAGTATTGGTAGAGAGAGAAAGTGTGACACTTCTTCTTCTCCATTGATACACCTTTGAAGCTTTTGCTATTTTACTTTCTTCTTTTGTAATTTTCTGTATTTTTCTCATGGTGTAAGGCTGATGATGAGCCATCTTTGCGTGGATGATTAGGAGACTTCAAGCTTGTATCTTTTGCACTTGTATTTTCCTTCTTACCTACGGTAATGCAAGTAGTTATATTTGTGTTATTTTGATGATGCTCAACATGAGCTAAACTCTTTGAGTTGGGTTGCTATAGCTTGTAATGAACCTTTAATACTACGTATATAATTTCTCACGTTTTGTGTTTTAATCCTTGTGTGATAACTCTTCCAAACTTGTTTTATATTTGGCCACGTAAAACTAGTACCTCTGTGGATTCAGACATGAACCATAGAAAGAACTCAAGGATTAATATAAATGATAAGGTTGGTTGAAGACATTTAATCAACTTTTGCTTCCTCTAGACATAGGAGTTGCAATAGTTTATAAAGCATAAGCTGTGGGAACTTGATTATACAGGTGTGAACCTATTTAGAACCTAGACATAGGCATCTTGTAGTGAAACCACAGCTAGTGACCGAAAGGCACAAAATATTTGCAACAGCGCTTAACGCTATAGCGTGTGACGTTATAGCGTCTTGTTTCTGGGAATTTACATAGTGAAAGCAATCCAACTTGTTTCTCTTATATTTTTAACCACTTTTAACTTTGTACCTTAAACAACTCTTGTTCAACTGAAACTTTGTTACTCCAACTATTTGCTACTTGTTCCTCTAAGAGTAATTCCTTTTTAAACTCTAAAATTAATACCAATCCCTGTGGAGACGAACTCTACTTATCAGTATATTACTTGTTGCGATTGTGTACACTTGCACAACTACTTTTCGCACAACAAGTTTTTGGCGCCGTTGCCGGGGATTGCATTTAATTTTCATTGTTTAAGAAATTATTACATCCTTAGGGAGGTTTTACCTTGGTATTTTTCTGTGGTGTGTTACAAGAAGTGCTATAGCGTTTGACGTTATAGCGTATGCCCAGATCAGAACCACCCACTTTTGAGTTTGATCCTGAACCAGAGAGAAGATTCAGAAGGCTAAGACGCCAACAAAAGCTACAACAACTCAGACCAACTATGTCTGAGCACACTCATCCTTCTGTTAGAGGTTCAATGGGTGGAAGAACACCCTCTCTTATTGGAGGAAGAGGTCCAAGAGGTGGAAGGCAAGGTCCTTTTACCCATACTGAAGTTGATAATGAATACTGGTACAGAGACAGATTCCTTAATCAAGGACCTGATCAAATGGTGAATGACAGAGACAGGCCAATGAGAGATTATGATGTGTTTGATCCACATTCCATGGAAACAAGCATCACTAGGCCTGTGGTGACTGCTACTCACTTTGAGTTCAAGCCTATGATGTTCCAAATGCTCCAAACAACTGGACAATTTGGAGGTTCTTCTCAAGAAGATCCTTTTGCTCATCTGAGAAACTTTCTAGAAGTATGCAGCAATTTCATCATTCCAGGGGTGAGTGAGGATGCCTTCAGACTGAAGTTGTTCCCTTATTCTTTAAAAGACAGAGCAAAAGCTTGGTTGAATTCCTTGGAGTCTAATTCTATCACTACTTGGGAAGACATGACAAAGAAATTTCTGGAGAAGTATTTCCCACCAAACAAAAATGCAAGGATGAGGAATGACATCACATCCTTCAAGCAAAAAGAGGGTGAATCATTACATGAAGCTTGGGAAAGGTGGAAAGAATTGCTTAGGAAATGTCCACATCATGGAATTCCTATAGTAATTCAAATGGAGACTTTTTATAATGGGCTAGAGGCACCTACTAGGTCCATGTTGGATGCCTCATCTGGAGGTGTAATTCAGAACTCATCATATAATGATGCTTGTGAGCTTATAGAGCGCATTGCCATTAACAGTTCTTCATGGCCTACTGAAAGGTTGAATTCTACAAGGAAAGTAGCTGGGGTTCATGAAGTGAGTGAGGTTTCTGCTCTCTCAGCCCAAGTGGCCACTCTAACAAACATGATAAAGGAGTTGAACACTGCCAACACTATAGCATCTGATGCTATAGCGCCTGAAAGGTCAACTGCAGCAGCAATTGAACAAGCTCCACCTGGAGAAGCCAGTTGTGTATATTGTGGAGGGGCTCATCTGTATGAAGAATGTACAACAAACCCTGCTTCTGTCAACTATGTGGGTTACAACAAGGGCAACAACCCTTATTCCAACACATACAACCCTGGTTGGAGGAATCATCCTAACTTCAGATGGGGGGGAGGAAATAATGCTAACACGAGCACAAATGCTCCTGCTATTCCCCCAGGATTCCCAAGACAACAACAACAACAGCAACCTCCTAGACAGAATGCTCCTGCTCCTCCTATGGATAACTCAATGGAGTCTCTACTAAGATCATTCATCAGTGATTGCAAAACAACAATGCAGACTCATGAAGCATCAATCAAAACTCTGGAGAACCAAGTGGGACAGATTGCATCTGCTCTCACACAAAGGCAGAATGGTGGACTCCCATCTACTACTGAACCTTCTTCATCTCATGCACCAGGCAAGGAGCATGTGAAAGCAATAACCACCAGAAGTGGTAAAGAGGTAAATACTGCAACCAAGAATTTAGAGTCAAGTGTTGCTGAAAATGAAAAGAATTTTTCAGACGTTATAGCACCTGACGCTATAGCGTCAAATACAAACAAAACACCTGAACCTAAATTGGTGCCTGAATACCCTGCTCCCCCTATCCTCAAAGGTTAAAAAAGGCACATGAGGACAAACAATTTAATAAATTCCTTGAGGTGTTAAAACAATTGCACATTAATGTTCCTCTAGTTGAGGCATTACAACAAATGCCCAACTATGCCAAATTTATGAAAGATGTTTTGACAAAGAAAAGAAGGTTGGGAGAATTTGAAATCAGAGCAATGATCGGGAATGCAAAGATGTTGATGCAAAATAAACTCCCAGAAAATTGAAGGACCTCGGTAGTTTCACGATACCTGCTCCATTGGAAATTTTTATTCGAGTGCGTGCTTTGTGTGACTTAGGGGCAAGTATTAACTTAATGCCCAAGTCCATTTACACACAATTGGGTATAGGAACCGCCAGGCCTATTTCGTAAGCCTCCGCTTAGGCGATAGGTCACTTGCCTATCCCAAGGAATACCGGAGGATGTTTTAATTAAAGTAGATAAATTTGTTTTTCCTGTTGACTTTGTTATTCTAGATTTTGAAGCAGATGCAGAGGTACCTATCATTTTAGGTAGACCCTTTTTGGCTACAGGGAAGACACTCATAGATGTACAAAAAGGAGAATTGACAATGAGGGTTAATGATCAAGAAGTGAAGATCAATGTTCTGAATGCATTAAAGCTTCCAGATGTTAATACTGAAGAGTGTTCCTTTGTGGTTTCCCTTGACCAAGTGGTGCAAAAGCATTTTCAGAAAACTAACAACCACTTGGTAAAGGTGCTTAACAATACTGAGGAACATGAATTGTTGGAAGAAGAGGAGGCTCCAATTGAAAAACAAACTGTGAATGAGGTTTGGGCTAGGAGATATGAGTCACTAGAGCAAGAAAACTCAAACCTCAAGAAGAGTGTGCCTTCTATCATTCAACCACCTGACCTAGAGTTGAAAGAGTTACCCAAGCACCTGAAGTATGCATATTTGGGGGAAAATGAGGCTCTACCTGTCATCATTTCTGCTAGTTTGGATCAAAACCAAGAGGTGGAGCTCATTACAACTCTGAAGAGGCACAAAAAGGCAATAGGTTGGCAAATGTCTGATATACATGGGATAAGTCCTACAATCTGCATGCATAGGATTGTGTTAGAGGAAAATGCTAAACATAGCATTGAAGGACAGAGAAGGCTTAATCCCATAATGAAGGAAGTGGTGAAGAAGGAAATCCTCAAGTGGTTAGATGCGTGGATTGTATATCCTATTTCCGACGGGCATGGGTGAGCCAGCCCGTGTGTGTTCCCAAGAAAGGTGGTGTCACCGTGATCACAAATGACAAAAATGAGTTAATTCCCACAAGAACAAAGGGATCGGTTGGAGAATCTGCATGGACTATAGGAAATTAAACAAGGCCACAAAGAAGGACCACTTTCCTCTCCCTTTTATTGACCAAATGTTGGACGGACTTCTTTGGTAAGGACTATTACGCTTTCTTGATGGCTACTCGCTATAATCAAATAGCAATAGTTCCCGAAGACCAAAGAAAGACCACATTCACATGTCCTTATGGCACATTTGCTTTCGTGAGAATGCCCTTTGGACCGTAATGCCCTCGCAACTTTCCGAGAGATGTATGATGTCCATATTCTCTGATTTCATTGAAAAATCTATGGAAGTTTTTATGGATGACTTCTCTGTGTTTGGGGATAGTTTTCAGAAGTGCCTGGACAACTTGGAAGAGATACTGATAAGGTGTGAAGAAACAAATCTTGTGCTTAATTGGGAGAAATGTCACTTCATGGTGCAAGAAGGGATTGTACTAGGGCATAGGATCTCCAAGAAAGGCTTAGAGGTGGATAGGGCCAAGATTGAAGTCATTGAAAAATTGCCACCACCCGCAAGTGTCAAAGGTATAAGAAGTTTCCTTGGGCATGCTGGCTTCTATAGGAGATTCATTAAAGACTTCTCAAAGATCTCAAAGCCTCTATGTCAACTCCTTCACCATGACACCACTTTCAACTTTGATGCTGCATGCCTTGAAGCCTTCCAGAAGTTAAAGAAAGCCCTGATTACTGCACCTATCATTGTTGCTCCTGATTGGAGCAAACCATTCGAGCTCATGTGTGATGCAAGCGACTATGCTGTGGGAGCTGTGCTAGGTCAAAGGTATGATAAAATTTTTCATTCCATTTACTATGCAAGCAAAACACTTATTGAAGCACAACTAAATTACACAGTTACTGAAAAAGAGCTATTAGCCGTGGTTTTTGCTTTTGATAAATTTAGATCATACTTGGTTGGCACAAAAGTAATTGTTTTTACAGACCATTCAGCCATCAAGTATTTGATCTCAAAGAAAGATGCAAAACCAAGGCTAATAAGATGAGTTCTCCTCCTCCAAGAATTTGACTTGGAAATTCATGATAAAAAGGGGGTGGAGAACCAAGTTGCTGACCATTTGTCTAGACTTGAAGGAGAAAATGCAGGTACAGAGCAGGGTGAGATTAAAGAAATCTTCCCGGATGAGAAGTTGTTGGCGATAGCGAAAAAAGTAACGCTATAGCGGTTGCCGCTATAACGCCAGACGCTATAGCGTCTGAAGATACTGCTCCTTGGTTTGCTGATATAGTGAATAACTTGGTAAGCAGAATTGTACCTGCAGATCTGAATTATCAACAAAGAAAAAGGTTTTTTCATGTAGTGAAAGATTATTATTGGGATGAACCTTTTCTCTACAAGAAGTGCCAAGACCAAGTGATCGTAAGGTGTCCGCGTAAGAAGAACAACCTCAAGTGTTAGAGCATTGTCATGCTTCACCATGTGGTGGACTCTTTGGAGGAACTAGGACAGCTGCAAAGGTGCTACAATGTGGGTATTACTGGCCTACATTATTCAAGGATGCTCAAGAATTGGTAAGGAGCTGTGCAAGGTGTCAAAGGACTGGGAACATTTCAAACAAGCATGAAATGCCCTTAACCAACATCTTAGAGATTGAACTCTTTGATGTATGGGGCATGGATTTCATGGGTCCCTTTCCTCCTTCTCATGGGAATTTGTACATACCGGTGGTCAGGGATTATGTTTCCAAATGGGTTGAAGCTGTGGCTCTCCCCAACAATGATGCCAAGTCACCCGGCAAGTTCCCCGCAGAAGAACATATTCACCGATATGGTACACCAAGAGAAATTATCAGTGATGAGGGTTCTCACTTTTGTAACAAGTTGATTGAGTCTCTATTGGGAAAATATGGAGTGAGGCACAAAATTGCCACTGCATACCACCCACAAACAAATGGGCAAGCTGAATTGTCCAATAGAGAAATCAAAAGGATGCTTGAAAAAATGGTGGGACCCTCAAGAAAGGACTGGTCAATCCATCCGGATGATGCGTTATGGGCTTACAGGATGTGACCTTCAAGACACCTCTGGGAATGTCTCCATACAGACTTGTGTTTGGGAAAGCATGCCACCTCCCTATTGAGCTGCAACACAAAGCTCATTGGGCCATAAAAAAGCTCAACTTTGATTGTGATAGGGCAGGTAAGGCTAGGCTACTTCAATTAAATGAACTTGATGAGATTAGGCATGCTGCCTATGAAAGTTCAGCCATTTACAAGGAAAAAACAAAGGTGTGGCATGACAGAAAATCCGAGCAGAGATTGAAGGAGGCCAAGTGCTTCTCTTCAATTCAAGATTAAAATTGTTTCCTGGCAAGCTCAAATCAAGGTGGTCTGGCCCTTTTAAATTAGTCAAGGTCTACCCTTATGGTGCCGTGGATTTATATGATGAAGCAACCAACACCACTTTCAAGGTGAATGGACAGAGAGTAAAACAGTACCATGGTGACAATGTGATGAGGGACAAGACCTCAATTGATCTTCAAGATCCCTAACATTAAAGGGAGAAGTCAGGCTGAGGACTCTTAAAACAAGCGCTCTTGGGAGGCACCCCAAGGTTTTATAAATTAACATTTCCTTTGTTTGTGTTTTATTTTGCAGGAGGGAAAATTTTTGTGTTGAGAAATTTGGGAACTTGAAGGCCTGAAGTGTGATATTGACGCTATAGCGTCAAGGGGAGGTAGCTGGAAGGAAGAAACATTTTTATTTCAAAGTATGGGTCGGTTATAATGACGTGGCACGCGCGCTCTGTGCACATCAACTGCTCCACCCTATGCGCCCACGTGTGACAGCCCCAGTCACTTCAGTCACTCCGCCCCATCAACAACGGTCACATCATTCAATTCCCCATAACCTCTCACTCAACCACTCCCTTCTCTTTCTCTCCTTCTAACCGTTGATTCTACTCCTTCTTCCATAACCCCCATCGTCTCATAACTTCCATTTCTGTTTTCTCTGCAAATCAATCTTGCAATCTGTTCCAAAAATTCACAAAACACCCCCAAATCTTCAAAAATCTCAAAATGGTGAAGAAACATTCAATTGAAAAACCCCAGAGAAAGACCAAAACCTCAGAGCCCAGTTCCTCAAGAGCTATAGACCCAAAGGACGATCCTGCGCGTTACTGGAAGATGAATTTCATCGCAGAAAGGGGTTTTAAAACAGAAAAAGCACCTGACGTGTTCACATCCACTGTTATAGCGTTAGGGTGGCAGAAATTCATAAAGCACAGAGGGGAATTTGTGGTGCCTCTGGTGAGAGAGTTTTACAAAGGTATTCCTCCTCCAAAAGGGGGAAAGCCCCAAACCTATTCTATGGTGAGAGGTGAAACAGTTGATTTTAGCCCAAGTGCCATCAATGAGCACTTCAAGTTAGGGTATTCTGGCAAAGCATTGGAGAAAAAGCTTGATACGTGGGGTTGTGATGAAATGGAGGAGGTCAAGAAGAGAATCTGTGTGGAGGAAGCAACATGGGAACGGTTTGGATCTGAATTTAAGGTGAAGAAAGCATTTCTGGTGGATGAGGCTGCAATGTGGTTTACTTTTATCAGGCATTCACTCATGCCTACTTCCCACACAACCAATGTGGAGAAGGACAGGTTGATAGTGCTAGATGCTATTCTGGAAGGTGAGAGCATAGATGTGGGCAAAATCATTGCAAGGGAGATTGAGAAAAGCAGACTGACGACTGATGGTAACCTTTACTTTCCGTGTTTAATCACTGAGTTGTGTAAGAGTGTTGAGGTAGAAATTGAGATTCGTGATGAAAGGAGAACTCCTCAAGGAGATATCCTGCGTGTTCAAGCCTGCACAAAGAAGTGCTAGCGCTTATAGCGTCCCGATGCTATAGCGCCAATCGCTTGAAAAGAATCAAGCAAACACCGTGTAAAGTTTGTTAAGGCTAAGTTTGAATGGGAGAAGGCGTATTGGAGAAGTTATCTAGGGGCAAAGAGTTAATGGAACCCCCTCTGTGTTCCCGCAATGGTTAATTGAAGATGAGGGTGTGAAGGAGCCACCTCAACCAAAAGAAAGGGTGAGTAAAAAGGCTGCTGCAGATCAAATTAAGAAGAGAGCAAGGAGCCCTGCCTTGAAGAAGGTAAAGAGCCCTGCTAAGAAGAAAACAAAGGTGAGCAGTGAAGAATCCCTCAACACTGAGGATTTAGAAGAACTCAATGAAGAAGATGAAGAGGAGACGAGGAGGGTGATGAAGGAAGTAAATGACTCTGAAGAGGAGGAAGATTCTGAAAGTGAGGAGAAATCTGGTGAGGAGAGCCCAGAAAAGGAGGAAGGATCAGAGAGTGAAGAATATGAGGAAGTGACTGCTGATCCCACACCTAGCCCCACTAGACATCCTTCACCACAAATACCTTCACCACCTGCCCAAGATCAATGTATTCCTGAAACACCCCAATCTGCAGCAACAATACCTCCACCCATCCCAGAAAAAGAAACATCACCCCCACCTACACAACAAACACCAAATCTAAATGAACCAGCACAACCAGAACCATCGGTCCAATCCCCAAATCCCACCAAAGAACCAAGTCTAGAACATGCATCACCACAACAACCCATTTCCCAAAATCCTGCTAAGGAACCTGCTAGCGCTATAGCGTCTGATGCTATAAGCGCTGCGCAAAGACGTAAAAAAAGCATCATCATCTGTGTCAAGTACAACAAAATCTCCTAGGTCAAGCAAAAAGCCCAAAGGAGCCTCAATCAAAAGCTAACATTCTTGCGAGTTCTCAAGAAGAAGCTCAAAGCATGAGTGATAGTCCTCCAAGGGAGGTGGTGCAAGGCCCATTGCCATCTGGCACACCAAGGCGCAGTTTGAAAGAAAAGCACGTGGCAGCAAAGAGGCCAACATATGTATCAGCAAGAAGGAGCCCAGGAGCAAAGCTTACTGTGATTGAGGAAGATGATGAAGAAAGTGTGCAGTCAGAAGCACAAGAATCTGACAAGGAAGCGTCTCAACAAGAAAAGGAGGAGGTCGCTAGCAAGTTAGCGAGAGATGAAGGCAAAGAAAAGAGAAGAAAGCCCCTGCAGTAGCGGCGCTTATAAAGCGTCGAGGCTATAGCGCTGAGGAAGGTCGAAGGAAGAAAGAAGAAGAAAAAAAGGTCAGTAAAGCCTCCTCAACCATGTCGGTTCAAGGACCAGTCCGGTCTAACAAAAAATGATTTCAATGTTTAGTATAGTAGTTTTTAATAATAGTGTATGTTCAATAAGTTGTGAAGCGCTATAGCGCGTCTGCCTTTGCGCTTCACAAATGTTAAAGACTTGTTTTATTTTGTTTCTGCTTTTGTCTCGTGCCTATCCCTAGTTCTTTAAGAGCAAAGTGGGGACACTTTGCTCACTTTTGTTGTGGGGGGAGGGCCTAAAGTTATTAATGCTCTGTTTCAAGTGTTTCGTTTTTAAGTATAATCATTGAATGCATTCTCTTTGGGCTAGCTTTAGTGATGATTGTGTGAGTGAGTAAGAGAGCCGTGCTTTTAGATAAAATCTTTGCTTATTATTGCTCCCACACATAAATCTCTGTGCTTAAGTAGAAACTTAGCTAGCCAAGGACTATCTGAGGATTAGGCTAGTCTGAGTTAACCAAGGTGAGATCAAGGCTTGACTAAAAACTTGAAGAGTTTTTGAAGCAAAGTTTGGGGGTGTTTTGGGCTATATAAAGGTTAGGTACAAAGGTTTTAGGGTGGTCAGTGACTTAGAAGTTCAATGTAAATATGTTGTAAAGTTGTAGCCATCCGAAGCAAAAGCTAGGCTGTCCCAAAGGCAAAGAGGCAAAGCCTCATGTGTAAAAAAAAAAAATAAAAAATAATAATAATTGCTCAGGAGCCAAGTAATGAGGGGGCTGCAGCTAGTAAATAAATCTGTATCATAGTCTAAGCGCTATAGCGCCAAACGCTATAGCGTGAGTTGTACAGTTTTCAATAAGTTAGGAGCGCTGGCCATAGACCTGAAATGCCTAGTTAAACCCTTTGTCATGTTTGAAACTTCCCCATTTCTGGGTGAAAATGTTAATCTAGTCATTATTTTGAAAAAGGTCTTGATGTCACCAAAAGAAGACCATTCTTTCCAAGGCTAAAGAGACATCCAAATCTAGCTAGGAATTGAGATGAGTCAAGAGATCACACACGCACTGTTGAGCAGTAATAAGCTTGGAAGTTGAATAAATGCATTGGTGTGTTGGTGTGAGTGTGAATCTGAATTATTAGCCCATTGAGAATATATTTGAATGAATGTGCATAGAAATGAAGTGTTGATCAGGGCATGTGTGTTGTGAATAAGTGTCAGTGTGTTGTCTTTGCAAGTGTCATTACTTGAGGACAAGCAATGGTTTAAGTTTGGGGGTGTGATAACTCATATTTATATGCGTTATTTATACCTCTAATCATTAAATTAAGTAAGTTCTCAAGTAATTTTAGTATAGTAATTATTGCATTTATGTTAATATTAGGAAAAGAAGGGCTAAACATCATTGTGTATATGAAATTGGCACATTTAGTGCCCGTGTGAATGTTTTGATGTATTTTGTGAAGTAGTGCGGTGTTTAGCGCTATAGCGTCCTAACGCTATAGCGCGTCAGAAGGCGATCAACCGAGCATCTAAAGGAAAAGTGCATTTTTGGCGCTAAGCTCATTAATCCAAGCTCAATATCTAGTGTCTCACTCAGTGCTGGCGACATGTGCGGATTTTATTGGATATGTGTGGACACTTGGCATGACATGAGTGAGGAATAGTGGAGTTGGTGAAAAAGCAAACATCACCTTTCTTGACTTTTGAGGAGATTTGTACCACATGCTAGAAATATAGAGGGATGCTGATTTTCCTATACACTCCCAACGGATATAGAGAGAGTATTGGTAGAGAGAGAAAGTGTGACACTTCTTCTTCTCCATTGATACACCTTTGAAGCTTTTGCTATTTTACTTTCTTCTTTTGTAATTTTCTCATTTTTCTCATGGTGTAAGGCTGATGATGAGCCATCTTTGCGTGGATGATTAGGAGACTTCAAGCTTGTATCTTTTGCACTTGTATTTTCCTTCTTACCTACGGTAATGCAAGTAGTTATATTTGTGTTATTTTGATGATGCTCAACATGAGCTAAACTCTTTGAGTTGGGTTGCTATAGCTTGTAATGAACCTTTAATACTACGTATATAATTTCTCACGTTTTGTGTTTTAATCCTTGTGTGATAACTCTTCCAAACTTGTTTTATATTTGGCCACGTAAAACTAGTACCTCTGTGGATTCAGACATGAACCATAGAAAGAACTCAAGGATTAATATAAATGATAAGGTTGGTTGAAGACATTTAATCAACTTTTGCTTCCTCTAGACATAGGAGTTGCAATAGTTTATAAAGCATAAGCTGTGGGAACTTGATTATACAGGGGTGAACCTATTTAGAACCTAGACATAGGCATCTTGTAGTGAAACCCTGGCGCTAGTGACTGAAAGGCACAAAATATTTGCAACAGCGCTTAACGCTATAGCGTGTGACGTTATAGCGTCTTGTTTCTGGGAATTTACATAGTGAAAGCAATCCAACTTGTTTCTCTTATATTTTTAACCACTTTTAACTTTGTACCTTAAACAACTCTTGTTCAACTGAAACTTTGTTACTCCAACTATTTGCTACTTGTTCCTCTAAGAGTAATTCCTTTTTAAACTCTAAAATTAATACCAATCCCTGTGGAGACGAACTCTACTTATCAGTATATTACTTGTTGCGATTGTGTACACTTGCACAACTACTTTTCGCACAACAGCTCTCCTCCTCTTCCTCCTCACTGATTACTTCCATGCTCACTTTTCTTGATTCATCTGCATCAACATCAGAAATATCATCCAAATCAGTTGAATTAAATTCCTCTTCACTACTTACCTTCTTTTGTTTCTTTACTGGGCTCTGCCTTTTTGGTGGGCTTCTTGCTCTCTTGGCCCTTTCTTTCTTTACAGCTCTTCTTTGGATTGTAGACAGGGGCACATCATCATCATTTTCTTCCTGCATCCAGTCTGGCAATACAGGCTCTTCAATCACTTTCTTTCCCTTGGATACTTGGGCAAATACCTTCTTTTGCCACTCAAATTGTTCCTTGACAAATTTGACCAGGAGTTCTGCCTCTCCTCCGGACGTTGCAACGTCTCACGCATCAACAGAACTTGAAGCTCCCGCAGATTTCACCCTAGGCTTGAATTTTGTTGAAAAGGGGCCTCGAGGTCTGCTCCCTTAGTTCTGAGGCTTCAATCTCTACCCCCCGCCTCCATACACAAGTCAGTAATCATACATGGGAAATACAAGTACCCATCTTTCCTGTTCTTCCATTTGTTGAGCTCACGGTTGATTAACTTTCCAACCTCCACTTTGTCTCTTGACATGATTGCATCAATCACAATCAGTCTCTCTTTGTCTACCCATGATGTGTGAGAGGTAGGAATTAAGCAATGCCTTATGAAATGAAACCAAGTGTTGGCTTCATCACATAGGTACCTCTTCATGATTTTGAATTCACTACCGTGCTCTCCACTCCTCTCCCAGATAGCACCTTCTACACAGATCCTTTCCTTTATAGCTTCCATTTCATCGACCCATAGGTCTTTTGCTTGGTCTCCACAAATTTTCCATAGTATCCTAGCCCAAAGTAGTCATTGATGACTCTCACTCCAAACTTCACTTCCTCACCTCGCACCTTTGACACAATGGACGGCTCTCCTTCGGGTCTCTCAACGATTCCCTTGTAGAAATCGTGAACCAAAGTAGCAATATATTCTTTCTCAGTGCACCACAAATTTTTGCCACCCCAACGCGCGATGCGGCGGTTGTAGAAAATCGAGATTGGGGTTTCTTGACTAAAGCCCCTTTTCGTGAAGTAGGGCTTTCTTTTGGGATGGGTTAGGTGTTTCAGGATAGGGGTGAAGATGAACTTAGGTCAGAGATGTTTGCCTTTCCCGCAGGATTTGGTAGCGTATTGCTTCACTTTTGTCATGTTTGATTTCGCAGAAATTGTTTGGAAGGGAATGGGGTTTTTTGGAAATTTTAGGTTTTCGAGAAAGAGGGAAGATTTTTGGGTTCGAGAGAGAGGATTAGAAAGAGGTTGCAGGTGGTGGGATGATGGTGAATGGTTAAATTTTTATGAGGAAGTGGTTATGGGGAGTTGAGAAATGGTAGAGTGGAGTAATGGAGAAAAGTAACCGCTGATTAGACAAGTTAGGGAAGGAGATGACGTGCGTGGTCGGTTACCACGTTCGTGATGCGAGAGGAAATCATTTCGACACGCCATCACTTACGCCTTTGACTTAATTTAAACTCGCTTTGATCGCCCGCGTGCCCATCTAGTGCATATTGAGACGTTACGACGTCTATCACCTTTGCCTTTACTTCACTTCAATCGTTATTCCCGCAAAACAAAAATTAAAAAGGACACAAAAATTGTTTGTTAATTAAAAATTATTGGGTTGCTCCCAAGAGCGCTTGCTTTAAGAGTCTTCACCAGGACTTTTGCCTTTTAATTCAAGAATTATTGAAGGACATTTGGATCTTGTCCTTTCCACATGCTCTCCATGATACTCGCTTCACACGTTGGCCATTAACTTTGAACATGGTGTTTGTCTTTTCATCAAAGAGGTCCACAAACACCATGAGGATAGATTTTCATTAATTTGAATGGACTCGACCACCTTGATTTTAGCTTGCACAGGGAACAACTTTAGCCTTGAATTGAATAACAACACTGCTTTGTCCCTTCCTCGCACTCTCTCCTTTGTATTCTTTGATCATGCCACTTCTTTGTCTTTTCCTTGTACATTGCTGAGCTTTCATAGGCATGGTGTCTAAACTCTTCTAGCTCATTTAATTGCAATAACCTTGCCTCACCAAAAACTTGTATGATCCAAGTTTAGTTGCTTCAATGCCCAATAAGCCTTGTGTTGGAGTTCAATTGGTAGGTGACAGCCTTACCATAAACTAGCTTGTAAGGAGACATGCCCAATGGTGTTTTGTATGCTGTTCTGTAAGCCCAAAGTGCATCATCCAAGTGTACTGACCACTCCTTTCTGTTGGGACCAACCATCTTCTCAAGTATTCTTTTGATCTCTCTGTTGGATATTTCTGCTTGGCCACTGGTTTGGGGGTGATAAGTCAGAGCAATTCGTGTTTTTCACTCCATACTTAGCCAAGAGGTTCTCAATTAACTTATTGCAAAATGAGAGCCCTCATCACCGATTATGGCTCTTGGAGTACCAAACCTTGTGAATATATTCTTTTTCGGGAACTTGCTCACCGATTTAGCTTCATTGTTTGGTAATGTCACCGCTTCAACCCACTTTGATACGTAATCCACAAATACGTAATATATAGATTTCCATGAGACATAGGAAATGGTCCCATGAAATCCATTCCCATACATCAAACAACTCAACTTCCGTAATGTTTGTGAGTGGCATCTCCCTGCTTGTTTGATATATTTCTGTTCTTTTTGGCACTTGTCACATCTTCTTACCAACTCATGTGCATCCTTGAATAGTGTTGGCCAATAGTAGCTTTGATTGTAGGACCTTTGCAAATGCTTCCGTACCTCCAAAATGTCCACCATAAGGTCTTTGAATGACATTGTTGCAAAGACATGAAGTTGTTCTTCTTCACCTAGACACCTTCTTAGTAAATCGATCGGACACAATTTGTACAAGTATGGTTCATCCCGAAAATATTGCTTTATAGTGTGGAAGAACCTCTTCTTCTTGATAGTTGAATCCTACAGCACAATCTTGCTAACAAGGAAGTTAACTATGTCGAGATACCATGGTGCAAGAGTATCGACGTTATAACGTTTGACGAAAATGTCATAGACGTGGTAACGCCTTTAACTACGAAAGGCTAATGACAATAGTCTCTCATCGGAAATTTTTCTTTTATCTCCTCTTCACCGCACTGCATCAACATTTTCAAGCCTAGAGAGATGATCAAAGAACTTGGTTCTCCACCCCTTTTTGTCACGAATTTCCAAGTCAAATTCTTGGAGGAGGAGAACCCATCTAATAAGCCTTGGCTTTGCATCTTTTTTTGAAATTAAATACTTAATGGCTGAATGATCAGTAAAAACAATAACTTTTGCACCCACTAAGTAAGATCTAAACTTATCAAATGCAAACACAACAGCCAAAAGCTCTTTTTCAGTCACAGTATAATTCAATTGGGCATCATCTAAGGTTTTACTGGCATAATAAATAGAATAAAATTTGTTTCCATACCTTTGCCCCAATACAGCTCCTACAGCATAATCACTTGCATCACACATCAACTCAAATGGTTTAGACCAATGCTGGTGACTATGACCGAGCAGCGATCACCAAGGCGATCTTCGATTTGTTGAAAGCCTCATGACATTGTTCATCAAAGTTGAAGACGTTGTCACGTTGCAATAACAGACACAAGGGTTTTGAAATCTTTGAGAAATCCTTGATAAATCTTCTGTAAAACCCTACATGTCCTAAGAAACTTCTGACTCCTTTGATAGTTGTTGGTGGAGGCAGCTTGTCAATAACATCAATCTTTGCTCTGTCCACCTCTAACCCTTTCTTTGATATTCTGTGCCCCAACACTATTCCTTCTTGTACCATGAAATGGCATTTTTCCCAATTGAGAACTAGGTTGGTTTCTTCACACCTTATTAAGACTCCTTCCAAATTATCCAGGCATGCCTTATATGAATCTCCATAGATTGAGAAATCATCCATAAAGACTTCCATGGAATTTTCAATAAAATCAGAAAATAAGGCCATCATGCACCTTTGAAATGTTGCAGGAGCATTGCATAGCCCAAATGGCATCCTTCTGAAAGCAAAGGTACCATAGGGACAAGTGAATGTTGTCTTTTCTTGATCTTCAGGTGCTATAGCTATCTGGTTGTAGCCTGAATAACCATCAAGGAAACAAGAGAAAGTCCTTGCTCGCAAGCTTTGTCTAGCATTTGATCAATGAATGGAAGAGGGAAATGATCCTTCTTAGTTGCTTTGTTTAACTTTCTGTAATCCATGCATATCCTCCAGCCTGTTACTGTCCTTGTTGGAATTAGCTCATTTTTATCATTTGTTACCACAGTAACTCCACCCTTCTTTGGCACACACTGTACTGGGCTTACCCAGGAGCTATCACTAATAGGGTAAATGATTCCTGCATCCAACCACTTGATGATTTCTTTCTTAACCACCTCCTTCATTATGGGGTTCAATCTCCTCTGTCCTTCAATACTATTCTTGGCATTTTCCTCCAAGACAATTCTATGCATGCAGATTGTGGGACTGATACCTTTGATGTCTGCCATTTGCCAACCAATTGCCTTTCTATGTCTCTTCAAGGTAGTAATGAGATCATTTTCCTGCTCTTGGGTGAGCTTGGAAGAAATGATCACGGGTAAGGAATCATTTCCCCCTAAAATGACATACTTTAAATGATCAGGTAACACCTTTAATTCCAAGGTAGGTGGCTCTTTAATGGAAGGCACATTCTTCTTCAGATTTGACTCCTCTTGCCCTAAAGATTCATACCTCTTTGTCCATGACTTAGGTGTGCGGGGGCTCGGGCGTGTACGTCTCGCAAAATGCGTTACAACGTCTAGAGGAACAACTTCTTCTGCCAACAATTCTTGTATTTCATTGTTGCCCAGAATTTTCTCCAAATGATCATTATCCTTGTTGAATTGTTTTTGAACCATATGATCAATGGCAACCACATACGAACATTCCTCTGTGTTTGGATCTGGATATTTGAGTGCATTGAGGACGTTGAACTTGACTTCTTGGTCATTGACTCTCATGATTAATTCTCCTTTCTGTACATCAATGATTGTCCTTCCAGTAGCTAAGAATGGTCTCCCCAGAATGATGGGAACTTCTTTATCTGCATCAAAATCTAAAATAACAAAATCCACTGGAAACACAAACTTGTTAACTTTAATCAAAACATCCTCTAATATGCCTTCAGGATAAACTCTACTTTTATCAGCTAAAGTTAGGCTTAAAGAAGTAGGTCTGGCAGTTCCTATACCAAGTTTATCATAAATGGACTTGGGCATCAAGTTGATACTTGCTCCCAAGTCACACAAAGCTTTTCCAATGTAAAAATCTCCAATGGAGCATGGTATAGTGAAACTGCCAGGATCCTTGAGTTTTCTAGGAAGCTTATTCTGCATAATTAAACTACATTCCTCAGTTAAAGCAACAGTTTCAAACTCCCCTAGCCTTCTCCTTTTGGTGATAATGTCTTTTAAGAACTTGGCATAGTTTGGCATCTGTTGTAAAGCTTCAACCAAAGGAAGGTTGATGTGTAACTGTTTTAACATCTCCATGAACTTGCTGAACTGCTTGTCTTCATGAGCCTTCTTCAATCTTTGAGGGTATGGTGGAGGAGGATACTCAGGGACAAGCCTAGGCACAGTCTTGATTCCTGGTTCAAAATTAGACGTCGTAACGTCTGGCTTAGACGTCACAATGTCTGGAGTATCCTTCACACCACTTGTGCTTGCCTTTTTCCCTTTCTTTTTCTCTTTTTCTGGTACTTCTTTCACCTTCTCTGGTGCTTCTTCCTCCACATGCATAATTGGTTCAGGATATTCAGTACCACTTCTTAAAGAAATTGCATTTATCTGTCCATTTACCCCATTATTACCATTAGGGTTGGATGATGATGGTGTTTCTGTTGTAGAAGGAAGAGATCCATTCTGCCTTTGAGTGAGAGAAATTGAAAATTTATCTCATTCAATCTGATTTTCCAGAGTTTTGATTGAAGACTCATGAGTTTGAAGAGTTGTCTTGCAATCACTTATGAAGTTTTTCATCATGGCTTCCAAGCTGCTATTGTTGTTATTCTGCACATACTGCCTCTGTTGTTGTTGAGGAGGAAATCCTGGAGGTATTGCAGGAGCATTATTGCTGGTATTCAGTGCATTGTTGTTTCTCCAACTGAAATTTGGATGATTTCTCCAATTTGAATTGTAGGAGTTGGAATAGGGACCATTTCCTTTGTTCTGAGATACAAAGTTTACAGACTGAGGGTTGTAGGGACACTCCTCATACACATGCCCTTCTTCACAATAAACACACACTACTCCACCAGAGTGGGTAGGTTCAATCTATTTGCAGCATCATTCTCGAGACGTGGCCACGTTTGAAGTACTCAAAGTTTTGATCATGTTGGTCAGGGTAGCCACTTGAGCAGAAAGAGCAGTCACTTCACTTATTTCATGCACACCTGCCTTCTTTCCAGGAGTAAATCTATCAGATGGCCAATGAGAGTTATGGGTGGCTATGTCATCAATGAGCTTGCATGCTCAGAAAAGGACATGTTTAGAATGACACCACCTGATGAAGCATCAAGTATCAACCTTGTAGGCTGATCTAGACCATTATAAAACGTCTCCATTTAGATCACCACAGGAATGCCATGGTGTGGGCACATTCTCAGTAATTCTTTCCACCTCTCCCAAGCTTCAAATAGTGATTCCCCTTCCCTTTGTTTGAAGGAAGTGATATCATTTCTTAGTTTAGCATTCTTGTTGGGAGGGAAATACTTTGCAAGGAACTTTTCTCAGCTAGCTCATCCCAAGTATGAATTGAATTTGGCTCCAAAGAGTTCAACCAATTTTTAGCCTTATCCTTGAGTGAGTATGGGAAGAGCTTCAATCTAAAAGCATCCTCTGAGACTCCAGGGATGATAAAGTTGCTGCACACATCCAGAAATTGCCTTAGGTGAGAATATGGATCTTCTTGAGGGAACCCTCCAAATTGGCCTGCAGTTTGCAGCATTTGGAACATCATTGGCTTGAACTCAAAATGACCAGTATGAAGGGTTGGTCTTGCAATGCCTGTTTGTAAATGAGCAGGATTGAGCACGGCATAATCACGCATAGGCCTGTCCCTATCATTGACCATATCTTGTGGTCCTGCATTGATGAGTTGCTGCCTTTGGTAGTGTTCATCATCAACAATTATTGTCTCTGTATGAGTTTGTGGTCCGCGACCATGTCCTCTACCTCCTCTTGGTGTGTGTCCACCTCTAGAACCGGTGTTATGTTCAGACATGGTTGGGTGTTGTTCTTGTTGTTGTTGCCTCCTTCTTAACCTTTGTTGTCTCCTTAGTTGTCTGAAGGTTCTTTCAGGTTCTGGATCAAACTCAGGTTCAGATTCACTCCTTGGTTCAGTTGAACTAGAGCTTGAGTTGGAACTAAGCATACGCTGTAACGTCTACCTGTTCAAACACAGAAACAACAAACAACACAGTAAAATTCTTTCAACTTGTGTTCTAATACTTTGAACAATAAAAATTACTACAATCCCCGGCAACGGCGCCAAAAACTTGTTGCGCTTGTGTAATAGTGTGGTTTTTCGCAATTATAGTGCAAGTATACACATCGTACAAGTAATAGAGTGGTTTTAAGTAAGAGATCGTTCCCACGGGGATTGGTATACTTTTCAAAGTTCAAGATCAAAGCACAAGAGAATCAAGTAACAAATCGGCAATAAGAGTTGACTTTAAAGCTAAAGATACAAATGTTGGTTGTGAATATGGATGAGAGGTGAGTTGAGTTGTTGCATGCAGAATAAATCCTTTCTAGTCAGACGTTATAACGTTTACACGTTATAACGTACAAATGCTATTTCGTATAGACGTGGCCACGTTTGAACGCTTTGTTGTAAAAGAGCTATGCTTTTCAACGACAAAACGCCGAGTTTCAAGTATAAGAGGTCCTATGTCTAGGTTCTAAATAGGCCCACTCCTGTATTTTAAGCACCCACAACAATGTTCTATGAACTATTTATCCTTTCTATGTCTAGACTTAGATAAAAAATGCCTAAATGTCTTTAGTACACCGTTCGTTCATATAAACCTTTGATTTCTTTTCATAGACCATGTCTGTACCTATGAATCTACCTATTTTAAGAGGCCAACCTCAAAACAAGTTTGGAAATATTTTCACACAAAGATTTAAAACATGCAACGCCAATACTTTATAACATTAACTAGAAATTCATTATAAGCAAAGCAACAACTCAACTACAAAGTGTTTAGCTCATGCTGAACATCTTTACAGAATGATAAGGATTAATCCACATACCATACATGACAGAAAAGAAACTAAGTGCAAAAGATACACCTAAGTAACTCTTCAGCATGTACGCTGTATAGACGTTACAACGTCTGAGCCTTACAGCAATGCAGAAAATAAAACAAGTTCAGATAAGCAAAATATAGAAGTCTGTTTCCAGATCTTCTTTACAAAACTACTTCTGAATTTAATGGAGGAATGGTGATGGGATGAAGATGAAGTGGTTCTGAATATGCGTGAGTGTGGAGAGGATAGTGATCTGTGGAAGGATGCCTTGAGAGAGAGCTGAGCCTTCATTAAATAGCCACCTTGCTTACGTGTGGCTGATGTCACTTGCCCACCTACCAGGTCTGTTTCCTCTCTTCCGCGCCTCGACATTGTTCGGTTACTACAATGTTTAGCGTCGGCCATGGGAATAGAAGATCTTCCGACTTTTATATCTTTGACTATCATTGCTTAGCGCGCCAAAATTAAGATTTTTCACCCTTGCTCTGCTTTGCTTCGGTGAGACGTGGTGAGGGCGTGGTAACGTTCAAAGACTATTTTCCCGCACAAGCACTAAAAGCATCAAAACGCTCTCAAGGGCACCACTTGGTGCCTAAATGCACAGATTTATCTATTTAACCTTTTATTCACTAAAAACTCAGAAATTAACATAAAACTAATTAATTATCCTTGTATTGCTAGAGAACTTGCGTGATTTATTCTTTGAATGAGTATAAACAACTCATATAAATATGAGTTATCACCTCCCCCCTCTCCCAACTATTCCGACCATACTTTCTGATTAGGACTTGGCTCCAAAGCTTGTGTTCCTCTGGCTTGAGGTTCCAAGCTAGCTTCATAAGGCAAGCCTTGTTCATATCAGTTAACTTACGCAACCCCAAACCTCCATACATCTTAGGTAGTGTAACACCCCATTTCTACCCGGTAATTTATAGTAAAAATCAGAGTATAAAAATTCATTTCTCATTTAAAATCATCCAATGGGATGCTACACTTATCTCTTTAGAAATCATTCAACAAACATCTCAGCTCACAATAGCAGTTCAAATACGTAACACCGTAGAATAAATCCGTGGGAATATAATTTCACATAACGCAGCGGAAAATAAATCATAATCTCAACAGAATAATCAACAGTCTCAAAACAAATACATATAAGGCTCAACAAGGAGCAAAACAGGACAACTATAGTTCATAACCCATCCCCTAGGTGCTACGTATCAGAGCAGACCGACTCAGGGAATAGTGAAGGTAGAAAGCCTTCACTCATGACTACTTGTGGTAAACAACAACAGAAAGGGGTGAGTCTCGAACTATATAATAAAAGCTATAATAGGCAATATATATACAATCACAGTTCACAGCACAATCAAACATACCAATCATCACTCAATAATATTCATGCACTCATGAGAATGTAGGCAATGTAGTTATGCATGTGGTACCATTTGCCCTCCGGCATTCTCAATATTTGCCCTCCGGCAGTCTCATCATCAATGGAGTCCTCATGACTCGCCCCTCCGCGCCCTCAAAGCTTCACAATCGCTTTATAAGCTCTACGATCATAACGAATGTATGCATGAGACTCCATGTAACAACACAACACATTCTCAAACATCTCAATCCACGCACTAACTCTTACCTCATTATTAATCTCATTTTATAGCCCTCATGGCTTGGCCCTCCGGCTCATGCCCCCATGGCATTCTCAATCATCTCATTATACACTCTCAACACAATTAAGTCCCAAGGACTAATCTCATCTAGAGGACTCAACCTCACTCAAGGACCTAAACCACCATTCAGACCAAAATAATCATCTAGGGACCAAATCTGTCACCTAGGGACCAAAATAAAGACACTCTTAGGCACTTGGCGGCAAAGACTAGGCGCCATTTTCCCCACATTCTCGCGCGCCCGTGCAACACAAAGACTGGGGCGAAAACTCAAGACTTTGGCGCCCCGCAGCAACACACCACCTCGGGCGCCACTTTTCTAGCAATCTGCGCGCTCCGGGCAACACGCACCTAGACACAAACTAAGACACGCCTGCATACGCGGTCTCGAACCACGAGCACCACCCTAGAGAGCCTGGCGCACAATTTGGCGCCCCACAACCGACCCAAAGACACACACACTTTCAAACCAAAAACCACCCGAGCCAAAATGTTTAAAAATATGTTTGGGCAGGTAAATACAAAATATGGCACGGTGAAATATGCCCAGAAATGTAAGTTTCACCCAACCCACCCCCTTTACACACACAAAGTCACCCCCACCGAGACATTTTTAAAATAACACCTGTAACCAGGAAACCACTCGAACCAAAACAGTTTAAATTGAATTTGGGCAGGTGAATACAAAAATTGGCACGAGAAAATATGTTCAGTTTAACATATTCAATTTCACATTTCAAACATCAATTCACCCCAAAACACGAAATCAAGCACATAAACCCTAACATTAAGCCCTAAATCAATTTCTCATGCAATTTCATCAAATTCACTCAATCAAATTCAATCAATCATTCAATTATCAACAAATAGGGACACTATGACTCCTATACAACCTATTATACCCTCTATTATAGGGTGAGACTCCCCTTACCTTATTTTACACCGTAGAGAAGTTCTTTCACGTAGTCACCTACGAAACCTCAGCAACAATTCTCCTCCTCCTCCTTCCTTTCTCCTTGGTGCGAAGCTCTCTCCCTCTTCTCCTTAGGGTTTTGCGCCGATTTCCTCTTCCTTTCTCTCTTCTCTCTTCGCAAGTTCTTTCTTTCTTTTCACAAATGAGAGCAAATTCCAATTTTGGGTATATGTACATTGGGCCAGGCGCACCTTGGGCCCTTTTTACACCCCCTCTCCATTTCTTCCACCATTCCCTTTAGTTAAAATAAAATACTAAATTATAAACACCATATTATAATTTAATATAATTAAAAATAGTGCAACACTTAAACAATTTAATCAATTTCTTAATTAAATTATTTGGGGTGTTACAACTCTCCCCCACTTAGGAGATTTCGTCCTCGAAATTCATACACAGTCAAATAACTCGATAAGACTCCCGCATCTTGCTCTCCAGCCTCCCAAGTCATACTCTCACCAAAGCGGCTCCCAACCACACTACCTTGACCAAGGCAATGTCTTTCCTCTCAACACCTTCACTCCTCTATCATCAATCCTCACCGGCATGGTCTCCACAAAGAGGTTCTCACGCACTCTACATCATCCATGTGAATCACATGAGACGGTCCGGAATATACTTACAAGCCGTGACACGTGGAAGACATCGTGCAAGTTCGAAAGATTAGGCGGCAAAGCCACCCTATAAGCAACCTTTCCAACCCTCTCAGTGATTTGGTACGGCCCAATAAACCTTGGAGTTAACTTCTTTGCCTTCAGAGCACGCCCAACACCAGTCATAGGCGTGACCCTCAAGAACACATGCTCACCAGCCTGAAACTCCAAGTCCTTTCTCCTCCTATCATGGTAACTTTTCTGCCGACTCTGAGACTCTCTCATTTTCTCCCTGATCATTTTCACCTTCTCCGTAGTCTCCCTAACCAACTCTGGTCCAAGAACAATACTCTCACCGGACTCATGCCAACACAAAGGAGTTCTACACCTCCGCCCATACAGTGCCTCAAAAGGAGCCATCCCTATGCTCGAATGATAGCTGTTATTATAAGTGAACTCAATCAGTGGAAGATGTGTATCCCACGCACCTCCCTGCTCTAGCACACAAGCTCTCAGAAGATCCTCCAAAGACCGGATGGTTCTCTCTCAATCGACCATCGACCGAGGATGATAAGCTGAACTCAACCTCAGCTTGGACCCCAAAGCCTCCTGCAAGCTTCCCCAAAACTCCGATGTAAACCTTGGGTCTCTGTCCGACACAATACTCTTCGGAACCCCATGAAGCTTTACAATCACCTGAATGTATATTCTAGCCAACTTTGGCACAGGATAGGTGATGTTGATAGGAATAAAATGGGCGGAGACTTGGTCAACCTATCCACAATCACCCAAATAGTGTCGAGACCTCTCTCGCAATGATTTGGCAACCCAGTCCACAAAGTCCATGGAAATGTTGTCCCACTTCCATTCCGAATCTCTAAAGGTTGCATCACCCCGCAGTTCAGCGATGATGCTCAATCTTTGACTTCTCAAGTCAAACATGCATAAACAAATTGTGCTACATCCTCTTCATACCAGTGCCACCAAAACAGTTTCTTGAGATCATGATACATCTTAGTAGCACTGGATGAATGCTCAACTTACTCCTATGGCTCTCTCTCAAGTATCATCTTCTTCAACTCAAGATCATCCGAACACAAATTGCGTCTCGAATCTCAACACACCACGGGAATCCAACTCAGTAATCCCCATCAACGACTTTGCTCACCAAAGAACTGCAGAAGTCTACCGAACTTCACATCTAACTTCGGCGTCTCTCGATACTAACCAAGAAGTCATTCCCAATCCTCAAGATACCCAACGACACTGGGGTGTCAACTCACAAACTGGACTCAAGTCACGTAATTGCTCAATCAACTCCAATTCCTCACCATCATAGTGACATATGCAAAGTTTTCCGACTTAAAGCATCACCACGACATTAGCTTTGCCGGGGTGATAGTTCAAGCCGAAATCATAGTCCTTTAGCAGCTCTAACCAACGCCTATGTCTCATATTCAGCTCCTTCTGGTCAAACAAGTACTTCAGACTCTTGTGGTCACTGAACACTTCGAATCTAGTACCATAGAGATAGTGCCTCCAAATCTTCATTACAAACACAATCGCAGCCAACTCTAAATCATGAGTAGGATAGTTCTTCTCATGCGTCCTCAACTGCCGAGACGCATAAGCAACTACCTTCCCATCCTGCATCAACACACCTCCCAAACCCATCTTGGAGGTGTCACAGTACACAACAAAAGGTTGCTCTGGCACAGGCAACACTAACACTGGAGACGTGGTCAACCTCCTCTTCAGCTCTTGGAAGCTCTCTTCACACTTTGCATCCCACACAAATGCTTTTCCTTTACAGGTCAATCGAGTCAATGGAAGGGCTAGCTTAGAGAACCCTTCAATAAACCTCCTGTAATAACCAGCCAACCCCAAGAAACTACTGATCTCAGTCACAGATTTTGGGCTCTCCCACTGCAACACCGCATCAACCTTGGCTGGATCCACAGCTATACCATCACCAGAAATAATGTGACCCAAGAAGCTCACCTCACGCAACCAGAACTCACACTTTGACAGCTTGGCATACAACTTCCTCTCTTTCAAGACCTCTAGCACCAACCTCAAGTGCTCTGCATGCTCTTCCTCAGATTTTGAGTACACCAGAATATCATCAATAAAAACGACCACAAACCGATCCAGATAGCTATGGAAGATTCGGTTCATGTACTCCATAAACACCCCTGGTGCATTTGTGACACCAAACGGCATTACAGAGTACTCATAATGCCCATACCTCGTTCTGAACGCTGTTTTCTGGATGTCCTCATCCTTCACCTTAATCTGGTGATACCCGGACCTCAAGTCAATCTTGCTAAACACTTTAGCACCCACCAGCTGATCCATCAGATCATCTATCCTCGGGAGAGGATACTTATTCTTGATAGTGACTTTGTTCATTTATGCGTAATCCACGCACGACGCGCATACTCCCATCATTCTTCTTAACCAACAAAACTGGAGCTCCCCATGGTGACACACTAGGCCTCACAAATTTCTTCTCAAGAAGCTCCTCTAACTGCTTCTTCAATTGATAAACTCGAGCCGACATCCCAGCGGTGCCATAGACACGTGCCTAGTACTGTGCACAAGCTCAATCCCGAACTCAACTTCCTCTCTCGGTGGCACACTAGGAATCTCATCGAGAACACTTCAGGGAACTCACACACCACCGCAACCCATCAACCACGGCTTGGTTCTCGGCAGACATAGAGCGCCATCAAAGCAAACAAATGACCACCACCCTCTTTCATTACCCGCGCAATTGCTCGTGAGACAAAGAAATGCACTCTTCCTCTTCGGAAGAAGAAAACTAACAGACTTACTAGAATAGGTTGATGTGCACATGGTTATCTACTAACGATCCATGCCCGTAATCACATCCAACCCACCCAAAGGCAAACAAATCGATCAACTGAAAATCTCTGCCGAAGACGGCGAGAGGACACCTAGCACACATCGAGAAGTAGTTACCGGACCGCCGCCGAGTGTCGATAACCATCCTCTCTCCATAGTAGACAACACTAAATTCAACTTTTCAAAGACAAATGAAGCAATAAAAGAGTGCGTAGCACCCGTGTCAATAATAGCAACTAAAGGTGTACCATAGATGAAACATGTACCTCGATATCATTAGGTCCTCTCAACTCGCCAATGCAAACACTCTCCCAAAGGGATCTTTCCTTCTTAGGCTTGGTGCACTTGAAGCTAAGGTGACCAGCTTCACCACGCTTGAAACACACGGCTTCCTTGCGATCACACTCCGGATGCCATGTGACCATTCTTCCCACACTTAAAGCATCTCCTCACCTCCATCTTACAATCAAAGCTCTTGTGACTGGCTTGTCACACTTGAAACACACAACATCGGATGGGCGTCTCCCACTTGGCTTTTTGCCCTCGGTATACCTCCTACCCTCAGCAGACTGCTCCCACCAAGATACTTGTTACTACCCACATACCTCTGTTTTCCCTTGTCGTGAGGCGTCTCATATGGCTTACCCTCATTATGAAATTTCCCCTACGGTCTCTCATGATCCTAGAGCGGGCATTGTTGTCTTCCTCATAAATCCTGCAGCAGATCTACCAAATCAAGAATACTCTAATCTTACGATATCCCACACCGCTTGATATCGACTCTCATCCATTCTCAAATTTAATGCACTTTGAGAATTCAAATTTCACTTTTCGGCATAGTGGGGATAGAACTTGGCCAACTCAGTGAACTTGGCAAAGATACTCGATGAATGAGACATACTTCCTGCCTCGCCCAAGGAATTCCACTCTTTTTCTTACCTCTAACGCCCTCCGGAAATACTTCCTCAAGAATTCCTTCGAACACACGACCCATGTAATCTCCTCTGCGCGGACTGAACCTCTCACCGGTCTCCCCGGCCACGGTCCATCGACCTCTTCGAGATAAAGTATGTGTCTGTGTGCGACTTTACGCTCATCGGTCACGGCTAATCACCACAAGATCCTCTCAATCTCCTTCACCAAGTCAATGCACCATCCGGTTGTACCTCCCCCCGAAGGTAGGGGTTCTCTCTAGAATGTTGCGGATCATGGTCTCATTATTCTCTGCGTCCCCATAACTTGTGCTATGGCTCGCAACGCTCAAAGAAGTGCAAAGATCAACTCTTCCGGCCATATCAACCTAACACTGCAAAGATAAACAACCATTCGAACTAATTCAAGACTCCTAACTCGTCATACACAACATGACAAATGGACACACTTGGTCGGACAGACCGAACTTTTGCTCTGATACCACTAATGTAACACCCCATTTCTACCCGGTAATTTATAGTAAAAATCAGAGTATAAAAATTCATTTCTCATTTAAAATCATCCAATGGGAAGCTACACTTATCTCTTTAGAAATCATTCAACAAACATCTCAGCTCACAATAGCAGTTCAAATACGTAACACCATAGAATAAATCCGTGGGAATATAATTTCACATAACGCAGCGGAAAATAAATCATAATCTCAACAGAATAATCAACAGTCTCAAAACAAATACATATAAGGCTCAACAAGGAGCAAAACAGGACAACTATAGTTCATAACCCATCCCCTAGGTGCTACGTATCAGAGCAGACCGACTCAGGGAATAGTGAAGGTAGAAAGCCTTCACTCATGACTACTTGTGGTAAACAACAACAGAAAGGGGTGAGTCTCGAACTATATAATAAAAGCTATAATAGGCAATATATATACAATCACAGTTCACAGCACAATCAAACATACCAATCATCACTCAATAATATTCATGCACTCATGAGAATGTATGCAATGTAGTTATGCATGTGGTACCATTTGCCCTCCCAAGCATTCTCAATATTTGCCCTCCTAGCGATCTCATCATCAATGGAGTCCTCATGACTGCGGCCTCGGCCGCCCCTCGAGCTTCACAATCGGGCTTTATAAGCTCTACGACCGCAAATAGAATGTATGCATGAGACTCCATGTAACAACACAACACATTCTCAAACATCTCAATCCACGCACTAACTCTTACCTCATTATTAATCTCATTTTATAGCCCTCATGGCTTGGCCCTCCGGCTCATGCCCCCATTCTGGCGCCCCCTGGTGCAACACAAAGACTGGGGCGAAACTCAAGATTTGGCGCCAGGCAACACACACCACTTTGGCGGCGCCACTTTTCTAGCAATCTGCGCCCCTGCAAACACGCACCTAGACACAAACTAAGACACGCCCGCACACGGTCTCGAACACGAGCACCCGGCCTAGGCGCCTGGCAACACAATTTGGCGCCCCACAACTGACCTAGCACACACAACACTTTCAAACTAAAAACCACTCGAGCCAAAATGTTTAAAAATATGTTTGGGCGGTAAATACAAAATATGGCACGGTGAAATATGCCCGTAAATGTAAGTTTCACCCAACCCACCCCCTTACACACACAAAAAGTCACCCCACCGAGACATTTTTAAAATAACACCAGTAACAGAAACCACTCGAGCCAAAACACTTTAAATTGAATTTGGGCGGTGAATACAAAATTTGGCACAAGAAAAATATGTTCGTAAATGTGAGTTTCCTCAACCCACCCCATTTACACACACAAAATCACCCCACCGGGACATTTGTAAAATGACACTGCAACTGAAAACCACTCGAGCCAAAACACTTAAAATTGAATTTGGGCGGTGAATACAAAATTTGGCACGAGAAAATGTGCCCAAATACAAGTTTCACTCCCGGGCCCCAAAATACCCACATTCTCGCGCCAGACACAAGAACACACACTCACAAAGACTCAAACAAAGGTGCACTGGGCGCCATTTCCCAAAGAATTTGGCGCCACAAAGTGAACACCACGCACACAAACACAACTCTAGCACATGAACAGTAACCGTGCGCCAATTCCCAAAGAAAGTGGCGCCCGAGCAAAGAACACAAAGACCATAGCCTCATCTCATAAAGGCACAGGCGCCAGAATCCTAGCCCTTTGGCGCCCTATACCTCAAAAATCCCCAATTCTCAATTCCTTCCAATTCTAACCACCATATATCATTCAAATTCACTCTATAATCAGTTTAACATATTCAATTTCACATTTCAAACATCAATTCACCCCAAAACACGAAATCAAGCACATAAACCCTAACATTAAGCCCTAAATCAATTTCTCATGCAATTTCATCAAATTCACTCAATCAAATTCAATCAATCATTCAATTATCAACAAATAGGAACACTATGACTCCTATACAACCTATTATACCCTCTATTATAGGGTGAGACTCCCCTTACCTTATTTTACACCGTAGAGAAGTTCTTTCACGTAGTCACCTGTAACACCCCAAATAATTTAATTAAGAAATTGATTAAATTGTTTAAGTGTTACACTGTTTTAAATTATAATAGAATATAAAATAGTGTTTATAATTCAGTAATCTATTTTAATTGAAGGGGATGGTGGAAGAAATGGAGAAGGGTGTAATTAGGGCCCAAAAGCGCATGGCCCAATGTTTATATATCCAAATTAGGTATCACTTCTCATTTGTGAGAAGGAAACGAAAAAGAAAAGAAAGGAGAAGAGAGGAAGAGCCTGCGCGCGCATGTAGGAGGAGTAGAGAGGAGATTTTGATCGTGAAAAGAGGAGGAAAACGCTTGGATTGTTGTTGGGTTTCGTAGGTGACTTACAAGGATCCTTTTTCTACGGTTAATTCGAGGTAAGGGGAGTCTCACTCTATAATAGAGGAGATAATGCGTTTTATGTAGATCATAGGTTCCTATTTGATGTTATTTGATTATTGAATGAAGGATTGAATCATTGAATTTGATGAATTGTATGATGAAATCGAGTTAGGGCTTAATGTTAGGGTTTTGATATGTTGATTCGTATTTTGAAGTGTTCTTGATGTTTAAATGTGAAATTGAAAGTGTTGGCATGATCATAACGTGTAATTGGATTGTTGTTGATGAATAATTTTGAGGAAAATTGGTTGAAATGGATTTTTGAGACATTAGGCACCTCTAGTAGCGCCAATTCCCTAGTGAAATGGCGCCTAAGGCATCGCTAGCTTGATGAGTGTGTGTAAGTGTGTCATCGCCAGGCGCCACATTCTTTGAAAAATGGCGCCACGTATATGCTATTCATGTCTTGTGGAAGGTGTTTTGGTTGCAGGGTGTTGCTGCCTGGGCGCCAAGTTGTTGGGGAAATGGCGCCCATTGCAATCGCTTGAGTCTTTGGGGTGGGTGCTTGCTTTGCTGGCGCGCAATGTGGGTATTTTGGGGCCTGGGAGTGAAACTTGTGTTTACGAACATATTTTCTCGTGCAATTTTTGTATTCACTGCCCAAATTCATTTTTAAGTGTTTTGGCTCGAGTAGTTTTCTGGTTGCAAGTGTCATTTTGAAAATGTCCCGGTGGGGGTGATTTTGTGTGTGTTTTGGGGCCCGGGGAGTGAAACTTGTGTTTCTGAACATATTTTCTCGTGCCAATTTTTGTATTCACCTGCCCAAATTCAATTTAAACTGTTTTGGTTCGAGTGGTTTCCTGAGTACAGGTCTTATTTTAAAAATGTCTCGGTGGGGGTGATTTTGTGTGTGTTTTGGGGCCCGGGGAGTGAAACTTGTGTTCTGAACATATTTTACCGTGCCATATTTTGTATTTACCTGCCCAAAAACCTTTTTAAACATTTTGGCTCGGGTGGTTTTTGATTTTAAAGTGTTGGGTGTCTTGGGTCGTGGGGGCGCTAAATCGTACGCTTTGCCAGGCGCCTAGTCTGCCGCTGTGCTCGAGATTGTGTCTGCAGGCGTATGCGAGTTTGTGTCTAGAGTCTGTGTTGCCCGTGGGGCGCCAGACAGCTTGCTAGAAAAAGTGGCGCCCGGTGGTCGTGTGTTGCCACGGGCGCCAAAATCTTTGGGTTTCGGCGCTAGTCTTTGTGTTGCACCGAGGGCGCCAGAATGTGGGGAAAATGGCGCTAGTGCCGCCAAGTGCCTAAGAGGGTGCTTGTTTTGGTCCCTAGGTGACAGCTTTGGTCCCTAGATGATTGTTTTGGTCCTAAATGGTGGTTTAGGTCCCGGAGTGAGGTCGAGTACTCTGTAGGGGATTAGTCCTTGGGACTTAATGGTGTTGACAGATGTATAATGAGGTGATTGAGCATGCCATGGGGGCATGGGCCGAGGGCCAAGCCGGGAGGGCTATAAAATGAGATTAACACCGAGGTAAGAGTTAATGGGTGTATTGAAATTTATTTGAGATTGTGTTTGTGTTGTACATGGAGTCTCATGCATACATTTGGGTCATGATCGAAGAGTTTATAAATGAATTGTGAAGCTCGAGGGCGTAGGAGGGCCGAGTCATGAGGACTCCATTATTGATGAATGCCGAGGGCAAATATTGAGAACGCCGAGGGCAAATGGTACCACATGCATATTCCCATTGCATACATTCTCATGAGTGCATGTGTGTTATTGAGTGATGATTGGTGTGCTTGAGTATGCTGTGAACTATGATTATATATATTGCTTATTATCACTTTTATTATATAGTTCGAGACTCACCCTTTCTGTTGTTGTTTACCACAGGTAGTCATGAGTGAGGGCTTTCTACCTTCACTACTCCCAGTCGGTGCTGCTCTCGATCGTAGCACCTGGGGTTGGGGTTATGAACTATAGTTGTCTTGTTTTGCTCTTTGTTGAGCCTTTTATGTATTGATTTGAGACTGTTGAATTATTCTGTTGAGATCATGAGTATTTTCCGCTGCATTATGTGAAACTATAGTTCCACGAGTTTATTTGCTGGTGTTACGTATTTTGATTATGTTTATGAGATGAGTTATTTATTGAATGTTTTAAGAGAGATGTGTGACACTCCATTTTATTAAGGAATGATTTATGTTATAGTATTAGTGTGCTGGATGACTATGGCTAAATTGTGGTTCGCCACTAAGGTCAGAATTTCTTTCGCTGGTGTATTTACAAGGGCATCACTGAGAGCCTTGCAAAGGAGGTCAATGCCTGTTGCAAGTAGTATCAGTTACCTGAGTAATCCCATAGTCAATTAGTTCACTATTTTATAACACACAAAACCAAAAGATGACCAGAAATGATTTTTATATACTCTGATTTTTGATTTAAATTACCGGATAGAAATGGGGTGTTACATTAGTGGTATCAGAGCAAAAGTTCGGTCTGTCCGGCCAAGTGTGTGTCGATCATTCATAGTGTGTATGACAACTAGGTGTCTTAAAATAGTTCTCGAATCGGTTGTTTATCTTTGCGCAGTGTTAGGTTGATATGGCCGTAAGGATCGATCTTTGCTCTTCTTGAGGCCTTGCAGTTATAAGCGCAGATCGTGGGTACCCAATGTAATCATCGAGACCCGCACCGGCAACATTCCGAGAGAGAACCCTACCTTCAGGGAGGTACAACCGGATGGTGCCTTGACTTGGTGAAGGAGATTGAGAGGATCTTGAGTGATTAATTAGCTTGATGAAGCGAGCGAGAAGTCGTGTGCAGTACTCATACTTTATCTCAAGAGGGTCGATGACCGGTGGCTAGAGACCGGTGAGAGATTGGAGTCTTTGCATGGAGAGGAGATCACTTGGGCCGTTCCGAGCGGAATTCTTGAGAAAGTATTTTCCGAGGACGTGAGAGGTAAGAAAGAGCCGGAATTCCTTGAACTGAGGCAGGGAAGTATGTCTGTTACTGAATATGCTGCCAAGTTCACGGAGTTGGCCAAGTTCTATCCCCACTATGCTGAGGCTGGGGCTGAATTCTCAAAATGCATTAAGTTTGAGAATGGATGAGGGTGATATCAAGCGGTGTGGGGTATCGAGAAAGATTAGAGTATTTCTTGATCCGATAGGCTAGATGCGCAGGATTTATGAGGAAGACAAAGAATGCCCGCTCTAGGGTCATGAGAGACTAGAGGGGAAATTTCATAACAGGGTAAGCCTTATGAGGCGTCTGTGACAAGGGAAAGCAAAGGTATTCGGGTGGTAACAAGTATAATGGTGGAAACAGTCTGCTTGAGGGTAGGAGGTACCATGAGGGCAAGAAGCCAAGTGGGAGACGCCCGTCCGATGTTGTGTGTTTCAAGTGTGACAAGCCAGTCACAAGAGCTTTGATCGTAAGATGGAAGTGAAGAGATGTTTTAAGTGTGGGAAGAGTGGTCACATGGCATCCGAGTGTGATCGTAAGGAAGTCAGTATGTTTCAAGCGTGGTGAAGCCGGTCACATTAGCTTCAAGTGCCCCAAGCCTAAGAAGGAAAGATCTCTTTGGGGGGGTGTTTGCATTGGCGTGTTTGGAGGGACCTAATGATATCCGAGGTACATGTTTCATCTCTCGTACACCTTTAGTTGCTATTGTTGACACGGGTGCTACGCACTCTTTTATTGCATCTGTTTGTCTTTGAAAAGTTAAATTTAGTATTGTCTACTATGGAGAGAGGATGGTTATCGACACTCCACGGCTAAGCGGTCCCGTGAACTACTTCTCGATGTGTGCTAGGTGTCCTCTGTCGGGTCTTCTGCAGAGATTTTTTCTCGTTGATCCGATTTGTTTGCCTTTGGGTGGGTTAGATGTGATTACGGGCATGGATCGTTAGTAGATAACCATGTGCACATCAACCGCTTCGATAAGTCTATTAGTTTTCTTCTTCCCGAAGAGGAAGAGTGCGCTCTGTTGTCTGGCGAGCAATTGCGCAGGTAATAATGAAAGAGGGTGGTCGGTTGTTTGCTTTGATGGCGTCTATGTCTGCTTGAGAATAGAGCCGTGGTTGATGGGTTACTGTGTGGTGTGTGAGTTCCTGAAGTGTTTCCGGATGAGATTCCTAGTGTGCCCCGCAGAGAGGAAGTTGAGTTCGGGATTGAGCTTGTGCTTGGTACTAGGCTCGTGTCTATGGCACCGTACTGATGTCCGCTCGAGTTATGCGAATTGAAGAAGCGATTAGAGGAGCTTCTTGAGAAGAAATTTGTGAGGCCTAGTGTGTCACCATGGGGAGCTCCGCTTTATTGGTAAAGAAGAAAGATGGGAGCATGCGTGCAGCGCGTGGACTACGAGACATACCAATAAAGTGACTATCAAGAATAAGTATCCTCTCCCGAGGATAGATGATCCGATGGACCACCGGTAGGTGCTAAAGTGTTTAGCAAAATTGACTTGAGGTCCTGGATATCACCAGATTAAGGTGAAGGATGAGGATATCCGAAAACAAACATTCGAGCGAGGTATGGGCATTATGAGTACTCTGTAATGCCGTTTGGTGTCACAAATGCACCGGGGTGTTTATGGAGTACATGAACCGAATCTTCCATAGCTATCTGGATCGGTTTGTGGTCGTTTTATTGATGATATTCGGTGTACTCAAATCGAGGAAGAGCATGCATAGCACTTGAGGTTGGTGCTAGAGGTATTGAAAGAGAGGAAGTTGTATGCCAAGTTGTCAAAGTGTGAGTTACGGTTGCATGAGGTGAGCTTCTTGGGTCATATTATTTCGTGATGGTATAGCCGTGGATCCAAATGCAAGGTTGATGCAAAGGTGTCGCGATGGGAGAGCCCCAAAGTCCGTGGCGAGATCGGGAGTTTCTTGGGGTTGGTGGGTATTACAGAGGTTCATTGAAGGGTTCTCTAAGCTAGCCCTTCCGCTGACTCGACCGACTGTAAGGGAAAGGCATTTGTGTGGGATGCAAAGTGTGAAGAGAGTTTCCAAGAGCTAAAGAGGAGGTTGACCACGTCTCCGGTGTTAGTGTTGCTGTGCGGCAGCAACCATTTGTTGTGTCTTCGCGATGCTTCCCGGATGGGTTTGGGGGTGTATTGATGCGGGATGGGAAGGTAGTTGCTTATGCGTCCCGGCGATTGAGGACACATGAGAAGAACTATCCTACTCATGACTTAGAGTTGGTCGCGATTGTGTTTGTGTTGAAGATTTGGAGGCACTATCTCTATGGTACTAGATTCGGCGTGTTCGGTGATCACAAGAGTCCAAGTACTTGTTCGACCGTAGGAGTGAATATGAGACAGAGGCGTTGGTTAGAGCTGCTGAAGGACTATGATTTCGGCTTGAACTATCACCCCGGCAAAGCTAATGTCGTGGCTGATGCTTTGAGTCGGAAAACCTTGCATATGTCAGCTATGATGGTGAGAGAATTGGAATTGATTGAGCAATTCCGTGACTTGAGTCTGGTTTGTGAGGTGACACCCCAGAGTGTCAGATTGGGGATGCTGAGGATTGGGAATGACTTCTTGGTTAGTATCAGAGACGCCCATGAAGTTAGATGTGAAGTTGGTAGATTTGGTTCTTGCTGGTGAGCAAGCTGTTGATGGGGATTACAGGTTGGATTCCCAGGGTGTGTTGAGGTTCGGGGGCCGCAATTTGTGTTCCGGATGATGCTGAGTTAAAGAAGATGATACTTGAGGAGAGCCATAGGAGTAAGTTGAGCATTCATCCAGGTGCTACTAAGATGTACCATGATCTGAAGAAACTATTTTGGTGGCCTAGTATGAAGAGAGATGTTGCGCAGTTTGTATATGCATGCTTGACTTGCCAGAAGTCAAAGATTGAGCACCAGAAGCCTGCGGGGTTGATGCAACCTTTGGAGATTCCGGAATGGAAGTGGGACAGCATTTCCATGGATTTTGTGAACGGATTGCCAAATACTGTGAGAGGGTCTGACACTATTTGGGTGATTGTGGATAGGTTGACCAAGTCTGCTCACTTTATTCCTATCAACATCACCTTTCATGTGCCAAAGTTGGCTAGAATTTACATTCAGGTGATTGTGAAGCTTCATGGGGTTCCGAAGAGTATTGTGTCTGATAGAGACCCGCGGTTTACATCAGAGTTTTGGGGGAGCTTGCAGGAGGCTTTGGGGTCCAAGCTGAGGTTGAGTTCAGCTTATCATCCTCAAACTGATGGTCAGACAGAGAGAACCATCCAGTCTTTGGAGGATCTTTTGAGAGCTTGTGTGCTAGAGCAGGGAGGTGCGTGGGATACACATCTCCCACTGATTGAGTTCACTTATAATAACAGCTATCACTCGAGCATTGGGATGGCTCCTTTTGAGGCACTGTATGGACGGAGGTGCAGAACTCCTTTGTGTTGGCATGACTCCGGTGAGAGTGTTGTTCTTGGACCAGAGTTGGTTAGGAGACTACGGAGAAGGTGAAAATGATCGGGGAGAAAATGAAAGAGTCTCAGTGAGCCGGAGAAAAGTTATCATGATAAGAGGAGGAAGGACTTGGAGTTTCAGTCGTGAGCATGTGTTCTTGAGGTCACGCCTATGACCGTGTTGGGCGTGCTCAAGGCAAAGAAGTTGACTCCAAGGTTTATTGGACCGTGCGCATCACCGAGAGGTTGGAAAGGTTGCTTATAGGTTGGCCTTGCCACCTAATCTTTCGAACTTGCACGATGTTTTCCACGTGTCACGCCTTGAGTATATTCCGGACCGTCTCATGTGATTCACATGGATGATGTGGAAATGCGTGAGAACCTCACCGTGGAGACTATGCCGGTGAGGATTGATGATAGAAAGTGAAGGTGTTGAGAGGAAAGACATTGCCTTGGTCAAGGTGGTGTGGTACCGAGCCTCTTGGTGAGAGTATGACTTGGGAGCCGGAAAGCAAGATGCGGGAGTCCTATCCAGAGTTATTTGACTCGGTATGAATTTCGAGGACGAAATCTCCTAAGTGGGGAGAGTTGTAACACCCCAAATAATTTAATTAAGAAATTGATTAAATTGTTTAAGTGTTACAACTTGTTTTAAATTATAATAGAATATAAAATAGTGTTTATAATTCAAGAATCTATTTTAATTGAAGGGGATGGTGGAAGAAATGGAGAAGGGTGTAATTAGGGCCCAAAAGCGCATGGCCCAATGTTTATATATCCAAATTAGGTATCACTTCTCATTTGTGAGAAGGAAACGAAAAAGAAAAGAAAGGAGAAGAGAGGAGGAAGAGCTGCACATGCAGCGCATAGAGGAGTAGAGAAGGAGATTTTGATCGTGAAAAGAGGAGGAAAACGCTTGGATTGTTGTTGGGTTTCGTAGGTGACTTACAAGGATCCTTTTTCTACGGTTAATTCGAGGTAAGGGGAGTCTCACTCTATAATAGAGGAGATAATGCGTTTTATGTAGATCATAGGTTCCTATTTGATGTTACTTGATGTTATTTGATTATTGAATGAAGGATTGAATCATTGAATTTGATGAATTGTATGATGAAATCGAGTTAGGGCTTAATGTTAGGGTTTTGATATGTTGATTCGTATTTTGAAGTGTTCTTGATGTTTAAATGTGAAATTGAAAGTGTTGGCATGATCATAACGTGTAATTGGATTGTTGTTGATGAATGATTTTGAGGAAAATTGGTTGAAATGGATTTTTGAGACATTAGGCACCCTAGGGCGCCAATTCCCTAGTGAAATGGCGCCTAAGGTACTGTAGCAGTGAGTGTGTGTAAGTGTGTCACTGCCAGGGCGCCACATTGCTGAGAAAATGGCGCCCTGTGTACTGTTCATGTGCTGGAAGGTGTTTTGGTTGCAGGGTGTTGCTGCCTGGGCGCCAAGTTGCTGGGGAAATGGCGCCCAGTGCACTGTTTGAGTGCTGGGGGTGTGTGCTTGCTGTCTGGGCGCCAGAATGTGGGTATTTTGGGGCCCGGGGAGTGAAACTTGTGTTTCTGAACATATTTTCTGGTGCCAATTTTTGTATTCACCTGCCCAAATTCATTTTTAAGTGTTTTGGCTCGAGTAGTTTTCTGGTTGCAAGTGTTATTTTGAAAATGTCCCGGTGGGGGTGATTTTGTGTGTGTTTTGGGGCCCGGGGAGTGAAACTTGTGTTTCTAAACATATTTTCTCGTGCCAATTTTTGTATTCACCTGCCCAAATTCAATTTAAACTGTTTTGGCTCGAGTGGTTTCCTGAGTACAGGTCTTATTTTAAAAATGTCTCGGTGGGGGTGATTTTGTGTGTGTTTTGGGGCCCGGGGAGTGAAACTTGTGTTCTGAACATATTTTACCGTGCCATATTTTGTATTTACCTGCCCAAAAACCTTTTTAAACATTTTGGCTCGGGTGGTTTTTGATTTTAAAGTGTTGGGTGTCTTGGGTCGCAGGGGCGCTAAATCATCTTTGCCAGTGGCGCCTAGTCTGCTTGCACAATGTGCGAGATTGTGTCAGGCGTATGTCGAGTTTGTGTCTAGGTCTGTGTTGCCCAGGGGGGCGCCAGATTGCTAGAAAAGTGGCGCCCGATGGGCGTGTTGCCACGGGGGCGCCAAAATCTTTGGGTTTCGGCGCTAGTCTTTGTGTTGCACCAGGGGGCGCCAGAATGTGGGGAAAATGGCGCCTAGTGCTGCCAAGTGCCTAAGAGGGTGCTGTTTTGGTCCCTAGGTGACAGTTGTAGAAATGAAAATCTCTGTCCATGTTTTGATGATACAAACTTAAAGGAATAAATTGAGTTTTCCAAAACACTTATTATATTATAACAAGTTTCACAAGTGTATGAAAGAACAGAAATAGAATCATAGCAAAGTTCTTGGCATTACAAAATAAACTAAGTGATATTTCAAGTCCAAACATGCCAAAAGAAGGTTACCTACAAAAGGGTACCTTACGTAGAAGGTTGAATACGAAGGTTAAAACCATCGTAAGGTTGATCGCAGAAGCTTTAAAAGTTAAAGTAACTTCCTTGAAGGTTGGTGAAAGTCAAGCGATGGTTGACTAAAAGTCAACACAAGGTTGACCAATAGTCAGCGAAAAGTTTGATTGAAGTCAACGAAGGTTGATTTACTTCTTAAAGAAGTTCGGAAGGTTAAAGTTCAAGAAGGTTAAAAGTGGATTGAAGACTTCAAGCTTCATTTTTCGAAAAACATGTTCATAACCAAATCTTAAACCTGAAATACATCAAATGAAGTTTCAAGGAATTAAAATTGTAGAAATAATATCCTATGTAAAGAGGAACTCCTTGATTTTTGGTTGTGTTGGAAAAGCATGTTTGTTCATGATTAAGGAGCTTTAGAAGCTTGATTTAAATTGTATAAAGCATTGTGTAGTACATGAATAGGACCGAATTGACAGAATGATGTAAAGTCTTGACATGAAGAGATGTCTACACAAGACAAAGCAAAAATGTTGCTTCAGAAGGTTGAAGGCTACTACCTAAAGCTCAAAAAATCATCATTGCCTACCTACAAGTCTACAAACAATTCCAACAGCTCTTTCTCCATTCCAACAGCTATATTTTCAGATTGGGAGTCTATATAAATGCTGCTCAATTCAAATACAAATTATGAGTTGATATTGGAACCTTCAAGTCAAGCTTCTAAACGAAATCCAACCTTCTCATCCACACTTCAAGCTACTACAAAATTCAGAATTGGGAATACTTTCTTGAGTGTGTGCAAGCTTGTTACATTCTTAGAAATACATTGTATTCATCTATAAACAAGCTCCTAATCATCCCATAACCCAAACCCCTTATTGTAAGGAATATTGTGCTTGTTTCTCAACAGACTACCTAGATTAAAGGTGAGTGGTGTTGGTGATTCTAAGTTGTAATTCTCACACAAACTACCTAGGAAAGGTGAGTGTTGTTGGTGAGTCTAAGTTGTAGGTATCTCAACAAACTACCTAGTAAGAGGTGAGTGTTGTTGGTGATTCGGTTTGAAGGTTTCACAACAAACTACCTAGTGAGAGGTGAGGGTTGTTGGTGATTCGATTCAAAAGTTTCTCAACAAGCTACCTAGTGAAAAGTGAGGGTTGTTGGTGATTCTCTGTGGAAGTTAGCACTTGTCTTTTGTGTGTGATCAAAAGAGAGTGAAGGTGAAAGTCTTTAGCAAGTGAAGCTAAAGCAAGTGTAAAATCTATTTGGAAAATAGTGGAAACTCTCACGGGGACGTGGGAGAGGAGTAGCCACGGTTTGGTGAACCTCTATAACTCTCTACTGTGTTATTTTACGCTTTACTTACCATTTGCTTTAAGCTGTCTAACAATCACCAAAGTTTTCAAAATACTTTAGAAGGTTAAATACACCAACCTTCTGAAGTCAAAATCTTAATTTTAAATAAGCTAAACTTTGATTATCTTTTGAAAACTACACTCTTTGCTAAAAGAACAGACATCTAAAATCATCAAAGTTAATTATCTTTTACTACTATCACATTTGCTTATTGTTTGTGCAACTAACATTCAACCTTCTGATATCCAAGTTATCTTGAGAAACCATACAGAAGGTTGCAGGAATTAAAAACGAAAAAGATAGCACAATTCAATCCCCCCCTTTCTTGTGCAAACTAGTCACTTCAACAGTTTGGTCCCTAGATGATTGTTTTGGTCCTAAATGGTGGTTTAGGTCCCGGAGTGAGGTTGAGTACTCTAGAGGGGATTAGTCCTTGGGACTTAATGGTGTTGACAGTGTATAATGAGGTGATTGAGCATGCCATGGGGGCATGGGCCGGAGGGCCAAGCCAGGAGGGCTATAAAATGAGATTAACACTGAGGTAAGAGTTAATGGGTGTATTGAGCTGTTTGAGATTGTGTTTGTGTTGTACATGGAGTCTCATGCATACATTTGGCTGCGGTCGTAGAGTTTATAAATGAATTGTGAAGCCTGAGGGCGGCCGGAGGGCCAGAGTCATGAGGACTCCATTATTGATGAATGCCGGAGGGCAAATATTGAGAACGCCGGAGGGCAAATGGTACCACATGCATATTCCCATTGCATACATTCTCATGAGTGCATGTGTGTTATTGAGTGATGATTGGTGTGCTTGAGTATGCTGTGAACTATGATTATATGTATTGCTTATTATCACTTTTATTATATAGTTCGAGACTCACCCTTTCTGTTGTTGTTTACCACAGGTAGTCATGAGTGAGGGCTTTCTACCTTCACTACTCCCCGAGTCGGTCTGCTCTGATACGTAGCACCTAGGGGTTGGGGTTATGAACTATAGTTGTCTTGTTTTGCTCTTTGTTGAGCCTTTTATGTATTGATTTGAGACTGTTGAATTATTCTGTTGAGATCATGAGTATTTTCCGCTGCATTATGTGAAACTATAGTTCCACGAGTTTATTTGCTGGTGTTACGTATTTTGATTATGTTTATGAGATGGGTTATTTATTGAATGTTTTAAGAGAGATGTGTGACGCTCCATTTTATTAAGGAATGATTTATGTTATACTATTAGTGTGCTGGATGACTATGGCTAAATTGTGGTTCGCCACTAAGGTCAGAATTTCTTTCGCTGGTGTATTTACAAGGGCATCACTGAGAGCCTTGCAAAGGAGGTCAATGCCTGTTGCAAGTAGTATCAGTTACCTGAGTAATCCCATAGTCAATTAGTTCACTATTTTATAACACACTAAACCAAAAGATGACCAGAAATGATTTTTATATACTCTGATTTTTGATTTAAATTACCGGATAGAAATGGGGTGTTACATCACCTACGAAACCTCAGCAACAATTCTCCTCCTCCTTCCTTTCTCCTTGGTGCGAAGCTCTCTCCCTCTTCTCCTTAGGGTTTTGCGCCGATTTCCTCTTCCTTTCTCTCTTCTCTCTTCGCAAGTTCTTTCTTTCTTTTCACAAATGAGAGCAAATTCCAATTTTGGGTATATGTACATTGGGCCAGGCGCACCTTGGGCCCTTTTTACACCCCCTCTCCATTTCTTCCACCATTCCCTTTAGTTAAAATAAAATACTAAATTATAAACACCATATTATAATTTAATATAATTAAAAATAGTGCAACACTTAAACAATTTAATCAATTTCTTAATTAAATTATTTGGGGTGTTACAGGTAGCGTGAGGGTATCCCACTTAAATACATGTAAGCGACACCCTTCATTACTATCACCCCAAATAAAACTTCTTTGAAGTCTTTCAATCTCATTCAAATAGGCCTTTGGAATACAGTTAGTCATCATAGTGTAAGTTGGAATAGCTTGAATAACAGACCTGGCTAGCGTAACTCTCCCAGCAAAAGATAAGTTATTTGATTTCCAGCCAGATAACTTGTTTGTCACTTTCTCCACTAGATAATTAAAATCATTTTTCTTTGCAACATTAGATAATTATATTGAAACCTGACATCCGGCTCAACTTCCTGCGCATACGGGCATCAACATTTTTTTAGAAGAACAAACTGGTCTTCTCCTGACTAATCATTTGACCAGACATTCCACAAAACTTGTTAAGGGCATTTAAAACACTGGTCATTGTTTCCTCCGTCGCTTTCCCGAAAAGGAGTAAGTCATCCGCAAACATTAAGTGGGAAATATTAGGACCACTTCTCCCAGCCCGGATTGGCACCCACCGCCTATCCTCAACCTCCTCCTCTATTATATGAGTGAGTTTGTCCATACACAACACAAATAGATACAGTGACATAGGATCACCTTGGCGAATCCCACGGTGGGGAGCAAAATTCTCAGACCGACTGCCATTCCACAAGACGTTCGTGTTCACAGTAGAAATACACTGAAGAATAAGATTCTTAAAATTAGGAGGGAGGCCCAATTCATTCAGCACCGAAGCAATAAAAGACTAACTCACCCGGTCATACGCTTTAGCAAGATCCACTTTAATTGCAAAGAAGCCATTCTTCCCCCTCATTTTGCTCATATAATGGAGAAGCTCCTGGGCTACCACAATATTCTCGTGGATACTTCTGGTAGGAACAAACCCTGTTTGATAAGGGGATATAATAGACGGAATCACCGGCTTAAGACGATTCACTATGATCTTAGTGATAATATTATACGAGATGTTGCAAAGGGATATTGGCCTAAACTGGGTGATAAACTCCGGTTTGGACACCTTCGGGATGAGGCAAATGTATGTATCATTAACACTAGCCACGCCTTTCGATTGAACCCAGGCACTCTTGACAAACGCACAACAATCACCTTTAACCAGCTGCCAATTGTTTTGATAAAACCCAGGCTGATACCTATCTGGACTCGGTGCTTTCCAAGGCTGCATGCTGAACACGACACTGGTAATTTCTTCATCGGTAACCATAGCGGCCAACTTTCTAACAACAACATCCTCCAAGGCCCTGAAATGATACCTCATCTGCCCTGGAGGCTCCATAACCCCCTCTTCAGTGAAAAGATCCTGAAAAAATTGAGACACATGAGTTTTAATAATAGTATCGTCTTCCATCCCTCATTATCCCGAAGCATGAGGATCCTATTCTTCCTTTTATGGTTAACGACTTTGAGGTGATAATATTTGGTATTACAGTCACCATCTTTCATCTACTCTGCCCTACTTCTTTGGAACCACATCAACTCTTCCTGGTAAAGCACCTCATGCAATTCGGCCTGGAGGTCTTTTTCCAGATTATACAGGAACCGGTTCATATTCCCTAGGCTATTCTGGCGTTGAAAACCATCCAGCCTTGCACGCAACTGCCTCTTTTTTTCTTCACAGAGCCAAAAATATTAGTGCTCCACCCCTGAAGATGACCCTGCAAGTTCAACAACTTCTCTTTCAAACCTTCATTCGCCTGCCACCCCTCTTGCATCATCCTACCAAAATCAGTATGGGTCAACCAAGCACTCTCAAACCTGAAGGGTCTGACCCCTCTACGAGCACCACCCCCATGTAAATTGACAAGGATTGGATGATGATCAGAGAAATCCACCCGAGTCAACACCTTCACAAAGGCATTAGGGAAGGCCAAACGCCACAAAGTATTACAGAGACCCCTATCCAAACGAGCAAATAATCTATCGTATGTACCATGAACACATCCTTTCCAAGTGTACTTGGACCCAACCGAGCCTAAGTCAAGGAAATTGCACTGATTAATGCGCTCTTGAAAGAGCTGACACTTCCTCACGTTGAGAGGACCACCACCCTTCCTTTCTCCACTACCAATGATATCATTAAAGTCACCAACTAGCAGCCACTCACCTTGAATATTATTCGCCATACTACGCAAATTACCCCATAGCTCTGCACGCAAATCATCATCTGGACTCGCATACACAATAGATAAATATCAACTCCTATTATCTTGCATGGTAACATTAAAGTGCAAGAATTGAAAGTCGTTGCGGACCTCAAGCATTGTTACCAAGTTGACCCTCCAGGCCACTACAATACCCCCAGCAAAACCTCTATTTTCTGAAGACGCAAATCCCTCATACCCAAGCCTTCAAAAGGTTTGTTTGGTACGGGCTGGGTTACACCTAGTTTCAATAAAAGCAAAAATCTCTGGACGATGAACATCCACAAACTGCTTACAATTCCGAAAAAGATCCGGACTAGCTGCCCCACGACAATTCCAAACTAAAATTTTGTTTAAATCCATAAAGAAAAGGTTTAAGGAAATTTCAAACCCTCAATGCAGCTTGAATACCAGGCGTCTCCATGACCACTTCCATATCAGAGTCTTCAGCTCCTGATTGGTCTTGCTCTTGAGCATCCATGTATTCCTCATGTTCCAAATGGTTACCATTTTTATCAATATCATTTGTAATTAGAGTGGTGTCAATAGCAATGGGAACATGACCATCTGGTGGGCGTGGTGGGTGCTGCGGCCCAATAATATTATCCTGCCCACTATCCATTTGCATCGGGCCTGCTGTTGGAGTAACACGCGCAGTCTCCACTTGCGTTTTTCCAATTATTTGGCCGTTAGTGCGGGTGGGTCCGTCAGATAAATTATGATGTTGTAGACTAGGAATCTTCCCAATATTCCTCTGCGGTTCTCCTCTTTGAGAAACACGTGGTACCACATTCATTGACTGTAACTGACCCTAGGATTCCAAATTAACTGCAGCGACCCCACTTGTACTAGGAATAGTTTTCCTCTGCAAATTCTCTTTCTGTTGCACAGGCACTTGTACGTCCGCACTGATTGACTCATTATTGCCATTAATTTCTGTGTTGGGCCCATTGTTCTCATTGTTTGACTTCCCTCTGTCTTTTCTAGCGACATATTGAAACTTTGGCCTTTCCTGTAACGCCCCAAAATTAATTAGGTGATTATTTAACTAATTTAATTAAGTGATATTTTAGTTAACCATAATAAAATAATAATAAGGTAATTAATTTAATCAAGGAGTGGGGTGTAGTAGATAAATGAGGAGTATTTTAGTTAAATTGGGAGGATGTGTGTAAGTACCTAAGGGGTGTAAATAAGGGGCCCAAGCCCACTAAATAGGCCCAAATTCATGACTTAAGCTAGGGATAGGGTTTTAGCCTCATTAGAACAAAGAAACGAAAAAAATAGAAGAGAGGGAGAGGGGAGGAGGGCGCGCAGCTGTTCATCAAAGGGGGGAGAAGAGAAATTCATTTTTCTTGCTTTGGGTAAGTGATTTTGGTACCAATCCACTCCATTTTTCTTCCTCTATCATTTAGTGTAAGTTTCATACACTAATCTTGTTCCTTTTTCTCTTTTCCATGGATGGGTTAGAAGCTATAGTGTTGGAGAAAAGCTATTAATTGGTGGTTCTTGGGTTGTTGGAGGAGGGGTTTCTTGGGTTGTCAATTTTGAGGTATGGGGGCTCTCTTTCATAGTTAATAATCTATAAACCATGAAATCATAGGGATTAGGTGTTAGGAGTAGTTGTTTAAATTGATTCATGAAGTATTTGAGTGATTGTTTGTGTAACGCCCCAAATTTTATTAGAAATTATTTGAAGTTGATTTGATAGGGTAGTGGACCAAATTGGAGAGTTTTTGGCATAGGGACCATGTTGAGAAGGACTAAAATTGATGTTAGAAATACTTAATATATGATGATGATTATTATTATTATTATTAATATTATTATTATAAAAAAAAACAAGTTTCTAGGGAAAACCAAAGTGGTTATGGGAGGGAGGAAAAGTAGGAGGAAAAGTAGCGTATGGTTGGGAATTAAAAATCAAATTAAAAAGGGTTAGAGTGTTGATGCTCATTTAAAAAGGAATCAAAAATAGAAAGAGGAGAGAAAGAGAGAGTGTGAGTCGAAATAGAGAGAAGAAAGGGAGAGTTGCGAAGAGAAGAGGAAAAAGAGGAAGAGGAGTCGCACAAGGAGAGGGAAGGGTCGTGTGTTGCCGTGGTTTCGTTCGTGTCGTCTTCATCGTGGTCTTGGAGCTTACGTTATTCGAGGTAAGAGTGGGTTTAACGTTGATAATGGGTTTATGATGGGTGTATGGGTAGTTAGGGCTTGTAAAATCAATTTGTGTTGTGATTGTTATATGAGATAAAAAAATTGAATATTGAGTTGGGTGATTTGATGAGCTTTAGGATCGATTTCATGTTATGTGATGATGAGAATATGTGATGGAGTGATTGAGATTGAATTAGGATGTGAAGTATGTGGTGTTATAATTTATTTGAGTATTTGAGACTTATGTAGTAGTCAAATTGTTGGTTTATGATTGTGTGAATAAATACAATAAGTTTGTGAATAAATTGAGAAATGTGGGATTGTGTGCTTGAGATGTGAAGAATGGTATATTTTGTATGCTATTGCTGTTTGTCAAAAAAAATAAGGTTGCTGTTGCTGTTTTTTAAAAATAAGGTGCTGTTGTTGTTTTTAAAAATAAGGTTGTTGTTGCTGTTTGTCAAAAAAATAAAGTGTTGTTACTGTTTTTTGTAAATTGGATATCTTTCAAACCGGGAACTCGATTGAGGCGTTCTAAAATGCGTTGGAAAGCTTATTCAGAGGCCTAACTGAATATTCTACTTTTAAGGCAAAATAAACCGTTTATTGTTGCTGTCTTGCTATTTTTAATTGTTATATGAGCTGCTGTTTTATAAAAATAAATGTTGTTGTCTTGCTGTTTTTATTTAGTATATGAGCTGCTGTTTTATAAAAATAAATTTGTGCCATTGTACAGAAAATGAGATGCTGTTTTTATGTTATAAATGTGTTGTTTTGATGCTGTTATGCAATTAAATGTTGCTGTTTTTGGAACTGATTTGACTGCTGTCTTGTTGGAGAAATGTGCTACTGTTTTTACAAAAAAAATGCCTTGCTGTTTTTGTAAAGAATAAGTGTTGTTTTGCAATTTAATGTCACTATTCCCATGTTGTATTGTTGTTGTTTTATAATGGGATATGTTGCTCTCTTCTTGGAATAAATAGTGTTATTTCATAAGGGAACATGGCTATTCTTTTCTTTGAACAATAATAGTGTTGTTTGCACTAGAGTATGTGTTGTCGTTTGAAATAAAAGGTGCCGTTTTTATGTTGTTAATGTTCTTTGTTTCTTTGTTGTCCTTCTTTGTTGTTGTTGAGTATAAATAATGTTGTCTTACGTGTTGTCGTACTCTTTGTTCTTGTCTTTGTTGTTGGTCTTTGTTTAGCACATACTTGTCGGCGTGTTTAGCATGTATTGCCACTATTTCTATGTTGTTCTGATGTCGTTTTACGAGGTAGTTGTGATACTACAACACGAGATATCTTATGAAGTGAATTATAAGGAGATCTGACGTTATAGTAGTTATTAATTAAAATTACGAGGTAGCTGTGATGCTACACCACGTGATATTTTATGAGGTGATTTATAATGAGATATGATATTATAGTATTTATTAATTAAATACTTTGAGTTGTATAACTGGTGCATGAGTCATGAGTCACATTGTCATATGCATCTTCGAGGTAGCTGTGATGCTACAACACGTGATTATTTTGGTGGTTTGCCCGTCGTGGCTTATTTTACGAGATCGGTACCGCATGCATATGCCCAGAGGGGTTGCATTGTTGCATAGTCCATACATAAATATATAACGTGTCTTGGTGTTGACTTTACGTATTTACGAGTCGGTGTCTTGTGTGATGTTTTCGTTACGAGGTAGCTGTGATGCTACAATACGTGGTATCTTTATGAAGTGAGTTATAACGAGACATGATGATGTAATATCTATTAATTTAATAGTTTGAGTTTGCGTGGTGTTATGATGTATTGACTTTTGTGTTATCGTGATTTACCTGCTGCTTATATACTGCTATCATTTACCTATTATTTTTGTTAAGCTCACCCCTTCTGCTTGGAATGTTGCTCTTATGTGGCAACGCTGCAGGTGATCGTTAGTACTCGTGGAGGATTTCTAGGTGTAGTCTCCTTCTCGTTGGGTCTGTGTCAGCTCTGATGCGTAGCACCGGGGAGGGTCGTAGTTACCGTTTTCCGAACTATTATCATTTATTTTTGGAGTTTGGTTTAATGTTTAATTATTTTTGGAGGTGTTAAATGAGTCTTTGATTCCGCTGCTTAGAGATTAATTATTTATGTTTTTGAGGATTTATTTTAAATCAATTTGGAGTTTTTATATGGTGAAAAATGTAGCGCCCTCGTGGTGACTCTGATAATTGTGCGTTTAAATTATAATTAGAAAAGGGGGTGTTACAGTTTGAACTTATATGTGATTATATTAATTGTTGTATGGAGATTGAAATGTTATTGTGTTGATTGTTGATATTAATGTGTTATAACATGATCTTCGTGAAGAATAATAGGTAGAATTAAAGTGATGGCTAGGTGTTTGCTGATTTGCTTGAATGAATATGATAATGTTTTACAAGATTATATGGTGTGGTGTTTTACATGTGAATGTTGCTCTTGATTGTTGGTGTTAAGGTGAGTTACATGAATTTAATGAAATATGATGTGTAATGGGTGTTAATTGAAATGGGGATGATTGGTTGTTAAATTGATATAATTGAATAGGAGAAATATTGGTGCTTGCTAGGTGTTTGGTAGGTTGCTTGAATTAGAGTTGGTTGGAGTTGTGGGTTGTTGTTGAGAAATTAAGTTAGGTGTGCAGTGAATAGTGTTAGGGGCGCCAATTGGCAGGGAATTTGGTGCCTGGGTTGCTGTTTGTTTCGGTTTAGGAGGTGTGCAGGGGAGAGGGCGCCAAGTCGCAGGGAATTTGGCGCCTGGTGCACTGTGTGTGCAGTGTGGCTGAGACAGAATTCTGGGTGGGGGAGTGAACAGTGCCAAGGGCGCCAAGTTGCAGGAAAACTGGCGCCTGTGTGTGTGCAAGTGGTGCGTGGAGTGTTGCGCGGGGGGCGCCAGTTGTGCACCCGTGTCTGTGTCTGTGCACAAGGCGCCATTGTTGGCTGCCCAAGGCGCCTGGTGTGGCGCCAGTGTGCAGTGTGTGTTGTGTCACGTTCTTTGGCGCCGCTTGCGCCTGTGCGCTGTTTTGCGCGCTGTGTGTGCAAGTGTGTCTAGGTGTGGGTTCAAAATAGTCCTTAGGTGTTAAATTAATCCTTATGGTGTCAAAATAGTCCCTAGGTGTCAGAATGGTCCCCGAGGTGTCAGATTAGTCCCTAGGTGTTAAATTAATCCTTATGGTGCCAAATTAGTCCCTAGGTGTCAAAATGGTCCTTATGGTGTCAAATTAGTCCGTAGGTGTCAAAATGGTCCCTGGGTGTTGAAAGGGTACTTAGGAGGTGATTTGGTCCTTAGGTGTGGGTTTAGTCCCTGGTGTGTACTTTAGTCCTTGGAGTGGCTTTAGTCCTTTTGGTGTAGAATTAGTCTTGGGGATCTTTTAGTCCCTATAAGAATTTCTATTTATGGTGTGGTGTATTATTGGTGAATAAATATTGGTGAGTTGGGGGTCTATAACCTTTCTTTGGTGTTGGTGAGCCCACAAGGCTATTGGTGAGCATGCTATTGCATTATTTGGTGATTTGGTGTTTCTGGTGCATAGTCATGGTGTCGCATTATCATATGCATATTTTTGGTGAATAGGCATCGGCCTCTTAAATTATTGGTGAATGCCCTCAAGGCTATTTTGGTGATGGATCCACATGCATATGCCCGTGGAGTATTGGGTTGCATTTCATACATTACATACATGTTCTGGTGACTGATTGGGTGTTTATGAACTGATGGTGTATTTGATCGAATCAGATTTCTGTGTAATCAGTATTTCGTGTAATCGTATTATGGTGTACTTGACTTAACTGTGTATTTCGGTGTATTTGAATTGATCAGATCTCTCGTGTGCCTATTCTCTTTGTGTTTCTTGTTTTATCTATTATTTCCTATGTATAGAGACTCACCTCTTTGCGTCGTGTTGCTTCTTATGTCGGCGAACTGCGCAGTGTGATGGATCAAGGTGACTAGAGATCCTTCTTCTAGTATGGTCGAGTAGGCCATAATACGTAGCACCGGGGGGGATGTTTAGCTTGTTATTTCATTTATATTTGAACTATTACGTTAAATTATTATTTTCCACTGCTGTAATACTTATTCCCGGATGTTATTTGGTGCTATGTATCGTATACTGAAGTTTATTTTGATTAATATTTTGGAGTTTTGATTTTGGTGTTTAAATGTTGCACCCTCGAGTGGTCGCACTAAAGGTTTTTACGCACTCTGATTTTCAATTAATTAAATAGTAGTTATGGTAGAAGGGGGTGTTACATTTCCACTCCCTAACAATGAGATAGTGGTCATATATTAGCCATGGTCCATTCGTCAGTGCCTTGTCATGATCTTCTTGGCTCGTAAGAGAAACCAGGAAAAACTCACAACCTAAATCAACAATAGTCATAACACCTTTCCTCACCCACATTTGATTAAGTCTATTTTCCAAGGCCTTGAAACCAATCCTCCTACCCAACAATTTGACAATCAATCCTTGTTTTCAGGGTCTGCATAGCCTCACCTCTGCCATCGGTGGGATAATAATTTCTGGACACTCATAACCACCATGTGTCTTCTCAATGATCCGCAAATCCATGCATCCAAAAGTGTACTCCGGATAGACCCCAGCCTCCCCGGTCTTCCCTCCAGGCCCCCCATCTTCGTGCTCCTTAACCCGTTCTCCATCAGAGACACCAAGAACAGTGTCTGTAACGCCCCAAAGATTATTGGATATTTATTTAATAAATTATTGGGGATTAGATTGTGGAAAAATACTAGAAATAAAAATATGGTATGTTTATATGCTACTGGTAATATATGATTAATAATATTATATATTTATTTTATTTCTATTAAATACTAGTGTTGGAGATATTATTTATTTAGGGAGTTATTTTGGTCTATTGAGATATTAAAATAATAGTTATGGGGATGTTGGGTCCTAAAAGTATTTAAAATGAGTTTTGGGTCGCTTTACTCGCATGCACCCCCTGTTGCTGCTTTGGGCGCACCCCCGCAACAACTCACTTAAGCCCACACTTGCGCAGCCCATGGACACGCGTGACCCAGAACCTAACCCGACCCAGCCCGCGTCCCTGGTGTCTCCTTCTTCGCAGGAAAGCTGCGTGAAACAGCAGCCATGTCCCTCACGCCGTTCCATCTCTTTCAGCCACGTTCTTCCTCCTCCCTCCACGACCGAACCCCAAACTCCTCCCTCCCACTCGAAATTGGCCATTGATTTCGATTATGACCTTGGTTTGAGCGATTGTAGCCTCCATCTCGCGATTTTGATTTCCTCCTCGTGGGTTTTGGAGCAAAACGCGAAACCCCTCTCCGTCTCGTCGCACCGCAGTGCGGTGGTTCAAGCAACGAACCTTGATGTGATTCTCGTAACGGAGAACCACGCGTCGAATTTCCCTTTCCCTCGTGCGGTGGTCACGATTCGGTTTCACCCGTGAGTTCCAATACATGGTTGAGTCGCCGAGAATCGGGATTTCAACGCGTTGTCATCGTGACAAAATTCGACTAGGTAATTCGTTTGGAAAACTCGATTTGTTAGTTAAAGGAAAGTGTTTGTATTATTTTTAGATAGCTAATTGAACGTTTTGTTGCCTGATTATATGAGTTCGAGTCAATGGACCGTCGGATTTAGATCACGCTTGAGAGCTAAGTGTTAGATCCCTTGCACCCGAGTCAAAGGAAGGGAGAGTTGTTCTTTGTGGTTTTGTTGGTGACTTTGTAGAGAGGGTTTCGTCCCGGTTTATACAAGGTAAGGGTGAGCGTTTCGTTTAACATAATTGGGTATAGATAGGGTTTTGTGGGGTTTTGATGTCATTGTAATGTGATTTGATGATTATTGAGGTTGTTGAAGAATAGGAGCTGCTGTTTTCTTAATTAATATGTTGTTGTTTTACAAAATAATGAGGTGCAGTTTTTGTATTAAAATCTTGTTGCTTTTTGTATCGCTTTGTTTTTTTTGGCTCGAAAAATTCTGCACTGTTTGATTACCGCTACGCGCCTCAAAAAGTCACTGTTTTCTAGTTTTGTTTTGTTGCTTAGGTCAAGAACCGAATTTTCCGAGTTTATTTTATGATTGAATTGTTTGTAAGAGGTTATACTACTAGTGTACTCCTTGACTATGGCTAGACCGTGGTTTACCACTAAGGCCGAAATTTCTTTCATCGTGTATTTACAAGGGCATCATCGAGAACCTTGCAAATGTGGCCAATGCCTTTTGCAAGTGGTACCAGTTACCTGAGTAATCCCATAGTCAATCAGTTTACTATTTTATAATCCACAAAACTAAAAGATAACCGTAATGTATATATATGTTTATGATGACGTGACTATATGATGTTGATGAATGTGTCGGTTCATGCTATGGGTGATTTTGATGATGTGTTATTTAAGATTGTGATGTGAATGACGAATACACTCTACGAGTGTTTTATGATGACATACCTTGAGTGGTTATTTCTTTTATGATGATGATGATGATGAGTACTCCGAGTGAGTGTTGGTTGAATTGCACATGTGTTATAGAATCTCATGGCATGTGCATACTATGACTAATATTGATGATGTTATGCCTTGAGTGGTTTTTCTTCTATAATGGAGATATGCCTTGAGTGGTTTTTAAAGATGATATGGTACCATCATGCATATGCCCGCGTGTGGGTTGCATTTTCATACATAAACATAACTGTGAGTTGTTGCTGTTGTGATGTGAGCTGGTGTTGTGTATTTATGATGTGGTGAGGATGATGATACCTTGTGATTGTCTGTTCTCATTTCTCTATTATGTATCTGATTATGTTCCATTGAAATTCTCACCCCTTCTGCTTGGAATGTTGCTCTATTGTGGCAACGCTGCAGGTACCCGCGAGTGAAGGACTTGCTGCCTTACTCTTTTAGTTTTTGGGATGTATTGTTGTGTCGCTCTCTGATACTGTAACACCTAGGGGCGTGGAGTTGGATAATTTATTTAATAGTTGTATGCTGGTTTTTATTTGTTACATTGAGACGTGTTTGAGAGTATTTGGTGAGTTGGTGGTTAGGCCGCTGCGATTGTGTTTATGAGGATGGAATTTTCCATAATTGATGTTTGATTGCACCAATTTGAAAAGTGCATATTTGATGAGTTTTTTTTGGAAGCTGTAGCATTTCTTTTCTATCAATTAAGACAAATTTTATTTTTGAAAAAGAAGTACTCTGATAAATGACACGTAATATGAGGGTAGAAAAGGGGTGTTACAGTGTCTTTATATGATCTTACAGTTCTCTCGTCCTCCAACGGTCCATCACCAAGGTAAGCATAACTGATGGGAGTCGTCGAGGTGTTAGTGAACCTGTGCTCCCCTCCCTTCACCTTCTTCGTGCTACGCTCCCGGAGGTCTACCTCCTCTCGAGACGGGTCCTGCGTCTCCTCCGGTGACCTCTCACTCATCGCCGTTCCACACTTTCTTTTGCCCTAGCAGAGCGCTTTTTTTTGAAAAGAATTTTTCAGAAATGGTGTACTTTATTATAAAAATGATATTGGTAGTAGGTGAAATAGATAGATAGATACTCCCTCCGTTCCAAATTAATAGTCGTTTTAGCCAAAGTAAAAAATTTCAATTTAATTGTCGTTTTGTCATTCCAATGCATCTTTAATTAAATATTTTCAATTTTACCCTCATTAATTGTTGTAACTTTCCACTAACCAAACACGTTACCAACATGCATTTATTAATTGATGGTGTTAATTTAGTAAAATTACCATGTTACTTAACCAATTTATTGTTTTTCTTAATTTTTGTGCAGAAATCTCAAACGACTATTATTTTGAAACGGATTTAGGGTTTTGGGAGTAGTATAGATAAATAGTAGAAGAATAGTAGATTTTGCTCTATTGCCAAAAAAAATTAAATAATAATTTTGCTCTTGTTAAAGTTTTGGAAAGGGAAAAAAGGCATTCTAAAGCCCGTAAACTAACCGTAGAGAAGTGAAAGCCAAACCCTACCGCCAAAGCAGCCCTAAAATAACACTTCAACGGGTGGAAAGCTAGAACTACCATAAACCATGGGAACCTCTTCAAACGCCGCCGGTGGTGGCCGAGGCGCCGCCGTCCCCAAAGAGGTTGACTATGCTAACTACTTCTGTACCTACTCTTTCCTCTACCATCAAAAGGAGATGCTCTCCGACCGTGTTCGCATGGACGCTTACTTTAATTCCATCTTTGAAAACAAACATCACTTCAAAGACAAGGTTAGCTCCTTCTTCATTCCTTCATTATCCGTTTTAGGTTATAAGAAATTTTGGAAAAAATCGAAACTTGATTTTACAACTCTAATAATAAACATTGAAAAATAAAGGAAGGGGAGGAAAATAGAATTAGATAACTGAACTGAGAATGAACTTAGAATCAGTATTGTGTTTTGATTTTTTGAAATAATGAAAAGGAAAATTGTAACTTTGTGCTTTTAATTTTTGGGGAAAAGACTGTTTTGGATGTGGGAACAGGGAGTGGTATTCTTGCTATATGGTCAGCACAGGCTGGTGCAAGGAAGGTGTATGCTGTGGAAGCTACTAAGATGTCGGAACACGCGCGAGCACTTGTGAAAGCGAATAATCTCGAGCATGTTGTTGAAGTCATTGAGGGCTCAATGGAGGAAGTTACCTTGCCAGAGAAAGGTTAGTTAGTTAGTTAGTTAATGTGTATGTCTTAAAGTGTTGGTTGGTATACTTTGTCTTTGTGATTGCTTAAAATGTTTGTTTTTGTATGACTTGCAGTTGATGTGATCATCTCTGAATGGATGGGGTATTTTCTTCTGCGTGAATCTATGTTTGATTCTGTTATATATGCTCGTGACCACTGGCTTAAACCAACTGGAGTGATGTAAGTTTTCTTCTAACCATTTTTTTTCTCACAGAAAAGGGGTATTTTGCTACATTTAAACCAGTTTTCATAATTGGGATTTTTGCTGAGATCTACCTAAGTTTTTTAGTTGCTAAATGTTTGATTTAGTTTCAATGCTCTATTTAAAATTCTATTTGTATATTGGTATATCTTAGTTGGCTATTCGCTATGTGTCACATTTTCAATTGGTCATTTAAGAAAATTTATTTTGCAGGTATCCTAGTCATGCTCGCATGTGGATGGCACCTATCAGGACTGGGATAATAGAACAAAAAATGGGCGATTACCATTCATCTATGGAGGATTGGCACAACTTTGTGGATGAAACAAAAACCTGCTATGGTGTTGATATGAGCACTTTGACGAAACCTTTTTCAGAGGAGCAAAGGAAGTACTATCTACAGGTAAGTGGTAACCTTACATCTCTATCAACTCATATAATTAAGCTACTCTAGATAATGTGATCGCTCGTAAAACCACAGGATTCTACATCTTCTATAGGCTTGAGCAATTCTAGTTCTTAATTGAACTGTATTGTTGTTGTGATTGTGTTAGAATCTATGTAGTCAATTTCGGATAGCAGCGCGGAGCAGTCACCACACAAATGGGATAGAAAGTGTCAAGTTTTTAGGTTGTATGTGTGGTCCTAGTTTACGTGAATGTTTAAAAAACCAAACTTCAACTTTATTTGGGTATTTTTAAGTCTATTGCATGCCAATGTCTTTCCCAAAGCCATGTAATATAATTGTCTGTCTTTTTCAATGTAGCAGCAGAGCGTTCTCCCCGTTGAAGAATCGTTTCTCCTAAATGTCCCTACGCAAGTCTATCCCGCCAATTGCAGAGCCTTCTCTCTTTGTGCTTTTCTCCTAGCTTTCTTTCCCAACCTTCTTTCTGTGTGCAAGTCTCTCTGTTTTGACTTGCCTCTTGTGTTTTATGCAAGTTTGTGTGCTACTGTTAGTTACATACCTGTAACTATATTCTAAATGTCATCGAGATGCCAAACTCTTGCTACTAATTAGGAGTTTGAATTATAACTAAATTATTTTTCTTACCTTTGTCTATTTTAGATTCACATCTATGTAGTCAATGACGGATAGTATAGCAGGCGACCCCAAAACACTATAGCATTGTAGCATAGAGAATATGGGAGAGATGGTCCTGCTGGTGTCACCCGTAGGCGCACTGGCGTCACACAGCATCGAAGGTGCAGAGAAGAGAGAAGTTGCAGTCTCGCAGAGGAGATGAGAGGTCACAAAAGGAAAAACAGGAGAGGTTGCGAAAGTCAAAATCCCTAAACAGTTTGAAAAGATTACAAGTTCCAAAAAAATTCCAAAAAAATAAACCTAAACGCCTAAAAGCAAGGGTGTTTTAGTCATTTTGCAATGATAGCAGTGCTATTGTGTTCTCTTGATAACTATATTACCTCTCAGTGGTTTGTCGTATGGTTTTATGCAGTCTCCCTGTACTTATAGCTATCAAAGTATTCTCTAGCTTGTCAACCTTCCTTACCCGTTTTTCCATGGGTTTTCACCCATACCCAAACTATCTAAGACGAGACTATTATTTTCTCTAGTTTTCGATGGGAGCCATGAGCTCTCCCAACTTTCTCATGATTGCATTACCAATCTAAATGAATTTTCTGTTCCATGTGAAACTAATTTATGCTAGCTTTGATTTCTGTAGACATCATTGTGGAACAACCTTCATCCACATCAAGTCATAGGAACTGCTGGTATAATAAAGGAAATCGATTGTTTGACTGCCACAGTGGCTGACATAGAGAAAGTCAGATCAAAATTTTCTGTGTCAATAACTCTCGAAAACACAAAGTTGTGTGGATTTGGAGGGTGGTTTGATGTACATTTTCGGGTAAGCTACTCTGATCTTGTAGCAAAAGTATAGCTATCGGATAACATAAATCTTATTTTTTGTTCACTCCTTAACAGGGAAGAAAGGAGGATCCAGCCATAAACGAGATAGAATTAACTACTGCTCCTAGTGTAGACTACTGTACACACTGGGGCCAGCAGGTTTGTGCAGCATCAATTTGTTGATTGTTGATTTATCCATGAGTTATTTTCTTACTATCATCCTGTTCAATATAGGTTCTTTATTTTGTGCGCAATTTGAATTTTGAACATGATTGAGGGAGCAGATGGTACCTCATTTTAAGTTGCTTTAAGTGGTTGTTCTATTGTTAAAATATAACCTGTAAATTTTATAGTGGGAGAGAGAGAGACTTAAACGTTCATACTTGAATTGACATTTTATTTGATTTACATCGTAATTTATCTACTCAGTCATAAGCTAGAGCCTGTGACTGTTCTAGTTCAACTGTGTGATAATTTTAGTTTCATATATTCTAATCATTGGACAGGTTTTTCTCGTAAACCCTCCCACACATGTGGGTGAAGGTGACAAGTTAAGTGTTAGTTTTCTAATGAGTCGCTCAAAGGAAAACCATCGTTTAATGGAGGTTGAGCTTGGGTGTGAGATTCAAAAGCATTCTGGCCAGCTTGTTGCACCATTCAAGAATAAGTACTACATCGAATGACAGTTTAGATTTGTTGTTCTGGGGACTTCAACCATTCTACCACCAGGTAGACTCTATTCTATGTCCATATGAAGCTTCTTGAATGATGATACTAAAAAATTACAATGGATCCCTTGCTTTGCTTGATCCCATCCTTCCGTTTTTATGTGCTTTAATTAACTAGCTATCCTCATTTCTCTTTGTTTTTTCATCAGGGCATTACATGGTCTGTCATCTTTGTATGGTGATCACCTCAAGGTTGTATGAGTTAGTTTTTGAAGTTTACAGAAGCAAAGCAGTTGGAATTGCTTTTAACACCTGGTTCTTCCAATCGTGACTTGTGGTTCGCAAAGATATTGTTCCGCATGATTTGCTTATTTGCTCCCTTTCCCCAAGCCCTTTTTTCTTTATAATATATGATTTACTGAAGTTTGTACTTGTTGGTAATTTAATTCTGGGATACACGATGGTTTTTAATGTTGGAGCTCCATTGTACAACAGATATTTCTTTTGGCAACTAAATTATAGGATGAGAGTAGAAATGCTGCATTTGTCGGATATATTTTCTTTTTTTTCGGATAACGAGGCTTTGAATTTTGGATCATAGTCACCACTAAAAGTTATGTCCTTTGGAGTCTCTCCTTGTTGCCCAGGATAGAAGATACTGTAAGTTATCCCATTCTATTAAAATCCAATGGGAACGATATGCTTAAGATGAGGACTTAAATCCTCTGCAGCGGCGGCACAGGTGCAGACTAGGTAGAGTCATTGGATCTGGATTGTGATGTGTGTTTCTCTATCTTAGATCCAACGGTTTGCAGTGGCTGTACCATTTCCTCCTCTTCACCCTTACTTTGGACCCTCTCTTCCACCTTTACTCCTCTCAGTGCTTGAATACTTTGCGTTAAATGCATGGGTGCAAGGAATTAACAAAGATTGTGCTACTAGTCGAGCTACTACGGGTCCCTTTTTATCATTTATGCCCCATACAATTTAACATTCAATATAGAAAATTCTTTCAACAATTGGTGAAAACTAAAATTTAGCAAAAGAAGTGCGCTTTGATAATTTTTGAAATAAATTGATATTAGCGCCACCTTCTCCGGAGGGGCTGACTTTGCTAATTCTTTTGTCTCGGTAGAATTAAATAGTAAATTGATCGAGTCGAGTTATTTATCGAGTCGAGTTTCAAACTATGTTCGAATTGGTTCGATTCATTGCCACCCTACTTACCACTCTTGGTAATTTGGTCAACGGCATTCTAAAGTCTGTACCCTAATCTAAACTATATAGAAGCAAAAGTCTTGGAACCTCTTATTAGCAAGCAAGGAGCCCCTGCAAAAGTCAAGCTAGAGCAACCATAACCATGGAAACCTTTGCAAATGACTATGCTGGTAGCCGAATCCTCTACCACCAACAGGAGATGCTCTCCCATCGTTATGTCTTGAACTCTTGCTTCAACGCCATCTTCGAAAACAAACATCATTTTAAGGACAAATGTTAGCTCCCTTTTCATTCCGAATAAAATTGAAATTTGATTTTACAGCACTTTTTGTGTTAAAACCATCACTGACTATCTATGAAAGAAGATTGATCTCCACTTGTGCTTGAGAGCAAATCTACCCAAGAGCACCAAGTCGACACCTCATGTCCTAAAATAGCTTATGTTAATGAGCTAACGGTTAATTCTTGATTTTACATTTCTAATAAAAATAACATAGAAAAAAGGAACGGAAGTAAAATAGTGACTTGTGGTCGTGTTTTTGAAATAATAGTCAAAAGCAAAATTGTAATTTGTACTCTTAATTTTTGGGGAGAATGATTGTCTTGGATGTGGGAACAAGGAGTGCAATTCTTGCTATATGGTCGGCAATAGATGGGGCAAGGAAGGTGTATGCAGTGGATGAAAACCTAAATAGCAATCTAAATAGTATTTCTAATCTTAAATTTGGAACATATTAATCAACAATGTATAGATTGCGAATTAGAGTTACCTGCATAGGAAGATGAATCCATGAGAGATGAGTTGACTCTGGTTCCTATGTGTGAGGAGAGAAAAACTACTTCTATTCCACAGAGGCGTTTTTCAGTGTGTAGTCACAATAAGTCAGACAACACAAAACCCTATGGCTAAAAGAAGGGACCTCTCACTTGTGTAATCTATGGGCCTACTAACCTATTACAGTAAGCCCACTCAAGGCATTCAACATCATATAATTATTCATAATTTCTCTATAAAATAATCCCTATAATCTATTAATAGTACATTTACATAGGTTCCTCAAGCCATAAAATATGAGTTGTCAAACAAAGAGCACATCCACATCATCAATGAAAATTTTATGGCCTACTAGGATTAAATAATCCATGTCATCCTCTACGCAACTTATCAATTAATACACACTTTCAAATAAACTTCTCATGCACTCCTCTTGACCCATTTTCCTATGGATGAATCTTCTCCCACACACCTCAACAAATAACAGTTACAATACATTAAGTCTCTCATAAATGCGATTTACGTTTCAATGCATTTTTAAGTTATTGGCATTTCAATTGTTGACTATGGTTTGTAATTTTTGTTTGATTTGATGATGTAATGTTGTTTCCTATTTCCTTTTCTCCTCCCTCTTTCTTCGTATGTGTAATTTACTATTTTTCTCAATGTATTTTGTTTGTAGTGAGGGGAGCAAGAATATGAGTTGTTTGTGAGTATTGTGTGGCTACCTTCTGTGTCATAATGTTATAAGTTAGTAGGTATTTTTCCATTTGGGTTTCTATAATGTGGTTTTGCCTTTCTTAATCACACATATGCTTTTCAAATACTCATTGAAATGTGTAATGCTAACCATAAATTTTACATGAGTATGTGACAGGTGCATAATAAGAAAATGTAGGAGGTGGTGAAGTCGTTAATTGATCTTGGTATAAGGTTAGGTTGGGTTACTCAATTTTCATACCCACGTGATGTTGAATGCATGATATGTACTGGATTGACAAATTACTCTAGCTTGAAAAGAATCTTTGCATACCAACAAATTATCTAACCATTCTGACCCACAATGTCCATGGAGATATTGCAATATCACAACAACAAAGATAGGTTACACACGAGGTAATTTCTATGGATTAGTCAACCCCTTTCCATGTTTTGCCTTTCCTTATAATGTTTAAAAGAAGTCACAAGCATATTAATATTATTGTTATGAAATTTTCATTTTGGGATGAGATGTTGCAAATTGATGGCAACCTATTTGACCTAAAGAGTAAACAACAATGTTACTATTATTTTATCATTCTTTCGTTTTGTTTTTGCTAACTTGATATCATTTCATTTTTTACTTTTTATCTTTATTTGATGAATTCAAGTAGAAATTGACATTTTAACTGAGATTCTTAATGATTGGCTACCACATTCAATAATGTTATAAGCTTAAAATATGAATGCCTTGATAGGACCCCATTGGAAATAATCAAGTTTTGATTCCTCTTTTGGGTGGTGTTGTGGAGCTCTTCACTGCAAAGTTGGTAAATATAAATTTTGAGACAAGGTTCGTACTTTACTTGATTATGTTGACAGGTTCTGAGACAAGAATCTTTCTGGTACGTACGATCAATGTTGTTATCTCTAAATAAGATATCACTTTTATGTATTCCTTTCTTTTTCTTAAACTTCATAGATAATGGATTGGCATTTCTTTAGGTGTTGGAGATTGTTTCGACGTACTTATTGATTTTTCCTATCATGCTCATTATTTAGTTTGTGTGTAAGTTCACTTTTACTTAGTAGTTGTTTAAAGAATGAGAGGAATATTTATGTAGGTACTGCTTACTTAGAAAAATAACTAATGTTATTTTATATTTGGTTCCATTTTTTTTTAGAAAATGATAGTCATGAAGAATCTTGCTTTGATAATTTGTTTGTTGCATTGTTTTTCTTTTGAGGCTTTTATGAAATTATTAAATAATAAGCTTTTGCAGAATTGGTAGCAATTGAACTTGAACATAACCATTTTATTTGGATTTGAACCTGAATCTAAGATATACATGTGGTTTGTTTGGATAGTTTTTCCCTTGGAACCTAACTGATGCAAACCACGATGCTATTTTGGGGGATTTATATACTTTCATTTCCCTCAAAAAATTGTGACATTGGCATCACAAAATCCTTAAGTTCAGCGAAGCTAAATATCTTCCACATCGTTATGAGTTTGAGCATATCTTTGGATTCATAAGTAGTTTCCAGTCACAATAACAATGGTACAATACTAACACTTTCCAAATGCATTTCCTTATATTTACATACTAAAATTGATTTAAGCTTATACTAATTTTTATATTTAATAATATTCATTAATTTTATAACTGAAGAGCTCTAATAGTTTAGAGTTACAATTTGCGTCTTGAGTGATTTTGATTCTTGCTTTTATGTTACCGCATTATTAGTTCACAACGCTTTATTTTTACGACTATTTATTAATACAAATAATTTATTGAAAGAGTGCCAATAGCACAACATAATCGAGGTACAACCATATAAGAGATCATGATTCCATGCTTCAATGGGAGGTTTGTTTGAAGAAAAAAATAAATTATTATCTTCTACTTTTTAAATTTTGGTTTTGATTTTGGGTATTGTTTGTGAGAGTCCAAAGTGAATTGGCCTCGAGTGCACGAGTCCAGACACAGCTGTGAAAACCTTGAGGAGCAAACCAAATATTGGGTTGCACCGAAATGTCCATCAGATTTTTCTTTTAAGGACGTGATTTTTGTCACGCCACAACTTCTTCTCTCCTTTTACTTCTGGCAATATTAATTTTTATTCAATATCTATTAATAATACATTTAAATAGGTTCCTCAAAGCAAAAAGTCTGAGTTGTTAATCAAAGAGCAACTCTACATCCTCAAAGCGATTTTTATGGCCTATTAGGATTTACCAATCCATGTCACAACCAAGTCATGCATTGTAAATAAAGAAATTTGTATTGTGGCAGTAAAGCAAAAAATAAATCATAGGCATAGGCTTCTTGCTAAATATTGCATTTTCTTTCTGTTACAATATAGTCTTAAATTAATATCAATACTAATTATTATATTTTCATTCCGTTACAATATAGTCTTAAGTTCTCATATTAATCACGTCCCTGTAATTTTTCTTGGGATATGTATATTATTCTTCCATTTGTGTCTGTAGCTTATTTCTCTTTTCTCTCCACAATTCTCACTCTGTCTCTCACTATGTTGTTTTTATTTTATTAATTTTTTTCTCTAATTTTTTTGTTTGGTTTAAGATGCTTGATTATTTGCTTTCCATCTATCAGAGCTATACCGACAGAGGAGAGGAAGAGTAGGAAGAAGAAAGAATATGTGTTATGCGATCGTGAGAAATTTCCCTTTTAGCAATTTTTGACAATGCACTTCCTACATCATCACTCATCTATATGATCATTTCTCATCCATCTATTTTTTTAAAGTTTTTTTTATATGTGTAGTTTTTGACATTAACGTTGCTTCCTCTGTGCTTGGTTGCTTCCTCTGTGCATGGTTGCTTCTATTAGTTAGTTGAACCACGTTGCGGATTTGGCTTACTTTACCAATATAATCCATATTGTGTCATGTTTAATTGGTTGCTTTAATTTGATTCTTTATTCTTTATAGGTTTTATAAAATTTGTGTTCCCTCTAACAAAAATGGTGAATGCTTGTCGTCATGGTGTGGAGTGGCTTTGAGAAAGGATTGATGATTTTTCAATAAATATTTTTTGATGGTTATTTAATAAATATTTTTTAATTAAGGGACATTCAAGATCATGTTTTTATGGATGTTTTGTCATACTAAACTATTTCCAACTTTAAGGTACGAGTTCCTTAGGCTATCTATATGGCTTTATGCTAATATAAGCTTTTCCTTCACCAAGCTCGGATCCATTAATAGTTGATATTGTCCCAACTCATCGTTAGTTCTTTTCTTTTGCTAACTAACAATATGCATTGAACATTGTTAAGTAGGAATTTTATTGAACTTTGGCGTCGTTTCTCCTTTCGGCGAAGTCTCGGGTGATATACTATTGAGTTATTTTATTTCCATGAGTTTATGTTGTTTGGCTAATAATCTTGCTGATGAGGCCTTGAAAGATTCAATTTTGTCAAGAAGGTTTTATTTTTGATACAAGATTAGAAACAATAATGTCTGATATAGATAACATGACGAGATTTATTTTCTACTCTATACGTTTCTCTTAAACAAGAAGAGTAGATAATATGTTGGTCTTATATGACATAAGCATTGGTCATAATTTTTCCACACAAATCTAACTACAAAATATTTCTGATTTGAAGATAAAGAGTATCTCAACAGTATAAAATTACGTTCTTACTGCGAAGGAAACTATTATCTTGCAATTTATCTCCTTATTAAATCCTGACTATATACCTCATTATGGCATCAGCTGGGGATCTAATGCTCATTGTTTCTAGCTTTGTTAGGATCTTGCATTTGTTTATCTCTCTCTTTGCTATGTTATAAGAGTCTGCCACTCGCAACATTTAGCACAAATTGCGGTTTTTCAATTTTATTTTCAGCTAATTAAATAAATAACCGAGAATTTTGACTTATAAAAAAAGTTGTCTTGATTCTCCAGAGTACGCTTGAATGAAATAGTTCTATAACACAATCATGCTTGATGCATTTGTCAACATTGATTCTTATGAAACAAACAAAATAAAATAATAATAAAACAAAGGGAAAATATATTTTTCCTGATAAAGAGCCCAAGTGGGGACTAAGCCAAAACCCTTGGCAAGAAACAAGTTACCATTAGTTTTCTTATCAATAATTGAGGTTACTTATTTTACAATCTAAAGTAAGTTGATCACTTTAGAGAAGCCAAATCTATAAAAATCTTATATTATAAAATGAAACAAATTTGTTAAAAAAGAAAATGAAACAAATTTGTCTCAGTTATCATTGTTCCATAGTTATTCTTTCAGCGTTTGAAAAATCGGCAGGACTCCCTAATAGCGCTAACATAAAGATCATTAAGCATAGTATTTGAAGAATAGTATTGGTACAGACTGCCTCACAAATATTAAACACATAAATATTAAATTAAAATCATCTCACATGATTCATTATTATCACACTTTACTAAATTTAGATACAATTTTCTTGACTTTTTTTTAATGGTGTTTGTGTTTTTTCATAAAAATATTTAAATGTAATATTATGCATGAAAATTGTTTCACGTGCATCGCACGGGTTACATACTAGTACCATATTATATCTATATCTATATCTATATCTATATCTATATATAATACATTCATGAATAACCTCTTTGACCAATCATCATTTTGTAGCCCTCCTATTGATCCACCTAGCAACATTTCACCCATGTCAGCATTAAAATTCTAATGTGTCCTTTTTCTATTGGTTTAATGAAATTAACTATATGTAGTTGTTAGCTGAATATTCTTTACCAAAATAAATCAAAAATAAAACAAAAATTAAAACTTTTATAACTGTTACTAGACCAGCAATAATTGCATGTCTGGTAATCAAAATCCTAATAAATTCTATGATTAAATGCTAAAAATAATAACCTAATGCAATTTGAAAATTTGAATTTCGGTTCAACAAATCAATATCAATATATATAATAATAACAACCGTGTAATAAAAAAATCAGTAGTAACCGTAGAAAACCTTGCCATTTCAAAAATAAAAAATAAAATAATAATAATAATCAACAATCTAAGTGTGTACATTGAACCAACCTCACATGCCCTAAGCGATTTAATTCACAAATCAAAAACAATATATCAATATATAAACAATAGTCAATAGTAACCATAAAAGACATTGCTATTTCAACAACCTATATTTACACCTGTGTTTCATTTCTTATATTTCCGATTTCAAAATTCAAATTCAAATTCAAATTAAATAGTATTAATACACATTTATAACAATAGTATATTATTATTGCCAAGTAATTCTCTATTCCTAACTGGGATTGATTGGATACAGCTCCTAATTTCACCACCCTCCCAATACATTATTGGGTCCAAATACATGTTCATGTTTACACATATTTTGTGAATCAAATCCATATTTGCCTGGGTTTTTTAATCCGACATTATTTTGACTGTCAATCAAATAATTTGTGCCAAAAATAGCTGGTGACTACTTGTGTGTGTTGTCGATCTTTAGCGTGTTGCTAATCTTGAGTCCAACAAGGCTCCATTCTATATTGAAATGGTTTTGGTGGATTCTCAGGTTGTATGATGATCATCTATTTAATTTAGTTACATCCCAATATCCACTAACACAGAATGTTTTCATGTTTTGGAAGTTTAATTGTCTGTTTTTTGTGTTCATATAGGGTACAAAGATAACTTCTATCCTTAAGATATCCCTGTTTTATAGGTATGAAATCGACCTCTGTAAAGGTGTTTGCTACTACATGTTGAATTTGGTTGTTTCTGCAAGTGTAAGTGAATATCGATCAATGTCTCATGCATGGAAGTTACACTTCAAAAGAGGAACAAATATTTAGGAGAACTGAAGTAAATATCATCACTCAGAGTCGTTACACTTTCACTCCCCCTGATACTATTTGGCTACCAACATTTGACAACAATTACTTAATTCGTATGTAATTTTATAATCAAATATATGTAAAATAATAGATTTCAAAATCTATGTTCTCAATGTTATTTACTCCCATACATTATTATATGATTTATCTACCTATGTTAACCAGATGTAATAGGGATACTCACTGGAGTGGGTCAACAACGCCTATATGTGAAGAGCAAGGTGAGGTCGACTCTGATGAGTATTGAACTGTATAAAACAGAGGGTAATACCAATTATCTAAATGTTGTTTAGCCTATTATTAAATTGTATAATATATCATATAATTATCTTTAAAAATTAATTAAACACATATATCATTTGTCTATCACAATGTGTGAGTTATAGAAGTTATGGTGAAAATCTCAAAGAACAAAAAAAGTAAAATACACCCGTGGGGATGTATTATGTACCCACGTGGGCGTATAGAAGTTAAAGCAGTAGCTGTTATAGAAGATGTAGCAGTAGCTTAACTGACTTCAAGTCAGTATAAATTCACAAATTGTAACAGCTACAGTAGTGCACATGTTAGCACTGCTGAGTGTAGGATAATGAACTCTATAAATTCCCAATTGTAACGCTTTGCAATTCAGTGAATGAAAATCAAAGAATCAGTTTCACTCTCTCTTTTTCTATTCTGTTTTACTCTATTTACATGGTATCAGTAGACTAGTCGATCCATGGCAACGAAAGACCCTAATGCTTCTTGTAACGCCCAAAATAATTTAATTATTTAATTGATTAAGTTATTTGGAACTTGCAACATTTAATTAAGTTAAATTAAATAGTCAAAGTTATTTTATCAAAAAGGGGCTTAGTTTATTAAGTGGAATAATTGAGTTAGAGTTATTTTATTTTAATTTCAGGGAGTATGTGAATAAGTAAAATAGGTGATGCAAATAAAAGGGCCCAAGTCACTTAAATGACCCAAGCCCAATTACCTTAAAACCCCAAAACCCTACACAAGGTCACATAACCCCAAATTGAAAGGAACTTTCAAGGAAATAGAGAGGGGAAGGAGGTCGTGACTTGGCGTGGGAAAGGAGGAAGGAAAAGGTGAGAACTTTCTCTTTGATTCTTGGTGGGTGAGTGATTTTTGGTCTTAATCTTCATCCTTTTCTTTCCCTATTCCATTTCCTTAATTCCTTGAGCTTATTCCTTCCCATTTTGAATTTCCATGGCTACCCAAAGCAAGAGGGTCACGTTTTGACATTGAAGGGAAAAAGGAGGAGACTTTCCTCAAGTTTTGTGTTGGTAAGTGAAAACCTTGGTTCTAATCACCCTCATTACCTTTGCATGTCCCATTTCCATGAGTCCATGGACCCATTCTCATTATTTTGAATTTCCATTTGTCACCAAGCAAGGTTATTTTCGTTGGGGGCTGGAAATCGATTTTGGAGGCCTCATTTGGTTGTTTTCTTGGTGGTTGATTGAAGCTTTAGCTCACCCAAGGTTAGGGAATCTCCATTACATTTTTGATAACTTGTAGGATGTGTATTATAGTGAGAATAGCTCTAGGGATGATTGTGTTGATTGTATGTTGATTGTATGTTGATTGTATGATTGATGTTTAAATGCTTGAATTTGGTTATAGCATGTTGATTGTTGTTTTGGAAGCATGAGTTGTGATATATGCATAGTGTATGTTTGATGATTTGGTCATATGAGCATGAACAAGTAAATATGATAATTAGCATTAATAATTCATTGGCTATGTTGGTGTGGTTATGTGAGAATTAATTTGTTTGGAAGAAATTAGGCTTTTGAAGTGTGTTGGGTATAGGTTGGAAGGGGGGGGGCGCCAAATGCCTAGCATTTTGGCGCCTGGTTGCTGAAAAGTGGGCGTGTGGGGTTGTGCGGTGGGGCGCCATTCTTTGGGCAACTTGGCGCTGAGGATTAAAACGTGTGTGTGTGTGTGTGTGGCGGGGGGGGCGCGCCATTCTTTGGGCAACTTGGCGCTGTGTCTGAAATGGTGTCTTTGCGCGCCATCTTGCTTGTTGCGCGCGCGCAACTTACTTCGCGCAAGAAGGCCAAGGATTGATCAAGATCTGCGCGCCATCTTGCGCGCGTCCTCACACAGTAACCTCGCGCGCACACCTCTCACCGAAGGACGTAAACTTTTGAGAGTTAGAGCGACTACCCGCGCGCCTTCTTGCGCGCCTCTCTTCTTCTAACGCGCGCCGGTGTGCGCGCCTCGATGGGGATCTTCCAAAACATTGTCTTTGTTGAATTCCTAAGTTCTTAAATTTATTTTGGTGTGTCAAAATGGTCCCCAAGTGATGAGGGTGTCCCCAGGGGGTGGTTTTGGTCCTTAGGCGAGAATTAATTGATAACTAATAAATTGGTGACAAACAATTGGTGTGGTGATGGTGAACAATTGACGAGGTGATGGTAAACAGTTGATGAGGGGGTGATAAACAATTGATGAGGTGGTGTTGGACAACTAACGAGGTAGTAGTTAATAATTGATGCGGTGTGTTTAGTGTGGTGTGATGCATTGTCATATTGTCACATGAATCATATGCATGGCCTCGGCAAACAAATTGATGAGTGGCTTCGGCCAAACAGTTGATGAGGGGCTTCGGCCAACAGTTGATGAGTTACCCGACGGGGTGGTGAGGTGAATATGGATCCACATGCATGTTGCATACACGCATATAATCATACATTCCCTAGCTGTTTGTTAAGGTCCAATTAATCTGTTATGGTTGCTTGCGTGATATCTCATGTGAATGATAAATGCCTTGTTCTGTGAATCTCTGTTGTTAGCTAGTTCTTACTATATGGCTTATTTTACTGTTATTATTTATGTAAAGAGACTCACCCTAGCATTTCTTGTTGCTGCTCTCTCGTGGCGACAAACAGGTGATTCAAGTGATGGTCTTTGTGCCTCAGGGTTTTATTGAGTCACTCGATAGTAACACCGGGGGTTGGGTCTTAGTATTATTTATGGTTATGTATTAAACTTATTTTGAACCTATGTATTGAGTATGTGAACTCAATTTTATTTCATTGTCTTTAAAACTATTAATGGACTAATGTAAACGTTAAACAGGTTATTTTGAGGATTGTAACCCACTTGACTATGTATGCATGATACGCGTTGATGCGTTTGGATTTTAATTATGTTTTGATGATGTTTTATTTGAAAAGTACCACCCTCTTCGAGGTGCGTGGAAAGATTTTGAAAAACTCTGATTTTTAATTAATTGAATTAGCATTAGATATAAGGGGGTGTTACATAAGTGGTATCAGAGCAGTTCGGTCCGTCCGGCCAAGTTGTCGAGTCTGTTAACCCTCGAGTCTTGGTACTCGTTTTCAATCATAATTATGTTGCTGTTTATTACTGTTAATTTTGTCGGTTTGTCCATTAATTGACGTACCTTGTGACTTAATTGTGTTAGATTACGATTGAAAATTATATTGCATTATTGAAATATATGTGACTGAACTGCGTAACTGGTGGTTGTAGCCTTGATTTTGTCTGTTCGTGACTGTTGTTTGTATCATTAAGATATGTGTGATTAAAAGAGTTCTAACGACGTCAAAGGAGTGAAAGTCGTGACGATGCCTTCGCACTCCGGACTGCGTTAAAAGTCTTTTAATGCGGTAGATATAGAATTGAAAGAAAGTAGTTTTGTGACCTTAATTAGTTGGTTGCATGAGTAGGAGGGACTGATCACCCCAATCACTCATCCCCAATGAAAGAGGCGACAATAACTCGTAATTATTATAAATTTTGAATATATACTAATTTCAACTTGATTGATCGAGTGGTGTGTGCAAGCTGATTGACCATTAATTTGTAGAAAAATAGGTGCCTTATGGAAGTTTGAGTTTGAATTGGGGTTTGATAGTCGGGAGATGTCAAAATAAGGATTGACGTAAGATAGAAGCATTGGTATTTAAATGATTGATATGGCGTAGTTCCCTAGCGATAATTAATGATGGTTGGAATAAATCGAGTGAGACTTTGGTAACCTGAAAATAGAGTTTTGGCACAAAGTAAAGGTGTAGATTAAGTATGCCTAAGGGTGTTGTAACCTTCGTGAAGTTCTTAATGAGCATTGGACTAGTTGTGAAGGAAAGTGTTTAGTAGTTGGCTCAAGTATGATCATAGTATGAGGATCAAAGGAAAGAAGGTTAGGTACATAGGACTACATATGAGCTAAGGTGTAGTTGCTTAACCATAGGTGTGTGGAAATGTAATAGGCATGCGACGTAGTATGTGGGAGTCAAAGTATGTAGTACAGAGGTTTAGAGTGCGTTTGAATAGTAAGTGTAGTGAAGCTTAGCGTGACGTAGTGTAGAGAACCGAGGTACCAAAAGAGTGTACCGAGGTGTTGTGAAGTGTAATGGCCGAGGTTAGGGAGTTCTTAGGTGTAGTGTGCCTAAGTGTAATAGTCAAAGGTGAAGTGACTAAGTGTAGTTGATGAAGTGAGTTGTGAATAAGCGTAAGAGTAGTGGATAGACAATATTTGAAGGATTGCTTGTGAATATTGTTACCTTTTGATTGACGTTTTGCTATAGATTGATGTTTTTGTAATGCACGTGAGTTTAATTTTGATTAGTGCTAAATTGTTTGAAGTATGTACTTGAAATGAAATGCGGGTGCTCGGTTATAACAATTAAGGTTAGGATTCAGCGTATAGTCTCCTTTTTGGCAAAGATGAAATGATTGACTTTTCTAACTTCGAGTTTATGGCGGAAAACTAAATTTTGAAAATAATAAGTGGTTGTTTTGTGTGGCAACGTGTTCGTCTTATAAAGAGATTTGGGGTTACGTATAGTTTTCCTTTTTGGACAAAATTGTGAATTCTATAATTTTCGAAAAGAAACGGTACTTGGAAAATTCTGTGTTTTTGGGAATGAACGTAATGTCAAGAATTGTGTTAAATTCTGTTCCAAGTTGTTTAAAATTTTATTACGAGATGTGACGTGATTTTAGCTTTAGGACCGATTATGTCATGGATTGATGTTGTTTGAAAATGACAAGGTCTTACAATAATTTCATGGTTTGACGAGGTAAAATCTTTTGAAAACAAAGAGGTGAGTTTTACTCACGTTTAGGGAAATTTTAAAATGTTGTTTATGTTATGTTTGAACGGTTTTCAAAAATTGGAGTTTCGTGAATTTTCGAATCAAAAACGCTATTTTGAGAAATTATGTTTGTTTGAAACTTAAGGACGAAACCATAAAGATTTGATTGTTTAATTGTTATGCTTGAATATGGATTTCGATTATGGGAGTGCTGTGTTAGTTGAATTTACAAATCTTTTGGAAAACCGTAAATTTTATATATGTGCGAGCATTAATGAGTTTTGAACAAGAATTGATGTCCGGATGGTTGCACAGTAAAAAATTTTTTGGAATGTCCATATTTCAGGAAACTCTGCCGAATTTTCGTTAGGAATTTTGATATATGTTCAAAGTGGTAATTGAATTGTGTGATTAGAAGGTAAATGAAATTGAGAAAATGTTATGTGTAGTGATTTAAATTGTACGCTGTTTTGTTATCTAAAAAGCTGCTGGTTTGCAACTTAGCGTTCTTTGTTTTGAGTTGAATTTTCGTAGTCCTTATAGATAAAAAGGGTGCGGTTCATTCTTTGTCTTTATAAATACAAAGGTGATTGATGAGTGAGTGTCGAAGTGTATAGGTATCGAAGTGTGGTGTTAACTAAGTATGGATGAGTCGAAATGTAAGCATGGTCGAAGAGCAGAGTTATTGAAATAGGTGTAAATATCTAAGTGAGGAGTATGTCTGTCGAAGTATATATATTGCCGAAAATCTAGTATTAGGTATGTGCAATTAAGTATATCGAAATCTAGTATGGTACAGTTATGGAGATATTGAGGTAAAGTGTAAGTCGAAGTTAGTGTTTGTCGAAACGTAGGTAAGTTGAAGTATTGAGTTGTCGACATGAGTAATGTCTAAGTATATTTCTCTAAGTTAGAGTGGAAGTGTCGAAATATCGAAGTTGTCGAAGTATAGTGAGATGTATATAAACTAAGTGTAAAGGAGTGGGTGTTTAAGTATACTGTATATCTACCGGGATGAAATGTTGCGTTTAAGAGTGTTGTGCTCAAGCGTAGTGTAACCAAGGTGAGTAACTGAGGGAGCAAGGAAGGGTAATTGCTGTAGTGTGCATACACCTAAGTACAGATGCCGTTTGTTGTTAACATGATTCAGGATTGTTGCTAAGCACCGGGAGTGCGGTTGTTAGGGAACTCAGTGTGGAATTATTAGTAATGAAGACGAGTAGGTCAATTAGATGAAAGCGATGGGTTAGGTTAGTAGGTTGAGTTCGGAGATGAGCACCAGAGATTGGAAACTTAAATAGGGTAAGCTAATCGCAAATCGTAGTTGAGAGTATAGTGTCTCTGCATCGGAATAGATGGTATTTGAGTAGTCGAGTAGGATCTGGATACCCTACAGGTTAGATTATCTGCTAAGGGTAAGAGTGTAGAGAAAGTGGGTGGTTTGTTACCTTAGTGTACGATAGATTATGATGAGTATGGGTAGAGGTGAGAAGAAGTTGGGTATTGCTTTGTGAGTATTTTCGAGGACGAAAATATTCTAAGTGGGGGAGAGTTGTAACGCCCAAAATAATTTAATTATTTAATTGATTAAGTTATTTGGAACTTGCAACATTTAATTAAGTTAAATTAAATAGTCAAAGTTATTTTATCAAAAAGGGGCTTAGTTTATTAAGTGGAATAATTGAGTTAGAGTTATTTTATTTTAATTTCAGGGAGTATGTGAATAAGTAAAATAGGTGATGCAAATAAAAGGGCCCAAGTCACTTAAATGACCCAAGCCCAATTACCTTAAAACCCCAAAAAACCTACACAAGGTCACATAACCCCAAATTGAAAGGAACTTTCGAAGGAAATAGAGAGGGGAAGGAGGTCAGCAGCTTGGCGTGGGAAAGGAGGAAGGAAAAGGTGAGAACTTTCTCTTTGATTCTTGGTGGGTGAGTGATTTTTGGTCTTAATCTTCATCCTTTTCTTTCCCTATTCCATTTCCTTAATTCCTTGAGCTTATTCCTTCCCATTTTGAATTTCCATGGCTACCCAAAGCAAGAGGTCACGTTTTGACATTGAAGGGGAAAAGGAGGAGACTTTCCTCAAGTTTTGTGTTGGTAAGTGAAAACCTTGGTTCTAATCACCCTCATTACCTTTGCATGTCCCATTTCCATGAGTCCCATAGACCCATTCTCATTATTTTGAATTTCCATTTGTCACCAAGCAAGGTTATTTTCGTTGGGGGCTGGAAATCAGTTTTGGAGGCCTCATTTGGTTGTTTTCTTGGTGGTTGATTGAAGCTTTAGCTCACCCAAGGTTAGGGAATCTCCATTACATTTTTGATAACTTGTAGGATGTGTATTATAGTGAGAATAGCTCTAGGGATGATTGTGTTGATTGTATGTTGATTGTATGTTGATTGTATGATTGATGTTTAAATGCTTGAATTTGGTTATAGCATGTTGATTGTTGTTTTGGAAGCATGAGTTGTGATATATGCATAGTGTATGTTTGATGATTTGGTCATATGAGCATGAACAAGTAAATATGATAATTAGCATTAATAATTCATTGGCTATGTTGGTGTGGTTATGTGAGAATTAATTTGTTTGGAAGAAATTAGGCTTTTGAAGTGTGTTGGGTATAGGTTGGAAGGGGCGCCAAATGCCTAGCATTTTGGCGCTGGTTTCTTGAAATTGGGCGTGTGGGGTTGTGCGGTGGGGAGCGATTCTTTGGGCAACTTGGCGCTGAGGATTAAAACTGCGTGTGTGTGTGTGTGTGGGGGGGGCGCCATTCTTTGGGCAACTTGGCGCCTGTGTCTGGAAATGGTGTCTTTGCGCGCCATCTTGCGCGCGCGCGCCAACTTACGCGCAAGAAGGCCAAGGATTGATCAAGATGCGCGCGCCATCTTGCGCTGCAAGCCCCTGCGTAACCTCGCGCAAGCACACCTCTCACCAAGGACGAAACTTTTGAGAGTTAGAGCGACTACCCGCGCCTTCTTGCGCGCTCTCTTCTCTCGCGCGCCGGTGTGCGCGCCTCGATGGGGATCTTCCAAAACATTGTCTTTGTTGAATTCCTAAGTTCTTAAATTTATTTTGGTGTGTCAAAATGGTCCCCAAGTGATGAGGGTGTCCCTGGGGGTGGTTTTGGTCCTTAGGCGAGAATTAATTGATAACTAATAAATTGGTGACAAACAATTGGTGTGGTGATGGTGAACAATTGACGCGGTGTGATGGTAAACGATTGATGAGGGGGTGATAAACAATTGATGAGGTGGTGTTGGACAACTAACGAGGTAGTAGTTAATAATTGATGCGGTGTGTTTAGTGTGGTGTGATGCATTGTCATATTGTCACATGAATCATATGCATGGCCTCGGCCAAACAGCTTGATGAGTGGCTTCGCCAAACAATTTGATGAGGGCTTCGCCAACGGTTGATGAGTTACCCGACGGGGTGGTGAGGTGAATATGGATCCACATGCATGTTGCATACACGCATATAATCATACATTCCCTAGCCGTTTTGTTAAGGTCCAATTAATGCATTATGGTTGCTTGCGTGATATCTCATGTGAATGATAAATGCCTTGTTCTGTGAATCTCATTTGTTAGCTAGTTCTTACTATATGGCTTATTTTACTGTTATTATTTATGTAAAGAGACTCACCCTAGCATTTCTTGTTGCTGCTCTCGTGGCGACAAACAGTGATTCCAAGTGATGGTCTTTGTGCTCTCTGGGGTTTTATTGAGTCACTCGATAGTAACAGGGGTTGGGTCTTAGTATTATTTATGGTTATGTATTAAACTTATTTTGAACCTATGTATTGAGTATGTGAACTCAATTTTATTTCATTGTCTTTGCAAACTATTAATGGACTAATGTAAACGTTAAACAGGTTATTTTGAGGATTGTAACCCACTTGACTATGTATGCATGATACGCGTTGATGCGTTTGGATTTTAATTATGTTTTGATGATGTTTTATTTGAAAAGTACCACCCTCTTCGAGGTGCGTGGAAAGATTTTGAAAAACTCTGATTTTTAATTAATTGAATTAGCATTAGATATAAGGGGGTGTTACACTTCTACTATTGAACCGTTAGTCACGTTCGTCTTGAAGATTTCTGACAAGCTAGACGAGAAGAATTTTCTCGTACGGCGTCAGCAAGTCGAACCAATGATTAACGCGCATAATCTACAAAGCTACATTCACTTTCCAGAAATTCCTACTCAATTTCTTACAGACGAGGATCGTATCGCTCAAAAAGAGAATCCTTTGTATCGTAATTGGCTTAAACAAGATCAGTGGTTGTTATCATGGTTGCAATCCACGCTTTCTGCAGCGATTATGCCTCGTGTGCTTGGATGTGTTCATGCGTTTCAACTCTGGGATCGTATTCATGATCACTTCCAGAAGTTGACGCGTGCGAAGGCGATACAGTTACGCTCAGAACTTCATTCCACAACGCTTGATTCTCGCACCATTGATGAATATTTGCTTCGCATCAAGACAATAATTGACAATCTTGCATCGTTGGTGATCCTGTTCCTCTTGCACAACACATTGATATCGTTCTCGAAGGTTTGCCTCAAGATTTTGCACCGGTGATCTCTGTTATTGAGAGCAAGTTTGAAATGATGGGACTCGAAGAAGTTGAAGCTCTCTTGCTTGCACATGAAATGCGCAGTGAAAGATCCAAGAAGAAATCAGAGTCTGAAGTTGCCTCACTCAACCTTACATATTCTATTTTGCACTCTGCCTCTGGTAATGCTGCTACCGAGTCTGTTTCTACTCAACAAACCACTGGTAACACTGTTTCAAACTCTACTCCTGATAATAATAATTTCGTGAATCAATTCTCTGGTAATTTTCGTGGTTGTGGTGGCCGGAATGGTCGCGGTGGTCATGGCAGGTTTGGCAATGTGCAGTGCCAAGTGTGCTTTAAATTTGGTCATCTTGCTTCTATGTGCTATCACAGATTCAATCAACAATTTCAGGCCCCAATACCTGCTGATTTCCAAGGTTTTCAACCTCCTCCAAATTCTTATACCAATTTAGCCCCCAACCCCATTCATCTTTACCAAAATACCTGGCCAATACCTAATTTCAATCCTTATGCTCACTATAATCCTAGACCAGTCCCTCAACAACACCAACAATCACCATATCATCAAGCGTATATGACCACTGCTGCACCTGCTACAAATCATGCTCAAACACAACTTCCATGGGCCCCCGACACTGCTGCCTCCCTCCATACCACCCTGGAATCTCAGAACATACATCAACAGTCTCCTTTTGAGGTCCGGACCCATTTACATAGGAAATGGTCAAGGTTTGAACGTCAAAACTTGTGGCTCTTCAACTTTTTCCTCTCCTATAAATCCTCAAGTTAATTTTGTGCTTAACAAATTGATTCATGTGCCTAAGATAACTAAAATTCTGCTCAGTGTAAGTCGTTTTTGTGCTGATAATAATGTCTTTTTCCAGGGGTTGAAACACAAGAGTGCGAGCCCTTTCTTTCATTTCAAGTAGGCCACTTTTTCCGGAACGCAGTCTTTTCACGCTAAAGATTGCTTGTCTTTGATCAAGCCACCAATGAACTTCTCCTCCATGGTCCTGTGAAAGGTGATGGCCTCAACGAATTTGCTCCATTCCAGTTTCATCACTTGTCAAAGACTACTCAACCTTCCAATGCTTCGGGTCCAATCTCAGTCTCTCCTGCCACTGCTCAAGTGTCCAATAATCTCAGTAATTCTTCCTTTAAACCATCTATCAATGCTGTCATTTCCCCTTCCCCTAGTCTTAGGCACACATGGCACTTAAGACTAGGCCATCCTAATCATGTAGCTATGAATACTATATTCTCCAAATGTAATATTTCCATTTCAAATAGAGATGTTTCTAAATTTTGTGTTGCATGTGTCATGGGTAAAGCTCATAAGTTGTATGCTCCACCTTTTGAAACTGTTTATACCACACCTCTTGAACTAATCTTTAGTGACCTTTGGGGTCCAACACCTGTTGAATCACTAACCAAGCTCTTTACTATGTCACATTTGTTGATGTTGCAACTAGGTTTACATGGCTCTACCTACTTAAAAGAAAATCTGATACCTTACCTATATTCAAACAGTTCAAAGCCTTAGTGGAGAAACAGTTTGGCCTACCAATTAAAGCTATACAAACAGATTGGGGAGGGGAGTTTAGACCATTTACTACATACCTAACAGACCTTGGCATCATCCACAGAGTGATTTGTCCCCACACACACCATAAAAATGGAGTGGTGGAGAGAAAACATAGACATATTGTTGACCTAAGCCTGTCTCTTCTTAGCCATGCATCTCTACCTCTCAAATTTTGGGACTATGCAGTCCAAACAGCCGTATACCTCATCAATAGACAACCATCTGCACCTCTCAAACACATACCTCCATACACTGCCCTATTCCAAACAGATCCAGATGACCAGTTTCTAAAAGTTTTTGGTTGTGCTTGCTTCCCTCTCTTAAGACCATACAATGCACACAAATTTGATTTTAGATCCAATGAATGTATCTTCTTGGGATATTCCACCTCGCACAAAGGATATAAATGTCTTTCCCCCACTGGGAAAGTCATAGTCTCAAAGGATGTCATCTTCAATGAGTCTAGGTTTCCATACTCTGAACTATTTCTGTAACATCCCAGACTGCTTCAAGAAGTGTCGACTGCCCCCACGAACCAACACGAGTCTTTTCAGCATGCTTTGTCCTCACTTGCATGCTTTCCAGAAAACTTCCCAGAAGGTCACCCATCCCACTACTACTCCAAGCCAAGCACGCTTAACTATGGAGTTCTTATGGGGTGGACTCCCGAAAAGAAGATGCACCTTGTTGGTATGTGTAGTCCAAATCAATTCTTTTAAGCCTTCCTTCAACTGTACAGTCCCATACCTGCACAGCCTCAGGATCCCTCTCATTCCGATGCGTATTCGGTTCATTCACGCGCTCCTTCGCTTTGAAGCTGCCAGGAGTCGCTCTTTGCCATGCCACCTTTTTGGGCACCGACGATCACTCCCCGCCCTCGTCGACCCCGAATGTCACATGCCCACCAGCTTCCGCTTGGTTCGTCCCCGAACCACACCTTACTGAGAGAGGTCCAACTTTGCTCGATACCATTTGTGACATCCCGATGCCTTCCCGAAGTGTCGATCGCCCCACGAACCAACACGAGTCTTTTCAGCATGCTTTGTCCTCACTTGCATGCTTTCCGGAAAACTTCCCAAAAGGTCACGCATCCCACTACTACTCCAAGCCAAGCACGCTTAACTATGGAGTTCTTATGGGGTGGACTCCCGAAAAGAAGATGCACCTTGTTGGTATGTGTAGTCCAAATCAATTCTTTTAAGCCTTCCTTCAACTGTACAGTCCCTACCTGCACAGCCTCAGGATCCCTCTCATTCCGATGCGTATTCGGTTCATTCACGTGCCCCTTCGCTTTGAAGCTGCCAGGAGCCGCTCTTTGCCATGCCACCTTTTTGGGCACCGACGATCACTCCCCGCCCTCGTCGGCCCCGGATGTCACAATTTCCCTCCTCCAAGTCCAAACTTGTGTCTTCTAGTTCTGGTCTCACTCTTGGTCCTCTTCCTACTGTCACTAAGTTAACTACTGTTACTCCACGGGCACATGAATCATCCGACCCTACTTCCACACCACCACAAACTGATAATTCATCATCCCATGATACTTCATCTGAACCTTCATCTCAAGCTACTCCTTCCCAAAATCACACTGCCAGTAACTTTCCAGCATCTAACTTACCTACTCAAGCACCTACCAACACTCATCCTATGCAAACTAGATCAAAATCTGGCATTCCTCTAACTAGACTTCATCCATCAGTATTCCTCACTACCATTGAACCTAGGATAGCCAAACAAGCCATCCAAAATCCCAACTGGCTTGCAGCAATGCAAGCCGAATTTGATGCCCTTCAAAACAATAAAACCTGGTCCCTTGTCCCATTTCCACCAAATAGGAAAGCCATTGGTTGTAAGTGGGTATTTCGTGTCAAAGAAAATGGTGACGGGTCTGTGAATAAGTACAAGGCAAGATTAGTTGCCAAAGGGTTCCATCAAATCTATGGGAAAGATTTTCATGAGACGTTCTCACCTGTGGTAAAACCTGTCACTATAAAGGTCATACTCACTCTTGCTCTAACCTACAAGTGGCCAATTCATCAATTAGATGTCAATAATGCTTTCTTGAATGACATTCTACATGAAGAGGTTTATATGGAACAACCCTATGGGTTTATATCTACAGATTCTACATTGGTTTGTAAGTTGCACAAGTCCCTTTATGGACTTAAGCAAGCTCCTAGGCAATGGTTTGAAAAACTCACCCATACATTACTCACTCTTGGGTTTAAGTCCTCCAAGTGTGATCCATCTCTGTTTACATTCTGTGCCAAGAACTCTGTAGCCTATTTACTTGTGTATGTTGATGATATAATACTCACATGCAACTCTCCTTCTTTGCTGAAAATCATCACTCAGAAACTTCATCATAATTTTGCTCTCAAAGATCTAGGGGAATTGGATTATTTTCTAGGAATTGAGGTTCACAAACAACCTACAGGTTCTCTATTGCTCACTCAGTCAAAGTACATTCGAGACCTCCTCTTGAAGACTAATATGCATGATGCTGCAGCTGTTTCCTCACCCATGGCTTCAAGTACAAAGTTATCAAAAACTGGTTCACCTCAATTCAAAGATCCCACTATGTACAGATCAGTGGTTGGTGCTCTACAATATGCTACTCTAACTAGACTTGAGATTAGCTACTCTGTCAATAAAGTTTGCCAATTCATGGCCAATCCTTTGGAAAGTCATTGGGTTGTCGTTAAACGAATATTAAGGTATCTTAAGGGTACTGTGAGCCATGGTCTTCTCCTCAGTCCTGCACACTGCAACATGCCATTCAATTTAACAAGACTCTGTGATGCGGATTGGGCTGCAGATTCTGATGACAGAAGATCAACATAAGGTTCTGCAGTGTTTTTTGGCCCAAATTTGGTATCTTGGTGGTCTAGGAAACAACCATTGGTTGCTAGATCAAGTTGTGAAGCTGAATATCGTAGCTTAGCTCATACCACAACAGAAATCTTGTGGATTCAGACACTTCTGTCAGAATTACATGTCAAGATGACACCTCCAATTATCTACAGTGACAATCAAAGTGCTGTGGCAATGGCACATAACCCTGTAATACCCCAATTTTGTCCGTCCTTTTTAGCTTAAGCCAATTTCAATTATCCAGCTCAACTAAATCGAAATACCGTTGTTTAAATTAGGCAGGCACGCGAATGATCGATCTTTTCGTGCGTTCTTCAATTTAATCTTCGTATTTGGGTTTAGTCGTACATAAGTAGGTCTACCAAAAGTCATTTTTTCTAGAAATTTGGCTCGTCTTTTCAATTCAGGCTTAAGAGTGCAACTCTGAGTTAATTTTAGTGTTTCAGTTAATGAGCTCATTTCTTCTATTTTGGGTCTCGTTTTAGTGTACTTCTCTAGTCTGGCACGGTCTCGTCTTTGTATTCGACCCGACTCTTTTTTTTTTTTTATTATTCTTATTTTGTGCAGTTATTTTATTTTGAGCATATATCATCAAAAAAATGTCAAAAAAAATCTATTTAATTTTTATTACAAATTAGAAATGTTCAAATGTCCAAATGTCCAGAAAATACAAAAAAAGGTAATACAAAATGTACAAAAAAATAGGAATCCGAAAATAATAGAAAAAAAATGCAAAAAAATATAGAGGTGCAATTAGGATTTTTCAGCTGCTCTCCAACTGCTGATTTGGGCTGCAGATCTGAAAAAAATGAAGAGTCAAAGTTAGTCAAAGCCCAAAAAACGAAATTAAATGCTAAACCTAGTTCTCTAGTATAAAAGAAGGATCAGACATTGGTCAAAGGGCACGATTTTCGAGGTAAACAGCACCAAAAAAACGATTAGGGTTTTACACTGAAACCCTAATCACACAAACACTGTTTTTGAGATCTGAGCATTCGAAAAAAGGAGGAAATGTTTCGAACAGAGGCAACCCAGAAGCAATAGATTAAGAAACAACAACAACAGTCCATCAAGGAAAAGAGAACTGATTCATTTTTTTTTCACAGGAGACCAGGTTGGTATTTTCTGTGTATATAAAAATCCGAAAGTATAAGAACATGTATATAGATATGTTCTTTTTTTGTTGTTTGCTATGTTTCAAAGTAAAAAATATATACAAAGATTTTGACTGTTTATAATAGAATCGAGAAAGGAAAAAACCAAAACCAAAAATACTATATACAGAGGAGATGGAGAAGGAGAGAAGGAAAAAAAACATATACAAAACAGACAGAAAAAAGAAAAAAAAACGAACCTAAGCCCGGTTCCGGCGAGAACGCCGCCGCTTGGCCGTCTTCTCCGGCGGACTGTTCGTCGCCTCCGACGTCACCCCCTCGACGTCGCAACCCCTCCCTCCGTTCCATCTCACCGTCGCTCCCTCTCCCTCTCGCTACTTCTTCCTCTCTCGTCGGACCTCCATCTCTCTCTCCCATGGTGAGTCCAAGCTCACTCTCTCTCTCTCTTGGGATCTCTCATGGAGGAAGCCAACATTTTTTTCTTCTCTCCTGGAGCCTCTCACAGCGGCGCCTATTGTGGGAAGGTTAAAGGAAAGTTAGGGTTAACTTTAATACATCCATTATATACTGGGCCTTGTTTTATTCATTTATTTATTTTCTTGTTCAGATTACTTTTAAACACGCCCGCGTTTTCACAAAGACTTCCCCAAACCCACCTTATTTTTTTTTGGACTGTGCGCCCCAAGTCCCCAAAAAACGAACAGACCCTCAATTTTCACACCCCCTGTTTAATAGTGTAGCCCCTGTAATTATTTGCACACCTCATTTTGCAATTTTCACATTTTTCTCGTTTTTTTAATTCTTTCTAACTTAAATACTCTTCGTTAAATCAAAAACTTTGTTAGTGGTCTTGCGAAGCCTTTGCTTGCATGATCATTAACAATGAGGACCTAGTGGTGATCACTTGGAGCCTTTACTCAATTGATCATCATGAATGCCTAATTTTTCTAAAAAACTTTCAATAAATCAAAAACTTTGTTAATAGTCTTGCGAAGCCTTTGCTTGCATGATTATTAACAATGAGGAACTAGTGGTGATCACTTGGAGCCTTTGCTCAATTGATCATCATGAATGCCTAATTTTTCTAAAAACTTTCAATAAATCGAAAAACTTTGTTAGTGGTCCTGCGAAGCCTTTGCTTGCATGATTATTAACAATGAGTGCTAATGATGGTCACTTGGAGCCTTCGCTCAATTGATCACCATGAAAGCTCAGTTTTCATAATTAAACAATATAAAAAATAAAAACTTTACCCAGAACTACGTAGCTTTGAATTCTCCATTGCACCTGGAGATACGTAGGAGCGGATCACCTCCGTCAAGCACAACAAACCAAAAACATTTTCCCTTCCAAAAGGACCAAAGCGGCTAACTCTCGTCAAGTGCCGCAAATAAAAGTTTTCCTTAAGTCTATTTAATCGAGAGGCAAATTTAAGTACTTTTCAAATCAACACCTAAAACCATGTTTAATTAAAGGTTCCCTTTCAGTAGAAAGGAGGTGTGGGGCGCTAATACCTTCCCCATGCCTAACCGACCCCCGAACCCAAATCTTTCGGTTTTCCAAAAGACCATTTGCCTTCCAAAAAGGTTTTTCTTCAATATTTTCCTTATAAAAAATATTGGTGGCGACTTCATTGTTCTAAAAGGTTGTAAACGAAGAAAAACCCCTCGGGGACTTTTTCGGGCGCAACAGCTGGCGACTTCACTGGGGACTAAAAAAAAAATTCAAAAGAGGGTCGAGCCTAATTAATTAAATATGTGATTTGTGTGTTTGATTTGAATATTTTGTTTTTGCCTCTATTCTTCTTCTTTCTCATACAAGCATTGTTGCATTCATATGCATTCGCTTCTTCCTCTGCCATGATTGTTTTCCCTCTTATCTTCTTAGCTTGTATGCTTAGTTCCTCCATACATTCCCCCACTCTTATCATGTTCCCCCCCCTTCTTGGCTCCCTTTCTTGAGGTAAGCAATGTAATTGGTTGTTGTTGAAACTCTAGGCTGGCTTGTTTGATATTAAACCCTAGGGTAGACAACATGTTATTGTTTGCTTTTATCTGGACTGTTCTGGGTTTCCATTTGCAGGTGGGGAAGGGTAGTTATTTCTAAGTATCGTGCCCTCAACACACACTTCACACCCTATACTTGTGAGCGTTGAGTGGGGCCTAAAACCCAAGGTCTGAACAAAAACCTAGGAGAGTGGGAACGACTAGTGACTGCCATTCGTAGACCTTTGTCTGTATGGCTCTCATGAAAGTTTCGCCCAAGAGCACGCTTTGTCATGATGCCTCGCACTCGGTAGCTTTCTACGATTGTGGGTGTCATCATGAGAAAGACTTTAGCTCTTGGTTGCCATTGTGAGGAAGTGATTAGAACCTACATGGGAGGATTACCCTTTTCGCCGACTTTATACCTTTGGATTCCCACCATTCGTAGGACACGGGGGCACGCCTTTGTTTGTTGCATTTAGCTTAAGCATTCCTTTTCTCAAACTTTATTTCGAAAGTTGTAATTTTTCTTTCATAAACACCTACATGAGGTGGCATGCAGCGTGTATCTTCGAAAATGTTCAAAGTACCACCAATTAAACCTCATTTTATTACTATTTTTCCATGTCATTTCGCATCCACATCATTTCGCATTCACATCATTTTGCACCATTGCATTTGCATCTAACAAAATTTTGAAAAAAAAAAACTTTCATCATTTGCATTCTTCATGCATTAAAGTTATAATCATACATATCGCATTGCATTGCATTCATTTATTCATTCTTGTGTTCATAAGTGTGTTCCGTCAACAGAAAATCAGGCAAGCTGGTTAGACATCGCTATTTGACGCGTGTGCAAGCAAGGAACATGGACAACAATCAAGGCGACGATCGTATAATCCACCGCCACATCGAATGTCGAATTCCAGGAGATCCTAATCCTAATGGTCAGGGTCAGCATGGTCAGAATCAAGGGAATCAAGTCCTTCAAGCTGAGATGGATATCATAAAAGCTCAAATGGCAGAGGTCATAAGAGTGCTGAGTGCCTTAAGAAATGTTGGTACGGTGAAGCTCTCTGCTGCTTTGGGTGGACAATCCTCCTCCCCCTCCTGGGTCGGGGATCCCTCAAGCCCTTCAAACAGTGCAATGGCCTCCCTATGGTCTCCCACTAGGCTATACGCCTCCTGCTGCTGACACAAATCCTGGAGGAGATCCTCCAAGAACCGCAGGGCAAGCTCAGCCTGACGTAGTTGCGAATGAAGTTGGAACGGGGACGCCTCAAGCCCAGATCCCAATCCCTGCTACTGCTCCAGGAACTCCGGCGGGTTTCAATTGGCCAATAACGGTCCATCCCCAAGTTCAGGGACCAATTCCTGGGAATACAATTCACTCACGTGACCCACACGTGAACCCAACCGTAGTGTCGATGAGTAATCCTCATTAGGGTGTGAATGTTTTCCCTCAGAATTACCCTACTGAAACCAGAAGTCAGTATCAGATGCTAGAAGAAAGATTAAGAGCTGTTGAAGGAGCAGGTTCACGGGCCAGAAATGCCCATGAGCTGTGTTGGTCCCTAATCTAGTCTTGCCTCCCAAATTCAAAGCACCAACTTTTGACAAATACAGAGGGACGACTTGCCCAGTCAGTCATGTGACGATGTACTGCCGGAAAATGACTGCCCATGCCCGTGATGATAACCTGATGATGCATTGCTTTCAGGAAAGTTTAGCTGGAGCTCCCCTTGACTGGTACATGCAGTTGGAGCCAACCAATATCCGCTGCTGGAAGGACATGGCAGGTGCTTTTATGCGTCAATACCAGTACAACAATGATTTGGCTCCGGATAGGACTCAGCTACAATGCATGTCCAAGAGAGATAATGAGTCTTTTAAGGAGTACGCTCAGAGGTGGAGAAACCTCGTTGCTCAAGTAAAACCTCCTCTGCTGGACAAAGAAATGGTCCACATGTTTATGGATACCCTTCCTGCAGTGTATTACGATAGGTTGGTTGGCAGCGTAGCCTCGAATTTCTCTGATATGGTCGTCACAGGAGAAAGAGTAGAGAATGGAATGCGCAGCGGAAGAATATCTCATGGCCCAACACCTCCTTCCAGTCAGAAAAAGCCGTTTTCGGGGCACCACAAGAAGACAGAGGGTGAAACCAACGCAATTATTGGAGCCGGTGGCCCATCACACAACAATCCTCTACAAGCTATTCCTTCTCAAGCACCACCTGCACAGCCATTTCAGTCAAACTATCAGTACCGGAACTATAATGAAAGGAAGCCTGTTGTCTTTGATCCCATTCCCATGTCCTACACGGACTTGTTTATTTATCTCATCACTAACAAAATAATCAATACTCGTCAAATGAAGCCATATCAGCCTCCCTATCCCAGAGGGTACAACGCAAATGCTACCTGCGCCTTTCATTCTGGGGCAGTAGGTCATGTGGTGGAGGATTGTAAAGCATTCAAGTATGTGGTGCAAGAATTACTTGATGCGAAGAGCATATCATTTCAACAACCCAATGTAGCCACCAATCCGTTGCCAGGGCATGGAGGATCTGCTGTTAATGCCGTTGACCATCAGGGGGGTCAGTGTTTGGTTAGAAAGGTTGATTGCATTCAGATGCCTTTGAATTTTATCCATGTTGAATTATGCCGTTTTGGTATCATCAAAGAAGGGTGTGCTAGGAAAGACGCGTGTGATAATCCTCGCTACATCGGGGCATGTGAAAGCTTTAAACCAATTCTCCAAGATCTCTTAGACATTGTAGTGACCGAAAAATCCGGGAAAGGATTCTTCGAAGTTCGAAAGGAAGCCGCCACCAAATTTTAGTTTAAGGGCAAATTCGGAAAATCCCTTTATGTTTTGGACAAGGCAGGTTTAGGGTTCGGGAGTCGTTATACGTGGGGAAGGTATTAGCACCCCACGACATCCTTTGTCTAATTAATTATATTTTAATATTTACCCTTTTATTTACAGAGAAAAAGACTTAATTAAGTTTTTTATTTTTAGTGTTTGACAAGAGTGGACTCTTGTTCCTACGTACCTCCGGATGCAATGGAGGAATCAAAACTACCTAGTTCTTCCTGAAAAAGGTTTGTTGGTTGGTGTTTTTTAGTGTAGGGGTCCTAGGATTCCTTGAACTGCATGACTCACTCGATTCTAGGACGACTAACCCGATTGTTCAACCGACTTAGTCCCCTACTTTTGAAAGTATTTTTGAGGTTTTTTGAAAGAAGTTTGTTTGATGTGAGATGAGTTGGTTTTAGAATAGGTATTCTAGAACTCCCGAATCAGATGACTCATTAGTTTTAGAACGACGACTAACTTGATTGTATGCTTAACCGACTTAGTCCCTATTTTTAGGAAAAAGCGATTTATTTATTTGCTTATAAGTTTTTAGGATTACTTGATATGCACTCATTGGTCCTAGGATGATGACTAACTTGGTTGTACAATTGATTTAGTCTTTTATTTGATTTTTGAAGAAATAAACTAATTTGTGCATAAAAATAAAATAAAAGACAAAAACTGATAATTAATAAAGACTAGGCTAAAAAAATAAAAAAATAAATAACTATATACATAAATAAATATGAATAGATATATACATAAACAATAAATAAATAAATAAATAAATAGATTATATTATAAATAAATGATAAATAAATATGTACATAAAAATAAACAAAATAAATACAAAACTAACCTGGACTCGACGAGTGTCGAACCGAACCGAGCAGTCTGACCAGGTCAATCGCGAACCGGACTCCTATCTAGTCCATTTTGACCCCAAGACCGCCATAACCGCTTTGAGAATCGTAAAACCGACTCAAAACGTCCAAATGATCAAAGACGGACTTTTAGTGAAATGGGCCGCTCTCGCTTTGACCCAAAATATCACTTAACCCGCCAATGATCTCCTCCTCTAACTTCACCTCTCAACCCCTTTTATATCCAATTGCTAGGGAGCTCTTGTTTCTTGTGAGCAATGTGGGACTAGAACAAGGTAGAGAAAGCAATTCCCCTTTAAAACACAATTCCCGTTTTTCTCAAATCAGTCACCGTAAAATTGCGATTCCGGATTCGTTAACCGTTGGATCGTCTTCCTTTTTTGACAGTAGGTTCGTGAGACATATATCTACGCTTTCACCGTTCGGATCGTCGAAACGAGGTCTGAGGAGAGTTTCCTTCGCAATAGCTGCAGTTTTTGGTCCGTTTTTCTCAAACCACTCATCGTAAAAGTGTGATTCCGGATTCGTTAACCGTCGGATCGTCTTCATTTTTTTACAGCGGGTTCGTGGGAAATATGTCTTCACTTTCACCGTTCAGATCGTATAAACGAGGTCCAAGGAGAGAGAAATTTCCTTCGAATAGTAGCTAAAAACTAACACCCGAAAATACGCAAAAAAACTACTATTTTATGTAATTTTCAGAAAAAGTCCAAAATAAAATGGTTGAAAAAGTCCAAATTAAAAACTATTAAAAGAACTCGAAAAAAATTGGGGTATAACAGATAGACACCTGGTTCAAGTGGGAACTCAGGAAAAGGAAGGAAGTGTATCTACCTTGCAATCAGGTAGCGGAGGCTTCAAGAGGGAGAAATGGCTGGCCAAACGCAGAGGAAGAACACCCAATCAGGGGAAGATGGTCATCGCTAACCTCAAGGACAACTTCCGGAGTGTCGGCATGCTGAACTCTGACCAGGTTAACGTAGTTGAAGAAGGATCAAGCTCGAGCGGCTGTGTTGTCGGCTTAGTGCGCTGCTGTGCTGTTGGAGAGAAGCTGCAAAACTGGGAGACCATGGATTTCCCCGTATTTTTCAATTTAAAGTAATTTTCATTGTAATGTAGATTCCTCGGCTCTGCCCAAGGCCTTGGAACATTTCATTCGGGCACACATGTTTTTGTCAAGACTATTCAGGAAATAAAGTGTTATTTTGAATTTTCAATAAAATTTCTGTCTTCATCTCTCGTTTGTGTGTCTTTTCTTTGTCTTTATTCGCCGCTCCATTTTTAATGCAGATCAAAAATAGTCTCTGAAAATAATAATGCCCATAACTCATACTGTGACTTTGATTACCCGATTAATCAAGCCGAGGAATATGTTGAGGACGATTGGGATGCTCCTCCGGAAATCATAAGAATGGTAGAACAAGAAGAAAAGGTCATTGAGCCTCATGGGGAGTCCACAGAAATGATCAATTTGGGTACTAAGGAAGACAGAAAAGAGGTCAAGGTGGGTACTGCAATGGGCGATAGAGAGCGCAAAAGGTTGATTCAGCTCCTGCTTGACTACGTTGACGTATTCACATGGACTTATCAGGACATGCCAGGGTTGAGCACAGATATTGTTGAGCACAGATTGCCGCGAAGATCGAGAATGCCCCGTAAAAAAAGCAGTTAAGGCGAATGAAGCCTGAAATGTCTTTGAAAATCAGGGATGAGGTCAAGAAACAGTTTGATGCAGGATTCCTAGCTGTGGCAAAATACCTTGAGTGGGTAGCAAACATCGTTCCGGTCCCTAAGAAAGATGGAAAGGTTCGAATGTGTGTCGACTACCGTGATTTGAACAGAGCAAGCCCTAAAGATGATTTCCCTCTACCCCATATTGATGTCTTGGTGGATAGTACTGCTCAGCATTCGATGTTCTCCTTCATGGATGGATATTCTGGCTATAACCAGATCAAAATGGCTCCAGAGGATATGGAGAAAACCACCTTCATAACCCTTTGGGGGACGTTCTGTTACAAGGTGATGCCTTTCGGGTTGAAGAATGCCGGGGCAACTTATCAAAGAGCGATGGTAACCCTATTCCATGACATGATGCATAAGGAGATTGAAGTCTATGTGGATGACATGATCACCAAGTCAAAGACTGATGAAGAGCATGTGGTTAACTGCGCAAGGCTGCTCGAAAGTCTCGAAAAATACAAACTCAGGTTGAACCCCGCTAAGTGCACCTTTGGGGTTAGGTCAGGGAAGTTGTTGGGATTCATTGTTAGCCAGAAGGGATTTGAGGTGGACCCGGACAAAGTACGAGCAATTCTGGAAATGCCAGCGCCTAAAACAGAGAAAGAAGTTCGTGGTTTCCTGGGAAGACTGAATTACATCTCTCGATTCATCTTTCAGTTGACTGCAACTTGCGAACCAATTTTCAAACTGTTGTGCAAAAACCAAGAGATGAAGTGGAATGATAAATGTCAAGAAGCATTTGAGAAAATCAAGGTGTACCTCCAAAATCCACCAGTCCTAACGCCACCTGTATCTGGCAAGCCTCTTATCCTATACCTCACTGTGTTAGACAATTCTATGGGCTGCGTACTGGGGCAACATGATGATTCAGGAAAGAAAGAACATGCGATCTACTACCTGAGTAAGAAGTTCAGAGAGTGTGAGGCAAGGTATTCACCATTGGAGAAGACTTGTTGTGCTCTAGCCTGGGCTGCGCATCGACTGAGACAGTATATGCTGAGTCACACTACCTGGTTGGTATCCAAAATGGACCCAATCAAGTACATATTTGAGAAACCTGCGCTCACAGGTAGAATTGCTCGTTGGCAAATGCTTCTGTCAGAGTATGACCTCGTGTACATAACTCAGAAAGCAATTAAAGGTAGCACACTGGCACATTACCTGGCACATCATCCGGTTGAGGATTACCAATCAATGCAATGTGAATTCCCAGATGAGGACATTATGGCATTATTTGATGAAGGGAAATCTCAAGATGATGAAAGGTGGAGAATGTTGTTTGACGGTGCCTCTAACATGTGGGGGCACGGGGTTGGAGCAGTGCTGATCTCTCCAGACAACCGCTTCATACCATTCACTGCCAGGCTAAGCTTCTATGTCACAACAATATTGCAGAGTATGAAGCGTGTATCCTGGGTATCCAGGCAGCTCTCGATTGGAAAGTTAAGAGGCTCGACGTGTACGGAGATTCAACTCTAGTTGTCCACCAGGTAAAAGGGGATTGGGAAACAAGAAATCCTGATTTGATTCCTTACCGTGACTATATTCAAGAATTAATCAGGCCCTTTGAGGAAATCACTTTCCAGCACATACCCCGCAGTGAGAATCAGTTGGCAGATGCTTTGGCAACTTTGTCTTCTATGTTCAATGTCAGCTGTGACAAAAGTTTGACGATCGCCGAGAATCCAAAGACAGGGGTCTACCCGCTTATCACTACTGTATGCAGTCGAGGAGGAATCAGATAGTAAGCCTTGGTACCATGACATCAAGCGAAGACATCACAAACAGCAGTATCCTCCCGAGCTACAGAGAATGACAAGAGAACACTTCGGAGACTATCGTGAGTTTCTTTTTGAGTGGAGACGTCCTTTACAAGAGAAACTATGACTTGGTACTCTCGGTGTGTAACTAAAGAAGAGTCGAGAAAGATTATATGCGAGATGTTCATGAGGGTTCATTTGGGGTTCATTCCAGTGGGCACACAATGGCTAGAAAAATCACGAGCCGGGTTTGCGGATGGAGTCGATCATTCTGATTTTGTGAGAAGATGCCATAAATGTCAAATCTATGCAGATCACACCCATGTACCTCCGACTTCTCTGAATGTCTTGAGTGCACCATGGCCATTCTCAATGTGGGGCATGGACATCATTGGTCCCATTGAACCCAAAGCTTCAAATGGTCACCGTTTCATTTTGGTTGCTATTGAATACTTCACTAAGTGGGTGGAGGCTGCTTCTTATCCCAATGTAACAAGCTCAGTGATTGCTAAGTTCATCAAGAAAGATTTGGTTTTTCGCTACGGCCTTCCAAACAAGATTATCACAGACAACGGCAGTAATTTGAACAGCAAAATGATGAAGGACTTGTGTGAAGACTTCAAAATACAGCATCACAATTCTTCTCCTTACCGCCCAAAGATGAATGGGGCAGTTGAGGCAGCTAACAAACATCAAGAAGATTGTGCAAAAGATGGTGGTAAAATACAAGGATTGGCATGAAATGCTCCCTTTTGCCCTGCATGGTTACAGAACCTCAGTGCGCACCTCAACCGGGGCAACCCCGTACTCACTGGTTTATGGGTCAGAGGCAGTCCTTCCCATTGAAGTTGAAATACCATCCCTGCGAGTGTTAATGGAGACAAAGCTTGATGAAGCAGAATGGGTTCGGTCCCGTCTTGACCAGTTAAACCTCATTGACGAAAAACGGGTAGCCGCGATGTGTCATGGACAGTTGTACCAACAGAGGATGATAAAGGCTTTTGACAAAAGAGTCCGTCCTCGGGAATTCCAAGAGGGAGATCTTGTACTCAAGCAGATCTTGCCGATCCAGACGGACCCCAGGGGCAAATGGACTCCCAAATATGAAGGACCTTATGTGGTGAAGAAGGCATTCTCAGGAGGAGCTTTAATCCTGGCGAACATGGACGGAGACGAGGTTCCAAACCCAGTGAACTCAGATGTGGTCAAGAAGTATTATGCCTAGAAAAATAGACAAAAAAAGAGAAAGATAAGCCAAGAAAAATTAGCTCGCTAGGTTGAAAACCCGCAAAGGGCGGCCTAGGCAAAATCAGAGCGACCCGGTGGATCGAAAACCCGCAAAGGGAGATCAAGGCAAAAATTAGGGTCAGAAAACTTGGGCTTGAGAAAAGAAAAGGCAATCAGCACTCCCAAAGGTTTGGATAAGAGGGTGATCAGAGTTATGAGTATGGACGGCGGGCACCGTTACTTCAGAGATGAAATCACGAGATCTGTTCCTTTCTCTTGTATTTTCTCAGTTTAAAAGAAAGATTGTAATGCACTTTCAATTGGCGTGACTTTCTGCACGTCCAATTTCCATATCAATAAAAGTCAAACTTTTCTTTCATATATGTGCTTTTCGTGTCTTTGCTTTCATTTATTCAGTTTCTTTCAAAATGATAATTTTTATGATTGATGAACTTGATTTGCAAAACATGTGCACATTCAGAGCATTACAGGATCATTACGAAATCTTTGAAAAATACGGAAAGAAATGATTCCCCAAGTGAATAAAATTGCAAAAAAAAAAAAAAAAAGTGATTTAACCAACGGTCGCAAATCCTCGCGTGATCATCGTCCTAGGGCGACCTCCGTCCCGTGAGATCAATTTTAATCAAGAAAAAGAGTGCCAAAAAAACAAATAAGCGAGAAAAAAGAAGTCGCTTAAAGAAAAAGCGAGAATAAGCAAAAAAAAAAAAAAGAGAAGAAAAATCACGTAAGAAGGCGACACACAAAAGAACACAACATCTTCATATCATTCATCATTCTCATATCATCCATACCATTCATCACCCCATGGCATCAAACAGTACATTACGCTTTCAAATTCGCATCTCAGAAGAGCGAAAGAATAACAGAAGAAAAAACAAGAGGATGGAAAATCAAACAGAAGAAAGATCCCACCAAAATCAATCATTGCATCCATGTGCACCCAAATACCCAAGTGCATGCATTTCAGGCACCATCCAAGAGAAAAGTTACTTCGGACCAGAGAGTCCCAAAAATCTCATTTTTAGAAAATCGCCATGACACCGAGTTAGTAAACTCCCTCAGCACCGAGTTAGTAAACTTTATCAACCCAGAGTTAGTAAACTCCATCAACCCAGAGTTCGTAAACTCCATCAACCCAGAGTTCGTAAACTCCATCAACCCAGAGTTCGTAAACTCCATCAACCCAGAGTTAGTGAACTCCCACAGAGTTAGTGAACTCCTTCCACGAGATCACAACATCGCACGCGAGCACGCCGATGGATCCATCGACCGTTAAGTCCTTCTGGATTAGTTGTGTCGACCTAAGGCACAACAGTAAGTCGATTGATCAAATCGATTCGGACCGATGTTGATCGGCGCTCGAAAAGGCCACCCCCGAGCTCGGACTCGACCAGAGTCCGTTAGAAGGTTTTAGGCAACCTCCGAATTCCCAATTTACTGCTTTTTCCAATTTATTGCTTTCTCGTTAATGCGACAAGTGTTAACCCCCTCTCTCAAAAGGAAAATAACAAAAAGATTTGAGCTTTTCTGAAACAGACAAAATTAGTATTATTTCTATATCTTTATTTCCATTTCACCAACAAATATGAAAAGGCCAATTCATATTTTTTTGGCGAAATGTGAAATAAAGAGGGGCAGCTATAATACCCCAATTTTGTCCGTCCTTTTTAGCTTAAGCCAATTTCAATTATCCAACTCAACTAAATCGAAATACCGTTGTTTAAATTAGGCAGGCACGCGAATGATCGATCTTTTTGTGCGTTCTTCAATTTAATCTTCGTATTTGGGTTTAGTCGTACATAAGTAGGTCTACCAAAAGTCATTTTTTCTAGAAATTTGGCTCGTCTTTTCAATTCAGGCTTAAGAGTGCAACTCTGAGTTAATTTTAGTGTTTCAGTTAATGAGCTCATTTCTTCTATTTTGGGTCTCGTTTTAGTGTACTTCTCTAGTCTGGCAAGGTCTCGTCTTTGTATTCGGCCTGACTCCTTTTTTATTATTATTATTCTTATTTTGTGCAGTTATTTTATTTTGAGCATATACATCCAAAAATGTCAAAAAAAATCTATTTAATTTTTATTACAAATTAGAAATGTTCAAATGTCCAAATGTCCAGAAAATACAAAAAAAGGTAATACAAAATGTACAAAAAAATAGGAATCCGAAAATAATAGAAAAAAATGCAAAAAAATATAGAGGTGCAATTAGGATTTTTCAGCTGCTCTCCAACTGCTGATTTGGGCTGCAGATCTGAAGAAAAGGAAGAGTCAAAGTTAGTCAAAGCCCAAAAAACGAAATTAAATGCTAAACCTAGTTTTCTAGTATAAAAGAAGGATCAGACATTGGTCAAAGGGCACGATTTTTGAGGTAAACAACACCAAAAAAACGATTAGGGTTTTACACTAAAACCCTAATCACACAAACACTGTTTTTGAGATCTGAGCATTCGAAAAAAGGAGGAAATGTTTCGAACAGAGGCAACCCAGAAGCAATAGATTAAGAAACAACAACAACAGTCCATCAAGGAAAAGAGAACTGATTCGTTTTTTTTTTTTCACAGGAGACCAGGTTGGTATTTCTGTGTATATAAAGAACATGTATATAGATCTGTTCTTTTTTTGTTGTTTGCTATGTTTCAAAGTAAAAAATATATACACAGATTTTGACTTTTTATAATAGAATGGAGAAAGGAAAAAACCAAGACCGAAAATACAAAACAGACAGAAAAAAGAAAAAAAACGAACCTGAGCCCGGTTCCGGCGAGAACGCCGCCGCGTGGTCGTCTTCTCCGGCGGACTGTTCGCCGCCTCCGACGTCACCCCCTCGACGTCGCAACCCCTCCCTCTGTTCCATCTCACCGTCGCTCCCTCTCCCTACTTCTTCCTCTCTCGTCGGACCTCCATCTCTCTCTCCCATGGTGAGGCCAAGCTCTCTCTCTCTCTCTCTTGGGATCTCTCATGGAGGATGCCAACATTTTTTTCTTCTCTCCTGGAGCCTCTCACAGCGGCGCCTATTGTGGGAAGGTTAAAGGAAAGTTAGGGTTAACTTTAATACATCCATTATATACTGGGCCTTGTTTTATTCATTTATTTATTTTCTTGTTCAGATTACTTTTAAACACGCCCCACGTTTTTCACAGCACCCCCCGTTCAGCCCACCTTATTTTTTTTTGGACTGTGCGCCCCAAGTCCCCAAAAAACGAACAGGCCCTCAATTTTCACACCCCCTGTTTGATAGTGTAGCCCCTGTAATTATTTGCACCCCTCATTTTGCAATTTTCACCTTTTTCTCGTTTTTTTTAATTCTTTCTAACTTAAATACTCTTCGTTAAATCAAAAACTTTGTTAGTGGTCTTGCGAAGCCTTTGCTTGCATGATCATTAACAATGAGGACCTAGTGGTGATCACTTGGAGCCTTTGCTCAATTGATCATCATGAATGCCTAATTTTTCTAAAAAACTTTCAATAAATCAAAAACTTTGTTAATAGTCTTGCGAAGCCTTTGCTTGCATGATTATTAACAATGAGGAACTAGTGGTGATCACTTGGAGCTTTTGCTCAATTGATCATCATGAATGCCTAATTTTTCTAAAAACTTTCAATAAATCGAAAAACTTTGTTAGTGGTCCTGCGAAGCCTTTGCTTGCATGAGTATTAACAATGGAGTGCTAAGGATGGTCACTTGGAGCCTTCGCTCAATTGATCACCATGAAAGCTCAGTTTTCACAATTAAACAATATAAAAAATAAAAACTTTACCCAAAACTACGTAGCTTTGAATTCTCCATTGCACCTGGAGATACATAGGAGCGGATCACCTCCGTCAAGCACAACAAACCAAAAACATTTTCCCTTCCAAAAGGACCAAAGCGGCTAACTCTCGTCAAGCGCGCCAAATAAAAGTTTTCCTTAAGTCTATTTAATCGAGAGGCAAATTTAATTACTTTTCAAATCAACACCTAAAACCATGTTTAATTAAAGGTTCCCTTTCAGTAGAAAGGAGGTGTGGGGCGCTAATACCTTCCCCATGCCTAACCGACCCCCGAACCCAAATCTTTCGGTTTTCCAAAAGAGCATCTGCCTTCCAAAAAGGTTTTTCTTCAATATTTTCCTTATAAAAAATATTGGTGGCGACTTCATTGTTCTAAAAGGTTGTAAACGAAGAAAAACCCCTCGGGGACTTTTTCGGGCGCAACAAACCCTGTTCTACATGCTAGGACTAAACACATGGAAATTGACTTGTTTTTTGTGAGGGAGAAGGTCTTAGCAAAGCAACTTCAAGTATCACACATTCCTGGTCATCTGCAAATAGCAGATGCTCTAACGAAGCCTCTATCTACTGCATCTTTCCTTGAGTATCGTGACAAGCTCAAAGTGTACTCTGTTGTTACTCAACATTCCCCACCTTGAGCTTGTGGGGGGGGGGGGTGTGAGTTATAGAAGTTATGGTGATGTATTATGTACCCACGTGGGTGTATAGAAGTTAAAGCAGTAGCTGTTATAGAAGATGTAGCAGTAGCTTAAATACTGACTTCAAGTTCGTATAAATTCCCAAATTGTAACAGCTACAGTAGTGCACATGTTAGCACTGTTGAGTGTAGGATAAGGAACTCTATAAATTCCCAATTGTAATACTTTGCAATTCAGTGAATGAAAATCAAAGAATCAGTTTCACTCTCTCTTTTTCTATTCTGTTTTACTCTATTTACACAATGCACTTACCTGTCACATGTTCTGCTATGTATCCTCAACATAGGCCTCAATTTAACATCACCCTCTTTGGGGCACTGGCGGATCAACTTACCTCCTTCCTTATTGCTAGCATTAAGCGTAATGCTGTCATTGTAGTCACTTTTGCCAAGCTGAAAGAATATCAAGGTATTGCTGATTAGAGTCGTGGTATCTATTTTAAGATGTATGCATATAATGTTTATTAACAATAAGAGCCGCGTAAAAGGTAGGCTCCCCATACAAAGTTCTATGTATCCTTCAAAGCTGATGATCAAAGGTACCCCATATTTAAAAGATTGATAATCATATCATGTATCAAAACTAATAAAAATATGTACTGATGCAAGTAAAATGAACTTATAATAGGACTAATCAAGTATGGTATCCCTGTGTGAATCTAATACAATTAGAAATAACTTTTTTTATAGACCACACACATGGACCAAATACTATGCACTGTTTATTCCGACTTTCACACTATCATCTATTAATTTACATAATATCTTGATATCTTCTACTTTATATTAGTCACCGTATAATTATAAATTTATCACGAAATCAGTTTTTAGAATTATAAATTCTGAAACAAACCTACTGTAGTGTTGAGTCATTTTTATATGGTCACAAACAAATGTGCTTCTAAATGTGTATTGTTGCTTATGTGAATTTGTTGTCTCTTTTACCAATATTGTTAACATTATTATAATAACCCAAACCTGTTATTTGAGTATGTTACTATTATTTGAGTATGCCATAGACTATTTGACGTCACAAATGCATGGTTCTTTATGTGGTTTCCATATTAACTTTATTCCTTTCTATGGGAAATCATTCCTGTTCAATTTCCAATGTGATGGATGTCAAGAGTCTCGCTTTGAAAGGAAATTCCGTGTCCGTGGTGTCGACGGGGATGATGTCGACATCCTCAACAAGTTCAGAGAGAAAACTAATGCAGTTATTGTTCTTAATCAAGCTGAAACTAATGTCAATGTCAATGTCAATGATATTGTAATAAAAAAAATGCCAATTTGGAACAGTCTATCTGCCAACTCATTACAAACTTATCAAACATGTAATAGAAATAGAAAGTTAAATAAATGAAAAATAAAAATTCAGACACTAAATAAGGTAATTCCAATAAATGTTCTTTCACCTCAAGTTAATGTCATCAAAATTATACCATTAATTATTATTAATGTCATAAAGCTAAATCTTTGACCAAATAATGTTTTTGCCAAAAACATCAACTACTTAAATAATGTTTTCGCCAATAATTGATTTTTAATTTTTGAAACCCAAAGCAAAATTCAAATTTTTACTTTGGGGATATATTCAAGTTCAAAATTCGAACTTCAACAATTTAATTCAATATTCAAAATTTCAAACACTGATTTTACACCTCAATTTGCCACCAAAAAAGGTTTCAAAAAATTCTATATAAGGTGTACAAAATAGAGAAGGATTCAATTCATCGCTTGGTTTTAGTTTCGTCACACAACTTCATATAACTTTTTAAATAGTTTTTATCCATCAATGAAATTTTCAACATCAATGTATGTTGAGTTTCTTTTTGTTAATAACATCGTTAACATCACACAATTCTTCTACCTTCCTGACATGCATGTATACATTTCGGTGGTTTATATGTTTAATTTTGTTTCAATGATGTTTGTCAATCTAATATTTAACTTTTACAATATTTATAGCTTTAGATTGAGAACCTTTTTTTTTAAAATCTATATATACGTTTTGAACATTGTTACTATTTTTCACATATTAATTTGTTTTCACTAGGTCAAATTATTTTTTATTTAAATTTAAATTTCCACATTTAACAATACTCAGAACATTATTTGCATATGGGGAGAGAATTATATAGGTGTAATAAGGTGAGCATTTTTTCTTCTTCATTATATAAAACACAAGATGATCTCTTAGCTCTTAAGATCTTTTTCTTCCTTTGATGTAGGAGCAAGAGCTTGCATGTGTTTACATGTTTTTTATTTCTTTCTAACTACGAAAGTGTCTATTATTTGACTATCAAGATATTTCATTTTACTAATATGTTATTTTCATTATTTGATAATAGAGTATAAAATAATATAACAGTAAATTAAATTTTTTAACAAATCTAACTAACCTACAGGAAATTTTTGGATAGAGTTTTTTTACTGAAAAAAAATAAAATGTGATCATCGTTTTTTCTCAAGCAGTACGTATATTTTTTTCACAAGTTTTTGTAAGTTGCGTCAGACACTTTTTAATTTTAGAGAAAAACAACATGGACATTAACAGAACAAAAGAAATGGGAATGAGAAGTATGTTGCAACAAAAATAAAATATAAGCAATGACGTAAATATGAGTAAGAGGGGTAAATAAGATTAAGGTGAGTCATTCCATCCTATACCCCCCAAATTGGGGGAAGAAAATTAGGGGATGTGGTGTAATAGGATGAAATAAATTCCTTTGAGTTCCACTACATTCCTTCTTTTTTTAGTTAGTTATCTATTATGTATTTGCTCATGAAATCCCAACTAATTAATTCTTGAAAGATAATATGATTGTTAATTTATTTAGTTAGTTATCCTGATTTTACATATAATATATGATGATTTTTCTCAAAAACAATGTGATGATTTTTCTCTTTTTTCTAAGGAAAATGCTATATGACACGAAGAATTTCCGAAAAGCTTTCCTGATAATTGATTTTTCAAAAGAGTTTCAATTTTAAAGACATATCTGATCATTGATTCTATAAAAGAGTTTCAATTTTATCACATCATATATATGTTTTCTTTCTCCATGTATATAGAAATCCAACTTAATTATAACCTGGAAGATTGTTAATACAAAAATATTCACGTGATATTATTGACACGCCTATTTTGTGGCTGAATGCCTACCGTCTGAAGCACCGCGGATATTTCAAAAAAAAATTCACGTAGACCAAGCAATTGGACAAATGTCAAGTAGAAGTATTCCCTAAGTAACTATAGTATTTGAAATTCTCTTTTTTAATCCCCTTTTAAACGTGAACCGAGTGTAATGTATACCCGTGCATCGCACGGGTCATACACACTAGTAATGACACAATTGGGATTACTAATAATAATAACAACAATATGATCACAATATGTAGACATCTTTTACTCTGAGTATTAGACAACATTTACCTGACCATGCCGGTCCAAAAAATAATCCAACAATCTCCCACTTGGACAACATGAGTTAGAAATAATACTCAAGAGTAATTACACAATATGTGGCCACAATAAGATGTCATAACAACAACAAAACTTTCAGCAAATGGTCCGAAATGAGATTATAAGCACCTAGGTAGTATAGAGATCATACCCGATAGGAGTATTGAAATCATATATACTAGACACTTATAATCTCGGTGACCTAGTAACAATAGATGATATGGAACATGGAATTGCATATTAAATATAAAAAACTATGTAATTCCAAATAAACTAGTCCAAACATTCGCCCAAAATGCTCACTAAGATATAACAAAATATACATAACAATATCTTAGCACACCTTAATAAGACTAGATCCAAAATGTTTTAAATATAATGTCATAATTTGATCAATAAAATTGTCTAAAATTGACATCAATATATATGGAAATACTAATAGTACTAATAACCACCAGAATAACAACAATTTATTCAAAGTCTTAATGTTGCAACAAAATTACAACAAATTTCCCACTAACTCAAGGCATCAAAAGATCTTACAATACCCATATAGGATACATGATCAACAAAACTTTTGACAGTCAAAACCTTGGTTAGGGGATCTGCAGCTATAAGTTCTACAGGCATGCTCAATATGAATCTGGGACTCTTGAACTTTCTCTCTGACAAACATATATTTGGTATCAAAATGCTTTGAACGTTTAGAGTTCTTATTGTTTTTAGAGAAACTCACTACAATAGATTTATCACAATATGTTCCGGGGGCGTATTAGCGAACACAAGGAGGTGTCATTAGTGATGGGCCAGCGGCCCAACTCAGCAGAACGCCCAAGACCGTGTCTTGGTCCACAATTCTCGGCGACCGGCCATATTTATCGCAACGGCCAGGTCGTCCCAGTGATATAAATACCACCTCCATCCATACCGCCGGTACACACAATTCTACCCTGCGATACCCCCGCGTTTAGCACACCTCGACTAGAGCGTCAGAGTGTCTTTGCGTGTACCACCCGAGGTGCTCTCAAGACCGGTCCTCATCCCCTATCAACGACCGGACGAAGGAGCAGCAGGCAACCAACACTTGGTGATCAAGGTACGATCATTTGGCGACCACAGTGGGAGGCCCGAGCGCTACCCCACCTTGAAGATGGGCCCGAAGAAAATCACTACACGGGCATCCACGCAAAGAAGACTGCTGCGGGCGGGGCGTCGTCGCAGCAGACCCGGAGGAGTACCTCTAACAATTGACGAATCTCAAGGCAATCCTCGCCAGAGCCTTTCGGTCCGGGGCGGACAAGGTGCGGCCTTGGAACTAGTACATCGTGGAATCCCGCACGAGTGGGTGGGCGGAATCTTGGAGCCACTTACGAGCACGTCACCCGGGCCGCCCTTTAGTTGCTCCAAAGCAAAAACCAACTCATAGCCGGCCGGGACGATCGATATCTCGGCTCGAAGAGGATCCATGCCGCTTCTTGAGGGCGGACCGCGAGAGAACCTCCGCCCAAACTCAACCTTCGCGAAGAGCTAGAACTCCACCTCGAAGACCGCCCACCATCGAGGAAGTACTCTCGCCGCCGCCCGGCTCGAAGAGTTCGGGCGCGCAGATCGCCCGCTCGCAGGAACGTGCGCAGTCGTCGTTCCCCTTCACACAACTATGATTATTCGGACTCACCATACCAACCTGAGTCAGACCGTTCTTCTACAAGATATTCTTCATGTGAATCCTCCGCCTCAGCGCTCAGAAGCCGCTCGTGGGACCCCTACGACGAGTTGAATGAATATCGAAATGGTGAAATCAGAGATGTTTCACGAAGGCCAAGGAGACATCACTCCATCAGAAGCAGATGCCGATCACCCCAAGGGCCTCCTATGTACGGACCACCGACCGGAGGAGGATTCTATGGAATACCGCACGGCGAGGCCTACCTCACTATGCAGCCTTTTCCGACCGGCCAAGGTCCCTTTACAAGGGAGATTAGGCGCTATCGTATTCGAGGATCTCGTGAAGCCGCCCAACCTCAATAAGTTTGACGGGCGAGGCGACCCTGACAAGCATATCAGGTACTTCAACAACTACTGTAGTTACAGGGAGTTGGGTTCTACTATGAAGTGTCGTTTATTCCCCCAGTCGCTTGACGGACGGGCCCTAGAATGGTGGGAGTCGTTGCGGCCGAACACCATTGCGTCTCGGAAGGGTCGATCGTAATCTTCTTGGCAAACTACACTGCCAACCGGTGCCAATATCGCCACGAGGCGCACTTGGATACGATTATCCAAGGGGACAACGAATCATTGAGACAGTACATAGAGCGGTTCAATACTGAGGCCGATCAGGTGCGCGACCTGACTGACAAAGACAAACTTAAGTACCTCAAGAGGGGTATCCGACCGGACCATAGATTTGTCGAAGAATTCACTTTGAACCACATCTACGACCTCAGTACGTTCCTTCGCAGAGCCAACGACCATATGGCTTACGAGGAAACTCTTTTTGCAAGAAAGGCGCCGAGTGCGACCTAGAAAGATGACGACAAGCGAGGCAAGACTCAAGAAAATCACCGAGAAAGCAAGCGGTCAGTACCGCCTAGAAGTATGAGCACCGGACGAGGCTCAACGCTCCTATAGCCCAAATCTTTGCGGAGTGTCAGAACAATGAATTTGTTGATGTCAAGAAGCCCGATCCACTGGTACTCAAGAAGGATGCCCGGCCGACCAAGAAATACTGCCGGTACCATAAGAGCAAGGGGCACGATACCAATGATTGCATGGCCCTGAAGGACGACATCGAAGACCTCATCCAGAAGGGGAAGTTGAAGCAATATGTCCGAGCTGATGGTGCCGAGCGGACAGAAGAGAAAGCCGGGGGGCAGAAGCCTCAGTCAAAAGGCAAAGTAACAACTACAGCGACCATAGAGGCAATAGCGGACAAGGACACCTCCGAAGAGGACGTCCGGATGTCTAAGGAGTATGCAGATTTGTTTGCGTGGAAGGCCTCCGACATGCCCGGTATCCCAACAGAGATTGCGTGTCATCAACTCTCAGAAGATGAAACAGTCAGACCGGTCGCCCAGAGGAGGCAGACCCAAAATTTGGAGAAATCTCAAGCAGCAGCCCAAGCTATGGACGACCTAGTCAAGGCCAATTTCATTGAAGAAATAAAATATACGACCTGGCTGTCCAACGTTGTGTTAGTCAAAAAGAAGAACGGCAAGTGGCGCATGTGCGTAGACTACACAGACCTGAACAAGGCATGCCCGAAGGATGCCTTCCCAAAGGCTGAGCATTGACAAAGTAGGTCGATGGGGCATCGGGCTATAGATTGCTATCGTTCCTGGACGCCTACTCTGGGTACAATCAGATTACGATGTATCCGCCCGATCGTCACAAGACTGCCTTCATGACAGATCGTGGCAATTTCCAATACAAAGTAATGTCGTTCGGCCTGAAGAACACTGGTGCGACCTACCAGCGCCTGATGAACAAGATTTTCAGAAAGCAGATCGGCCGTGTAGCTGAGGTCTATCTAGATGATATGATCATAAAGAGCAAGACCGACCACGATCATGCGGCCGATTTGAGAGAGGTCTTTGAAGAAGCAAGAAGAAATTCTCTAAGGCTGAACCTAGAGAAATGCACCTTTGGAGTTAGGGCCGGCAAGTTCCTGGGATTCCATCTTACCGAAAGGGGGATAGAGGCAAACCCTGATAAATGCAGGGCGGTCGCCGATATGAGGCCGCCCACCACGAAGAAGGAGATCCAACGGTTGAATGGTATGGTCGCCGCCCTGTCCAGATTCATACTTAAGTCTGCGTGCAAGTCGCTCCCCCCTATTTAAGCTTCTAAAGAAGGAAGTAGATTTCGAATGGACCGACCAGTGCCAGCGAGCACTGGAGCAGTTGAAGGAGGCTCTGACCAACCCGCCCATCATGACCAAGCTAGAACCGGGGGAAACCCTATATTTGTACTTGGCAATAACAGAAGAGGCATTGAGTGTCGTCCTGGTCAGAGAGAACGACCTAAAGCAAAATCCGGTCTACTTCATAAGCAAGGTGTTGCAAGGACCGGAGTTGAGGTAACAGAGGATCGAAAAGTTGGCCCTTGCACTACTAGTGGCCGCCCGGCGTTTGAGACCTTATTTCGTGGCCCACCGGGTCGTGGTAAGGACGGACCAACCAATAAGACAAGTCCTCCATCGGCCAGACCTGGCAGGACGAATGATCAAATGGGCGGTGGAACTTAGTGAATTCGGCATCAAATTCGAGTCCAGATCGGCCGCTAAGGCTCAAGTGTTGGCCGACTTCATTGCGGAAATGACTCCAACGCAGGACGGCCGACCGAACACGATTTGGACATTACACGTGGATGGTTCCTCCAACAGCAAAGGCAGCGGGGCGGGCCTTATATTAGAAAACTCTGAAGGCCTTGCAGTGGAAGTGTCTTTGACGTTTGCGTTCCACACCTCTAACAACCAGGCCGAGTACGAGGCGTGCATAGCCGGGCTACAGCTCGCGAAGGAATTCAATGTCGACCGAGTAGAGCTACACTCAGATTCCTTACTGGTCGTTTCCCAGATCCAAGAATTATATGATGCAAAAGACGAAGTATTGAAGAACTACTTGGCCAAGGTAAGGGAGCTCCTCCGGCAATTCGACCGGGCAGAGGTCAAACATGTGCCAAGGACAGAAAACGTCCGGGCTGACATCTTATCAAAGCCGCCGATGAGAGGACACCGGGCAATCACAGAAGTTTAATTCAAGAAACCCTGACTCGGCCGAGCGTTTCAACTAAGCCTAGTCAAGCGTTGGCCGTCCTCACCATCAAGCGGAAGATGATTGGATCGCTCCCATCCTGCGCTACATCACATTGGGCGAAGAGCCGTCCGATCCAAAGAAGGCCAAGACCTTAAGATTACGGTCTACCAAATACTCCGTGATCGAAGGGAAACTATATAGAAGAGGATTCTCTTGCCCGCTCCTCAGGTGCTTATCGTCGGCCGAAGCCGACCATGTCTTAAGAGATATTCATGAGGGGACGTGTGGCAGCCATCAGGGCGGACGATCCATAGCGAAAAAGCGCTCAGAGCTGGGTACTACTGGCCGACCATGGATGAGGACGCCAAGAAGCTAGTACAGAAATGCAAGAAATGCCAAGTGCATGCTGATGTTCATGTCGCCTCATCGTAATCGCAGCCTCACCTCACCTTGGCCGTTCGTTTGGTGGGGATGGATTTGCTCGGCCCTTTCCCACCGCACGGGCAGACCGCCGCTGATCGTTCTCGATGAGACTACTTCACAAAATGGATAGAGGCCGAGCCTCTAGCGACCATAACCTCGGCAAAAAAGTCAACAAGTTCTTTGGCCGAATGTCCTAGCCGGTTCGAGTTCCCAACAACTCATAACGGACAACGGCACCCAATTTGCGATGTGAAGTTCGGAGAAATGTTGGCCGACTTAGGAGTGAAACAACGTTTCACTTCGGTCGAGCATCCGCAGACGAACGGGCAGGCTGAAGCGGCCAACAGAGTCATCCTACGTGGATTGAAAAGAAGACTTGATGAAGCAAAGGGAAATTGGGTCGAAGAGTTGCGATCATCCTTCTGGCATACAGGACGACCCCCCATTTGTCAACTGGGGAATCACCTTTCAAATTGGTCTACGGGATGGACGCTGTAATTCCCATAGAGATGAACGAGCTGAACTGGAGGACGGCCAACCCTCCAACAGCGGTCTACAACGACCGATCTATAAGAGAAGAATTGGACTTGGTTGAAGAGCTGCGCAACCAAGCATCCCTTAGAGAAACTTTGATCAAACAGAAGGTCGCTGCCCGATACAACGCCCGTGTGCAGAAAAGAGACTTCCCCATCTGGCAGCTGGTCCTCAGGAGGGCGGACGTCGGCAACAAGAATGCACGTCAAGGAAAGCTCGCCCCAAATTGGGAAGGCCCGTACCGGGTCATCAACAAGACCGCCGTGGGGCGTAAGAATTAGAAACCATTGAAGGGGCGATCATCCCCAGGACATGGAATAGTGATAAACTAAAGCAGTACTATGTTTGAACACCTCATTTGTAATCGACCAATTATTGAATGAATAAATGACGGGCGGGCGCTCTTTTGTTAAGTCACTAACTTGTTTTCTTAAAGATTTTTCAAGTTCTAGACTAGATGCAATTGGTTTTTCTGCTACTTTTAAGTTGAGAAGATTGAACTTTTCTGATAGTTTAAAATAAGACTGTTGTAAAATGTGAACAGTGCTACCAAGTCTTTCCTTGTGTGTTTTTAGCTCCTCATTTTCTACTTTCTGAATATTTATTTGATCTTTGAAAAACATGCATTTTTGAGAAAGAATGTTTGAGTCATAGAGTAAACTATCAAATGAGGATTCTACTTCCTTACAGAATTCACATTTAGAGGGTTTAGAATCAGATACCTCTTCTTGTTCAGTTCCTGCCATGAGACAGAGATTTGCTTCTTCCTCTTCATGCTCACCTGATGATTCTTCTGAATCATCCCAGGTAGCCATTAGAGCTTTCTTCCTAGGTGAAAACCTTTTAGGACCCTTCTTGTTGAGAAGAGGGCAGTCTTGTTTCATGTGGCCAGGTTTTTTGCATTCATAACATATGATTTTTGATTTATTTCCATCTCCTTTGAATGTGTCTTTTCGGAATTGAGGTCTTCCTCTTCTTTTGTTGTTTAGCCATCTGTTAAATCTTTTTGAGATCAAGGCTAATTCTTCTCCTTCTGTATCCCCGTCACTCTCTTGCTCTTCATCATCCATTTGAGAAGATTTAAGTGCTATTGATTTTCCTTTGTGAGAAGGGTTGTTTTCTTCTTTCTGAGAAGCTTTCTGAGCAACTGCTTTTCTTTTTGGATGCAGTTCTTCCATGAGTTCTTGTTCATGGATCTTTAGTGAGCCCAGCAGATGATCTATGTCAAGTGATGACAGTGTTTTTGCTTCTTCTATAGCATTTTTCTTTGGTCTCCAAGCTTTTGGAAGACATCTCAGAAGCTTGCTAACCTTCTCACCATTAGGGTAGGTTTTTCCCAGAGCACTTAGACCATTTATGATAGTAGTGAATCTACTGAACATTTCATTAATGGTCTCTTCTTCAGTCATTTTGAACATTTCAAATTCATGAATGAGCATTCCTTTCTTAGCTTCTTTGATTTGATCAGTTCCTTCATGAGCAATTTGTAAAGTATCCCATATTTCTTTTGCAGTATCTTTTCCAACTATATTGTCATATTTTGCTCTTCCCAAAGCACAAGTGAGATAGTACTTTGCTTTAGCATTCTGTAGTACACAATGCTTCTCATCTGCTGTCCAGTCAGCCTTAGGCTTAGGGACACGACTGCTTGGAGTGTCTCCAGCCACAGTAGGGATGAATGGCCTATTTTCAACTATATCCCAAATGTCATTGTCTTGAGATTCAAGAAACAATTTCATTCGGCTTTTCCAATAATAATAGTGTTCGCCATTGAACCCTGGTGGCCTGTTTGATGAAGCACCTTCTAGTAGGAAGGCAACAAAATTTGGTTTTGCCATGAATTCCTCCAAGATCTTTTCCTCCTGCACTGTTAAGTGAGCTCAACCCGAGGCCGAGCTCTCTTATACCAATTGAAGTCAATAAGTGTCACAAGGAATGGGGGGTTGGAATTGCGACCCTTTTAAAATTCCCCTGATATAGTATAATTTATTGCACAAGTATGACTATAAGTTATGATAATGAATTTACTTAGTTAAGAAGGGTGAGAACTGATTTCTAAACAATAATAATCAGATGAGAAGGTTTAAAACAAACTGTCTTCTCAACTATGTAACTGAGTTGAGAAGGGTCAGTAGTCTCACACTTGGTCAGTTCCACATGCTTTAGATTTTAAGACCGTGTGTGTGCTAGGTCATTTATTTTGATTTCTACCTCAAGAAAATAAACTATTCAATTATTTAAGAGTTAACCTATTGAGACGAGAAGGTTGAAAACTTTGTTTTTGTTTTAAACAGTTATAGTAGAGAAGAGTCAATCACTTGACTTCTCAATTTTCATAAATCAACTCCTAGAGGAGTATTTTGTTTTCAATGTGTAAAAACAAATATTCAAAGCAGTAAATGACACAATGATATATATATTGTTCACCCAAATGCAATTACTTATAGCTGAACATGTGTGTATTATCCTCTGGTTAAAAGAAAAGAGTCGTTGGCAAAGTAATATAATCGTTTATAGCCGTTGGAGAGTTTTTTTTCTTTATGCAGCCGTGTTTCTGCTGAAGACAGTGAGATACAACTGTCACGACTCTTCTCAACTTTGATTCTTCTCAACTATCCATAGTTTCTAGAGAAGATGTTTCTCAAGTTGATGCTTCTCAAGTTGTTGCTTCTCAAGATGATGTTACATTGTGTAGACTTGGAGTGACTCTTCTCATCTTGACTATTCTCACCATGACTCTTCTGATCTTGACTCTTCTTATGTCATGATGCTTCTCAACTTGACTCTTCTCAACTTGACCTTTCTAATATCATGACCCTTCTTAGCTTGACTCTTCTTATGTCATGATGTTTATCTTTATGATGCTTCTCATCTCTATTCTTCTGAGGATACCTTTTATCATGATAATTCTGAGACTGAATCTTCTCATCACTCTTCTCATGTTAACACAGAAAAGGATAAGTCTTCTCATGATGATCTTTCTCAAGTTTATCCAATTTGGTCTTGATCTTTTGATTTTTTCATGAGAACCCTTCTTAATATATTGTGTGTAACATTGTTTTAAGTCTTCTCTTCATGATGCTTCTTATAAGCATATATCTTCTTGAGACTTGATTGATTTAATACCTGTTCTTGTATTTCACTCAAGAAGAAACATTAGTAGCTCTTAAATCAGATAACTTAAGCTTCTCATTTGAGGTTTGTTAATCACCAAAACTTAACATGAAGACTTGATTGATTTAATACCTGTTCTTGTATTTCACTCAAGAAGAAACATTAGTAGCTCTTAAATCAGATAACTTAAGCTTCTCATTTGAAGTTTGTTAATCACCAAAACTTAACATGAGATTTTGCCTCAACAAGACCGACCTCCAAAGCAGTTCATGTGTGTCTCTTGAAAGGAATTCTTTTCTATAGTTTGGACCATTGCTGACTACCTACAAGTGTCCCAACACTTTCAACGAAAGATTAGTCATCGCTCGTGCTTTAGATTAAATTTCCCACTGGCTAGCACCGAATTTGTCAATTACGAGAATCGAATTCAGGAGCACTGGGTCGCCAATTGGAAGGAAATAGGAAATCCTTTCATAATATTGCGAAAAGATATAGATAAATGAAAAATTAATACGACCACAAATGCTTAATCTTGCAAGTAGTAGCTGTTATTGTGATGAATGCGGACTCGTATCATAAACCTTGCCATACACACACAAACCGCAACAAACGAAACACCTCTCTTAGTTCCTACAAATTAAATATTGAATTCCTAAATGTATATTAGTTTTTGTACTAGTCTCAAAAGTAAACAATAAGGTTTTTGATCCCCAAACTGGAGCCACATATATCCCCATCGACAAAGTAACAAAGATGATTCAATTCAATCATTAATTTGCATAATGCATACCAATCATAATATCCCGCAAGACAATTATTTTGTAGAAATAGGTTGAAAAATGATTGGAGCCCCATGCCGTGGATACAGCAACATCTGAACCGTTGGTGCATGTTGGTAACTAGGTGCCAATCTGAAACTAAAACGTTGCAACATGATTGCAAGGGTTAACTTAGCTTGAAGAATTGCAAGGTTCATTCCAATACAAGTGCGAACACCGAGACCAAACGGTATGAACGCGAATGGATGGCGTGCTGCACAGGATACGCCCTCGGAGAAACGGTTAGGATTGAATTCGTTTGCGTCGGGTCCCCATGTGGCTTGATCGTGATGGACGGCTAATATTGGGATCAGGAGTTCGGTACCGCAGGGGATCTTGTAGGTTCCGCCTAGTACCACGTCAGCTTTTGCCTTTCTTATTGTTGCTATTGTTGGAGGGTACAGTCTTAGGGACTCGTTCACGATCATCGTCAGCTGTAACAAAAATATAGTACTTAAGATATTGAACTGAAAATATAGCACTTAACAAAAATATAGCATACTTTAGAAAAGTAAAATTATTCCAAAGGTGAGAAGAATGATTAGGACGAGGAAAGCCAAAATTGTTAACAGTTGCGTTTTTTTTAATTTATGGTAAGACAAGTAGCATAAAAAACGTGGAAGGATGGTGACCTTTAATATTTGATACTTTTGGGTTTTTCAACATCTCATTTTGGTATTTTATATTTTTTCTCACTTTATTTCTTTATATATCAAATTATAATAAAATAGCCCTTTTATCATTTAGTTTTTTTTTTTTTTTTTTACTTTTTTTATAAGAAAAATATAATATAGAGGGAGTGCAAGGGGCACTCCAACTCTTACAATACAAGGAGCGTCATTAAAACTTCACTAGACCAAAACTCCTTGAGAAGAAGATCCAAGGAGGAAAAAAAGAACCCAAGAAAAAAAAGGCACTAGGCCAATTACACCGAATTCAGACATACAAAAAAGGTTTCCCCACCAATCATAAATCCTAAGAGCGATACTATGAACCAACTCCATGTTATAGATTTAACATAGTGAACAATCACCTGATAATTAAATACTTGACCTATGAAAACGATATGATTCCGATGAAATCAACTACACCACGTGACAGTCATCCAGAACAAGTACTTTAATTAATTTATAATAAGTACTTTTATCATTTAGTTAGAGTTTCTACTTAAAATAGGAAAATAGGCAATATAATATTATACTTACCGTTTTGAGCTTTGCAAGGTGGTCCTTGGTGGGAGTGTCACGTGGTCCAGACACACCGAGGAGCTCCTCACGTGCCCGTACCTGCCACACTGGGTGCATGGCCAGCAGAATCGTCGTCCATGTAAGCAAGTTGGAGGTGGTGTGTTTGCCTGCAAAGAAAAACGTCTTGCACTCTTGTACGATGTCATCCACGGTTAAACTCACATTGGTCTTATTAGAGGTTCTTAAGTTTGAGGCGTGGATCATAATCCCAAGCAAATCCTTCTGTCCTTTCTTCACATCTTCATCTTCATCTTCACACGCATTCTCTTTTCGTTTATCGATGAGCTTCACCAGTGATTTCTTCATTTCTTTGTCAACTTTCCAAGCATTTATGTTCCTTCTCGTCGGCAAGAATCTAAAATAGCCAAAACTAAAGTAAGACCACCGCTATAATAATTAATAAATAGTTTCAAGGATTGTTTATCGTTGCAATCTTCTCTATAGGAGAATTTTTAGTCTTTTTTTTTTCGATGTATGAAAAAAGCTACAGTTTTTAGCGTGTGTTTATTGTGAAAATGTGATTTTTATACCCTTATTTATTTATAAGGTTTTTTTATCCCAATTATAATAAAAAGATTACAGTTTTTAATAAAAAAATATTGTCAAAAAGATAAATAAATAAATAAATATATAGTGTAGAAGTGTCATTTTTATCTTTATTTATTATTGAAGTGTTTTTTTATTAAACCAAGGTATCTTCTGCGTGTGCAACTACATATACTAATCTCCGAATTACTGAGATTCATTTAACTAGGTATTTTTTTATACGCATCGGTCAAAGATCAAACATTTGACCAAATTGTTGAGGAGCCAAAATATCTACCACTTGTGCTATACCATGTTGGTATTATATTGAAGTGTTTTATTATGCAAAAATTTCCCTTAATTCATTACGCATAT